>CM029618.1:1740332-2340332 GCA_017311315.1 Dendrocalamus latiflorus
TGTTGCTCTTCAGGAAGATAATGACGACATGATCTTCGCCATCAGGATGTACAGTTTGATCAGCAGGGATAGTGTTCAGCGAAAGGTGTGATAAATCACTTTCAGCAGGCCAAAACAGTCATTTCCTTTGGCTTCCTACAAGTGTTCATCCCTGCTGCATATCGGATCAGTGGTGAGTGTTAACGTGACCCAGACAATATGTATACAAAGGGGGGAAATGGCAGAGTTGTGGATTGATTCAAAAGGTTCTGCTCGTTGGACTGAAAAATTGGATTATTACTGAAAATGCATAATGGCTGGAAATTTCACTGTAACTGAAGTGACTTATTTGGCGTAATTAAATTTAAAAATAAAAAAAATATGTTAGCTATCTCAAACAACGCAAACAATACGAGAAAAAAAGAACCAGCAAAAACCTCAAAAATGCAAAAAAATCAGAAAAAGAAAAATTTATGAATGTAAAAATAAGCCAGAAGTCAAAGCTGAAACGAGGGGTTTACTCGTGAGCTACCTTTTAGCAGCTTGCTTGCTCTCACGGTATATGACGAACTTCAGCAACTTATCTAAAGAAAATTTGCTTTGCCCTCCCAAAAAAAAACCATACGAAGTACAGAGTAGTGTACACTTGGTCAATATATTACCTGTGGCATCATTCTCGTGTGTTGGATTTGCAATCAATAATCATGCAGTTACAATAAATCTTCGAGATGATGCATCGAGGAACAAAGGGAATAGCACATGAAGCATTGTAAAACAACAAACCACGGACATATGCACAACGCAGACTCGCTGTATATCAGCGAGCGGAGAATCAAGGAAATAAGGTGAACTCACTAACAATACAGCATACCAGATAAAGAACAATTAATCACTTTCTCCTAGGGCTACTAATTTGTTTAGCCGGCTAAAAGATGTAATCCATAGGGTGCATGCTAATGCTAGACACATTTCCCTAGGAATGGCATGGCAGCTCAGTGGGAAAAATCCCATCATATGTTGAGTGTCTGACACCGTATATCGATGTCAGCACAAGAAGAATAAATGGGCGTAGGCCCAAACTCTTGGTTTTTCTTTTGACATTCACCTCCACCTTGCACCTCCCAATCTGATTACCTCTTCAGTACCGGAATCCTTGCGAGCTCTATCATCACCAGCATCATCCTTTGCATTTGTTGCGTCACCATATAAATCCTTCAACTTTGCCAGGTTGGATGGCTCTGGTGCTTTACCAAATGGGCTGGAGCGATGTTTTTCACTGTCAGTTCTGCCACGGTTTGGACTCCTGCTTCTGCGGGCACTTGGATGTCCATTTCGATCAGAGTCCCTGTCCCTCCTTTCACGACCTCGCCTCTCAACATCCCTATCTGAATAGCTCGACCGATAGTAATCGCAGTCTCTGTTATCACGGGTGTGCCGATCATGCTCCTGTCCTTGTATTTACCACGATCACGATCTGAACTGTCCCGCTCAGAATTATGATCACGCTCATGACTCCGACTTCGTCGCTTCTTGGGTGAAGATCTTGCATGATCACCATCATAACTCCTTTTGCTATCCCATACAGAAGGAAATGTCTTTCGGACTGGGATGAGTCCCTTGTGGATGCACGGTGTGGAGCACGCTGACCAAAAGAGACGGATAAAGAAGCCTTTACCGAAGGAGGCCGTCGAGAAGTATCATCTGAACCAAGGCGACTAGAATCCCCTGTCATCCCTGACTGCTTTGTTGGGAGCTTCATCTTCTCAAGATCGCCTGTGACCTGTCGCAAAGTTGGGAGAGGCACTCGTGGAAGAAGACTGTCGAAGTAGTACTGCAAAGAAACAGTAAATGGCATGAAAAATTAGTTTTACCATACATGTGAATACTATTTCTCACTTGAAACTATCAGAATAATAGCTCAAAAATGAAACACTGAATAGTAGAATCAGAGTTGTCAACAAAAACAGAATGAAAGTGAATATGGTTGAGGTTAATATGCTATGTTATGTTTTCGCACACGGGCATGTAGGCTTGGGGCTGAGGGTTCTCAGTTATATGCAGCTCTAACATAAGTTATGAAGACAAACTGTGACAATAGAAAAAAAATTGGAACAAAAAAATTGCCAAAACCAAACTAGTCAATTCTTTTGTGATTGCTTTCAGCCAACTGAGTCAAACATCATTCTGTATAGGCTGGACCTGTAAATGAAATTAAAGGACCCATCCACTGAAGAGTAACAACAGCCAATCAAACAAAGAACCACAATTCACCACTGTTTCAGTTCACCCGGAAAACAGGCATCTCAATTTGCTACCAGTTTTCTGCTAACTTGCATGGACAATGAAATCTATCAACTATTGGACTTTAGTCCGTTAGCCCATAGCTAAATCTGGAGGAATTTCCAACTACAATATGACAGAAGCCTCTGATTGGGAATAAATGTGGGTGGCAGCCAGTAAAAATTGCATTTTTTATAGCTATCTGTCTACCAGAACTTGGGCATTGCACAGCCTTTTCTTTTTACTAGCAACCGTAACCAAATTCAAGAATTTCGAGTTGTAAGATGCATGTTTATTACACATTGGAATTCCTTTTCTTTTTGATAGGGAGATGAACTTTTTTGTTGATAAAATACACCCGCAGACCTTATCCAAAGCATAAAGCACGGGCAGGAAAGAAAACAAACCATCTCTTGCCAAAAAGAAACAAATATGTTACATAGTCCTCGACAAGTTAAAACAGAGTAAAGCATCAAGATAGCATACGTCATTTTCACGTGCTATGAATCCTTCAACCAACCAGTTTAAACATAGGAAACACTAGCATAAAAAAGGGAAAAGAACATTTGAGTAACATATCATGACAAACCTTATACAAAGTGGTTACTGGTGGAAGAGATGATGTCTCCTCTTAAAGCAACTCCACAATTGAAATTTCCCCTCAGTATGCCATATCAACAGGTGAGTGATTCAACAAACACTAATTGCATTTAGGTTCAGAAAATAGCATGTAATGATGTATGCCCTTGGATGTGATTGGGTAACTAAATGACACTGTAATAGCAGCTTTACAATACTGTTCTGTTTAATGGCAGAAATGGGAGGGAAGTTTAAGAGATATACCTGACCAAGGAGGAGATCACGCACATAAACACCCATAGTAGTCATTTTACCGTTGGATCCAGGGGAAAACTCCTGAAAGGGAAGACATATTATGTAGAGGTGAGTTATGGTACATTGGAAAGAACTGCAAAGGGATTAACCATTTAATCATAAATAGGCATAAATGTCTTACAGTTATAAACACGGCAAAATTAGCATGTTAAGAAAGAAAAAAAACCATTTGCACAGATAGATCCACATGGCTAAGCATTGGGTTCAAACATGCGCACATCATTATGTTTCAAAGAAGCAAGTGCTAGTAGTCAAGTACAGGAATGGTGGATTCTAGAGAACTATCAATTTGGCCTTTCTGATCATGCCCTTCCATCAGCTCACCATCTGGGCTTCCTTTTTTATATCATTTTTTTCTAACTTCGCTTCTATGCTTGGTCCACAATGGAATACAATAGAGGAACCATCTTTTGTGCTACCTTTCATATTTTTAGTAATTATTTCTGGTTTGCACAAGCATTGTCCTTAACAAATAGCAGGTGCATAATAAGAACAGAAGATCTTTGTTTATCTTATACAAGTTTAACATACCACTTTATTGGAAGCAATATTGAGGTTTGCTAAATACTTCAATGCATAACATAGAACATAGGGGGGGGGGCTGGCAATTCTCCACTTACTGCTTAAATTTATTGTGAAACAAATGCAAAAGAAGCAGAGAGCTAACGAAAGAGACAATACCTCATCATCTTTAATGTAGGGTTCATACCAAGTCCATAATGTCTTTGGTTCTGCAACATATCGCAGGTAGAGAAATCCAATCTGAAATATAAATGATTCTTATTGATTTATTGTATGGGAGCTAAAATTAATTTTTTTATAAGCTAAACATTCCTGGTTCTCTAAAAGCTAGTGCCATGCACAAATGGAAATGTTTTTTCTTCCGTAGAGATTCGACTACTTATCAAGGATCTATATTTCGCATTATCATCTACCGCCCTTTCTTTCCTCCGTCCCTTCACGGCGTTCACGCATTCAGATCGTCGTATGTATGTTCGACTTCCGTTGCCGGTGCAATAGAAAGGATTCCAACAATGATTTCCAAGTCATACACTACATTTACGGGGGGAAATTTACCTAACAGTACACTGAGACCCATTTTCAATCACACTGTCTACACACATAACTAAATTCAGTGCTTTAGCAAATTCTCTTACATTTAGTAATCCCCCTATATTGCAGTCTGCATGCAGTATCCGATCGTGAAACACAGAAACAGAATGAACATTGGGAAAACCAACAAACAGTAGACTTACAGCTCTGATGTAAGGAGAATCAGGGTGCTTCAGCAGCCCGTGCATCTGCTTCACCGTGAGCTTCATGGTAAAGAACTTGTACAGGAGGCAGAACGCGGAGGAGGGGCCGCGGCAGTTGCCGGTCATCCATGGCTCAACGTGGTCAACCTGGTTGTAGATCTCGTCGATAACCTCGTGGTACGTCTTGAGCCTGTAGAGCTCCTTGAAGTAGTCCGAGGAGAGGATGTTCACGGACAGCACCTTCTCCATCAGCACATCGATGGGCCTACCGGATGACTGTATCTCCATTTCCCTCTGAAATTAAGATCAACAGAATCAATCCAAACCATATTTGAGATCTCCTACACAAGGGCAGCAAAATTATACGGCATCTCCAAGAAAGAAATTGTCAGTGTTTCACAAAAGATCAAAATGCTATCCGAACCAAATTTGTTGCAGGCTAGCAATAGGGGAGAGCAAAGCACAAAAAGATCCATCTTTTTCGCATCAAGATCCAAACTTTCACCCTGGAATAGTTACCTCTTTCCTTCTCACCAGAACGCGACGGGCGCGCGTGAGAGGCCACGGGTGGTCGATCGAGATGCGGGATCGGAGAAATCGTATCGGATTGGGGATTTGGGAGAGGGGAGGGACAAGAAGCGGCGGAGGAGGAAGCTCGCGCTGCCTTGGGTTAAAGCGGCGAGGGTTACAAGGCCAACTCGGTAGTTTAAACGGACATATTTCGACCGTTCATTATACGATCCACTGATGATATCATGCCACGTACTCGACATGCAACACCGCCAACCACAAATTTACCTCTAAGTATACTTTATGGTCTAATGCAAATGGTTGTGGCACCGTGCCTCACACGACCACATGACTCGACCAATTGTAGGGCATATGGCCAATTTATGGTAGCCTATGCACTGAGATGGAAGGCAAGAGATTCTAAGTGTATGGAAAGACGATGCACCGTATCCCCATCTGATGGAAGTAATTCTCAACGAATCTTTTGATATGGAAAGTAGAGGTCTAAAAGTAAGAAATCTGCAGTCGATCAGAATTTGATCTCAAATTAATGGCTGTTGGTGCTGTATGAGGGCCGTTTGTTGTGCTGATGACCTTGCTCATGCCTAAAATGGGGGAAGAGACCCCTTGGCACCGGGAAGAGAGGACGACAACAGGGAGACACCCCTTGGCAGCCACGGGCGAACGGAGCTCCAGGGAAGGAGGCGAGGAGGGCGACAGTAGCGGGACTGCTTCCAATACCTACAGTCATTGCTAGTTATGCCATTGAGGAAGTGCTTTGGAGCTCGTCATTGGGCAGCCTGTGGCCACAATGATGGGCTGCAAGATCGCTATGTTGCATTAGGCTTGAAGTCCTCCCCACTCTTGTATGTGGCACGGCCCCATCCAAGCCGTGCGGCCACAAATGATCCGTCATCTATCAGGTTGGTCTCGCTTATACCTTTGATCCCATGACAGCTCCATCCTTCATCAGTTTTTGTTCAGCAACAATAAGAGCACATTTTATCTCTTTAGAGAGGGCATACCTGTCGGGATCACCATAGGGCTCGTCGTCAGAGGAGTCGATGTCGGTGTTGCTGCCCTTGGCCATAAAAGACATGCCAGTAAAGTCTTATGTCTTCTTCTTAACATGAGAGTCATCTTCGTCATCCTCTGTCCCCAAGTCCATATCGCTCATGTCGACATTATCAAGAGCGGTAAGGATCTAGTTGATGAACTTGCGGTAGTTGGGCTTCTTGGTCTTTATGTCATGAGTTTTAGGATGCCTTTGAAAGCATTTCTCCTTCTTCCCTTTAGCTTAGGGCACTTGGCCGAGTGTGATTCAGCTCACCACACTCAAAGCAAGTGATAGAATCACTCCTCTTGTTCCTCACCTTATTGTATACTCTTATGAATTTTGTGGATATGAGGGCTAAGTCATCTTAAGAAGTTTCACTAGCTGCTTATCACTCAAAGAATGTGGGCGTGGACAATAAAAATCCAGAAGAGAGGCTAAAATATGAGGAACTTAAAGAGCTACTCTAAAAAGGGTCAACCATAAGAGTCATCGACTCTGTCTTGAGCGACACAGATGAATCAATCCTATGTGTGATCAATATCGAGTAGAGCTTATCCATGGTAAACTTACTCATGACAATGTTGTCATTGATGGAAGTAATCTTATTCTCCAAACCTTCACATCAAGTGCACCTAACATCTGGCATGCATTCTTAGAATCAGAAAAGGTCAAACCAACAGCATGAATCACAAACAATCTTGTTAAACCTTCTCCACAACTCATCCAAAGTTTCATTAGGCTTTTGCTCGATCTTTGAGTATTATTTCTTCAATTGGTTCTATCTCACTTCCTTGTCGCAGTAGAACCCTCGTGGTAGTGAGTAGACCGCAAGTGAGCAACACACTCAAACCCAAATTGACTAAGCTCTTGAATCTGAAAATTATGAGTCTTGCTGTTGCCTCTACATCCAGTGTAACCTAGTCATCAGCTGACAACACATAAGGTTCTTGATTTTAATCAAAATTGTGTGCCCTTAAGCCTCAATGTAAGATTACATGTGAGCCTTCCAATAAGAGATACTGACTCCATTAATGACATGTGTAGGTGCATCACTAGCTTGCCATATTTTGGCAATTCTCTTCCGTTCTAGTTCTAATGGGCCACGTTTCAGTTGGAATGATCAAACCACATGGTGCAACATGTCGCTCGAACTTCTTTTCAATATTTTCCGCTTTCCTTTGTGTCATGCGTGAGCCCAACAATTTCTCCCAGCATGTTTAATCGTTCTGGGTCTTGGCTCCTCTATGAGCATTCTCACGATTCTTGTCGTTGACTATGGTTGACTCCAAGCAATTCTGCACATCCAAGTACTAAAAAAAATCATTTTTGGACACAAATTTTCATAACTTGACTTATGTTAGTTATAATATGCATCATATAGCACACATGCACTGATCTAGATCAAACTAAATCATCTCATGACTCAAATTCCCCAAAGCCATAATTCAACCAAAATGAAAATGGTTCTGCCGGCCAGACCGCCAGGGTTACAGAAAAACTGCATACTAATTTTTTTTTTGCAAAATTCAAATCTCAAAACTTCTAATATAAAAAGGGTTAATTACGACAAAAATGTGGACCTTCTCGTATGGTCCTTCGCCTTCAAAAACTCCTCTTCGGAAGAGGTCAGGATCGGCGTTATTTCGCATCTGTCCTACCAGTCTCCCTAAACACAAGAACACGCGGATAAAGAGGCCTTCTTCTTCTCTGTGTCTATCTTATCCTCCTCAGAGAAGCACTTCTACTGCTTCTGCTGGTCAGAGTACTGCTGCTCGATCTACGGGGGCCTCCTATGTAGCACATCTCGTCGTCAGGGCTGTGCTTTGTATGGCGCCGCTGAGACGGCCTCCGCGATGCTGAAGAACATGCGATGCGACCCGAACATCTCGCCTACCACGGAGTTGTACATCCTCTCGGTGACGGATCCTACCGGGTTGGCGAGGACCAGCTGCAAAATACATGGCAGGATCATGTTACACACTGAACATCTGATGCCTCACTGAGAGCTTTGTTGGCATGAATTTACAAGAACATTTACTGTTATATATGTGTGTACCTCGATGTTTCTTTTGTCCAGGACTCTCTTCAGCTCTGCCAGTGCATCTAGGCCACTCGAGTCGATCGCTGCCACAGCTGCAAGATGATCGATTCGTCTCTGATTAGATTAATCGATCTCTTTTTGCTTTTACTGATTAAGAGTTGTTTATTTCCAAGATTTGCACTCACCACTCATGTCCAGGATGACGCATCGGATAGAGCTCTGGTTCAACTTCAGGGCCCTCTCCTCTTCCTCCCGGATATATCTCATTATCCTGTACGTACGTGCAGCATAGCAATTAGCAGTTTAGCACACAAAACCGATAGTAATTCAACACCACATCAATCAAACCGATAATTTGGCATTCCAGAGTTCAAACTGTATTTTACCTTTCGACGAGGTACATCGAATTGGCGAAGTAGATCGGCGACTCGATGCCGACAATGAGGAAAGAAGGCACCCTCATGGCCTCCCTGTACTGAACCATGCTCCGGTAGCTCTGCGTGCCGGGAATGACCCCCTTGATCACCGTGTTCGGCCGTGTGACTTGCAGCAAGATCTTGAACAGCGAGATACCAACCTGAACAGCAAAAAGGTCTCCATGTTTGATTAATCGCATATACACTATCTAATGCATCTATTAGGTAAGACTTCGTACAGAAGTGTATGTGTTTATGTAGCTAGATACTTACAGCAATGGCAAGGCCCATCTGGACGGAGACGAGGAGGACGCCGAAGAAGGCGGCCATGCAGGCGAGGAAATCGAGCTTGTCGACCCTCCACAGCTTGGCCGCGCCCTGGAAGTCGATGAGCCCGATCACCGCCGTGATGATGATCGCCGACAGGATCACATTGGGCGTGTAGTGGAAGAGAGGCATCAGGAACAGCAGCGTCACCAGCACGGCCGCCGCCATCACGATGTTCGACACCGCCGTCTTGCACCCGGCGCTGTAGTTAACCGCCGACCTTGAGAACGATCCTGTTAATTTCATCGTTATGAGCCATGGTGATCTACCATTGATCCTTCCATCAGCTAGTTAATTCAGAGCCGGTGGTGCCATTGACAAACCTGTGGTGACATAGCAAGAGATACATGAGCCAGCCATGTTCATAACTCCAATGGCCATCATCTCCTTGTTGCCATCAACCTGGTAGTTTTTGATGGATGCAAATGTCCTGCCTACTGCAATTCCTTCCTGCAAATTCAGATAAAATTTTCATGTTCAGATCGAACTCACAATGTTGCAATTTAGGCAGCAAGAACACTACTCATGTAGTATGTTTGCATGTGTCTTACAGTCAGGGACAAGATGCCTGTCATGATTCCTGTCTTCATTGCCAGGGCTAAGTAGGAGCCACTGAAGGTCAGCATGTTCACTGAAGGAGGGTTCACTCCCTTGGGGAGGTAGCCAATCTGTGTAAAAAATAATTATTTACGGATGGATTAGTGACTAATGTTTCTTTGAGCTTTGTTTGAGGCTTCCAATGTGAAGTAGCAACTAGTTCAGAAAGGCTACAGAAAAAGCTACTTACAATGCTGATGCCGTGAGCTTTGCAGATGAATGAGATGATGGTGGAGATGATCACTGAGGCCAGGGGAGCAGCTGCTGATACCCAGAAAAGCTTTGGATTCCTCGCACTCTGCAAAAGAACAAGGATTCAAATGCGCACTCGATCAGTCCATCCGTTTGTTGTTATTGCTTGCATACTTGCACCAAAACAAAGAGAAAACTGTACACTGCAGACTGAAGAATTAGTGGATAAGAATTTAACTAGGACAGCTGTTTGCCTCATAAATTTTGTAGATTCTGAATCATACATGACAATTTTTAGGCGGAAAGCTGTTAATTTAGGAGGACCCATCTTTTGAAAAAATTTCTGAAACGGTCCCAGGACCGTGGAATTCTCAGGTTGACACTTTTAATCATACCAGGTGAGGAACATCGTCATTTTTATTTTTTCTAGAATACGCAGGAGAACTGCGTATCTTTATATTAAGAGAGAGAAACCAACCCCATACAAAGATCACCACCTCACTCCGGGTCGAACCGTGAGGGGTGAGAAAGAAACCAAAAAAGGACTAACTCGGCTGAACTAACCAAGCTCGTCATCGTGACCAAGGCCAAGGGCACGCAGGCCCTTAGCACCTGCAAGACACCACAAATGATGCTCTTCTTTGAATGCTCGGTGGAGGGAGGTGATGTCTGGATTTTGACCCTCAAAGACACAAGAATTTCTGTGCTTCCATAGCACCCAAGCTGCAAGGATGATGAGAGAATTCAGCCCCTTCCGTTTCTCCTTCTGAGTCCTCTTGATCGTTTTTCGCCACCATTCTGTAAAGGACGGCATGTTGCGGCGGGGCACACAATCGTGAAGACCCAAAGGATTGAGAATTTGAAACCAAAATTGGCGAGCGAACACGCAAGTGGTGAGCAATCGTCATTTTTAAGCAAATCTGCCGCAAAATTCGTCCCCACAGAGGAAAAGAAAGATGCCCATTTGTCATGGAGAGTTTCGCGTAATCGCGCATCATTTACAGTTTGTGGGGGTGTTTGTCAATCAGTCTCTCGAGATAGGAAAGAAGGAAACATCATTCACATTTCACAGCGATGAATATGTGAGCAACTTGCTTAACAGGTGACACATCTGAGGCCAAATCAGATGCATTCTCACCGAAAGGGAAAAGGTAAAGGTTCTCATGAGAATAGATTCTAAAGACACACGCACACTTCTCACTTTAATTGATGAGATTCTGAAGTCACACACACGTCTTACTTTAATTGATGCGTGTGGCCTAGTCGTATGAAGGCTAGTGCAAGCTGTATAAACATAGTCGGTATTTGTACATGGCCAAACTAAAACTACTCAAACTAGTTAAGCGTGGCTTAATAACATATGTTTTGTAAGCTTGAATCTTATTGACTAGTAAAATAACCAATACATTTCTGCAAGAGAAAAGGAAAGAAATACGACTTTAAACTACGTTTAACAAGTATACAACCTTAAAATACATGTGGTCACGAGCCAACAAGCACTTTTTCGCACCATGTTTCAGTCCATTATTCAGATATCTTGGAAGATTAGTTAGGCCTAGGGAAGAACTAAACTTTTCTTGGCATACCGAATGTTTAGTTAAGTCAAGCAAGTCTAAAGCATTTTTAGAATAGTATAAAGCACTATTAGCTTAGACAAATTAAAACAGTTCAAAAATGTTCTAGTTTATTGAGCCAAGCTAGCCATGCCCTTTGCTATAGAATATTTCTTTTCCTAATATGGTAGTAATTTTCACACATTATTTGAAGTGTACTTCAGGTACTTTTATCTGTTATTCTATCAAAACAAATTAAAGTAACAGATTCAATTTTTACAAGATTAAGCCTGTTCATATTAGATTTTTGCTTCTGAGCAGAAACTAATTCGAACGCCTCAACTTTTATAAGCCGATTTTATCAGCTACTACTATTTATCAGTCGCTACTTTTTGCTTTCAGATATTGCAACATACTTTGTATTTTATTATATCACAATTTCTTAAGTCGCATGGCGGTCCGAATGTTGTAGTGTCTTTTATTGCACTGTCTTTCTTACATAATTCACTACTATTCATCAGTCACTTATATCAACCACTACTATTCATTAACCACTACTATTCAACAAAAGCCATCAGCAAAAGATAATATGAACATGCCCTAGGCCCTGCTCATTTCAGCTTGAGCTTCTAATTTTTGGCTTATTTTTTATTATTCATAAATTTCATTTTTTCTGATTTTTTTTGGCTTTTTTAGCTTTTTTGCATGTTCTTTTTCCCGTATTCATTTGCATTGTCTGTGATAGGTTAACCTGTTTTTTTCTATTTTTTAATTTTTTTAAATTTAGTTAGGCCAAATAAGCCACTATCAGCTACAGTGTAATTTTAGCCAGCTACAGTAAAATTTCAGTCATAAGCCACTTTTTTCAGCCCAACCGAGCAGCATCTAAATCGAATGTATGGAATTCCTTTGGGGAAATATATCCCTGCATTATGAGGTAGCCTAAGGTCACCCTGCCATTAATTATTAGCCATTAGTTAAGCTGAGTGGAGTGAAATTCCTTGTTAGTGGCACGAACCTTTGGGCCCCTCCATGAACTCAAGAAGGTTACTTTTATGGTTTTAATCACCACCTTTCCTTTTTGCATTCCTATCTTTCCTCCTAGCTAAGCTACCCGTCTACAACCATGGTCAAATAATTCTTAAAAAAAGAGGCAGCGTGAAGGATCATTTGAGAAGGTCCAAGATGATTAGTGATGAACCAGTGTTAATATTTGTAGAGTTGAATTTTAAATTTGTAAAAATATTTGAATTTTCTGTCAGTTTCAGCTCCTGGCGGTTAGACCGGCTTTACTGAGCGATCAAGCTAGTGGAACCAGTCAAACAGGCTATGTCTAGCGGTCAGACCGGCCATGCTCAGCTGTCAGACTAGCTGGGCTCAGTGATCAAAACCAGGTAACTTCTATTTTTTGGCATTGAAGTTTGAAATTCGGGAATTTGGTTATTGTTTGGATTATTTGGTTCTAGTTCAGTGCATTCATATTGCATGAAGCATGTCTGAGTTAATGTGGGTCAAGTTATGAAAAATTTGTGCTCGAAAATAATTTATTTGTCTTTAGATATGCAGCGAAGTTTCGAGTTAACTATGGTCAACGGCGAGGACCAAAACTACGCTCATGGAGGAGCTAAGGCCCAAAACGGTTAAAGATGCTGGGTGAAATAGTTGAGCTCAAGCGTGGCACTAGGAAGGCAAGGAATATTGAAGAGAAGGTTCGAGTGACTGGTTGCACTAAGTGGCTTAGTTGGTTTAAGTGAGGAGTGGTCCAATGAAATCGAAATGGGAAAGACTTGTTGACACGTGGCAAACTATTGGTGTACTTTACACATGACAAACATAGCGATTGCTTACAAGGGAACATGAAGACCGGATCAAGGCGAGGGTATTTTGGCAGTTAGCCAAATACCGAAAACTTCGTTGAATCAAAACCGTGGTGCTTGAGCAGCATTTGGGAAAACAGTTTAGGTCAAGAAGATACTGAGAAAATCAAGTGTATCAAAGACTACAGACTTAGCGGGTTCGGGCTCATGTACTTTGAAAAGTATGCATGTGTTAAGTGTGAGTATAAAACCTGTGTTATATGAGGTTAATGGGTTTTCCCTAATTATGCTAGTAAATAGTATCTATTAGGGTTAGATGTGGGCTAGTTGCCCCATCTATTTAATAGATGGAGATGGAGGCTTGTATGCTAACTATTCTAACCATCCTTGGGTTAGAGTTTGAAACAGAAGAGTGAGTGCTGTGGTAGAGTGGCTATAAAACATTCATCTTCAAATAGTAATACAATGAAGTTTGTTCATCTCACACGAATCCTTCTTATCTTGGTTGATTACTCTTGCTCTTGTTGGTTATGTGCTTTTTCTTTCCCCTTCTTGATCTTGCTAATGCTAAAGACGTGCAAGTGATAGAGATGACTCATGTAAATCAAATCTTATCCATCTAGGCACTGTAGTTTGCAAGATCTCGAAGTTGCTTGGTTCTTGCTTGATTTGGACTCCTTGAGAAATCATGATCTGAGTGTTTTAGCTTTGATTTGTCAGTTGGTTTTGCTTGCTGCGACATGTGAGAACGTATCTAGAGTAATCTTGACTCTTCTTAACCCATGAGCAAGTTATTTCTTAAGATTTTGGGTTTTACTCGGTTTTAGTGCAACTTTGTGTGTTTTAGGAAATATTGGGATTTTACCCAGGATCATCTTGATCCTTAGATGGAATAGGTTCTCGAGACCCTCAGTAAGGTGTATGCGAAGTTTGATCTTATTTGATCATGGATTTTCAAGTTTGCACCAAAAGTGGTTTTAACTCGGGTTGATTTTCTATTTTGGGAACAGGGGAGCGGTCAGACCGTTCGCTAGTCAAACCGCTGGTGTGCCTCCGGTCAGACTGGGCAGTGAAGTTTTCGTACATCTTCACTGTTTTAGTTTGTTGCTTGGTTGTAGGCTGTGAAATATGATCTTCTTAATTAGTTCTCTAATTCTGGAGTGAAAGATTTTTGGTATTTAAAAAAAATTAAAGAAGGCACAATTCACCTCGTTGTTGCCGTTGCACGGTCCTACACAGAGCTAGAGATGCACGTGTATCCCATTTTATCCGATTTACACCGGTCCTAGTCTCAGGTCACATTTTGTATTGTGGCTCCAGCTTTCTCTCTTGCTACTATTTTGGCGCCTAGTCATTTCTGCAACTCTTTCCACTAATAGTAATAGTAATTACTTAATTAATTATCTTCTCGGTTTAATGAGAACTAATAGTGATTGAGAGAAGCAGAAGATGGTTAAGGCGAGTTAGAAGAGAGTTAATTAGCAGCTTACGATCCGGCGTGTGGCGAGGAGGATGGCGAGGAAGGCGATGCCCATGACGATGGTCTGCCACGCCCACTCGTCGTGGCGCTTGACGACGGAGTGCATGACCTGGATGAAGCCCATCTGGGAGGTGAAGTGTGTGATGCCGAGCAGGCCCTTGAGCTGCTGCAGCGACACGATGATCGCCGCGCCGCCCATGAACCCCGTCAGCGTCGCCTTGGACAGGAAATCCACGACGAACCCCAGCCTACATATACAGCGGATGCCATGCAGCTGATCAGTCAATTATGCATGCATACGTAAGCCGGCTGATCAATGGGACAGTACAAGACGATACATACCTGAGGAATCCGAGGGATGCCTGGAAGACGCCGGCGAAGAAGGTGGCGGTGAAGGCGAGCTGGAGGTAGAGGAGGGGCTGGTCGTCCGGCGAGACGGACTCCCTGAGAATGGACCCCATCACCAGCGACGCGATCGACACAGGCCCCACCGCCAGGTCCCTCGAGCTCCCCAGCAGCGAGTAGATCAACGGCGGCACGAAGCTAGAATCTGCACGAGTACATATATCATTGTCATCGATCAGCCATTTGTAGTTACTCGTATTAGGTATAATTACTATAAGTAATTTTCTCTAGCTAATTAATTGTAGCACATGCATGCATGCACGAGATGAGCAGTGTGCAAAACTCACATAGGCCAATGATTGGAGGCAGGTTAGCGAGCTTGGCATAGCTAATTCCCTGCAGGCCAGGAGAGCAGCGTCAGTAATACGTTGCCTGGCTATATTTTGCCGTGTTCCAGAAACAAAGCATAGAAGCATCTTCCACGTACTAAAAGTAGCTAGGAATTGAGTTTAAGCCATTAACCAAGAGAAAGAAGCAGGCCAGGGCAGAGCACGTGTGTGTGCACCTGCGGGATGGCGAGGCTGGCAATGGTGAGGCCCGCGATGACGTCGGAGCGGAGGAGGCGGAGGCTGTAGTCGGAGGCCCACTGGATGATGGGGAAGAAGTACTGCAGCGCGAGCACCAGCCTCCTGGCGAAGGACTGGTTCTTGAACTGGTGCAGCGGGTCGTCGGGGAAGAACACCTCCGCGAGCCTCTGCTTCAGCGCCTGCCCCGTCGTCCGCCGCTCCGGCACCGACACCTTGTGCAGCTCCACCACCACGCTCCCCGCCGGCACCTCATCATGCTGCTGATTCTGCAGCGCGGGCAGCTCGACCGCGGGCGGCGCGGCGGCCACCGGGAGCGCCTCGGCGTCATACGAGAGGCTGCCCACCTTGTTGTTGACCACCATGGTGAGATGGACGGTGATCGACAGCGTCCAAGGCAGTACCGGACGCGGCGGTAGTGACCTTGGCCGTCCTCCCTGCAACGAGCGAGCTGCAGGGCAGGAGACAAGTGAGGAAGATGATTGCTTTCTTCTTGCTTGATGGATTCGGCGGAGGGGAGAGGCCGCGTTTTATAGGGGAAGCGAACGAAAGGGCGGGAGAGAACGCGCGGGGAAGGGAAAAGGCTTGCAGGTTCGGATTTGGAGGAGGCCGGTGGGTTAATCTAGGTGCGCCTATCACCGGAAAAATTCTAATATGTAACGGTGATACAAATGAGTTGATGTAACAAACTAATAAGACGGTGACACGTAGCAATATATACTATAGCAGCTATTAAAAATGATATTTCCATACAGCTACAGTGGCAATAAATACTGTAGCAGCCATTAAAAATAATATTTCTGTGCATCTACAGTGCTGCTACAGTATTTTTGCCCATGTGGCGCCTCGGATTGGCTTGTGACACAAATCCATCTGTGCAACCGTGACACAGTAAAATCTTCTTCGATGGTACAAGGCAGACGTATACAATCCACATATACTCACTCATATCACACGTATATATATGTATACATATTTTTTATACATGCTATGATCTAATTAGAGGCTCCACAGCCTCTGAAGAGCAGATACACACTGTCTCATTGAATAGGTACACATGTGTTTCTTTTTTAAAAGATATTGCTTATAGAATAGCACTTTGAAAAATGAGAAGCTTAGGCTGTCCTAAAGATCAACCCAGGCCAGGGCCGGCCCTGGGCCTGGGCAGTAGGGGCAACCGCCTAGGGCCCATGAAAACTAGGGGCCCTACCTCAGCCCATGTATATATACATGTCTATGTATTGGATTTGGGGTTCTCCAGTTCTACCGTTCAGCCGGCGCGTATCTCTGATAATGATTGGGCCAGCTGAAGCCTGAAGACAATAACGGCCCATTGCCTCAATTGGCATTATCTAGCGAGTAGCGACTAGCGCTGAGTCGCTGAGAGACTAGAGACCCAAGAGAGACGCATCGCTATAAATCGAATGGCTAGCGCTGACTCCGCTGAGAGACCAGAGACGAGACGCATTGCTAAATCGATTCGCCAGAATCCTCGTTCCCCAATCGGCAATCGCTCGCCGCCTCCGATACGAGCAAGCGGAGGCTTCTGCTAGATCCGGAGAGATGTGTCGACTCTTCTGGAGATTCGCATCGCCGCATCAATTCGCTAGATCCGGAGATCCCCATTCCCCAATCGCACGCTGCGTCGCCGCCTCCACCAGTCCGCCTGCGGCCTGCTCCGCTGCTCAACGTGCTCATAAATCGTATCCTACTGTCCTATTCCTCTCCGCCTGCGACCTGCTCCCAGATCCACCATATCCCTATTCCCCAATCCGATCTCGCCATTAATGGAGGACAAGAGGAAGAGCCTGATTTCTTCGATTCCCAACCAATTTGTCTTTGATTTCTTCACTTTGCAACGGCTCTACTCGAAATCCCCTCCCTCATATAGCCATTGCATACGCCGGTATGGTCATTCGCATCCCCTATTCGGCTATTCCCCTATTCGGCCATTCCCTAATTGCATACACCGGTGTGGCCATTGCTACGAGTTTGTCCAAGAGGCAGAGCAGAGGAGTTGATCCGCGGTCCACGCCTCCGCGGCGGCGCGGCGTGCCGGCAACCCGGCGTCCACCTCCACGGCTCCACAGGCTACTAGTTCTGTTCATCAACGAGCTCAAGGACTCAAGGTGACACGATTTTCGATTTCCCACCACACATGTTCATTCAGTCATTTTGCAATCTGCATTCTAATGTTTTGCTGGATAGCTTACTTTGGTTTTGCTTGTTTTTTCGAGGTAGAATTGTAGAAATCGGACTTGGAGTCTTGCTGTCTTGGAGAAGCCGAGAAGGTTGAAGGCCAAAGGCCAAAGGCGCAGCCGGCAGCTTAGCCTGGGGCATAGCCGCATCCCGCATAGCTACAGCCTACAGGCTACAGCAAGGCCTGGTGTGGTAAGATGTCATCTAGAAAGTATTTATCTGGGAGTGAAAAAAGGAAAAAATATTGGAATTGAAATAAAATGTATTATTACATATTTATATTAGAACGATTGGTCTCCACTTTTATTATGCCCTAGGGCCCCCTAAATTACAGGAACGGCCCTGACCCAGGCTAGAGGGCGAACAGCCTCGCACTCCCCAACTTAGCTACGGCTCAAGTCTCCACTGGGTTGTGTAATTAGCCACGTAGGTTTCGGTTTAGAGGCACATGGGAAAGTTAACTATTCAGATTAGGGCTAAGAGCAACTCCAAGAGAAGAGCTAAATCATTTTCTAAAGGTAAATTTGGCTATTATTGGAGAAAAAACGTCTCCAATAGACTCTGTAAATGACTTTTCAAATTTAGTAGCTCTCCATCCCTCCTCCTTCGCTCTCTATTTTTGGATAGCCTACCTCGCTCACCATCCAGCCTCTTGGCGCGGTCGGCGTTTCCTTCCCGCACGCTACGCCCCATTCCCGCGCGTACGCGACCCACCGCGCGCCCTCTAGTTTAGATAGCCTGTTGGAGTAGTCTTGTTTTTTTGGGTGAGATTCATTTTAGAGAATAGCTAAATTACTAAATTTAGATACTTCTTTTGGCTAATCTCTTGGAGTTGCTCTAACTAATTGAGGATTGATTAATGGTTCGGTTGTGTCGCTAGCTGTTCTTTCTTATTCGGGAAGCGGTTATGTGCTTATTTTAATCGGTACATTGTGTTATGGTAAATGGCCACTATTTTGAAGTGTCTCGTAGCTAAATCAAGATTTTTAGACTATGTGTGTGTGTCTATACACACACACACGTACGTATACATATATAGAAAAAATACCTTTTATTCCCAGGTGTAATTACACGCACCTCTAATATACCACCTAAATAAACTTAAAATACTCCTTTATCACTTTATGTATACTTATATACTAATTATAAGATACTTCAATGTGAACCACATGAAAAAATTATAAAGGAGTCCATAGCTTTTAGCGTATTTTGTAAATGCCTTTATATACGCACATAAAATGGAGTACATAAAAAATGTATATACCACATCTGAAAAATTGTTCATACCACCTAGATGATCTTAAATACTTGTATACTACACATACACACCCTCCATTACGCGAGATACTCTATACATTATGAGATACTCTTTACTATATATACATACATATATATATATATATATACACACATATACATACATACATATACATACACACACACATACATACATATGTACGTACGTACGTATACATATAGTACGTACGTATGTATACATATATGAGTGTCCGTGAGCAAATGCCAACATCTTATAATGTTCTGCGATTGATTTTACCTTCTTTTAAATTGTCAGAACCCAGATTTTATAATCCGGAATCCTCTGTGATTAATTGCACTATTCCCTGGATCAGTAGATAGTGCTCACAGTTACAGTAATGGACATCAAAATTCATATAATACAGAAGCATAAATAAAATAGTAGACTTACTCATAAGCCGGTTAGGCCGAAATCAATAAATTGCAGCAGCGGAATGAGGCACACAGGTGGAACCTTCAGGACATGCCCACAGGCAGCCAACTGGAGGTTCGCGACCTAGCCCTTGACATCTTCATCTTCTCTTCCATCATAACCAAAAGTTTTGCTGAAGCGCAGTGATCTGATTCCTACTTCTGGATTTGTTATGAGAGCGAGTGTGAGCACACTAACCACCGTGCTCCGCGAGCCAATACATAGAATGCAAATAAATAGTATGCATGGCTTATCAAAGGAGAGGCTTGGGTTATTTTATTGGCCAAAAATCGCTTTTGGTAGCATTATTATGATTTAATCATAGTGTTATGGTTGCTATCTAAACTCCACACAACGATTACATAATTGACTTAATCCACCGAAGATACACTTTCTTTATTGGCTGCTGCCTAAGATACCAAACAACGAGTGACATCATTTAATTAGTCCACCGATCTTACTCTTTCTATACTGTTCACTATCCATGACTCCAAATAGCGAATATCATCAATTATACAATCCACTAATCAATTGCTGCCTAAATCCCCAAACATCGAGTATCATTATTTATATAATCCATCGATCGATTGCTGCCTAAAACTCCAAACAGTTAGCAACATCATTTATCTAATATCATTTATTTTATCCACCAATATCTTTTGTATTCTGAATCCCTAACAATCCAATCCTTTTTGTTATTGATCCATAGCCATCGTTCCTTATCTATCTCTAACTAATTTACTAGTATACCTCTATCAAGAATATCACTGAACAGGTCTACAATTCACTAGTATACATCCACCAAGATTATCATCGATCAAACTCATACTCTAAAAATTGTTATCATACCTCCAAATTTCCAAAAATTCAATTGACTCATCTAGTAGTCGATCAAATCCTATTAATCCAATATCATCAACATCTTTCAAGAATTCATATTAGGTATCAGTGTCGTAATCCAACAATTACCTTTGCACTTCCTAATTCTCCAAAATCATTTAAATCATCTACCTAGCCTATACATGCATTTAAGCTCCACCAATGTATTTATCCCAAAACCCACTCTATCGGGTCCTTTTTATGATCGACATGAATCCACCAACATCTTTATGTGTTCATCACAAACATCCATCACCTTTACTCACGACTCTATTTATTCCCACTTGTATTTTATTTTGCAAGAATAGAAGTGTCGTTATTTGAAATATAATACATAGAAATTTCCTGAGACCTAGTAGTTTTGACCAAAGTCATAATGTGTAAGAGAATGTAATAATAATAGTGATCCAGATTCCATCCACCGTTACATGGTCTCTGCACCATATGCTAGGCCTTCAGCGTTATAGCCGCTTACATTACCACTGGGACGACACCCAGGACAACTCAAATCAGGGCTTTCCACTGCCCTTCTACTTTTCCATTCCCACCCACAAAGTTTTTGAAATAGAACTATATCTAGTTAAGTTCCCGTGTCCGCCCTTGACCGTGGGCACGGCTATTCGAATAGTTTTGACTCTGTAGAGTTTGCACACTTTACCCACAAGAGACAGTCCACTCGTTGCCCCACACGATTCCTTAGTCATGCGGTTGAGCAAACCATCACAGTAATCGTTCAAAGTACCTCGCCCTTCCATCATTTCACCCTATGGGTCGTTCCCACTTGCGGTGGGTCCCATACGTTGTGCGGAATGTTCTCCTTCTGAACGTCTAGCAGCTGGCTACCCCCTGCTAGCCCACCACAGCAGAACTTCACCCTCTACGAGTGTCCCATTCAAGCCGTCACCTAGACAGCCACTTGCACGACCTCACCACCTCCACCTGTGAGGATGACTTTCAGGGTCCGGTAAATCTACTAAGTCAAGTTGTACTATACAGACTTGTGGTTGTACTGTTTTACACAGGAGGTCATGACAAGATTCAGTCCTTAGTGGTATCTGGGCGGTTCTACCGCTACTCACTTTGTGCTTCCACCGCACCACATACATACCCTCGAACCATCCGCCCAGATATTTTAAGCAAGCTGGGGTTTTTGGGAACATAAAATAATCATGTTCAAATATATTCCAGTCATTCCCACCATGACTGTCCAAACCAGTTTCTCGTGATTAAAAATGGCAATGATGTTTGAGGCATTTCAACGCCCTCGAGTATCTATGCAGTACTAAGCATGGCGTATACTTACGGACTTACTTTTGAAAAGTTACAATTATAATTTTGCTAAGGCGACAAGGTCCACATATTCAAATATTCCAAAGGAGGTGTAATATTATTCAAGGCAAACAATGGGCATATAACTAGAATATTAAATTAAACATGTATTTGCATATAAGATAACAGTATGCAATTTGATAATTTAAACCAAAGTAATTTGCAGAAAATGTAGGTTCAACATGATCAAAGTATTGACTCGCCTAGCGCAGTTTACCGCGGTCTTGAGCTCACACAATGCTTTATCTTGATCTTTTGGTCTCTATCTTCACTTTGAACTTGATCTCGCTTGAGCCTTTGAATCTTCCCGACTTCCAATTTCTAATTACGCGACAAACGACTGAATCCAAATAAAAGCAAATAACTCAAGAGATTCAAATACATCCGAATAAACTTAATTTAGTTTTATTAGAAGTTAATAGGTAATTCGGGAGATTTAAGGCAAGGTCGACAGGATACTATGACTCGATCTTTTTCTTAACAATTCCTATTATTGTTTTTGGTATTTATCAAGGAGGTTCCATGATTTGGGGCACAAGTCTAGCTGGGTATTACTTTGGTGAGCATTAAATTTTAGGACATATGATGTATGTATGTATGTATGTATGTATGTATGTATGTATGTATGTATGTATGTATGTATGTATGTATGTATGTATGTATGTATGTATGTATGTATGTATGTATGTATGTATGTATGTATGTATGTGTAGGTTCTGAGAAAACATGCATGATTCTATGGCAGAATGCATGATTCTGCAGGTTGGGCTCTATACAAGAGATTGCACAATGCTATTCTAAGACAGTGACGCATCAAAACTTATGATTCTCCTATCTTTAATATGTCATATTATGCCTTATTTTGCTTATCCAGTTATGAAATGGTTTGGATCAAAACAACTTAATAATAATATTTTGTGTTATCTCATTGATCATATAAGGTACTCTGTATTTTGAACATCCATGTGTATGCCCAAGTATGGTTTGTTTTCATGGACATATAAGGAACTTGGTATCATAGGGTTAGGCACAACCAGCTATCCCGACATATGGAGATCATTAATGATCTACATGCTGCGGTGAGCAAATTATGGCATGGCAACATCTATCCTTTACACTAACACAACATGCTGCATCAAACAAAATTTGCACTTCCAAATCAAGTGATGTTTCCCTATCCTTCACACTATGAATGAAGGTTCTGGCAGGATGACTGTGGGTAATCCAACAAGTGTGTGATTTGTCCAAAGGGTGAATTCAAGGAGAAGGATGTAGTCAATTAATATTTAACTGAACACCACTATCAGATTCATCATCACTTGGATAGTAACATGAAAGGAACATAAATGAAAAGAAAGAGTTAAACAAGTACTCCCATAAACTGCAAGCAATTTCTTCGCCTGAGTATGTGTCTCATACTCTCATGAAGCTTTGTAAAGTGAAATCATAGACCAACTACACAGAATATATGTGTTACATTCTGGACGAGAAATGATGAACAAACAACAGCAGTGGACTTTGGACGAGAAATGATAGTGTATAATAGCAAATATATGTCATGCTACATAATGGAAATCTGTTACAGAATACACTGGGATCTCTTTGCTCTTAGCTCCATTGTCATGGTACTCAATGACAAGAGCATATTCATTGTGGAGAATACATAGAATACCTGACAATATACTCTTAGCTCTCAAGTTACAGAATCTGAAAATCTTTGCTCTCAAGAGCATATTCACTATGGATAATACAATTCACTATGGATAATACAAATTTGAACTAACATTGTTACATTGCACAAACCAAAAATTCTTACAAGCCATCTGCATACAGTCCACAAGCCTGATACCATCACAAACACACCACTGCTTCATTACAACTGGGAATCTAAAGGAGAATGCATTTCTTTTGCAAAATCCTAGCCGACGCTGCAGTGGGGGAGGGAGGTGGCGACGCTGCCGGCGTGCAGTGGGGGAGGGAGGTGGCGACGTTGCCGACGAAGGGAGGAGCCAAGGCCTGCGCCGTGGTGGAGGGCGGCGCCGTCGGCCAAAACCCTAGCCGATGAGGGCGACGGCGGCTCAGCGGTGGAGGCGGCGATGCAGGGATGGAGGGCGATGCCGTGCAGAGGGGGAGGGAGATGGCGAAGCTTCCGACGAAGGGAGGAGCGAAGGGCTCGGCTGCGCCGTGGTGGAGGGCGCCGGCGCCGTCGGCCAAAACCCTAGCCGACGAGGGCGGCGATGCAGGTATGGAGGCGGCGGCGGCTCAGTGGTTGAGGGCGGCTCAGTGGAGGGGGGCTTCTAGGGTTGAGGGGGAGGCGAGCAGACGGGGACGGGAGGGGGAGCCCGACATCGCCTGAGAACGGGAGGAGCAGGCGGAACGACGCGGGGGTGGGGGTGGGGATCAGAGGCGGGGGCCGGAAACAAAGAAACCGAACCGGTAGGGGGGTTTTGGCAAAACCGTTTAAGTGGATTGGGTGCTTCCACCTTCAAAGATCCAGGCCGTTTGAGGTACATCCGACGGTCCAAATCCAGAGTTCACATGTTAGCACCGAATAGCCTGTTAGCACTGGATATATATATATATATATATATATATATATATATATATATATATATATATATATATATATAAGTAATGTTTGCACATTTTTGCTTACTGAGTTGATCTTGTAATCTAGGTTTATGGCAGTTGCGGTATGATATTTTATGTACCTCCATCTATTACTAGGCTAGTTTAATTTGAGTTAGGGTGTATTTACATGGGTTCCAGCTTGCTATATATATACAATTAGGCTCAATATTACTAGGTACTAAAGCTAGTGTTACGATTTGGTTAATGGCACTATTTTTATCCTGCTTATACTTTAGCTACTATTAGGCTTAGCTTTATGCCTAACTTTAGTTTAAACTTAGCTATCTAGGCACAGCTTGGTATATAAGGTCATATTTCATTATCTGTGAGTTAGCAAAACCTACTACAGAAATATATCTAATGGGGGCATGTTAAGCATTGGGCATATATTTTAATTATGATTAAGGGTAGTTCTTAGATTAGAGCCTTGATTTCATACCTGAACATAATATCCATACTTTTAACTTTATTTAGAATTTCTTTTCAATTAAAATCTTCTCTAAATTTGAATATTTAATCAAAGCCACTTTTTCCTTATTACTGCCCTAAATTAATATCCAGATGTTAAAATATATATTCACTTAGAAAGTTTCTACATTTTAGTTGTTATTTGGCTTAGTTTTAATTAAAATTTATTCATCTAACAAGGCTTGTTTTATAATGTTATATTTCAAAATCTACCATTAGGATTTATTTATTGGCAGCATTTTAAATATTGGGCATGTATCATAATTTTTAATTAAAGACAATCTTTATTTGGTCATTTATCCTAAGTTGTTCTTCTTTATCAATGTCTTTAATTAGTATTCAATCCTTTAGACAATTTTTCAAACCGTATTTATTACTCCTATATGAACTACTCCAAATCTAAATCTTCAAATATTCTTATTTATACCATAATTAGACTTTGTTAGCCTTACTAGTTTATTCCTTAATTTTCCCTAATTATTTCCTACTTGGAATGGTTAAAGAAGACAGATAAAAAAAACAAAAATATGGCCCCAGGGAAATTCAAACCTGCAACCTGGGCTTATACTCTAAGCTCGGCTAGCCATTGGAATCTCTGGTGTTTCGTGCTTCACAAGTGGTGGACTGGAAACTAAGGTAGTGCACTCGGCCGGCAAAATCATAACAAAATCCTAATCTAACATACTGTGGAAAGGGGGGATCGAATCCTGGTCGGGGCAATGAGTGCGAGCGCTGCTAGCCACTCGACTATTCGGTGTTTTGTGTCTTACCGAAGGGGCCGAAGGTAGTTGAGCTGAGATGGTAGCGTCCCAAATAGAGGAGCCCGGGGCGGCGGTCAGGCGGCGGCGTTGCCGGCGGGTGGCGGTCGGAGGGGAGACGGGGAGGGTCAAAATGGAATGCTGAGATTGCGAGGATGCCAAAGGTGGTGGCAATGGGGACTGGGGAGGCCTGAGGCGGACCGGCGGCGAGCGGTGGCGGCGACTTGGGGAGGGAGTCCGATGCCGGTGAGCTGGGGGAAGAGAGAGGTGCCAGAGACGGCCGGGGAGGGTTCGTGGCAGCGGGGAGGTGTTGCTGGGGAACGGAATTGGCCGGAGGCCTACCGGGGAGGGGTCGGCGGCGGTAATGGCGATGGATGCGCTGTGCACGGTGGAGAAGGAGGAGAAGGTGGTGAAGGAGAGGGGAAGGCGCGGGACTAATAGGGAAGGCCGGGGCTCTTATGGTTGCTGAGGGGGCGGGGGAGGTGTGGAGGACCGGGCGGAGGCGGCGGAGAACCGGGCGCGTGGCTCGGCAAGAACCGGTCGCGTGGCTCGGCGGGCGGGGCGCGGGGCTCGGCGCGTGCAGCCGGGGCAGGGCAGGCGCGGGGCTCGACGCGCGAAAGAGACGTGACTGCGGTGCAGAGCGAAGAAAAAGGGAGGGGCGACGTGGAGGACGCTCGTCCACGGGAGAAGGGAGGAGAAAGGAGTAGAGAAAGAAAGGAGCTGGCGCTTGGGGAAGAAGAGAGGAAAGGTAGGGGAGGCGTGCGGGAGCAGGGCCCAGCGGGCAGAGAGGAAGGCGGAAGTGGGGGGCGGGGCCCAGCGGGCAGAGGGCGGCGTGCGCCAGAGCGGGTTGGGTTGCTTCGGCCGTGCGGGGGAGGAAACGGGGAAAGGGTGGGGCAGGTGGGAGTTGGGCTGGGCTGACCTCCTTTCCCTTTTTTTGTTTCTTTTTATTTCATTGCTATTTATTTTATACTTACATATATATATATATATATATATATATTTCCATCTTTGTATATGCACATATACATTTATTTTATTCTTATATACATACATATATATACATATTCCTTTACTTATTCATTTATTTATCTATTTGTACCTTCATTGTATATACATGTATATATATTTCCTTCATGCCTATATTTTATTTTTATTTTTTTATTTTATTCATATTTTATTTTTTTTGTTTTACATACATTTTATGTGTTGCCCATCTTTCTAAGCCCTCTGTGTATATATTTATATGTTCTATTCATTTATTTTTGTTGCCCATTTATAGTACTATTCCAAAATTAAATTCTTATAATTTAATCCAAGTTTCTCCCTCCTTACACTGGATCATCTTTTCAGATTCATATTTGAAATTTTATCTTACTATTATTTGCATATTTCCTTTTAGGGCATTACTAATGTTTGTTTCTTATTGAGCTTCTTAAATTTTTGGAACCTCAACAAAATTCCAGAAAAATGCCATAAAATCCTCACTCAAATAAAATATATTACAAAACCATTCAAGAAATTCATATTTTAAATTTCAAATTTTTCAGGATGTTACAGAAATCTAGCGACAGCCTTATACACGTACCTCACACTGTGTGGAGGAGACGATCTAATATTCATGTTGAGTTATTCCAAGATCTTTCTAGCAACTTCTTTTAGACAAATGTTTCTCTAGAAACTAGATAGGGCCCAAGTGCTACTTGGTTTCTGACTTATTAACAAGGAAATAGTATGAAGCAGGATCTACGGGGAAAGTTGACTTAGGCCTTATTTGAAATACCTAAATTTTATAGAAAATAGTTTAATTTTTATTAGAATCCTCGAAATTTCTCATGTTCAACTTGAATAAAATGAACTGATCAGCCTAACTTGGACATCTTATAACTCACAAAAAATGATAAGAAAAATAAACTACGCCAGGATTCCTGATCCCACCCTGCAAGAATTTTGGGTAGATGGTCGGTTTCTTTTCCAAATTCGAATCTATATTGTAAAATATAAATATCTCTGCTTTAGAATATATCTCAAATCCACTGCCATCCCTGGTTCCAAAAGAAACCGGGAGGCAGATTCACGTAAAGGAATTCTCGGTGGAAGGTGAATATCAGACATCTTCTGTTCAGTTTTTAAAAGCTACTTTTCAACTTTTCTACATTAACTAGCTTTTCAATAGAGTGTCTTTTTAAAGTGGGATTTACAAGTTGATTATAGTACACCCTGTAGTGACTTTATTTATTATATCGGCTAAAACTGCACAGGAGTTTCTGTTATTCTATACTCTCTCACGAACAGCTTAAAAGTCATAAGCCGCAATCAAAAGCTATATGATCTGTTCTTTTTGGCTGCGGTTTATGGCTTTTGGCTGAAAATTTTGAATTTTGGCTGTTTACGGTACAGATTACGGAGAGATCGATACTCACTTGCGATTTTGGCTGGTACAGATGTTGGGGGCTTTTAACGTGTACTACGTTTAACTTGTAGACCCCGTTTTGAGAAAATACTCCGTTTAAAAGTTAGGTACTGTAGCGGCTACAAAAAGCCGGTCGGCTTGTTGCCTGCCGAACAGGCCCATAAACCGAAGTAAAAAATAACAGACCTATATTTTCTCCTTGGAAGCAATTGGTAGGATAAGTTCTTTGGATCACTTGTGCGTTCTTTTCGGCTACGGTTGATGATTCCATGTATGGCTGGGCCCACCTGTGTTGGCCAGGTGGCAAGGCAAACAACAACAAATGTAAGCATGTTGTTAGGAGCACATCTCCCGCCCCTAATTTGCTTGTGAGAAAGGGCTATGTGGAGCATTCGACAAGCAACCCAACACATTCATTCTCCAAATCTCAATAATCTATTGGAAAATGGATCCTAAAATTATTGGCGGATCGAATCATCCATGTGAGCTCTGCCACAAGGGGAAATTCAATTGTGCCAACCCTTTAATTAATTCGAAGCTATTTTTTAGCCGCATGTTTTATTTGGCGCTGCGGTAGCTTATAATCTGCATTTTGCTTTTAACCTTTTCCGGATATATTAGCTAATTTGTAACATCTTTTAAGAGCTATAACAGAGACATGCACATTCCTAACAAATGTTACGTTCATTCCGGCTTTTGTTTTTTACAGCTTTTGGCTTTCAATTATTAACTTTTAACTAAACTAGCTCTATAATAACTGTTAGATTTTTATGAGTTATTCAATTAAAAAATAAAGAAAAAAGTATTGTTATATCTCTACAGACAAGCAAGGAAAAAAAGGAAAAAAAAAGAAGAAGAAAAAACTAAAATAAGATGTCAATGTGTTTATTTTAGCTTCTGGTTTTGAGCTAAAGCTAGAATAAACAGGGAGCTAGTAGCTTCAGAACCATCGGTTGTGACAAGAGCACCAAGAGCCATGATAGCAACAGCTATATTTCAATAATCGGGTAAAGCCTATCACTTACATCATGGAGTGGAACACTCAGCTATCCATGAAGTAGGATGCCTAAAATTTCTTGCAAATGCTGAGGAATATTTTGAATGCAGAGCAAAAGCTCAAGTGGATCACCATGTGAATGCACATATAGCACCTATTGCTGGCCCTAATTGTGGTGAAGATGTGATATTAGAGGCCAATTTGGCAACATGGAACTGTCCGCCAGCAACGCACCTTCAAATAGGTAGAAGTGGAGCAACCAAAACTAGCAAATGCTGATGGATTTGTAGGTTATTTCCATGTTTTCTCTGTTAAAAAAATTGTCTTTCCACTTTTCAGGTGTGTTGTTTTCTGGCCAGCTGCTGGGCTTCTCAATCTAGGGGTGTGTAGGGTTGGCAATGGGTCCCAGTCCCGGCAACCTGCGGGGAATTCTCCTATTAGGGGATAGGTATAGAGAAATTTTGTCCTCGCTACTTTATATGGGGATGGCGATGACAATGTTTTCTCCATCTCTGTTCCCCGCTATACTCTAATATACATTCATATACGTGTAGATTGATACATATAAATGTCTAAATCATTGGTATTTTATCTCTTTTCTAATATAGGTTTATATAATTTATAATATATATAACTCATTTAGTATTATTATACACTCTTGTGTCTTAATAAAGTTACTGTAAGACTATGTGGTGGCGACCCCACGTGAGTGATGAGTATTCGATATTGGTCATGTCTCACTTTTATTACTTGAGTTTGATTTTTGCGAATTTGAATTTGAGTTGTGCTATTATGGAGTCCCTATCAGACCGGCCTCTAGTGGCAGTTTGATCGATGTGGGTCTGGGCGATCTGACCAGCTTGCTATCCGCGATCAGACTGGCCCTGCTAAGTTGAGTTGAGTAAAGTCTGTTATGTGGTTTTAGGTGTTAGTCACGGTAGGTGCCGTGCAGTGCTAATTATGGGGGAGTCAATGCATGCGTGAGTTATGGTGATCGAGTGCGTGTTCGGCATTTGGAAGAATAAGTGGTGCATCCTGTTGAGCGTAATGTGATCGAGCGCGCGTTCGGCATTTGGAAGAATAAGTGGCGCATCCTGTTGAGCGTGCCGAGCTACGGCATAGACACACAGAAGGTCATACTGGCCACTATGGCTTTGCATAACTTCATTATCAAATCAGCGATGCCTGATGAGCACATAATGGACACCGACGATGACGAGGGCTACGTTATAGGCGAGGACAGGGACACGTAGTCTCCAGCGGGCAGTGTTGGGAGGTCCGACAGGCCTTTAGACACGCTCCGAGATAGCATCGTGCGCGGTTTGATAGGATGAGTTACGGTTTCAAATGTTGTACGTGTGTATGTTGTACTCTTGTACTTTGTGCTCTAGTATGTTGTAACGTAATACATATTTTGCATATTTTGTTATGTCCCAAATCCGTTAGCCGTCGGCTCTCTTTCTCTTTTTTACATAAAGCACTCAGTTTCTATCAGCCAGTACTATTCATCATCTATAAGTCTATACGAACACCCTAACTTCTATAATTTACTTCTATCAGTTAACAGTATTTATCAACCACTATTATTTATAAATCAAAAGTAAAAGTCATCAGTAAAAGTTTATATGAGAATACCCTAATTCGAAGAGAACATTGATCGATTTAGGTCGACTCAGCCGTGGAGTACGGCACAAAGACACCATACTGGATCCTTTCGTTTTTGACAGGCATTGACGCATTGGCGTACACGTGCTGTTCTTCAACAAATTTAGCGCACTGAAAATTGTTCCAGGATATCAGGTCGGCGTGAAGTGACACAAGTGATGTATCATTTTCTTTGAGAATATGGTTCTCATGCGTGCCGGACTAGACCAACCTCCAACAGAACAAATGCACTAGCCCACCGTTAGATTGCACGTATTTTTCCTAATTCTTTTCCTTCCCCGAACCAAAACACTGAGTTAATACTCCAACATTTCGAATATATACCATTCGTTTCGTTGCAAATAAGCAACAACTAATCATCATCTGGAGTATGAAATGACCATGTTTGCATCTAGGAGCCTATTCTTTTAGGCTGTAGCTTATGGTTTTTTGTTATTCGCGGGAAATAATATAGAAAGATAGATAATTATGTGTAATTTTAGCGTGTGTGTGTATATATATATAACGTTGAAATGGGGTACCATAGGCTCTGTTCTTTTCAGCTTCTAAAAGCTGTTTTTCTACAGTAACTAGCTTTTAAACGAAGTATCTTTTCAAGATAGGGTCTACTAGTTAATTGTAGTTCATACTTTACCGACTTCATTTATATTTGCAAAAATTGTACGTGAGTTTCTGTTACTCTATAATCTCTCGCACAAACAGCCCAAAAATCACAAGCCGCAACCAAAAAGAACAGGCTCATAGTGTTTGGACACCAAGCATTCCTATCTTTGGATTGCTTTTAGATACGTGCAAGTGTAATGATATATTATATATCACGTAAACTCATTAACATCATTATTTCAAAAAAGGCATCGATTTGGAAAGGAATTCATTGATTTAGTATGCTGAATCAATCATGGATAGAAAGTCTTAATCATAAATGAAAAATCTCAATCATAAAATCTAAATATAATGGTTCCCTGTTATTTATAATATATATATATATATATATATATATATATATATATACACTACAATGCCTGTTATAATTAATTTATATATTTTATTTTAAAATTAGTTATTCTAAAAAAGCTAGAAGCAGAAGTAGAAGGGAAAAAGAATGGGCCAGGCCAACGATGCCGGCCTTGGCCTGGAAAAGAAAAGAAAAGAAAAACTTAGGGGAGAAAGAGAAAAAGGAGAGGCCAAACGCGTTGCCACATCGATGGATGACCAGTGAAGCTAGCGAGGCTTGCATTCTAGCTCCATTCGATGCGACGGTGCACAGAAGAGCAGAGGCAGCGGCCAATGGCGAATGGAGAATCTCCATTACTGTGCTCCTTTTCCTTGTTTCTTTCTTTTTTTTTGGTGGGGCTGTTGGGGGTGGGGGTGAAGCGGCGAGCGGTAGGCGAGGCGAGCGGCCTCGCATGACAGACTCTGAATGTATTGTATTCGCCGTCCGTCGTGACGGCTGACAGGTCGATCCATCTAAGAAATGTATACTTTCTCATGTTCTTTGGTCCTAGCTAAAGTCCATTGGCAGCATCTTCGAAGCATATGATCGATAGATAAAGGTCGATCGATTTGTTAAGTGATAACACTGATAAGCAGTACAGAAGCCCCATTTAGGTATCCCTTTAGTATCATTTGGTAGTGTGCTAAGTTGAATATTAAAGCAGAGATAGCCAACTGTAGCACATTGATGACAAGAGTTCGGCTCGTACCACTTACGGGTTGGGCGCATTATTTGTGTGAATTTTTTATTTAATTGTTTATTATTTGGACCAATAACTTACAGGTTATGATGAGTATTAAGATGACTACATCAGTTCAATCGGTATCAAAAACAACTTTTAAATCAGACCGAACGACTTCGGATACAGTCGGCACCATTCGATCATCTTCGGACCGTCAGATCGCTTCGGTGACGTTCGGATCACTGCTGCTTTCGACCACGCTGTCTACGACCATGGTGCCTTCGACAGTTTCACCAACCACGGCCTGTCAACCAGCATTTCTGACCACACAGGTCTTGGAGCACCGACCGTCACTGTAACTTACGAATGTCGACCTATGACTATGGCTGCTATGATCACTGTATCTACGACCACTACACAACTACAACTGCGACTTCTACGACCTACGACCACTGTGCAACTCAACTTACGATTACGACTGCTATGACCGAATTACTGTAGCCATTGTTTGATCGTCCACGGACCGTCCGATCGCTTCAGTGATGTTCGGTCCAAACATTCGCACGTTCGATTGGCTTCGGAGACGCGCGGATCTGTTCGATTAGTCTCGATGACGATCGGACCAATCTGATCAGACTTTCGACTGTGTTCGGAGTAATCTGAAGGTATATCTTGCGAATAAAAGGTAATAACTTTCACATACGGAGTCTGATTGAGGAGTTCTTGGACTCGTTGGAAAGCTTATTTCAAGGACTATGTAATGGAAGTGACTTCATCTTCAGAAATGTCACAAATTTTTATCTTATTTTATTTTAGTTTTTTGTGAGAGTTCGAGTATAATACGATATAGGGTTGAGTTATACCTGATTAGGAGTCTTGTAGACTTTCTCAAGGGCTATATAATCCTTGTAATATGTAAGTTTTGGGTAGACCACGGTAAGCCAATCTATTATTTTCAGAGAGAGCTATACGCTTGTTCTTCCTAAAGTTTGGCATATGATTGCAATCTAGAGGAAAATTGGGCATTCTCCATCGTTCTTGTGATTCCTTGTGATATGCAGGAGCAGCGACACGTCTACTTGTGTGGTCGGGTAGACAGGATCACGAGCGTGTGGTTAAGCGAATTCTTTTATTGTAGGTTACTATTCTAACAGTGATTGGCGCCATCGGTTCATCAGGTTGTATAGATCCAAGTTACCATTATCGATCCTATATCGTGAAGATCAGGCATCCCCCATATCAAGTTTATGCTACAATATATCTATAGATCTATCTTAAAAAACACACTATTTAAAAGCTAATTGCTGTAGCAAATAGAAGCATATGTAAAGTGAAAACGAACCCACCCAATTTGTTAAATTGTTTTATTTGTATGTAAGTGTAACACGACTTAAAGAACTATGAATGCTACTCTATATGGAGCATTTCTTCTTGGTGAGTTTTCTAACTTTATGGCATTCCTTAATGAAAGCAGGCACATCTTTAAAGTAGACCTATAGGTCCCTTCTTTTCAGTTTTTAAAAATTATTTTTTGATTTTTTTATAATAACTAGCTTTCAAACGAAATATATTTTTAAGGTGAGATCTATAAATTAATTAGAATACACACTGTAGTGACTTCATTTATATCGGCCAAAACTGTATGTAAGTTTTTGTTACTCCATACTCTCGCACAAACAGTTCAAAAGCTATAAATCAAAATAAAAAAGAACAGAACCATCTCCATAGAATTATTACTAGTTATCTGCAGTTCAACTCGGGTCAAACGAATCAGTGTGTACGAAAAAGAATGGCTCAAATAATTGTGTGCGTGGAACTCCATTGCTTTGTTCTCCCTGTATGAGTAAAGAAAGATTTCACCTTATATTTGACCTATCTTTTGTGCTTTATTTATGGACTCGAACTCTTGCCTTTATTGGGTTGCTAGTATATATATAATGGAATATTCTTGGTAGATTCTCGGTAGCGAGGATTTCACCAAGAGAAAAATCGGAGCTCACGTAGTTTATAGCTGCGGCTGCTAGCTTTTAGCATTAACATAAACTTTTATGTGAACAAACTAAAGCTGTTTTAAAAAATTGTTTCAATAAGCTACTTCGAAATAACAGTGGAGTAGCCGTCCTATTTATTTATTCGGAAAAAATTATAAGTTAAAAAGAACGGAGCCACTGTGTAAGTGGGTAATCATTAGCCTACCAATTGGATGGCTCTTGTTGAGGGAATATATGCGCCGTGAACAAAAATGAAAGGTGGAGTATATATTGTCATGATCATATGTTTTTATCCAGCATTTGCTAACTATAATTGGTGGTTATAGTGGTCATAGTGCAATCATTCAACCAACAAAGACAATATTACCGCCAGAGAGTTCAATCGACGATGTTCTACTACCACAGAAAGGGTTATTATAGATGATTCAAAACCGTCATCACAAATAATTTCTGATCCGTCTGAATTTATGTATTTGTTATAATAGGTGATTATTACAGACGGCTCTCGAATCGTATATGATAAGTTACAACACAGACGATTCTAATTAAAAACCGTCTATGATAGTCTATTATCATACATGGTTCTAGTTAAGAACCATCTATGATTGTGTTCTCGTGTCCTCATAAATAGGCGTGGTCGTTAGCCATGGTTGTAGATGTACGGTCGTAAGTTGTGGTTGTATGCGCCTAACCTGTTAGCAGCCATGTGTGCCACATCAATAAATTCTGTTAGCAAATGGAGGAAATGACCTATGGTGCAAACGAAGACAAGTTTATTGAGCCAAGAAAGTAAAATACAAGTTCTCGGAGTAAAGTAGTGGGGATATATCTCCGGCGATGCAAGTTTATGGAGACAAGATTTACATGGCCAAAACCCTAGCTATCCAATAATTTCGTAATTTCATATCCAAGCAAGGAAGAGAGGGGAGGGGTAGGGGATATATTACCGGCGATAAAGGAGAGGCTGACAGCGGCAGCATCACCGTTGTGTCACAACGGTGGCACTACATAAAACACTCTTACAACAAGAGTGCCCTATGAAGTGAACTGTGGTGTCACAACCAGAGGTGGAGGAGCTCAGTGAGGTAGTCCGTCGAGTCTTCTATTTTTAAAAGGAAAATTTGGTGAGGAGAAGTGGAGAAGTGAGAAGAGAGAATAGGAGATGATCGAGGAGAGAGGAGTGGAGAAGTGCGAAGAGAGAAGAGGAGATGAGCAAATAAGGCTTCTATTTTAAAAAGTAAATCCAGCGAGATAAGTGGGAAATTCAAATTTGGTGAGAGCGGGTAAGTTAAAATATTATCACAGGCGATTCTTAGTAAGTAGGTCATTACAAACGATTCGGAATAAAAATCTTCTGTGATAAGTAGGTCATCACAAACGATTCTTTCTATCGCGGTGAACTTAGACGGTCCATCTTATAAAACTGTCTGTGATAAGTTTATCACTGATAGTTACCATTTGTAATAAGGAGCCCTAAATAATTTTTTTATAGTAGTGTTCGTTTGTTTTTGTGAGGAGCCAATGTTTGTTATCCAACCCAAACAAAACGAGTGATGCTTGCCGACCGTTGGACAGCTCAACCAGTGGCACTTGGATTGTTGGCTGGCGACCAATAAATCTTTTGGAATTTGAACCCCTTAGGGCATCCATAATAGTGTATATAACCCAAAGTACCTTAAGGTGGATCCCATCTAAACTTTAAGACTGACTCCATAGTGTATATAACCCAATAGGCCTTAAGACGGTCCCACTCGGCAGATAAAAAAATTTGTATTTTAATACTTGTGGCCAGGTCTTTAGCTTAAGGACCAGCCTTAAGCATTTTTTACTTATAGCCTGTTTAAGGTCACTCCTGTAATGTATAAAGTTGATCTTAAAATAACTTAAGACCCTCTATTTTCATACACTACACATGCCCTTAATGTACTTTGCTATTAGCCGGTGGACACCCTAGATCAGCTCCCGGTTGCGTTGGCACAGCACTCCTTTTTTTTCCGAGAGAGAGAGAGCATTGATATCCAGCACAGGGCACACGCAGGCCGTACCGGAAATCTCTCGCCCGATTGGCGAAATGGGGTGCTTGCGCTTGCTGATTACAAAACTGTATTATTGGAGCGTAAACGATTAGTGCACTTTTATCAACCTTTTTCTCAGCGGCATTTGACTTTCTTGTATGATTGATACGCCGGCCGGCTTCCTTGCTATTGTATTGAGCTCAGAATGCACTCAGCCTGCAACATGACACAGCACGGTATGAGATGTGTGCCCAGTCGAATTCTTTTAGATTTATAGTTTGATTTTCTACCGTAATTAAATTTTAAATAGAATATTTTTTAAGGCAGAGTTTATAAGTTAATTGTAATAAACATCATCCCGACTTATCTATATCAACCAAAATCACACGCGAGTATCTCTCTCACACCATATTCTTTCTAGCAAATAAATAGAATTCAAAATTTTAAACCAAAAACCATAGATCGAAAGAATCCACACCAGTTAAAGCAAGACTATTTCACAGATATATCACTGTGTTGTTTTTTTTCAAGATTTCAGTGAAATCTTTGCGCTCCAAACAGGCTTGAGAAGGAAGACTTGCTTTCGACGCTAACGAAAAGCACCGTCTCAGTTGAGACCACCATACAAGATTTTGATCTTTACCATAACTTGCGTAGCAAGGCTGCATATGCTGAACCAGCGGATGCCACTTCAATCATGGCATACACCAGCGCTGCACGGCCGAAGCGGACCTGTTCTTTTTAGTTTTTACAAGCTGCTTTTTGTTTTTTCTACAATAACTAACTTTTAAACGGAGTATCTTTTTAAGATAGGATCTACTAGTTAATTGTAGTACATATTTTACTAACTTCATTTATATCGCCAAAAATCGCCTGTGAGTTTCTGTTACTCTGTAATCTCTCACACAAACAGCCCAAAAACTACAAGCCGCAACTAAAAACCATAAACCGCAGCCAAAAAGAACAGTCCCTTGCCTCCACGGAACTGCACTCGTTTCAGTGGTCGCCACAGCCTTTCGAGAACATGCATACGGTTTAGGCCCCGTTTGGCACAGCTCTACCAACGGTTTCTGGAGCTGTTTGGAGCTGTTTTGTGCCAAATGGGGTACAATAAAATAGCTCCACACAAGGAGTCCCTTAAAACCTGCTGAGACAAAAGTAGCTCGTTGGGTGGAGCTGAAAAAAGTAACTTCACCTAACTCCACTTGTGAAGTAAAAAAAACAGCTCCACTTATGAAGTGGAGCCGTGCCAAACGGGATCTTAATTTGCAGGTTGACGGGTGCATGCATGCATGCCATTCTCCCCGAGAGATCGAAGCGGATATTCCAGGTATTATCCCCCCACTTTCCCGACACTGCACCATCGTCGTCGTCGTCCGTCTGAATTGACCCCTCTTTTGCTTTGCCTTTTCTCTCTCCGGCCGCTCCACGAGCCATCCACTCACCCTGCGACAGCCACCAGTGTGGGCTCGACGACGACTAGGCTAGCTCCTACTCTTCCTCCTCTAGTTCTTCTCTTGTTTGGTTTGTCTTGTGTTCTGATGTGCCTCGAGGAGGCTATTCCATATGGTGGCTAGGATAACGAAGGTGCGAGCTACTTTTGCCCTACTTTTACCTGTGGTAAGTGGTAACTAGTAATATTAATGGCCGTCGGTTTCTGTCGTATGGCTAACGCAAGCGTGATAGATTAGCGTCTGACTGGATGGTCATCTTCATCATCAGGTTAAGCGTTTCGGAGGGAGCTGTGGCTTAGAGCAAGTCCAATAATAGAGTCAAGTGTTTGGCTATAAGCCAAGTTATAAGAGCCAAGTTATACAATAATCTGTCTTCTATTTGTCTACAAAAGATTTTTTTATTATTATGTGGTACCATGTCTCACATTCTCTTTCCTACTCCTCCTCACATACATTTATTATCTGGACCCACTACTGCATAGGCTCCCGTGTGCAGCTTGTTGCTTGCATGAGAGCCAAGCTCTCCTCTCTCTCCTCTCTTCTCTCCTCCACATCAGCAAAAATGCTGACTAGCTTGGCTATAAGACCATTGTTGTACTTGCTCTTAGTGACGTGTCGCTGCCTCCTGCCCTGGGTGGGTAAAGCACTTATTAATCGCCTCGATCGCTAGATACAGGCACGGCTCGTCACGTTGCTGCAATTCGCTGCAAGAAAAGAGAGAGATGAATAGACAGGGTCGACTCATATGTTGGTGTACGGTCCACGTACCTACCGTGCCATGGCTTAGACATGAGAATTTTGGACACTTTTGGACCCCTAAAACACCCAAAATTCCGGTTTTGGACCCCTAATCAAAAAAATTCCGATTTTGGACCCCTGCTGAGCGCGCGTTTGCGAGATGGCGCCACGTGGCCCGGACGTGCGGTCGGGAATCAATCCCGCGGTCGGTCGGCGGGTGCCTCCGCGCCGAGCGCACGATCGCTTCGCCCGACCGCGCGTCTCCCGCCTGACCGCGCGTCTGCCGTCGCCCGACCGCGCGTCTCCCGCGTCTGCCGTCGCCCGACCGCGCGTCTCCCGCCTGACCGCGCGTCTGCCGTCGCCCGACCGCGCGTTCTCCGCTCCGAGCGCACGTCTCCTTTTCTGGCCGCGCGACCCGCCGACCGACCGCGGGATTGATTCCCGACCGCACGTCCGGGACACGTGGCGCCATCTCGCAAACGCGCGGTCAGCAGGGGTCCAAAATCGGAATTTTTTTGATTAGAGGTCCAAAACCGGAATTTTGGGTGTTTTAGGGGTCCAAAAGTGTCCAAAATTCTAGACATGAAACATATGGTAGGCCGGTTTTTCCGGTTATCAATTTTAAAATATTTTAAAATTTAAGTTTTAATTTTTAAATTATGACTGATTTTTTACCGGTTTTATGGATAACTGTCCGGTTACCATTACCAGTCGTCGGCTGAAATTTCTCACGGTTCCGAGTTTTGCAACCTTAGGTTGTGTATATCTAGCTAGCTACAAGTGCAGATATTTTGTTGCATGAAAGCATTATGCATGCACTTCACTGCCAGCTTTAATCGTGTTGTGTTGCTTTCCTCGTGATCAGAGAATAAATTGTCATATGGGGGTGTCGTGTGAGGCCAGTGACCCGGTCTTTTTTTGTTGCCGACCGGAGTGAACTCGTTGATCGACCGTATAACAACTTAACTAGTGCATATCTTTTGTATTTTGCCTTTTGTACATAGACTTCTTTTAATAAAAAAAATTCTTTGGGACTTCATGATGGCGCATTAGACTTTTTGTACACAGACGGTTCGTGCGTTTGTTCATGATGGCGCATTTTGCTGCTCACAGGTAAGAACTGCCTGCCATAATTGTGCTTTGGCTGAACCACAAGGGTCAAGGGTCTATGAAACAGAGACTGCCCAGTGCATGCCTCACCACCAACATAAACGGCTATTTTTGGTCTCCTTTCAGAAAGGAAAAAAAACGAGACATTGGCTATAGCACTCGTGCTTGAGCGGAAAACAATATATAGATACATAGAAGAAGGTCGACAGGAAGGAGGGGCTGAAAATGACTGAACTTTTCTTACGAGCGATACCCTCCACAAGAATCATGAGTTCCAGACAGGGGCGGACCCAGCGGTGGGTCAAGTGGGACATAAGCCCCTCTACCGCTGATCGACCGTGTATACCTCTCTCATCCCCTACAGCTCCACACTAGCCATATGAATGACCTTATCAGATTTAAAAACATTTATATAATGAAAAAAAATTGTATTTGTAGTGGTGATTACAAGCCACAACGACATCTTAGACTCTTGGCGTGGAGCCTCTCTCCCTCTAGTATCTACAAGTCTATCGTAGACCGGCAACTCGGTATTCAGTAAACTGGTCAGTAAGTCCTATTAGCCCCCCTTCCAAATTTTAATCCTGGATCCGCCACTGGTTCCAGAGTCAACTGAAGCTTTTCTTTCTTCAAAACCACTATCATGTTAAATACGGAGCAGCAGCTTTTAAAATCAGCCATGGGAGTGAAGAATCTCTTTCCGCTAGTCGTTCGGACGCGATGAACCTTGCAGTGGAGGGTGGTGAAACAAACGCTTATCGTTGGAGGTGGACGGCGTCCAGTTGTTTGACCAAATTAAGCGGCCCTGAAGCATCATTTGCTTTTTTTTCGGTTGATTTTGCCAGTGCGCACTTGGCCCGTAGATCCGATGCCCCCAGTCAAAGCGGCAATGAATAGATCTACTTTATACAATTATGTCACCTACATTGCGGTCTTGAAAAAAAATGTCACTCACATTGCGAGACTCCGGCCATAGCCCATGAGTAAAGGAAAAGAGAGCGATTTATGATCTTTGATTCTTTTAATCTTTCCTCTTTCTAATGACCACATCTTCCAGCATGTATTGTCTAAACTGGCAGAACACCATAGCCATGCAGGTAGGCCATATGCAGTGGTCTGGCAGAAAAGGAGAGTGCTATATGGGAGCTTCGAACTTGGAATTTTCAACTCCTTTTGAATTGAGTTGATCCCGATTTTGAGGTCCTGGAAAACTCCAGTGAACCCAATCTAGTGGAGTTTACACATAAAAAGCCAGAAAATCCATATACCCTTTCTAGCGTTTCTCTACAGATACAAATAAATTTCTAAAAAAGTGGACACTTCATTTAAATTACTAAATGGTTCAAAACTTTTTGACTTGTCAATATTTGGATCATTCAATGAAAAGGTAACAATATGCAAATTCGTGTGGCCAACCAGATCAACTGCCTAGTGAAATCATGATCTTTTTTTTTTTTTACCAACAGCACCAATCACTATTAACTTTCAATTCTTGCAAGAATCAGCACTGATCCGACATTGACAAACAAGCAAAACTAAATTCAAAGCTAAACCTCCAATGGAATAATACATGGACAAGCTTTTTGCACCACAATCATATACTACATGTAACCTTATGGAACAACATAAAATTACAGTGAATGGCTGACGAAAATTTTTTGATCTCCTAGAAGGTGTTATGGCTATCGTAATATGGCTTATACTACACATCTCTATAACAATTATTCAAAAGCTCTTCATTACAAACCTGTGCCCAACCCATTGATTTCAGGACATGAAAAATTGGGTATGAAAATGTTGCAGGACAAAAGAATTCCCTATGTTGCTGCAAAGAAACCTGCCAGAATTCATACCATTAGACTAGCATCCATCCATGTGTCAAGTTGGGGCTTCATTTGAGGGATTTGACCAAGAAGCAATATGTGGCTCAAATGGCACTAAGCATCAACCAATTCCAGTGCTCCATAATAAAAATTGGGATTGCATCTGTTACCCTCAGAAAGAGTAGGTGCAACCATTGAGCTGTGGTTCCCTCCTCGGTCCCTACTCTTGTTGAGTTAGCACTGCAAGAAGAAAATATAAGAGTAAATTCGGGTAAATACTAAGAACAGTAAACTCCTTGCTGGAGTTAAGAACTTAAATCGACACACATCTTAAGGTTCCTCACCAACCCAATGGCACTATTGTCCACATAATTATATCAGCTTTTTGCAATAAATAGAAGCATATAAAACATAACATCCATTAATAAAGTGAGAAAAAGATAAAAGAGAATTTGCGAGCTAGTAATGTATATGCATATTTTAATCTCCTAATTAACCGGCAACGGTGTCTATTGAGGTAGCTGGATTTGCTTTCAAAAATTTGGAGCACTAGAAGGGTTTTACTGTGGAAGCAAAGCCAGTGAATCACCATAGACAAAATTTGGGATTTTTACATTGGCCAAACAATTCTTTTAGGCTGACGAAGTTCCTTCATTGTTCATACCCCACTGTTCCTCACCCTCATTCCCATTTACAAGAACGGTCTCTTCGGGTTCATCAGCATCAACTTGAACAGCTTCATCCGTGTTCTCCTCCATTTTATTCTCTTCCAATACCTACAAGGAATTATATTTTATTATTTTCAGAAATTAATAAAAATAATATTACAATCATCAATCAAGGAGAAATATTAATGAAACAATGGCATTGTGATTAATGCCTAAGAAAAGATTGCTAGTGTAAACATTGATCAGCATATATATCATAAGTTATTTTAAACACCATAGCATATAATTTGAACATGGAAATAAGGAGGCGCACTGCACATGCAATACCTCTTCATCAGGCTCTCCATTTTCATCCGGTGCATCTACTGGTTTCTCATCTTCAATGACCTGGATCCTTTTGAAAGCTTCCACAAGGGTCATGTCTGACTTTTCAGCATGGTTCAAGTACTCATCAGCAGGAGGATAATGGCCCCTGCACATACAAGCTTATTATTGCAACGAGTTTATTTACTTCAAAACTAGGTGATCAGGACTTTTTTTAAAAAACTACTGTCAAATGCAATGAAATCTAACAGATTAATGTCATTACACCCTACAAGAGAAAAAACAGTTTCTGTGGTAATTTTTACCTCTGGGAAGCAATATTCTTTTCTACAGTAAGTGCAACCTGCCAGTCTTCAAATAAATTTGGATACTCAGAAGGATCTGCCAGAGACTCTGCAGCTTTTGGATTAACCTGAAAAGAAACAAATGAACAGAATAAGCCAAGAACAACAGTAGAATAGGCTTTTTTAATGGGGACACACTTTTTCAGAAAGAGGTTAAGAGCAGAAAATTAAGAAATTACTTTGCTGAGGTCATTTCTCCATATTGCTATTATCTCTGAAACTTTGCTGGGAAGATAAGAACGTGACATTAATGCAGCTTCAGGTATACGATTGCTGCAGAATACATAATACGTTGTTTAGCTTTAGAAAGGAAATGCACAACAACAAGGAGTTCATCACAGCAAACAAGATTCACCTGTCTACAAGCAACTGTATGCAATCTTCCAATTTACCAAGCATAAAGAGGCAGAGGAAAGCAACATTGTTTTTCCCATGCTCTTTTGCTAGAGAAGCAAGCTTTTCGATTCCTTCAGCGTCTCCAAGGGATGAGTATAGTAACAACAAGCCACTTAAATCATTCGCTTGCAGAAGGCACTCTTCCGCCATCTCGAGCTGCAATGCAGAAGTTGTGCAATACTCAGAACAATACGCTAGCATGCATACTCAGAGCACTAAGCTAGCATGCATGAGCTAATACAAATGTAAGTTACAAAATGAAATATGTTGATTTACATTATTTGCCATCGAATGGTTGCAATATTGACCATTAACCATTTCCACATTTCCATGGAGAGATTTGGCAGGAAAATCGTGGAAGGATACCATCTCAAAGCTCATTTTCAAAAGCATGTTTGGTTTGATTTTTCTTCTAAGTTTTGAACAGATAAAAAGATCTAATTTAAAACTATTTGATCACTAGAAAGGCAAATCTCACACTTCAACAGTGTGCCTCTATGTTATTATCCTTGAAACTTAACCCCATGCCAACAATCATTTACATGTAACATACCAACAAACTTTCATAAGATTTAAGAACCAACCTTGCCTGTGGACATCGCGAGTTCACCCAACTGCTTCCACTTAGATTCACTTTGCGCTTCTATGGCGATAGCCTGCACCATAAATGACAACAAGTGATTTAGTCAATAATTTTGCAGCATGGAAGACCTTACAGCATATGCTCTATAATGTGGGAGAAGAAAACACGTGACGATATGTTCTGTACCTTTGCAACATCTAATTTTCCAAGCTGCACAGCTAGATCAAACTTGTAATCAGCATCAGTGGCTATCTCAAGAGCCTCCTCCAACATTCCTCTAGACTCCAAGAAATGAGCGACACTGCATAAGAAAAAAGAGGAACCGGAACTAAGGTTAGAATAGAACAGACTCAAAACAAAGTTGGACAAAATACACCACCAGAGGAAGGAAACTAAATTGTGTGATTTTGTTATTTGACACTTCCATTAGTCAGTGAATATATGAAGATACACCAGAAAAAAGTTGGTACATAATATCAATAACAGACCTATATGGCAATACTCTACCAGCTGAGTCTATTTTAGATGTGATACTGAGATGTATGACAGCACAGTTACACGATAACACAGACATCATAAATACTGTTGAAATGGCAGCAAAATTTACCATATAAATGTATTTTCAAGATTTCATCTTGCTTTGTCACTGTTTGGAACTAAAGCACAACAATTTATTCACAAACCAGAGCAACCAAAAAATATGAATCAGTAAAAAACACTTATCTTTGTGGATTAAAGACAGTCACAAACCTATTATACTGCGCCTTTGGTATGGATGGTAAAATCTCATTTGCACGTTCCAAATCTCCACGCATCACAAGTGTCTTGTATTCAATCAAACTGAGAAGCAATGTGTACCCCATGACACTGAAACGAACCAATATATTAGTTGCAGAAATAAACAGCAGATGCTACATGGAAAAGGAAGCAATGTATTCAAACAAACGTACTTAAACTCCTTGTCAATAAGAAAAACTCGACTTTGATTCGCAAGATATCCCAACAAATACATAGGGCGATCCAAGTGATACATTGTGGTGACCTGTAAATATAAAGCTTATAACCATGCAAAAAATAAAGTTGTATCACACAAAATAGCAAAAATACCCATACAGAGAACGTTAGCAAATAAAAATGCTTGTGTAGAGCACACGATCTTTACCTCACCACCAACACAATAATTTAGGCGCCACGATGAGTTGTTGTAAATAAAGCAGTCTCCAACCCAAATCCCTGTCCGCACTCGCTCATTGACCTCATGAAGCAGCTCAAAAGCATCTTCAACACCTTCCTCATCCACAGGCTTTCCACCTTCTAGACAAGAAGCAACAACATCTCTCTGCAGGAACACAAACCACAAACAAGATTTCATGTCATGTTTTTTTAAAAAGGTGTCATATGATAATAAACTCAAAAAGAGGGGAGAACGAAAAAAGATATAAAATAATGAATATTTAGAGAACACTATAACTTACATTGTACTTTAGGATGTAGAATGATGTATCACTTGCTATTGCAACTAGGTCACCACTATCAGCCCAGTAAAGGTTCTACAAACACACAAGTCAAAATTAAATATGAACTCCATATATCCATAATTTCCATCCAAAAATATTGAACTCACCTTGACGTTCACATCAATTCGGCGTATTAGTCTACAATCAACCCAGTCATAAAAGCAAATGAAGTCGCTGGAACACATTGCCAATAATACCCCACCAAAAATACGCTCCACTGAAAATGTAGGACGAATTGTTTTCTTCTCCTGTAAATCAGATCATTTAAGTAAGACACTTTTTAAAAAAATGTTCCAATAGAATAACATGCACATTTTACACAAATTAGTTAGAAAAAGGTGCCCATAATCCAGACCACATAGTAACTCAGCATATGCTTCTTTGTTCTAGATCAGTGTAATGGCTAAACAAAGGTAAAGCATTCCCGTATGCTGAAGAATGTCAGAAGATAAGGGATATGATGAAAGAAGCTGTGTGTTGTGGACAAAGGCCCAGGCAGCAGGAGTATCACGACAGCAGCAGCAGATCAAAGTGCAGCAGCGGGGCAACAAGCAGGCATGTTGAACAAGCGCAGCAGCAGCAGCAGCAGCAGCTTGCTGCAGGAGGACAAGTTGGGGCTGGAACACCCGGAGTCACAAGTCGGCCAGGGGCAGAAGATGGCGTACAAGAAGTCCAAGCCAGGCAGGAAGGGTAGTCAGCCAGCAGAATAGGAAAGAGGAAATAGATTAGGAAGTCCAATCATATTAGGAAAGGTCCGGTCATATTAGGCAAGGACATGCATTAGAGTTAGCTTGGGCAAGGAGGTAAACATCCATTATCAGGATGCTATGTAACCCTCAATGAATGAAGAAAGAAATATTCATTTCCTCTATTTGATAACTCTCAAACCCCTCTAGTTATCTCATCCCAATCTATGTCTATCCCTCTCCTCTAGCAACCCTAATCCCCTTCAAGCCATGCCGTCTGGTCATCCTCTACATAGTAGTTATCCCGATGTGAATTCACATCATTTGATAGAACTCCAATAAATGCAAACCTATAATGGTCTGTAATTTCCTTCACCAAATATGATGAAACATGACCAGAAGTAATTACAGAAATCAAAAGTGCATGACGTAGAACTTTAAACTAAATAAACATTAGAGTTAACCAGCACCTTCATTGATTAAAAGAAACACATAATGAAACAAAATAAGACTAGAAGAGTCAATTGAGCATTGCAGGGCGCAAATCTACAGTTACAAGGCAACATGATAAACAGGTGAAGATGGTCTAAACCAGATGTTGCATCCTCCAAAGTGGTCATAGAAGAAATTAGACTATTGGATCTTACAGAGCAAATTCGTAACAAAAAGACCATAAATCAATGACCTGGAATGATTTATTGAAAATCTTTATTCTTGATGTACTTTCTCTGGTTGCATACTCTCCTTCTGATGACCAAACAAACTCTAACGCAGATCCAAATGATCTATTCCTCCACGCCAATGCAGTATAAATTATGTATTCACCATCTCCGCATACGACAACAAATCGTCCATTGGGGTTATGCTTCAAGCTCTGATCAAACAAAAAGATAGCTCATAGTCAGATACACTAATCAAGATATAAGAAATATTCGCACACTAATCAAGATATAAGAAATGTTGGCCATTACCTAATAAAAAGAAAAAAATAGAAGTTATAGCCATCTCAGTCTAGTATCACATCAAGGAACAAAAGTAGAGGTGATGGTTCAGTGAAAAGTAACTCTGATAAATGATCCAAGAGTATATAATGCACATCACTGGTCTTATGATTCACAAAATACCAAAGCCTGCAGCATACTTAATGCAACCATCAGCAACTCTTATTGGAGATTATCTTCAATCATGCAGAAATGGTAGGTATTTAAACATTAAGCAAATGAACAAACTCAAGCTATAGCTCCTATCACAGTAAACAGCTCATATGTTCTTTCTTAAAGCTTATTAACTTAATCATCATCAGTCATCACAAGCTGGAGAAATGGATAACTGCTGTTATGCAGGTGCAGACATGGGTGACTGCTGTTTATGCAGAAGTTCAGCCACTTAGGTACACTATAACAATACTAATGAATATTAAAATATGAAGAGCATGGTAGCATCCAAAAGTACCTGTGGGTAAAGATCACAGCTTCCTAACTCCTTTACAGCCAGGGGCAATCTTTCCCCATCTGTAACCTGGTGTAGAAAACACAATAAAGCCATCAGACCAGCTTCTCAATTTGATTAATTCATTTTGGTTACAAAACAGACAAACTGACCTCAAATCCTGCACCAACACTCTTGATATTCACTGTTTGTATCTCGTTATGTTTTGCCCAAATGATTTTTCCACTGGTATCCATACTTGCTACTGGTACTTCACGACCCATTTTTATCATAATAGTTCCTTCATCATAACCAATCACCATCCTATATGATAAGCAAATGGTATATTAATTTCAAGATTAGAAAAGGTGGAGTAGCACAAAACAATGCCCAAAAAGAAAAAAACAACAGGAACTATTAATTATCCAAATAGTGAAGAATGTGAACAACTCAACGGTAACACAACAGAAGACATGGAACAGTAGTAGTAGCCATCAGTTGACAATGCTAGGTTTTCATTAAGTGTGAAGAGGACATGGTAATCCAATCAACCAATAATTCCTTACCTGCAAAAGTCTATTAAATGCGAACAAAAAATAACTTGTGAAGAAAAACTTCTGATTGATTTATGAAGCATGGCACAAATACACATATCTGCCAATCATAGAAGAAACATACTATGATATGATACTCCTAGTCAATGGTAAGATATTATTTAAATAGCTAGTGTCCATCAGACAAGTGATGGCTCCAATAAAACAAAAGCAGAATGCAAATGATCTTCCATTTACCTTCTTGACCCCTTCATGTATCCAACAGCCCAGACTCGTTCAAGGCCATAGTTTAGTGTGTTCTCAAGTCTACAAAATAAATAAAATAACAAAAATAAGAACATCTCACCATTGTGAAAATTTGTAAGATTTAACTAGTGTGCTGCCTCAGGGTCTGACAAATTTTCCAGATTACCAAAGGGGAAGTGAATAAATTTACAACCAAAAAAAACATTTGTAACTTCAACAAGCAAATTGGTTAGTAGAGTTATTAAACTGATGGTTATCCTTTTGTTTCATACCATACATGAGCCCATACTCACAATGTCACTGACAGAATTTTCTAAAGTTATTCTAAATGGTTATCCTTTTTATTCTGGACTTCTTGCAAAAGGCAGATTTCCTATACTCTTGGCACTGCATACAGAGTATGTCATTAAACCCTGTGGGTAACCTGCTTATGAGAATTTCCAACAAAAGCTAGATTGGGTGAAATGCCTCTTAAGAGTATTTAGAAAACTTTTGGATCCACAGGGTTTTTTGTGCCTATTTTTAAGAGGGGAACCAAGCCTGTTGTTTAGGAACATTCTGGTTGATGAAAAGAGTTGGTAAATCAGCTTTAGGAGAGCAGCTTGAGTAACTGAGGGTTGTGTGTGTGAGAGAGAGAAAGAGAGAAAGATAGAGAACTTAAATGACTAATCATGAGAACTAGGAAAGACAGATCCAGAGTTCACATCAACAAGAAAGTACACAAATGAAAGCAACCTGTAAGTTGTCGAATGCCATATACGAACTGTCCCATCTTCCGATCCAGTAATGATTATAGGAAGCTCGGGATGGAAACAAACAGCAGAAATGTTGTGTGTATGACCTTCAAGTGTCTGAACACAGCTCTTGGTTTGGTAATCCCAGACCTGGTTTACCATAACTGCACCATCTTAGGACTGCGCTGAACACCTGAACATTCAAAATATTACAGTGGGGGTACAGAAAACAGACCTTTGCAGTCGAGTCATCAGAACCAGTAATCAAATAAGGCCTGTCACCACCAGTGAAGTAGTCAACACAGTTCACACCCTTTTGATGTCCATCGAGCGTAAAATTTGGATCTGGAGAACCCAAACTCCATATCTGCCATTTCAGATTAAGAAGCATTAATGAACCAGATCACATCATGAGTCATGACTCATACTAGCATGTTGCTGCATACGAGAGATTCTGAAACAAACCTTTGTAGTGCGGTCGAGAGATGCACTTGCAAAAGTGTTAGTATCCTTTGGATTAAAAGTAACCTGCATCACATAGTGTGAATGCCCCTCAAAAATTTGAGTGCACATCCACCCTTTATCCCAGTCCCACAGCTTTATCAACATATCATCAGATGATGACAGCACATATGGAAGAGTTGGATGGACTGCAACACATCTGATGTAATCAGTATGAGCCTCAAAAACTTTAACTTTGTCCATAGTGTTGTAGTTGTAGATGCGAATGCACATATCGTCTGCACCAGCTACAACCCATTGTTTCCTTGAAACAAATTTTGCCGACCGCACTGAAATTAAGTTCAACTATACGTTAGCCTCAATTCCAGCCTCCAGGACAAGTTTTCTTTTTATGTGAACATAAGTGGAATACTGGAATGCATACCTGGCAGTTCTGAAACTTCAAATGATTTCACCATAGTCTGCAAAGATATATACACTAAACATATTAAAGATTTGAATTCTAAGGAGCCGGTGTTTAAACTTCTTTTAAGACAGTATGCTGTAGATATATTTGTTGTAAGTCAAAAACCAAATTTGTACCAATAAATAATCTTATGCGGCACACACGTGGAAAGCCAGAGGAAAGCCTTAACATCCTACACTACACATACATAATTTATTTGGTTGAAATCTAAATTACCAGGGATGAGGCATAGGTTCATAAAGCATCCTCATAATTTTGACAAGCTCATTTTGGTTGCTTATTGAATCCTAGGTAAACCACAAATGAATACAAGATGTACAAATGTCAACATTTCATATTCAAGTGCAACGGATGGTATCTGTCTAAAGTATAGACCAAGAAGGATTGCAGGCGCATATGTATGCAGCACAAAGTGGCTTGACAATGCACACAGCACACTCAAGTCTATGTTGGTTAAAATTCTCAACCATGATAGTGATGATAGAGATGAGACAGCAACAGATCATCTCACAGGAAGATGTAAATGGCCAACATATCACAATGCAGTTAGGCTCCTTAAAGCCAAGACTTATATTCACAACAAAATGAAGTATGTGACATGAACGACTGCTCAGCAGTAAACAACGCTGAACTATCAGAAGAAATCCAGGATCGAGTTCTCTCAGTGTGGAAATGTAATTATATGTCAGCGTGGTGCTGGGATCAGTCAAGTGTTGTTTCTAGAAATATAGACAACTTTGAAGTTTGCACAAGTGAAAAATATGCAACAAGAGCAATACTTAGGTGATGAAGTTCTTACAGCACAGAATTGAACTACAACATGCAAAATTCTATGCAACTGAACAATAAGCAAGAATACAGACCATGAGTCAGGACAACAGAAAATACATCAGAGATCAGGCTCCAACATCGAGAGTAGAGACAATTCAGCACTAATGATGCACTGTTCATGTGTTAGTACTTAATCCCTTCTTTTAGAACTTCGGAGTGTTAGTACATAGTCGATTAGCATGTGTACGAATTCAAGTACATAATAGTTACTTCAAGAAATTTAACAACTTGTAACAGGAAAAAAATGAACATAAAAAAACAGCTCAAGCCCTTGCCTGCGACTGATAGTCCCAGATGCACACACTCCCCGAGTACAGGCTCGACAGGATCCTACACCAATGCAAAACCACGCAATTAACTAATTAACCAAAAGCACGTCAAAATGATAGGTACGAACAGCCCAAACGAGACCGAAATGAACTAAACGCCCCAAAAATGCAATCACTTGCCATGGCTCCGTGGGGTGCAGATCCACCGACTTGACCCTCTCCGACCGTTGCGCAAACTTCCTCTAATCACCACCAAAAAAATGAACACAAAATTAGCCCAAACCTAACGTGCAACACAAACCACCAAAACAACAAACGACACCGAGATCTCGCGGGGTCGAGTTCGCGCACCTTGATCTCCAACCTGAGCGGCTGCGGAAAACACAAGCAGAACACAACATTGATCAGATCTCGGCGCATACAACACGAACTGCGCTTGGAAAAAAAATTCAGGGTAACAGGTGGCGAATGGATTGGAGATTCGGAAGCGGGCAAGTTCAGATCCACGTACCATGGTGGCGTCGGCGAGGCCGGCGGGGGATCGAGCGGGGCGGCGGGGCTAAACCCTAGAGATCTGCGGCGACGGGGTGGTGCGGCGCGGTGTGTAGGGAGCGAATCGGATCGCGAGCTCGGCGGAGGAGCGAGCGAGGAGGGTGGGAGGAGAGGACTTACCCGGGGGGGGGGGTGCGTAATTTATTTACTCCTTTTCAACTTAGTCCCTGGATATTAAATGTTTTTCACAAAAGGCCCCGTACGATTACAAAAATTTAGGAACTTTGGGGCCTAGTTGTTGGGCTCCAAACTTCCTTTGGGCCCACGTTCACAATCGAGGCCCGGCCCGTATTCTCTTTCCTTTTTTTTTTTTACAACCTAAGGCCGGGCGGCAACCACACGACGACGCCGATGAGCAGCCCCAAGCCAGCGTGCACCGGCTCGAGCTTAGCAGCCACGGTCATGGAGTACCAGGGCGTCAACTCCGGCGGGACGCTGTTCAACGTCCCCGTCGACCTGACCGTCGCGACGACGCCAAGCTCCTGGGGTTCACCTTCACCAAGGCCAGGCCCCGGTACAACGTCACCTGCGGGGGCGATCTTGGATACTTTGATTCGGATGCTGAAGCTGCTGCAAACATATCTGTTACGTTTCACTGCCATTTCCGTCTAGACTAAACGTTTCATTGCCATTTCCCTCTAGGCACTGGTTGCAGGCAACGCAGCTGTTGTGGTCTGTCTGCTTATGCGAGTCATCCAAATTCCAAAACCCAAAGCAATGGAGTATTACACACTAATATCACTTCTTGTGCTTAGCAGCTTTTGAATTAGATTAGAGTATGTGTATGATATTAAAAATAATAATATGAATCTCGTAGAGGCAACTAAAATAACAACGTTATTCCTTCCACAATCTCAAAAGAGTACAAAGATTATCGTTATCTCACAACTCTCTCAAATACTCTTGAACCCTTGCCCTATAAAAGAATATAGTGCTAAAGAATAATATACCCTCTAATCCTCTCGTGCATCTCTATATTTGAATGAGTGGCTTCTTTGCTTTGTTGTTTAGGTTATCTATGATCATCCCTTGTGATTTTATATAGTCCCTCTAGCCCTCCTAATGCAGACATAAGCATGCTTTGTATTTTTCAAATTCAAAATGCCTTACATTTTCATGCTCAAGGTATTGATTTTCTGGAAGGAGTTATTAAGCCGAATAAAATTTATCAGGTAAATTTCTTTACTAATAAATGTATACGTGATAATATTAAAAATTGATTACTACCTAATGCATATCTGTTATCTACTCAGTTGTTAATCTGTTGTTGACTTGAAAGTCAAGAGGAAACAAATATGAGCTTGCTATCCACGAAGTTCAAGAAGATATCTATGAAAAACTCTTCTAAGTATATGTCAAATTATCATTCAAGTCTTACCGGCAAGATAAGTCCAAAATTCAATTTTCCATGGAAAACACTGGTCGGCCAATAGAAACATCGTAGCATGCGGTATCATTGTATCAGTCGAACACTGTAGCTCGCAGGATCACTGCAGCGCCGACAAGCCGCAGGATGAACAGTACATGGAAAAATGAATAGTGCCATGAAAAACATTGTAAACAATAGATTGGAAAGTTTAGAATTAGACATTCTTGTTGTAAAGGTTTGAGTATGTTAATTTCACTCATATAATTAAAAATTATCTGAGAGTTCTGGTCTCTATTGTTTTTGAGTTTGTCTTCGCGATTGCAAGAACATATATACTCCACATGAGCGAGTAGACAAAAGGATCGAAGCATGCGGTTAGGTGAATCGAATGTCGTAGGCTATCCGTAATAGAGACGGTTATTGGCAATGTCATTTATCAGGTTGCACGGGTCCAATTATCTCTAATCCTATGTTGTGAAGATCGGACAACCCCTCCCCGCATTAGTTAGTGTCAGAACTCAAGGTTGACACGGTAGAGTTTTACCCTTAGCTATATTTGTTGTTTTTTATTCCTAACCAGAAAAAGGCATGCAAAAATATTGTTTTTTACCGTAGTTTCAGTTAAAAATTTTAATAAAATTTACTAGATTTTCATCCTTTAAAACTTTGCTTACTTGCTGTTCAAACTACACAGTCATTATGCACCCAAACTTCCAAAGAGTCCATACTCTTCATCGCATGCCATGCACTAAGAGCAGTCCCAATGGGGAATTAATTGTGGTTTCTATCTCTATTAAATGACTTACCAACTAAGCAAAATGCTGACATGGCAGTCTAATTAATGAGGAAAGAGAGGAAGAATAGAGGAAACCGTTTCTTCTGAAGGAAACGAAGTCTCCGCTTGAACCGAGGCACGAAGAAACCACGATTTTGGTGTTGGGAGGAAACCGGCCGTTTCTATCGCGTGCGCTCGCCCGCACCGCCGCTGCGCGCGCGCTCCGCTGGCCGCGTGCCCAGGGCGCTCGCCGTCCGCCCAGGCCGCGCCGCCGTCGCCTCGGCCGCTCGCCGTCCGCCCAGGCCGCGCCGCCGTCGCCCCGGCCGCTCGCCGTCCGCCCAGGCCGCGCCGCCGTCGCCCCGGCCGCTCGCCGTCCGCCCAGGGCGCGCCGCCGTCGCCCAGGCCGCTCGCCGTCCCCTTGCCTCGCCGGCGTCGCCCAGGCCGCTCGCCGTCCCCTTGCCTCGCCGGCGTCGCCCAGGAAAAGTTGGAATCTGGGAAGGAAACAAAGAAGAGTTTCGATGAAGATGGAGTTGGGAGAGAGAAAGAAAGAAGGGCAACATTTATTACGCAAAGACACTAGCATTGTGTGAGGTAGTTTCTATGGATAGTTTCTTGCTGATGTGGCTGCTATGGAAACTGTGCGTAGTTTCCAGCATTGGGACTGCCCTAAGAGCAAGTTTAATAAGGCTGACTGTGCTAGCTATAAGGGAATCCATGTCAGCATAGTCCTATGTGGAGGGAAGAGAAAAGGAGAGAGAGAGCCAAGCCGGCTCCCATGCAAGAGTCAGGCTATAGCACAGGAAAAAGAGGCGTTATCCATGCATGTACCAATAGAACTAACTGCTATACTCATGCATGTATTAAATGACCAATACCCATGTATGTATTAAATGATTGAGAGCTCTTGTAGAGACAACTTATAGCCAGCTTATTGTATGAGTTGGCTGCATCTTACCTTTTGATGACATGAAAATGTATTGGAGGTAGCAGCTATTTATACTATTAAACTTGCTCTAAGGCCAGTCTCAGTGGGGGTTTCATGGAGCTTCATGGGCATTAAATACGCTGACATGGCACTGTATTGATGAAGAGAGAGATGATAAAAGTTTCATGGGAGTAGAAGAGTTTCATGTGGATGAAACTCTTCTGCACTGTTTCTAAAATATAGGTGTGTTGAAAACTGGGACATGAAACCTCCACCGAGACTGAACTAACACCACTCCCAAGCGGCACAGTTTCCACCAAAACGAATTGAATCCCAGGCACTGGGCCCTTCAGTAATTGAACCGATCCTACCAATTCCACCAGAATGAAATAAACAACCGGATCTACATCCCTCAAAGCCGACTAGCTGAGATCAAACCCAACGATTCCACACGGATGAATTTGAGCTCCAGCACGGTAGCACTGCATCGCTGATACCTGCAACCGATCCCACACACAGCGGTCCCGAAAAGAACTCCACGCACGGGGGGGGGGGGGGGGGGGGGGGGAGGAAGCTGACGGATCGGAGCCACCTATCGCGGCGGCTTGCGCGGGAAGCGAGGCGGAGGAGGAGGAAGTGGAGGCGCGAGATCGCCATGGGCGCGAGGCCAGCCTACGGGAGGGAGGTGGGGAGTGACGTGAGCTTTTCGGTCTGACTCGCTCCAGTACGCCGGTGCTGGGCACGACGCCACGATCCGGAGGAGGTGCTCGGTTCTGCTAAGTTGTTCTATAATAAAAGAATGCTGCGTTAACAGCAGCACCAGTGGTCTAGTGGTAGAATAGTACCCTGCCACGGTACAGACCCGGGTTCGATTCCCGGCTGGTGCAAGTTTCTTTTTTTATTTTTGGCTCTGCCATTTTTTGATCTCTGAAACATTAGCTGCTTCGGTTGACGTGGCACTTTCTCTCACACCCAACACACTACTTTCACAAGCACGTCAGGATTAATTCACAGAACACCAGAGCACAACAGCAGCTTGCCATGGCTGTAGGATAGATCCCTCACACCCAACGGTAGGCATCTCTTCTCTCCTCTGCATCTGTTCTCTCCTCTCCAGATTAGCTCATGAGCAGCAGCAGTTTAATGCAATTTGTTGCAGTTTTGAGCCAAGGAGAAGAGGCAAAGGAGCAAGGAGAGCAGTAGAGATCAAGACCACACCTTGTGTAGCACCATTATTCTAAGGTTTGCATTCTTGCATGACTAAGCCCATTTTCCAGCATGAATGTATGTTCTTATATGCGGTGAATTCCTAGCAAGCAGTAGTGACTTGGAGAAAGCATATGACAAAGTGCCAAGAAAAGTCATGTGATAGATGCTCTAAAGAAAAAAATAAGTCCCAACAAAGTATATTACCGTAATCAAGGATATGTACGAAAATATTGTAACTAACGTCAGAGCATGTGGTAGTGCTACTAATAACTTTCCTATTAAAATAGAACTACACAAGGGCCAGCGTTGAGTCCATACATTTTTGCCTTAGCGATGAACGAGGTCACATGGGACATACAAGGAGATATCTCTTGATGTATGCTTTTCATTGATGATGTTGTGCTAGTTGACGAAAATATGATAGGTGTCGATAAGAAATTAGAGTTATAGAAGAAGACTTTAGAATCGAAGAGTGTTAGATTTAGTAGGACTAAAATTGAGTATATGAGGTGTGATTTCAGCAGTACCAGGGCAGATAATAGAGATGTTAGTCTAGACAGACAAGTAGTACCTAGGAAAGATATTTTTCGGTATTTGAGATCGATGCTACAGTGAGATAGCGAGATTGATGAAGACGTAAGCCATAGGATAAGAACGGGGTGGGTGAAATGTCGCCAAGTATCAAGTGTCTTATGTGATATAAAAATCTCTCAAAAGTTAAAAGGTAAATTCTATAGGACGGCGATCAAATCTGCGATGCTAGCTAAATGTTGAGCATCTAAAAGACATGTATATAAGATAAGTGTAGTGGAGATGAGAATATTGCGGTGGATTTATGGTTACATAAGGCAGAATCGAATCCGCAAAGATGATATACGTGATAATGTGGGAGTAGCACCAACTGTAGAGAAACTTGTTCAACATCGCTTGAAATGGTTTGGACGTCTCCAACGGAAACCTTTTGAGACACCGATATGTAGTGGAATTTTAAGATGTATCAAAAATATAAGAAGGGGCAGAGGTCGACCAAGACTGATATGGGAGAAAGCAATTAAAAGAAATTTGAAGGATTGAAATGTAACCAAAGAGCTAGCTTTGGATAGGAGCGTATGGAAGTTAGTAATCCACGTACCAAAACTATGATATAAGAAGATTTATAGACGGTGTTTTAGACTTTCAGTTCAGATGCGGTGGTGGATCGGGTTGGTCGCCCCCGCGGTGAGGCGCAGTCCGGCCGGGCTCATATCCCGCTTGCAAAAATAAATGTATCCAACGCAATGGCGGGCTCCGTCGCGAGGAGCCCCTTGTCCATTCTCTTCCATGCCCTCGCCGTCGCTGCGGTCGCGGCGGTGCAGACGTCCAACTTCACCTCCGATGAGGAGTACTGGGAGAAGCGTGCCGAGGAGGCCCGCTCGTACAACCGCGCCGCCTACGTCAGTGATCCCATCGCCACCTTGAACCGCTTCAACAAGGACGTGCTAAGGTAAGGCGATGCCAAATTGCCAATGCATAGCTCGCCATAAATGGTTTGTTCTTAGATGCTGTACTAATCTAGCTCGGCCGGCCCGTGCGCGCACGTACAGGGCCACGACACGGCGCTCCCTGGCGAAGTACAAAGGGCCGTGCATGGCGACCAGCCCGATCGAGCGGTGCTGGCGCTGCCGCGACGACTGGGCCAAGGACCTTAAGCGGCTGGCGCAGTGCGTGAGGGGGTTCGGCCACAAGACCCGCGGCGGCGTCGACGGCAAGTTCTACGTGGTGACCGACGCGAGCGATGACGAAATGACCATGCCCACGACGGGCACGCTCCGGTTCGGCGTCATCCAGGACCGGCCGCTGTGGATCATCTTCGCACGCAACCTGATCATCAACCTCCGGCAGAGCTCATCGTGAACCACACAACAAGACCATCGACGGGCCCTGCGCGCAGGTGCACATCACCGGCGCGCAGATCACCGTCCAGGGGGTGAAGCACGTCATCATCCACAACGTCCACATCCACCACTCCGTGCGACACACCAGCGGCATGCTCCGGGACTCCAAGCGCCACTACGGCTTTCGCTCTCGGAGCGACGGCGACGGCATCTCGATCCTGGAGTCGAGCAACATCTGGATCGACCACGTCTCCATGTGGAACTGCTCCGACGGGATCATCGACGTCGTGAACGGCTCCACCGCCATCACCATCTCCAATGGCCACTTCACCAAGCACGATCACGTACGTGCGCTGTTCTCTATGTATCATAGTATCGTACTACATGTTTTTCTTCTTATTTTGCCTGCCATTGATCGAGTTGAGTTCTGCTGTACGTCTCCGTACGTTTTCCAAAGGTGATGCTGTTTGGGGCAAGCAACACAAACCCGCAAGACAAGATGAAGCAGATCACTGTCGCCTTCAACCACTTCGGGAAAGGACTCGTGCAGAGGATGCCAAGGTAGGTAACAATAAACCAGAGAGATGCATACTTGTTAGAACTTATTAGAATTCAATTTAATTTCCATGTTTATAGAATTGATTTCATTTGTGATATTAATGTATAGTAATATATGTTAAAACAAAGAATATAGATTATATCTTTAGGAGAAAATACTTGTTCTTTATAATTTTTAATCGGCATCTCTAATAATAGAGACAATAATTATATCCATATTAATATAATTAAAATAATGCACATTGTAATACATATTGCAGGCAAGTTCGTGTCTATACGTGGATCGCTTGAATTTAATTCTATCTATAGTTTCTCGCGTCTTGATTTCATACAAGAGTTCCCCAACTACACGTGCATGCATATCACGGCGTATTTTCATAGATCAAGAAAAATCATTGGTTATGGTTCTAGCACATCGATGGTGATTCTAGCAAAAGAAAAGTTCAAAGTTATAAAATACACATTGTTGGAAAGCATGCAGGCAGAATAGGTCTTGTCTTTTTTTCGTTTCTCCTTTTTTTGCAGAGGGCCACTTTTCTTTTTTTCTCATGTATGACTTTTACCTATTTATTTTACATGTCCATATCCTTCTTTTCTCTTGTATGTGGATTTTATCTAGGATTCTTTTTATTTATTGGATTCATCTGGAATCTATAATGAGATTTTTGTCTTATAATATTTCTTGTTATATATAGGACATCCACTGATAATTGTTTACTAACCTAATAAAGGTTTCTTGAATCAAGGGATGAATGTTTTTTTTTTGCTTTTTTAAAAGATTTTTAGTTTATTTCCTTTTTTTTCTTAGAAACGATAAGAGTCATGCACAAGGGTTTGGCCCGTGGTACCTATTCCCGCAATGGACGGGGGTGACCTGCATGGTCTTGCGCACCGCAAGCCAATCAGACCGGTAACACAGAGTCAATTGGACCGCTCACACAGAGCCGGTACTGCCTATGTCCTGTCACACCGCGTAACACATGCCGGTAGTTACGATTTTTGGTAGTACCATGCCACACAGGCCAATAGTTCCGATCTCCAGTAGTACCGTGTAATACACGCCGGTAGTCCTAATTTTCTTGATAAGTACATATATTTCAACAAATTTTGCAAAACACATTTGTAAATTATAATATCATGCACACAAGGATTAAACATGATACCCAACAAGTTGCAAAATACATTTGCACACTTTTAAAATCAAGACACACGGTATGGGTACACGGACTTAACACGCTTGCAAAACACATTCATAAATTCTAGTCGCATGCTACAAGGATTATATATAAGCTTTAACCATTTGCAAATATTAGCCTCATACTACTAGGAGTAACAAACATTGACTTCAAACACTTACAAAACACATTCACATTGTACAGTCCTATGTTACAAAGATTTAACACATGAGTTTTAACTATATGCAAAAAAATATTTGCAAACACAAGTATCATGCTACAGAGAGTTAGAGCAGATGAGGTTGAGCTATCAATATATGATAAGACTCAAGCTACTAGATTGACCCCTTTTAATAGTATGGCAACCTATACTAGCAATCCAGTATTTCAACCAAACATCAAGACCGGTAAAAGACTAGAAACACATTCTTAACTCTAACTAGTCATACATTTGCCTTGAGTAACCTCTTAAAGTTTGATAACGTACATCTTCACTTCAAGTCCGGGTCATTGTCTTGTTATAATCAACTCATGATGCATCCTTCACTTGAACTCCATCAACACATGATGGGTATTCTCTTGACTTGATGATCAACTCATGATTATCTCCTCTTGGATATGCATCAACTCATGACACATTCTCTTCTTGATAGCCTTCAACACATGAAGACATCTTCTATCCCGCATCTTGACTTAATGATCTTCAATACATGAAGTCATTCTTATTTGTGGAACATAACATATTCATCCAACTCATAAAAATATTAGTCCACAAATCAATTATCATTAATTATCAAAACTTCATCATTAACTTATAATAGAAGGACTAGATTCAATAATATTTCCTTTTTGGTAATTCATGACAATCTCAATATATAATGAGATAAAAAATTGTTTTGTGAGTATAGAACATGTATACAACACTTGTATATTCTATGATAAGTTTTTTAAGTAAAGTTTACTCATCCGATTGTCATTAATCATTCAACCATTAATACATAATAGAGGACCAAGAGGACAACCCGATTATGAGTATATATGAACTACACATGCTATATATACTCAAGGATATGTTTCAAGGTAAAAATTCTTAATATGTGGAAAAGGAAAACATGGATCAATATTTATGAAACCATAAAACATAGAGTGAACTCTCTCTAAATATGTGCATACAAGAATATGTAATTAAAATATTTACACATATTTATATTAGACTTTTGGTGAAGTTTAATCTATATTTTGGATCCAATGAATGTACTAAGATATAAAAGTATGATATCGAATGTATACCTCTTATATTTTTTACATTTTCATCCAAATGAGACTAAGTAATATTATAATAAAAAAACAAGTTAATCTCATAATTAGATTTATCATTATCACTAAAACTATCTTATTGGAGTTTAAACTTACACCAGCAGCTATTCTTCTACGAGGGCCATGATCTCCTGCCCTTCCCGTTCCTGGTTGCAGTGTTGTGTGCCGTGCTACAATATGGAATCTAGTTACTTATAGACACATTTACTATTTTTGGCAAGATTTTTGTAGGACCCCGGATTTAGCCATCCGGAATCCCCTGTGATTCCACCGCACTATTCCCTGGATCAGTAGATAGTGCTCACAGTTACATTACTAAATATCAAAACATATTATGCGGAAGCGTAGATAATATAGTAACAACTTACTCATGCGGCAGTGGAAACTTCACTCAAGTGGGACCCTCAGGACTTGCCCACAGTCAGCCAACTGGGGTTCGCGACCTAGTTCTTGGCCTCTTCATCTTTCAGCTCTTTTGATTCCCTTAGGACACCGTAGGGCTCGATCTTCTTTTCCTTATTGACTGATGATGGTAATTAAGCAACAGTGAGTACAATAGTACTCAGCAAGCCACCACATAGAATGCAAATAATAATAGATGCAAGGCTGTCAAGTGAGGCTTGAGGTTCATTTATTTGCTAAGAGCGACATTTTGCAATAATCATAATTAAAATTCGTATGACTTAGCATTTTTCAAATATGCTTTATGGAGTTTGAAATTGTGCAGTAATTGTAGCGATGTAGGTTCCATCCACCTATGCTAGATTTTGATCAATAGGTTACTTCCACCTTATTGTCAACACTGGAGTACATCCATCCAGGAAAATTACCAAAGTCAGGTTACATCCGCCTGACAATTTTCTTCCCACCCTCAAAATTTTTGAAATAGAACTAACTCGAGGAGGATTTCCGTGTCTGCCCTTGACCGTGGGCACGGCTATTCAAATAGTTTATACTCTGCAGAGTTTATACACTTTACCCACAAGAGATAATCGTCCCGATGGTTCTACATGATTCCTTAGACATGCAGATCGAGAGAATATCACGAGGCCTTTACAATACCTCGTTCTCTAGCATCTCACTCCCATGGGGTTGCTCCCATAAGTTGTGCGGGATGTCTACCACAGGTTAGCGCAGTCGGACTCCACTCTCCACATACGCTAGCCTTGGCGACTTCACCTACATCCGATGTCCCATTCCACATGGGGCTTCCATTACCCACCTATACACGTTCTCCGTGAAATGCCTAGAGAGTCTACTAAATTATTCAGCCAAGCCTACAATATGCCAGCTTGTGGTTGTACTATTTTACACGGAGGGTCCACACAGGATTAAGTCCTTAGTTTGTCCGGGCGGTTCATTCCACAATCCCCTGTGTTACATCCACACCCACCGTTCTTTCCACCCGCCCAAACGGTTTAGCATATTTTTAGGGTTTTGAGAAGCATATCACAATTTAACATAAGTACTCAGCCACGTACATCCCATGACTGTCCCAAAACTAGTTTTCATGAGCAAAGAATGACAAGACCAGCATGGCAGTAATATGACGTATAGCTAGTAAAGTTATTATTAACATCTAGGGTGACAATGGTCAGGTGATTCAAGTGTCAAGGGAAGGCATAGTAGTACTTAAAACATCAAATAGGAATGTAACTATCTTAAGCTTTGACATATATTTGCATAGTAAAGTAAGCATGCAATTTGATAATTTAAAGAAACATAATTTTGCATAAAATGTAGGATCAATATGATCAAAGTGATGACTTGCCTTGCTCGATTTACCATGGCCTCGATTTCCTTCAAAGCCTTCTCAGTCGATCATTTGGATCATTGGTCTTCGTCTCTTTCCAATTCTTGATCCGGCTCGACTTGTCGTCTCTTCGTGCTACAGTGACTAATTGCACAACTAATGACTAACAAATTCAACAAATCCAACAAAAGTCCAAATAAGTTTAATTGAGTTTATTTATAATTTGCTTATGATTAAGAGTATGCGGTGAGTAGCAGGATAGAGATAGGGTCAAACAAATTTTTGGTTGGAAGCGAAGTGACGGAGTAACTTCGTCGGGAAAATATAAAAGAAGGATCGGTGTCGAAGAAATATTCACAAGGATATTTCGCTTTAGATAGAAGTAGGGCGAGACATAGCCGACTGCATGACACCAAGACCGGATTTTGCTTGATCAGATTTAGATCTGGAGATAGAGACATGACATACTATTTAGACTATTCGGGCTTTCGATAGGATGTGACTTTAGTATTTGGTTTGAGTGGAAGTAGTATTTGGGAGTATTGTTATTATCTTTATAAAGCTTCAAGTCCTAGTTTATGATGACATGCATTCCTTATGTTAGTTAAGTTCAGAGCAATGATCCTGCTAATTTAGTTAGCAATGAATTATGGTTAGTTTTCTAGCGCTACTAATTTATAAACTCCTTCAATTAGTTTCACATATTAAGCTTCAATGTTAATATTTGTTGGGTCCAAGATAATTACTTGTTAAAATAGTCCATGCAAGAATGTTGTTTTGGGTAACATGTTGAATCATAAACTTTGGTCTGCACATAATTACCCAAAATGTAGTTTCTACAATTAGATTCTTATTTCCCAAAATTATTTTCAGTTTTCCTCAGTTTTATTGGCTCAAATGGACCAAGGAAATATAAAGAGAGCAAGGGAAAAAAAATTGAGAAGAATGAAAAGAAATTCGCGCTGCCTGGAATCAAACCTGCAATCTGAGTCTTGAGAAGTGAGTGCGCGCTCGGCTAGCCAAGTGGACGGGAGCCTTGGGCTGGTTAAGCAGCGCAACCAAAACAAGAAGAGCTTGTGCTGGCGGGGCTAAAACAGAGGAGGCTCGGCGGCGCATGGGATGGGCGGCGTCGCCGGTGGGGAGCGGTCGGGGAGGCGGCGGCGACCGGCAAAACGGGATCTCGCCGAGGTCGGGACGCCACTGGGTGTTGTGGCTTCGGCCAAGAGGCGTGGTGGCGTGCCGGCAGCGGTGAGGAGCGGCCGGGTGGTGAGGGGAAAATGGGCGCCGGCGGCCGGAAGGGAAAGGGATGGAAGTGGGGCGTGCACGAGCATGAGCGGGGTAGAATGAGCTCACCTGGGTGGTTAGCAGGGCCGGGGAGATGACGATGCGCACCGGCGACGTGCGCGGGCGGTGGCGCGGGAAGGCCAACGTGGAGGGAGTTGCTCGGGCGGCGAGAGGTCCGAGAGGCCGTTGGAGAAGCTTCACGGTGCCGAGGAGGTGCTCCCACCGCCATGAATCGGCCTGGGACTGACCGAGGGAGCGACGGTGGCGGAAATGGCGGTTTTGGCCGGCGGCGGGGAAGAACGGCCGTGCGGCGAGCTCGGGGCACCGGAGATCGATTAACTGTGAGAGGAAGAAGGAAGCTTCCCGGGGCACGCCGTGACACGGTCTGACCAGCGGGGGTGTCACCAGAGAGGCGGGACGGCATGGAGGCGGCAGCGGCGGGTGCGTGCTCAGGGGGAACTCAGCCGCTCGGGTTTCTCATAGCCGGCGGACTGGTAAGCAGTTGTCGATGATGGCAAGGAGCTCTTGAAGGCGACAAGAACGAACGTGCAGGGGGGGTCACGGGTGTGCAGGCGGGCGCAGGACGACGGGACGGCGAGGGGATTGAGGTCGACGGGAGCAGGGCGCAAGACGCCACGGCCGGCGGGATTCGCGCTTGCAGGGCTTGCTGGGGTCGGAGGTGCCATAGAGGACGAGCTGCACACGGTTGAGGCGACGCACGACGTGATGCGGGCGCAGGCGCGATGACGTGTGCTCAGGCGCAGCGGGGCCGCGCGGTCGGACGGAGGAAGAAGACAAGAGGGGGGGGGCGTGAAGGAGAGGAAGCCGGGTCGGGCTGCGGTTTGGGAGAAAAGAAAGGCCAGGGGGCCCGGGAAAGAAATGGGCTGGGGAGAAAGAAGTTGGGCGGCGTCCAAAAATATTTTTTTTGACTTGATGACAGTGTTAATTTTAAAGTTTAATTATTATATTTTTTCAGACTTTAGGACTTACAAAGGAAATTTGAAATTTCCTTGATTTGATTTTCCATCTTGGCTCTGGATCAAGATTTATATTTTATTAATTTGGATTTTTAGCAAGGGACCCAAACAAGAAAATCGAATAAACACCAAAAATTTTAAAACAACACTAGAAACATAAATAAAAGATTTTAAATTTTCACAAATACAAAAGGTCTCTTTTTGGGATGTTACAATTTTGCTGTTATAGCTCTAAAAAATATGCTTTCAACTAATTGGTATGTCCAAAACAAGAAAAAGGAAATAAGTGCTTTTAGAAAGCCACCACAGCATCAAACGAAGCCTTAAAACCGATCCAAAAGATGATATATATAGGAAGTGTTTGGTTGCCAGCCACAGTTTACCACGTCTAAGGTTAGGTAAGTTTGACCAACTTTGGGAGCTGTTTGGTTGCAGCCATAGTTGTGGCAAGATCCCCTTCCAGCAAACTAGATCCCATGCGTCAATGACTCAAAAAAGTGTGGCAAAATTCCTTTAGGCTTGCTAAGGTGTGGCAAAGAATTTGAGCACCTCAACTTAGACAAGTGTGACAATTTTTGTTAGCAAAGTGTGGCTAGCAACCAAATAGGCTTATAATCTATTAAAACGACGTTTGGAACGCATGCATTACGTTACAGAAAATTTGTAGAAATAAGTGCGAAATGTCCAAATTTCTTATGGAATTCCTCCGTTCATGGCTAAATTCCTTATAGAAATAAGTTTGCGACGTGGAGCCCATGGGCGTGTCTTGGCACAGAAAGAAAATAGGGTGGGGGAGATTTTTTTTGGGAGGGGGTGGGAGGAGAATTCATGGCCGTTGGATCTCTAATTTAATGGTCAAATTTAGATGATAGTTAGGAAGAAAATATCTTAGTAATGTTTATCAACACCCAAGAAAATATGCATCAGGATTCGATTCAGGCATAGCACACGGACAGAAATGGGGCAGCCGCCGGAATTAGAGACGGAAAATTCGCACCCCTGGACAACGAGAAGTCGAGAACATTCTCTTCGTCTACTGTTTACAAGTCAAGAAAATGAGGCACATCTGGAAGCCGTTGAATTCCAATTCAGCTTGTCGATCCGTTCGCCGATCGTTCAGTTCTCAGTTGCTAGCTAGGCACTCGTATCTGAATTTGCCACTTCTCTCGATCAACTATTCAACCTTGTGTTGCACCATGAGCTCCCTAGTGCGAGTTCTCAACGTCTCCGGCGTCCTCCCCGACCAGGCCATCAACGCGCCACCCCATGCCGACCACCACGCCATCAAGCTCTCCTTCCTGGACTGCATCCACGTCCCCACGATGCCGGTCCAGCGGCTCTTCTTCTTCGAGGGGCCCGGCCTCCCGCCTCTCCCGTCCCTCGTCCGCTCCCTGCGGTCCTCCCTCGCCGCCACGCTCGTGGACTTTCTCCCCCTCGCCGGGAAGCTGACCTACCGCCCCACGTCCGCCGACGTCGTCATCGACTGCTCCCCCGCCGCCGTCTCTGCCGGCGTCAAGTTCGTCGAGGCCGAGTACGCCGGCAGTGTCCTCGACATGCACCGCCTCGCCAGCGACGACGAGCACCACACGGAGGCGTTCATGCAGCTCGTGCCGGAGCTCGAGGTGGGGCGGCTTCCAGCCCCGGTGCTCGCCGTGCAGGTCACGAGGCCTGATGATGTGGCTGGTGATTATCACGCCGGCGCCGTGGCCGTCGGGGTGTCCATTCACCACGCGGTGGCTGACGGCCAGTCGCTGTGGCAGTTCATGAAGGCGTGGGCCGCGGCTTCGCGGGGCGGCTCGCCGCCGGCAGAGCTGGGCCTTGTGCCACCGACGTTTGACCGTGCATTGATTCGGCACCCGAAGGCGGATGAGCTGGCCCAAAGGTTCCTGGACATGTTTGGAACCGAGCTGCCCGTGGTAATCTACTTGTCCAATTATTCTCGAAATAATAATGTTTCACTTCGCCAAATGTGAAATGTCGCGACACAAAAGATGACAAAACTTGATCAAGATGGCATTGCACGACGACACAAAGCTAGCAAATTATTGGCCTTTGATGCAGAATCAATATGCACATCATGATCTTATATATGTTCACTGCACCAACGTTCATACGGAAGCATACATATAACGCGACTCTACGTACAGGTGAAGCCACACCCGGCGCCGGACATGACGCGGCAGAGCAGGAGAACCTTTTGGCTCCGCGCCGACCAAATCCGGTCGCTGAAGCAGCGCATAGAGCAACTGCCCAAGCCGCCGTCCTCCTACGTGGCCGTCTCCTCCCTGGTGTGGACGTCTATCGTGCGCGCCAAGCCCCTCAACCACGCCGACGACGCCTACTTCTTGCTGAGCGCCGACTGCCGGCGCCGGCTGCGCCCGCCGGTCGACGAGGGCTACTTCGGGAACTGCGTCACGATGTGTTGCGCCAGGGCCAGCGTCGGCGAGCTGCGCGGCGGCGACGGGCTCGCGCACGCCGCCGTCGCGATCCAGCGGGCGATACGGGAGCAACTGGAGGACCCGCTGTCTGACATGGACGGCTTGCTCGAGCTGTACGCCGGGCTCCCGAGGGAGAGGCTCACGGCGGCGGGGTCATCGAACCGGTTCATGGCGTACGAGACCGACTTCGGGTGGGGTGCGCCGAGCCGCGTCGAGCTGGTGTCCGCGTTCAGCAGCGAGCTGGTGATGCTGCTCGGCGCGGCGGACGGCGGCGTGCAGGTGTCTGTGGTGCTCGACCGGGCGTACATGGAGGCCTTCGCGGCCAACTTCCAGCGCCTCGTGTCATCGACCTGAATCCACGAAGTGCACCGTGCCGATCGATTAACTGTATTTTTTTTGCGTATATTATGGTTATGTTTTGAAATTATACTGGTACGGTTATTTTCTGTACGGTCTATTATGATTGTATGTACCCTCTCTGGTTCAGAAAAATAAATTGTTTCGAAATACGTACAATCAAACTTTAAAAACTTTATCTATCCTTTTAAATATTTAGATTAGATATATAAAAATTATATGTGTAATTTGTTACGAAAAGTATTTTATGATATTATGATTTTGTTGATTTTTATAAATATATTATTATAATAATAAGTGGTTAAAATTATAATGTAAGTATTATATTAGTATCTAAAATAATATATTTTTGTGAACGGAAGTAAGTACGTGATAGTATCAAGGGTCAAGCTGACTAGCACGGCCCCAAGCGAATAGCAAAGGCGGCCTAGGATGGTTTCGCCGTGTGCCCTGTTATGGCTAGCAGCAGGCCCAGGCCTCTTTGGCAAGGGCTGTGACTTATGTCTTTTGGTTGAAATTTTTAAATTTTGATTGTTTATGGTACAGATTACGGAGAGAGATACTTACTTGCGATTTTGGCTGGTACAGATGTTGGGTTTTTAACGTGTACATCGTTTAACTTGTAGGCCCTATTTTGAGAAAATACTCTATTTGAAAGTTAGGTATCGTAGCAAAAGCCAAAAACTATCAGCTTAAAAACAGGGCCCAGTTTGAGACAAGCCAGTCTTTGTGGCAAACTTATCTTCTCTGATTTTGCTCCGATAAACAACACTGCTACATTTTTTTTAAAATAACAACATTGCTACGTTACACACTTTTGGTGTCAAAAGTGTCCTCCTCCTTTTAATTGGTATTCGTTTATCAGCAAAGAGGAGCACATTAATTGCGAAACAACTGTCTTGGTATTTGTAAGTTGTCTGGTCTTTCTCTCAAGCCTAAGTATTTTTTTATTCGTTAGATCAACATCTAATATAACACGACAATCTCTTTACAAACACAATGATGGCACAGATTGACTTATGCTTAACAAAGCTTATTAGATGTTGATCTAACGAATACAAACATGACTTATGCTTAACAAAGCTTAGTTTATTCACCTTGAAGACAGGGGGAAAGGACAAACAAGACTTTACTCGCAGGTTTTGGTACGCAACCTAAGAATGTCAGAACTGAAAGTTCAAAAAAATGTCGAGACCCCCGACAATACATCATCGATCACGTAAGTACCAGCAGCCCGTTGGTCCATGCAGCCGAAAGCAACGTTGAGGCAGTCTTTCTCGTCTTCTTTCTGCAGCCTGCGGAGTCGTCAAGTGCGACTTCTTAATTAGTGACGAATCTAGGATTAAAGTTTAGAGGGCTAATGAGATTTACTTACTAGTTTACTGAGTGTTGAATTACTGACCTGCGGTAGCCTGCCGTATTGCTGGTGAGAGATAAAAAAAACACTATTATAATTGTAATGGGCTATCTTGAAACTCACATATAATCATATAGAAATGATATTACTAGATTTATCGCAAAATATATCATATCATTATATTTTTAATAGTATTTGTTAACGTATAATTATAAAATAATAATAATTAAAGATAAGTATTGAAGACCGTATTGATACCTAAAATGATAATTAAAAAGAACGGAGGTAGTATATAGATTAGGTCCAAAACACACTTTCTTGTTGTCATAGGATTAATAAATTGAGTTTTCAAGAATGGACAGCAATGCAATTAATGCTAAAGAGAACATACCTTAATTGATTAAGGAAAAATATTCCTCTCAACTTCGCAATAGAAAAAGGGTAAGTAAGACTCTGATGGCTATCCTCTTAGGTTCCCTTCGCAAGGTCGCATACAAGTCCATCAGTTACAGCCCATACCACACTGTATCCTTCGTATATAACCATATTCCTCTCCCCCCCCTTCCACCGTTCCATCCATCCAACATACTACTACACCTTAAGCAATCAAAACAACAACGCATCAACAATAGACAAACAGATCCAGGCCCGTATAAGGCCCAGCGCAAGTGGACCGATCATGCTAGGCCCCTAAAATTTTTGGGCCCCCATCCGACTCCTCACGACCTCACGTGTAGAGCGACGAAGTCGGAAGTCGAATCGACAGTCGACACTTCGACTTCGCCGGCCGAGCGATCTGCATCTGCCATTGTCTCAGGAGCCAAGCCATCACTCATCAGCAGCCATTTACTCATTTAGCAATAGCAAATAGCAATTCCATTCAACAGACTTGCAGTGCAGTGCTGCACGCAGATGCAGGAGCCAGGAGGCAGGACGGAGGATACCAGAAGAATGATGCTTTTTACTAGAAGCTAAGAAAATTTCGGTAAGATTCACCCATTACTCCTTTAGCATGAATTTCTATTGTAGTTCTTAATATTGCAAAAAAAAACAAGTCTATTATAATGTAAAATTCAAATACACTTTGGTATCTGTATTTGTCTGAAATAGGCCCCATTTTGTATTTTGCACTAGGGCCTAAAATTCTCAGATACGGGCCTGAAGAGATCGTTTCATCTTCATGCACTAGTACATAACAGGTCATCATAGATAGTTTAAAAACATCATCACTGACGATTTCGTGAGCTATCTGAGTTTATGGGTTAGTAATAATACGAGGTCATCACAGACGGCTTTTAAACCGTCTGTGATGCAGACTATTACAGACGATTTTAGTAAAAACCATCTGTGATAGTCAACTATCACATACGGCTACGAGTCAATAACCGTCTGTGATTTTTTTTGTTTCTAAATCTATTTCTGCTTGTTGGCTAGTCTCAGAAAATACTAGCCATGCCATCTGAAACAAGCATATTTTGACCTGGTTAGGCCACGTTGGTTGTTGACCACACTGGTCGTATTTCGACTTGCTTTGATCACTTTGGTTTTTGACCACTCATTGGTCATTGATCACACTGGTTATATTTTGACTTACTTCGACCACTTTAGTTTTCAACCACTCAGTGGTCTTTGACCGCATTGGTATTCGACCTTTCATTGGTCATCGACCACGTTGATTTTTGAGCTCTCATTGGTCATCGACCAATCACTGGTTTTCGAAGCACATTGGTTTTTGACCTCTCACTGGTCATTGACCACGTTGGTTTTTTTATTACTCACTGATTTTTGACCTCTTACTAGTCATCAACCACATTGGTTTTCAACCACTCACTGGTTATCGACCACGTTGGTTATCGACCACCCACTGGTCGTCGACCGTGTTGGTTTTCTACCACTCACTGATCGTCGACCACGTTGATTTTCAACCATTCATTAGTCATCGACCACTCGAGTTATATTTCGAGATCACTTTGGCTTTCGACCAGTCGTGGCAGTACTCCAAGTTCATCAGCAATTGTACCGTGCCCGCTGTTTCTTCGCAGTGGTTCAGTTTCTTGATTCTCTGGGTTTTGAATAGGGTTTATATTTAATCTTTATATCTCTATAGCTATTAAAACAAAGGATAGATAAATACGTAGGAGAATTTTTTTAGCTCCTAATAACCTTTCTCTGGTCGCTATACTCGAGCCTTCATGGCCAACTTCGATGTTCCAACCTCCAAGAGCCGCGAGAGTGATCCGGCGGATGGTTCTGCACCATGATATGATTAATAAAACGCACACGCATGTACGCACGCACGAATGGGGTGAGTGATGAGTCCATGCAGTATAACTCAAGAAGGCGCAATGATGCAGCAAGACTACATAAACGTATAGCAGGCATGCCCAGAAGAAAACTGTTACTACTACTTGCTTTGCAGCTACATTATTGCCGTGTATACCAATTTTTCAGACGCTTAATTCGTCACTCGATTAGCCATCAAACACTCGCCACCGAACTAGTGCAGGGGTCAAATAAACCAATCACACGTACTCGTCACAGCAAACTCTATCACACACACCTCTCATCACCCCAGCTCCTAACTAGTGCATGCATGTACTTGCGTAGCATGGGCCATGGCTATCTCCAGGAACTAGTCCTTCTTCCCCTTCACCTGGCAGAAGCTCAAGTTCCAAGATGTAGCCGCCGCCTCCTTATGTCTTGTTATTTTGAGACGTTCGATGATCAGATCACAAGCAGCTCCAGAAAGACTGCTCGATGCTCGCGAAGCTGTCGTCCAGCTCGTACATGGAGCACGTGTACGCCGCCTCGTCGCCGTGCATTATCTCTCCGAACTCGCTCTCCGGCGCCGGCGCCGGCTCCTGGTCCCGCCCGGCACCCTTCGAGTCATCGGCGGCGTCGACGTCGTCCGACATCGTCCGGTCGTCCACGGCCGGCTGCTGCGCCACGAGCTCCTGGAACACCGACGACCGCAGCAGCAGGCTGAGCGCCGTGGTCGTCGACGACAGCGACGGCCGCCAGCACGGGGCGCCGCCGTACACGGAGCCCATGTCGTCGACGAGGGTGAGCGAGCTCTGCGCCGGGAGGAGGTGGAGGTCGTCCACCATGCTGGCGCCCTGGGGCTGGAGGCTGGCCTGGACGGTCTGCAGGCACATCGTCGGCATGAGCCTGGTGGCCGACGTGGGCGTGCCGCTGTCCTCGACGCCTGCGCCGGTGCCGGGCTTCAGCCACCGGATGTAGGTGCTGAGGTCGAAGTTGGTGACGGCGTTGATGCCGCGGTACTCGATCGCCGCGATGTCGTACGCTCGCGCTGCCTCTTCTTGCGTGCTGTACGTGCCAAGGTAGAGGTACTTGTTGCCGAACACCCTGCCGATCCTGGCTTCCCATCTGCCGTTGTGGTGGTGCCTGCAAGTTTTGCAGGTCGAATCCCAGTGGTTTGCTTAATTCTTAGCGGTTCTAGCTCAGCTGTGTCATGGACGTGTTCGGCGAAACCAGACAGCGGAGTACGAGCTGTACGTACCGTGCAACCCCTCTGTACTTGGAAACTCCGCGCGAGAAGCCATTGCTCTTCCTGCATATATATATGCCATGAGTGTAAGACAACAGATTAGCATTAACTTTTGGATCTTTGTGGAGACGATATGTACTAATCGGTTTTGGATTTGTTTTTCCTTTGGTCTATACAAAGAATTTTGGGTTTTGTTAAATATTATGTGGATGTTTTCTTCCTAACTATCATCCAAATTTAGTATTGTTGGATTAGAGATCCAATGGCCATGAATTGTCCTCCCTCCCCCTGAATTCTACCCCCTCCCCCTTGAAAAAAATCTCCCATTCGAAAATAAGGACCCCTTGATCTCTAATCCAAAGATCACAAATTTGGATGATAGTTAGGAAAAAACATCCGGATGATGTCTAGACACTCCCAATAATTTTTTTACCAAGTTTTCCATTTTGTGGAAAACCCATTCTTGTCTCTGAGAATTAAATGTAGTCCACAGTAGTTTACTCATTGGTTTTCCAGGTTTTAACACACAAGAATGGTCGATATAGGGGGGTGAGTACTCACCTTCTTATTGAGGCTAGGTACTCTTCCTTGGATACATTCTGCATCAGCTTGAGCTCTTTCTCGTAGTCTGCAACCTGTTGCATGCATAACACTAGTCATCATATGTAACAGTGCTGATTAGAATACAGAGAGATATATCTTGGTGTATATATTCTCGAAGAAACAATACATTTCCTGGAGATCTAAGTACAAATGGCAACTCTAGCAGCTAGCATGATCTTCCTAGCTACTTAATCAGTTCTGTCAGTACGTGATCTAAACACAGCAAACTGATACAACATACGTACATACCGGGAAGTTGGTATAGGTGGTATGTCCCCAGTACTTGAGCGCCGCCAGATCATACGCTCTTGCTGCCGCTTCCTCCTCGTTGTATGCCCCGAGATATACTGTTTGGTGTCGTACGTACGTACGTAGCATGCAGTATAAGTAAGGCAAGCAACACACACAAATATATGGGCATGTTCTTTTCGACCGAAATTAGCGGCTTTTGACTTTTGCTACAGTTCCTAACTTTCAAATAGGGTATTTTTTTTAAGACGGTGTCTATAAGTTAATTGTAGTACATGTTAAAAGCTCAATATATATATTAACCAAAATCACAAGCGAGTATCCCTCTCTCTATAATCTCTGTTGTAAACAGCTAAAATTTAAAAATTTCAGCCAAAAACTATAAACCGTAGCCATGCCAAACAGGTCCTATGTAGCTAGCTCGTGAAGGCAGCATGTAAACATGCGCGATGTATCTATCTGGTTGTCTCGTAGACTCGTACCTTGCTTCCCTTTCTTCTTCTGCGTTGGGTTCCATGTCCCTTTGTCCCACAGGTGTGCCTCAAACCTGCCCGTCCAACGGTGCCTGCGTACGTGTACATCTAACTCGGTCAGATCAACATGCATGCCCTCCTGCACGTACGTATAGTTTTCTACATAGGTAGGCCCTGTCTCATGTATGCAGCAAATCATTACTATTATAAAAGAACGAATTGGTGGTGTACCTTCCTTCTTCTCTAACCGTTCCATTCTTTAACTTCTCACCACTCTCCATTTTTCAACTGATCAGAGTATGTAGTTCTCTTCTATAACATGCTTATCTATATATTTAATAAATTTCGTCGCAACGCACGGACTGATGACTAGTCAGATCTAATGTATGTTTTGCTACAAATCGTAGTGTTTTGCACTTGTTACTTCTGTGTCTAACACTAATCTGTACGTACGTTTGCTCTATTTGGCATTTTGCGACGGAGTAATAGACTTTTCACGACCTTTTCTTTCTTCACAGCAGATTAAAAAAAAGCACAGTACAACCACCGTAGATCTACGTGTTCAGTTACCTGCTTACACCCCTAAACTGTGAGCTCCTCTTAGCCGCATTGCTACTCGCCGACTTGTCGCCGCCGGCCTCTTTACCGTTCCTGCTCAGTGTCACTACCGACATCGCCGCCGATGGCTCCCTCTTCCTTCTCTTTACGCTCTTCACGCCGTCACCGCCGGTGATCGCCGGCGCGGCCGGCGGCTTAGCCTCGCAGTACAGCCCCTGTCCTCCTCCTCCGATGCCGTTGAGCTCATCCTTCACCAAACCGTAGGTTTCCATGGCCATCAAAACGCCTAATATCAGATCCTTGGAGCTGTGTCTCCTTGATCACGGAACTGTGGGCACTGGTTTTGGAAGCAAAGGGAGGTAGCTCCTACGTGCGTGTGAATGTTTATATGCACAGATGGAAGCGTTGGTGTCCATCCTTGTTTCTATCTATGAGCTGATAACGACACAAGGCCGTCGATGTTCTCGGTGCCGAGTGCCTTGTCTCTTGCTGGTTTTGACAGCTTACACGGCCAAGCATTGTTAAGGTACCACAGCCTATGTGGTCTGGCCTTACTGGCCAGAAAATCTCCCAGTATACACCGAGAGTTGTTTCTTGCGAAAAACATTAATCAATGATGAAGTTCTCCGAGAGACAATTAATTGACCAAGATTGTTAGCTTCAGCAGCATATATATTGTAGAGTGATTTAAAACCATACAAGAAATTTGCACCTTAAAAACTACAAAGCTAATAAATAGCCTACTTGTATTTTTGATTTTCTTTAGAGAATTACTTGTATTTTGATTTACTAGGTAGTAACAAAGCCAAGCAGTATTGCATTATTCGTGATAATAAACTGCTAGTCCATTGCGTTTTGTTTTTATTTTTTTAGTAATCGCTCCATTGTTCTAGTTGAGCTGCAAGTGATTTTCCATCACTGATCTACATGGTTCATGACTTCATGCAAATTCCAGGTTAGATGTTTGTCATTGTGCAAACGGAATTGAACCAGCTAGTTCTAGAATGATCATTTCTGCGTAAATTAAGCAAGCCCCTCTCTTTCCTATAAACAGTTATAATTGACCGAATATGGTAACAATAAATTATGAATTTTTCATGCATAGTTGAGGAGCAACATCTGAAGATCAGAATTGCAAGCTGTACAAGAGAGGGACTTGCATGGTTGCCCTGTCGTGAAAATACCATCCCTTTCAAGACCATGATAAGATCAAGGCAGTTACATATTCCTAATTGTCTTTGTCATTTGTCCTTGTAAATTCTGTACTTGTTGAATTGACATCTGTTTTTGCAGGAAAGTTCACAGCATCCTCCGGGCGTTTTCAGCGTGTGTATGCATCACACACCATGACCTGAGTGCGCGTGTAATTAAGCGTGTTGGCCGCTGGCGCCCATGGGTGTGTTTCTGCTGAAGTTGTGTGCATCCTTTAATTTTTCCTTTTTGACGACAACAGCCGGTAACTATTTTTAAAAGAAAAAACCATGCGGTATGCTTCGCTACACCTTTTTTTAGAAAGGTTTACGAAACTTAAAACAAAGTAGTTAATATTATGTGAGAATAAATACATAACCTAAGAAATAAATCAAATCAAAGATTTGTCCCTACCTAATATTCAAGTCTATATTTGTATCTACTATTCAATTTGAGATTTTTTATAGGTTAGTAGTGATTTATCATCATCTAATATTAACAATTTAGCTCTAAATTTATAATTTTTTTAAAAGAAGAGGTGTACCGAAATCTTTCAGTGGAGACTTCACATTTCGCAAGGACAATTAATGATGCGTTGTTTTAACCACTAACCTGTCTGCACAAGTTTAGGGGGACACACTTTACTCAATAAAAATCATTGATCTCTCTTCTATGATATTTTTTTTCTTATGTTGCAAAAGGTAGAGAAATAGGGAACTCGAATCACACATTCCCCCGTATGGAGGTGGATATGTGTTCATTGTGTTGCATGACCCTTCAATTAACATCCATGATCCATGACAAGTCAACAAAGGAACTTCAGTACTGATCAGTTTACGGGCATCTAAAATCATTTCTCACACATCCTATCAAAATTAAAGAAAGTGGCATCTTTTTCCAAAATAAATTTGGTGTGGCAGGCGCCGAGTTTTACCATTGAGAACGATTGTAGAACCGAAATGGCGACAGAGGGGGGGTGAATGTCGCTCGCTTAAAATCGCCCCCAAGAAATCGAACACTGATTTTCAAAAGATGCAAAACAACGCAACTCACAGAAAACTTAAAATTAATTTTGCTGAAATCTGGGGCGCAAGCGATACCAAAAAATTCACCATAAATTAGAGATCATCCAGTAAAAATTTCAACTGAAAATATCGCTGTTTGACATGCATGCAAAATTGAGAAAGATCAGCACAAAGAAAAAGAGACATGTACTAAAGAACTAGCAAGAGGAAGGAGTCTATCGAGAGTAGCACTGGAGCCACCAAAAGCTGAAAATAGGCTAAACCAAAATGAGATAGAAGTGAAGTTTACTGCTGCACTAAGACTGCAGCCAACTGCACTCCTTTACAGCCAAGACAACAAATTGGAATGAAGTTCCGAAATAGGCTGCACACCACGGTTGCTTACTGGCCATCAACCGAAATTAGAGACTAAGACCTGACTGCAATTAAAGCCTAAAATAATTGCAAATCTGAAACCTGAGAAGCTGCAGATAACTGAGAATAGAAACTGAAGGTTCAATCTGTAGCTCACTGCATTCGGCTGAACAGAGGAGTCTAATTCGACATCAGTAAGTACAGCAAGTGAGACATAAAGCATAGAGAAAATCAAACGATTGCAGCCCAACTTGAATCACTTGACCAGAACTTCAAACCCAATAGCATGCATGATCTAAAGAACAAGATAATTCAGATCAAACAGCAGAGATTTGAAATCTGGACAAAATCTGGAAAGATCAGTGAGCAGCACTAAAACTCAAAACTCCCATTGAATCCATGATCCATTGGCTATGAAAATTTGCAAGTATGTTAGCAATAGCCAAGAGATAGACCAGATCAAATTTCAGCTCAAGCCAAGAAGGGAATCAAGATTTAACTCTAAAACCCTAGCAACTGGACAAACTTCAGAAGAAAACTCAAGAATCCAAACTTCTCACAAGTCCTTGATCCTTAGGCCTTGGAACTTTGGGGATATACTAGCAATACCTTCAAGATTCAAAACCCCAGATATTAGCCTATCTCATGAGGGGAATCAAAAGATCATCAAAACCCTAGAACTGCACAATATGAACAGAGGAGAAGAAATATGAAAATCTGAGATTACTCTTGATTTGCTCTTAGGGAAACCTGACCAAATGGCCTAAAACCAACATCCCATCATCAAGCAACCCATTTTACACCTCCATAGCAAGAACCAACTAAAAACTCAAAAACTCACAAATCACCAGAGAAAGCCATCGAAGAACAGAGAGCACAGAGCAGAAAAAAAAACTTCAGATTTCATTCATTGGATCAAATGGAATACAAATACGTCCCGATACGCCTGGACATTAGGACATAAGAAGTGGTTACATGATCCTCAACTCATCCTCACCCTCTCCCACACAAGAACACACCCATACAAGATTGGAGAAGGGGAACACCACTCTGTTCTATCACCACTCAAGAACACATCGTAGAGGACAGAGGGAACACTTCTCTGCCACTACTACCAACTCACACCAACTAAAGTCTAAAGCCTAAAGCAACCACTAAAGACTCTTTTGACTCTAGCAAACCCTAATTCCACCCAAATGCTCAAGTGGGCATGCAGCCCCTCAATCCTATTTATAACCTTGGCTAACGGGTCTCCGCCCCGTTACGCCTGCTAAATCCAACGGCGCCCGCTCCCGCTTGTGCAGCCTCGCGAATTTCCCGATTCACCCCTCCTGCACCTTCCGGGAAGCTTCCGCGCTCCTTGCCTCGCACGCCTCGCAACCACCTCGAGTCCACGTCGTCTTCGACACATCCCGACCGTTCTGACCTCAGCGCCACCTGCGCCTAGTCCGGTCCACGTGTCTCGCCACGACTCCACCCGATGTCCTGCAGCCACACAGACAAAGAACACATCAAATAGCACCGCTCGATATATGAAAACATAAACAACATCATACTTACCATGTCGAAGACCAAACCTGTCAAATCAAAGAATCAGCGTCCTAATCCCATATGACCAAGTTTGACCACAGTCCGACCGAGCCCGTTGCACCACGCAACGACTAGGTCCGAACCACCCAAACCAAACTCGACTTACCCAAACTAATGTCAATTACTCATCACGCACATGTGATCATCTCCACATGGTTCATCAACGATGGAAACCTCCTTGTATGTTCACCGGCCAGATCGACAAACATCCCCATGCCATGATCCGTCAAAAGGACAAAGAAAAAGAACATTCTCGAGATAGGACGTACTATGTGTCATGGCATGTACTCAAAGCTTCAAAGCACATCGAGCTGGATAAAGATGTAGCCCATCTGGTAATATAATGAACACATTGAGCGCCTAGCTAAGGACATAGTATTAGTCCTCGCAAAAAAAAATGGGGGACATAGTATTAGCCTATTAGCTTATAATTACTAGATGTATATCCACCAGAAAATAATTTCAATTCAGCCAAAATATTCTGTTTTAGTTTAAACTTTAAAGTGTAAAAGACCATAAATCCCTAAACTAAGTAAATCAAAGGAGCTAGCGCCTTCTAGGGATCGAATCCCAGCCAATTTTTTTTCTATTTTTCTTACCTCTGATAGAGGGTCTTAGCACCTTCCCACTAGACTAGTCCGCTTGTATTGTCCAAATAGAGGTTTATATGTTCTTTATCCTAACTTAGTTTAAATTTTAAATTCAATCTGAGCCATTTGAACAAAATTCGTATGAAATAACCGAAATTTCGGTGATTTTATTCCTTTTGCTACCCACCGAAAAAAATCTAAAACTAAATAGTTTCCCTGGGCAAGACTAGCAGCAGATTGGCATAAGTTGGGTTTCTGAAGCTAAGTTTGATTTGACTTGCTGCAGGGTGAGGTCGGCAGGCTGCAGGCACGGAGAGTAGTGACAAAGAACGGCACAGCATCTTGCCATAGGTTTGGTCGCAGGGCTTCGTTCCTGTCAGGCCCTCGTGGCACGAATCTTGACTGCTGTTTATTTTAAGCGCCTCACGGGCGCCAACAGCGACATCCCTCTCTTGTCCTTCGATTGGAGCAATTTCGTGGATGGGTCATGCATTCATAATTTGAAAGAAAAAACTGCCCAGCTCAAGGAATGAAAAAAATACACAGGAAGTAATAAGTAATGTTTGTTCAGGAGTGTAGTAAAGCATAAAACATGTCAAATTGACATGTTTGATTAGGATCATGACAGACAGACAGACAGGCAGATATAATTCTTCAAGTACGATTTGAGAGCTTCTTTTGAAGGATACTAGAAAATTGGGCGCACTTTGCGCGCCTTGCCATATCATCAATTGCAGAAATTAATTCAATTGCTATGACATAATGCAGTCAACATAAGTAGATAAAAGGTAGACATAGTGCAGTCAACATAAATAGAGGTTCAGCGAATCAAAACGTATGCATTCTGCTAAGTACTCAAGATTATTATGTTCTGAAATTCTTTAATGTGAGACCTTGCCACCAGTGGCTACTGCCAGTGCCGCAAACCAAATATGCCCATGGCCCAGATTGTGCATCTTGGCTTACTGCCGGAGAAGTCATGGTGACATGGCAAACCGCATACTTACACCTAGATTGTAAATTATATCTATTACTACCCATAGGTCAAGAAGCACCGTCATGACACTTTGCGTCTTCATGGAGCTGGGAAGCATCTAGCTAAAGGTGATGCAGCAAGAGTGCTACGGCATCTAGTAACTGAGGGAATACTTACTGAGGATGTTAAAAAGAGCGATAACATGTATGGATCAGTATCATCTATCTTAAAGGTGAAAATACTGAATGCCTTGGTTAGTTGGTTGGTTTATTTTGGGACAAATATTGCTAATTCTTTTCTTTTGCAACCTTCTAGCAGCTGCCTTGGTCTAATATATGTGTTTTCCTTCACAACTTCTGTTGAGCAGGTTAATCAGACGAAAGTTGCTGATCTTCTCTCTGACAAGCACAGCATTGTCCTTAAGTTTGTTTTCTGCCTTGTCCACATTATTGAGTTTATCACATATTCTGGATTTTCCCCCCTTCAAGTTTGATTGACACATTTTTCTTTGTAACTTCATTTAACTATGCATTCTTTTCCATGTATATCTATAATCTTTATAGGGGGTCCATCATTAATTAAGGATATCTTATGAGTATGATGAAATTTAGTTGTGGCTATTTTTAAAACATGTATATTAAAACTGGTAAACAGTCAGTTTTAGCTGCTAGGGGAAAATCCTAGTTCAGAGTTCAGACTGAGTTTTGCAACCCTGACTGGTTTAGGGCCTTTGAAACCGGCCAGAAATTGGTTGGTTTCAGGCTGTTGCAATTGCCCTCTATCAAAGACATAGTTCTCCTGTTACCTGACTGGTTACTACCTGTAAATTGCTAGGGGTAGATTAGTAGATAGCAGCCTCTTTGGGATAAACAGTATGAATGCCCTAAATTCCCATGACACACTGTTTTGTTCCCCATTTAAGTGTTCTGGTATCAATATGAGTTTGCACTCTGGGGTGCTACCTAAATTTGGTTTGTAAAATGGAATCTTGATAAGTTGATCTTATGTTGTAGAACTGAATATAAAATGTGTCAAATGTCTTATTGAGATTTTGAGACTTAGTTGATTTCAATCAAAAGTTGAAAACTTAAGCTTTAAAAGCTAAATGAGTGTGGCATTTAATATTCTACACATCTTTGAATTACGAAAGGCTGGTAATTGCTTTATTATGTTATTTTGCAGGTTTCCCACTCCTGAGAAGGCCCCTAAGATGGGGAAACTTGATGAATCATCAGTTCCACAAATCAATAAGAATGTTCAACAGTAGAGTGAAGTGGATGAGGTAGTCGGTCTTCAGTTCTAATAGCTCCTTGATTTTTTTTGCCTGAATTTGTCTTGGCTCCGTACCTAAAGCTATTTTTATTCATTGCAGAACCTTGCATCGATGCTCTATGAAACTCTAAGAAGTCTTAGGTGTCAAATAGTGGAGGAGTGTCGTGAAGGATACAGTGCACCCCACCACATATTTAAGTAAGTTTTATGTTATACCTTTAGTTGTGTAAGCACTCACTTCTGACATGATGAATTTTTCATCTTCAGAAATGAAACATTGAGGGAAATCAGCTACCGACTACCAAGAACAAAAGAAGAACTTTTGGAGATAAATGGCATCGGGGAGGAAGGCGCACCCAAGGTGAGGGAGAGGAACAAACTTGGGATGGAAGTGAGATGCAGGAGCGGAGGCAGGGATCCCGTCCTTGTCGCCGTCGGCCGGCCTCCCGCAGGCCCCCGTCGCACGGTCGCCTGTCTCTCCGGCCCTCCTCGCGATCTCGCCCAGATGTGGTGCCCACAGCCAGATCCACCTCGACCCCGCCCGATCCGCAGCACCGGTGCCTGCGCGAGGGGGATTAGAGTGGGACGCACGAAGGGAATGGTAGGCGAGACGAAGGGGAAGGGGATTCAATCTAGAGAGGTAGATAAAGAAGGGGGAGAAATTTACCTCGAGCTCCACACCAGGCCGATAAGACAGCACGACCATCGGCAGGAAGGGCTGGCCGGCCGGCCGCGCACGCTCGTACGGCGGGGGAGAGGCGCCGACTGACACTGTTTCGATGCGAGAGCCACTCACCTCGACACTGAGGAATGATGGCCGCGCCGCGTGAGCTCCGCCCAACGGGACGCCAGGGCCGCACGTGAACTGTTCCGACGGGACAGATCGGCCATCGGTTGGAAGAGCGCCCGCGCACGCGCGTACGGTGAGGGAGCAGCGCCGACTGCTACTGTTCCGATGCGACGACTCAGCCTCCAGAGCGAATCAGATCTCGTATCGGTGTAGAGGAGACATGGGTTGCTCCGCCTGCTCCGCTCCCTCTCCCCAGACGGCCCGCGCGCCGATCAAAACGCCCTTGCTGAGCCCCCGCACGACTGCCCCTCTACACTCAATCGCTGGCGCATGGGGTCCGGGAGGACAAGGGCCCATCGCCCAGACTCTTGCGCGGTGGCGCTGGAGGATGGGGCGCGCCGTGCACGCGCAGCGCCACGCCCAGCCGTGGAGAAGCAGACCCCCCCGCGCCTGCTCCCCGCCGCTGCACGCGGGACCGCGCAGCACAGGACCCACCGGCCAGTATAGCGATCTGCTCCTAGCAAGCTTCGGCGTGACCGCGAGGCAGCGTTCGCCACGCGTCGCCGCGCGAACGCACGCGCGGTGCGTGGAGCGCTCTCACGCGAGGAGAATGGGTTGGGTTTTAATTTGAAGGATATTTGTGGCTTCTAACTTTGCACTGGATCAGATAGGGTGATTAATTGGATATGATCTTGGTCATCAAGTGATCAGAGGACATGCAAGCAAGGTTCTTGTTCCAAGCTGGGAATGTGCTAGCTAGACACCATTGCCGTGTTGATCTTCAAGCTGCAACGCAGCCAGGTTACAGATTTCTCATACTTCAAGCTGCCCTAAAGCACCTACGACTTGTGGTGAAACTGAGAGGGATGGGTCCCGTAAACTTTGTGGAATCGCACAGGGGAAGTTGATATCTCGAACACTAGAAATCGTAAGCTGGACTGGCTGGATTTGCCGGGGAAAATAACACCATGCGCATAATCCCAAAGAGCAAAGTGGGGAGGTGCTGCACGGATAAAATGGAGGGACACTAGACATGAAACGTCTGATCTTCCTCTTCTCCGGCGTCAACTCAAGCCTCCGGGAGACAGATGCGGACGGAAGGGAGGACGACGAGCGGCGGCCTGAGGTGGAGGAGCTGTGTCCCGGGCCATGGCCATCGGTCCATCGGAAGTTGGAATAGTTGGGTATCAGCGTCAGGGTTTAAAAAACCGGCTATCAATTTTAAGCAGGAGGGACTGGTATGACCGAAAATTGAAAAATTTTGGATCAAAATTTGCAATTAAAATTTGAATTTTAAAAATACCAGCCGATTTCAGTCAAAAAAATTGGTTGAAAATATCGGCCAAAAATTTTGAAACACATTTTGGCAAAAAAAATCTTTTAAATTTGACAAAATTTATGCAAAACAAATATTTTGGAGCCAATTTTAAAATTTACCGGTATCATGGTAAAACAGATAAAACCGATTTTTAGCCGATAAAAATTTCCCTGATCAGCATATGCTCCTCCATGTTTATCACGGTACTGGATGATCATTTTCTTGCTCACTTGCGGGGCTTGGGACCATCCGGTTGAAAACTAAGGTTTTTCATATGAAAAGGTGAACATGCACGTGGATCCATTCTCTATGTGCTGCTTTTTATAGGGACAATCTAAATTTTAGACAGGTAGTATCTATTCTGTTGGTAACGCATATCATGTCTTCGACTCATATCACAATTGCGTTTGAATTTAGAGGTAATACAACCTATTCGGTTTAGTACCCTAACTAGCCCTACCAAAATTGATCACCGTCAAAATAAACATGGTTGCATTATTGGCGAACTTATCCGAGCACCCTACCAAAAATCAACAAGTGATCTCGGCCATGAATTGGCTTAAGATTAGGGTTCTTTTTTGCACGTTACCAAATTTCTTTGGACAACAAAATCTTACCTACGGTCTAACGAGTATGGCTCTGTGTGTCATTGGGGGGATTATGATAATTCCGTTTGGTTGAGCTGCTTTTAGATGCTGGGGGTGTTTCACTGGCTGTCTTTTTCTTAACCAAGTTACAAATAGATATATTATTATACAGCAGAATATATGGGATGAAATGCAAGATGACAACTAAATAAAGTAAGATATTTTTTCACACCAAGTTTAAAAATAAGCATGACAAAGAACATCAACCGTAAACTGAGCCTAAATGGCTAAGAATCGCCGATTTTTTTTTTTGTAGGATTTGTTGGGGGCTGCAACCAAACAGCAAATGGCATAGCTCCGCTGATTAAAGCTGGGGGGATTCCGGCCCCCCAGCGATCCACGTCGCCCCGCCCGCGTTGCCCGGCCGGCGCGTGGCGGGGAATTTCCCGTACGGCCGGGAGAGGTGATTTCCTCATATTTTTCGAAAATTACGTAAAGGTCCTTTTTCCTCGCGAAAAAGTCCCTGCAAGTTTTTTTAAGAAAATTTTTTGATGGATGGCGCCCCGCGGGTTTCCAAAATTACGTATAGGTCCTTATTTACTTACGTAGAAGCCCTTACAGGTCCTCGGTTTTTTTCAAAGAAACCCTTTGATTTTCCCGAAAATACGTATTTATCCTCGATTTTTTTTAAAAAAACTCCTCACAAATTATCGCCTCTTTTACTTTGGTACATACGGTGGCTGGCGCGGCGTGTCGCCGCGCCTTTGAGGCTAGTGAACCGTAAACTAGGAAGGAAATCACTCTTGGGACTCTCACTGCCAAGCGGGCCCATAGTCGCATAGACCCAAAGACACGGTCGGATGGTGACCCACGAGTCCGACCGCCCACGCCACACCACACCACACCACAGGATAAACCAAACCCCTCACCCAAACGAAAGAAAACCCCTCGCTCACCACTGACCACGCCCACCCGCCGCCGCCGTCGTCCCCAACCCGTTCGACGAAATGCAACCGCCGCTCTTCCTCTCGCTCCCCTCGCCTCCGCCACCGCTCCCAGCCCTATCCTTCCCCCCCAGGGCCCCCCAATCCCTAGCTCTAGCCCCGCCCCTCTCCTCCAGGAAGCCCTCTTCTGTCTGCTCCGTCGCCTCCCCGCGCCACTCCGACTACTTCGACCCCCGGGCCCCGCCGCCCCCGCCGCCGCGCGACGGATACGGGCGACCTCCTCCCCCGCCGCTACCGCAAGGGGGCCGGGATGGGAGGGTGTTCGCCTCCTACAGCATCTACAAGGGCAAGGCGGCGCTCTCCCTCGACCCGAGGCCGCCGCAGTTCGTGCCGCTCGATGTAGGTAGAGTGGTGCGCCGTGGGCGTCGTTTTGGTGCTGCATGCTATTGATGCATTTTCTTAATTCCTTAATGGGCGTTTCGTGCTTTCGAATTTGCAGTCTGGGGCGTACAAGGTGGCGAAGGAGGGGTTCGTGCTGCTCCAGTTCGCGCCCTCGGTGTCGCCCCGGCAGTATGATTGGACTCGCAAGCAGGTATCCGGAGTTCGGCTGTAATTGTTCAAGTTCTCATTTACAGTTTGTGTTCTTTTGTGGTGTTATGCTACGAAATATTGATATTTATGAGCTGGGGATTTTAGCAGTTGGAGGTGGGTGTTGAGGTTTGATTTTCCTTAGAGGTGGGGAACAAAATGTCGATACTTGGTAGTATTTTTGGAATCTCTAGTTTGTTTTTCCTGAAAATTCATGTTATTGGAAGTTCAGCAAGTGTTGTAAACTTGTAATGAAACTGTTAACCTATTACTGCCTTCTTTACTGCATAGTTGCTGGTTTGTAAGTTAACCCTTGGAAGTTAGAAGCATGTATTACAGTTCTATTTATTCGGTTTCTTTGTGAATTTTTCTGGAAACTCAAATGTTTTATCTCTGTAATTGTGTTAAATAGGCCTAGTGATGGGAGGTATCTATCTATATGTTGCTTACATGAACTTGTTTGATGCGATGGAATGCAATGCAGGTGTTCTCATTGTCTGTGTGGGAGATGGGAAGCTTGCTTACTCTTGGTCTAACAGATTCGTGCGAATTCTTTCATGACCCTTTCAAGGGGAGGAGGTTGGTCTTGTTCATCATATATGAATACTAGCATTCCGTTTCCTAATGTATTTTCCCTTGTTGTGTTTAGCTCCCAGAAGCGTGTGGACAAAACATGTGACATGCTTTTGCAATGTCTCATGAGAAATTTGAATCATTATATTGGACTTGCCACATTTTGTTATTCTACTGGGTATCTCCAACATATTTCATTTCCTTGTGCTGTCTGTCCAATGTTATAATAAGGCATTAGTATCAACATATCAAACATCTCTAATACTATGCATGTGAATTGAAATATAGTCTGATCCAATATAGTTTGAGCCTTTGAGGACTTATCACTGTTGCTTAGCAACTCCGTTCACCTCATCGTATGTTTGAAATAGAATGACAATGGGGGAAGACACTATGTTCTTTTCATTTTCTGAAGATTATTAGTTAGCAAAAGAGGGGCTTCGTTTCAAATGTTATTTTATTTATCTGTCAAGTGTTTTTTTTGTGTGTCAAGCCACTAAAAATATTGCTAGTTAATATAATCTTATCTTTATTCCAATACCTCTAATCAAGTCTTCCAAATGATAATGAGGCCGCCCTAAATCACATTGTCTATAGCATAGTTTATCAAGACTCCAAGCATCTTCACAATCTTACATTGTTTGTATTTTTATATTTTTCCTTTCTTACTTACTGTTTTCTGTGGGATTCAAATTTTGGCATTCTGCATCAAGAAACCTTAATCCTTATTATCATTTCATCTTCTTATAAAACACAGTGATGAAGGTAAAGTGCGCAAAGTTCTCAAGGTTGAGCCAACGCCAGATGGCAATGGTCGCTTTTTCAATCTCAGTATGTAGTCACCATCTCACTGTTACAAATTTTATTTGCATCTGACTCTATGTTCACAAATTGACCTGGTGATCATTTATTGCTCTTAGGTGTTCAAAACCGACTTCTGAACATTGATGAGAGCATTTACATCCCTATAACCAAAGGAGAATTTGCTGTCATCGTATCGACTTTCAATGTACATGGAATATCCTGTTTTATTTTCAATCCTTCTACATGAGCATTTTACCATTATCTATTTGTAGTTCATTGTGATAGTTTAAGCCAAGGTTACCCCGATACGTCACCCAGGATATGGATACAGTTCCAATAGTCTCAATCCCAATACTTTAAATGAACTATACATGAGTTATAATTGGTATATTATTTTTTCATTTGATTCTACTTCTCTTGTTCTGCATATAACATTTGATGTGTTTTTCACCAATCAACCTATTTTCTGCTGTGGTTGTTTGTGCAGCATGTAGAGTAGATTTGCCCTGATAACAACTAGGCTTAATATTTTTATGTTTACTTCATCTTCTTGTAGCTTGGCAGAATGCCTTAAATGTTGGATAGATGTTTTCCCTTTTATAGTTTTAGGTTGGATAGATGTTTTGCACGTTTGCCTTTTATAATTTTAGGTAAATAGCATGAAAAAATCACATGAATCCTTGAAAATAATGCTTAATCACAATGTTATATGTGCAGTACATCATACCACACCTCATGGGCTGGAGCACATTTACAAATTCTATCAAACCCGAGGATTCACGGGAATACAGTAGGCCGCAGTCTGGGCCTGAATATGAGTGGCGAAGGTGATCAATGATGCACTCGAAGGGAGATGGCAACAATTGAAGGATGAAATTCTTGGTGGCGGTGGTGTTTGAAAGTACATCGGTGCATAGTTTGGTCTGGTTATCTCTATTTCTGGTTACACTTTTCCTTTCTAGTTAAGCAGGCGGGTAGGAATTGTGCTATCCAAAATGTTTCTCTGCTGTATGGAGTTGCACGAGGTCACATGTTGGACAACAAATCTCAGCTCTGACGTATGAGGCAGGGTGCTAAGGTCTCCTGTCAAGCTACTGATCTGCCCCTGGAAAGTTTTTCATGATTTTTAGGACTTGAATTATCAGAGAAAGATTGAGCTTGCAGTACTCCCTTACCTTATATTATTGTAGCAGTAGTTTCTGCTGGAATATTGCAGTTGCCCGATGGATGTTTGCCTCGTAGGATTGAGCTGTGCACTTGCAATCCAAATCTTGATTTTGTTGGATTCCAAGCCGTGCATTGGAGTCGAATGGTGCATTCAGTCATCCAGAGTCTGTAACCTCTCCCTACCTGATTCTTTCTCACTTGTTTGAGAATGACCTGATTCTCAAATCTCAAATATGCTCATTGGATTCTCATCTGGTCATGTCCTTGTGTATTCGGCTTGGCCCACTGAGAATAAACATCAGCGGCTTGATATGGGCTGCCCGGTCCGGCGGCCAGAGTCGAATATGCTAGAAGCGTGGGCGAGCTGCAGCTTCTTCCCGTAATCCCATCGCACTCCACCACCACCTCCTCGGCCGTCTCCCTCCCAGCTCGCCGCCGCCCACGCATCCCCTCCTCGCCGCGCAGGACAGGTCAGGTCAGTCTCCTCTCCATGCGGGCTGCGTCCGCGCGCCACCTGGTTCCAGATGCTGTACCGTGTGCGCCGCTGTTGCAACCGTGTTTTTTTTCTTCTGCGATTTGTAGCTTTTATCTGTAATTTATTCGTTTAATAAATAGTGATCTCTGAAGAAAGTCGAATTCGTCTGGTTCGTCGTCGTTGAGCGTTTTTCGCCGGCACGCCGTGCTATCAGCTTGGAGTTCCGGGTTTTTTTTTGTTGCTTTGATTACTCAAGCTCAAGTTTTGAGTTCCTCGGCACGAGAGAACATGCCCATGGCCGAGCGCTTCCCTCTTGAAAATCCGAGGTAGCGTGTTACGCTGCTACTCCACGAGGCGAGGCTATGGCACCGGGACGGAATATGGAGCAACTAGCTCTTTTTTTTTTAAATATTCACATTTAGATTCCTGAGATTCCTGAACGTCTTAATTCTGTTTTTGACCCTAATCTCGGCGCCGTGACATACGGCGCTGAGGTAACACGTCTCGGCGCCGAGCTGCGTGGGCCGCGTATGCGTGGCGGCAGACGTGGCGGTGACATGGCAGGCACCTCGACGCCACTGGTCACGGCGCCGAGCTTGGCGCCAGGATCCACGGCGCCGCGACCAGTGGCATATGTGGAACTCTGTACTTCTAATGTTCAGAACTCCACCACTAGTCCTAACATGCCTCAGGGAATATAACTTGCTGGGTCTATTACATTTTGTCTACTGGGTGTAGCGTGGTTGTTTCCCCTTTTTCTCGCGCCCTGAAGATGGCTCCGCTGCATTCTTCTTCCTGTCACTCTTGGTCTTGAGAGTTGCCTCACGAGCTTGAAGCTCTTCCTCCTGACGTTTGATGGCTGCTTCACGCAAATTTAACTGCTCCCGCCTCCTTTGCAGCTCATCCTCCTTGCCATTCAGACGGATTTGGTCCACCCTCACGCGGCGCTCTTGCTCAAGCCGCATCTGTTGTTCCACCTCGCGAGCCTGAGTCATCTTGACAAAGTATTGTCCTTTGTTTTCCACCTCCATTGGCCGGTTCCGTGGCCATGCCGGCGGCACCCGATCCACCCATTCGATTAACTTGCAAGGCTATGTGTGGCGTGGTAGATGTCATGGATCAAGTTGAAAAACGATAACGAGAAACAAAGGATTTAGTTGTCGTCGTTACCATGAAGTCGTCATCCAGGTCTGGACACTTGAAGAACCTACGGCCGTAGTTGGCTCGTTGTACTCGATCCGTCCAGACGCACAACATCGTCCTAAAGCCGCAATGGCACTTCGGGCGCTCATGCCACTCCGGCACTCCAAATGGGTCGGACCTCCAGGAAGACATTGTTGTGTAGTAGTATTGTGATGGCTTGAGGAGGAGATGTGGTATGGAGACATAGGAGACCTTTATGTAGGCAGGTTATCTGGTGCAGTGGGCATAGTCCATGGAGAGGGCGACATCGGAATCTTTTCGCTTTTTCAGGATTCCAGTGTAGCAATAAATGTCCCTATGAAGGCTTTTCAGAGCCTGTAGTCTCGTAATAAATTCAGAGCTTGGACCATTCAATGTATTTGGTACAACGTAGCCTTTTCAGTCGTTTGCAGGAAACAGTACGTTCCGCGAAATAAGTGCTACAACATTGCCTTCTCAGAGGCCAGTAATCATAATTTCTGAAACAACAAGCTACGGTCATTGCAAACGTGTCGGCATATCAACTACTTTTATCATGGACGTCAGAAAATTTCGGCAGAGTTTTCCCTGTTTTTGGAGCCACTCTAAACACAAATATCACATGAATATAACATATACACATATATACAACAAGTAGCTCATTACAAACCCATCTCAGTCCATATACACATATATATCACACGAAGCACGACTTGTAAGCCCAACCATAGTCCATAAGCATAGTAATAGTCCATACATCCATACGAACAAAGTTCAAATAGTCCATAACGTTCAAACAGTCCATACAGGTTAAACTACCACAAGTCTACCATGGTCCACAATGTCCAAACAGTCCATACAGGTGAAACTACCACAAGTCTACCATGGTCCAAAAGAACAAGTCTCCGTCACTGCCTCCTAGTCTTACCCTTACCCTTACCAAGTGCGTCGGTGCTTGGAGTGTAACGGCTAGGCTCGCGGCGGCGTCTGCGTGGTAGAGGCTGTGAAGGCTGAGTCGAAGGAGCGTCTACGAGCTGAGACGGGCCTATCTCATCGTAAGTCTGCTCCACCTCGTCCTCGTCCTCGTCCTCACCGCCCTGGGCCGGGAAAGTGTCGCTTCTCGTGCGGGACGAGCTCTGTCCTGTGGACCCTGCAGCTGCGTGGGAAGACGAACCCGGGCCTGCAAGTCTTGTCGAAGGCACGTGTACGTCCCTCGCCGCGCCTGTCCTGCAACCACAACGACCAGCCGCACGGCGTAGCCGACCTGCTAGCCTCTGTCGTCCAACATTTTGTTAACCAACAAGATACGAAGATATTAGGTCCTAATTTTGTGAGTGGCTTTGTCGAAGCTTACTTCTAGGAAGCTACGCGTCCTGACGTCGCCGACTGTCCTGGAGAAACATTCTATGTCCTTTACAGACTACTTGAGGGTGTTGCCCTGCAAACAAGCAAAAGAATGGATAATTTGCTATATGTAGTGGTATTTCTGTCTATTGGAAAATAAGCAATGAGATTGAACATTACCACTCGGTCCAGGATCGGTGCTGTCTCCACCTGCATCCCAAGGCGAGTAGACTGGTCGTACGGCGTGTCTTCGTCGTCCGAGGACTCAATGTCGGCATAGTCATCTTGTGTCCATTGTCCCTTCAGCTTGGACCGTGTCGCACCCTGGTACCAAACTTGGTACCGCCGGAAGTACTCGTTGGTGTGCGGCTCGTCGTTGTCATCCACGTTGTCTTGCAAGTGTCCCCACTCTTCAACGTACGCGTGGTGGTGCTGCTCGAAGTCTGTCACCTTCTTCTGTCGCTGACGATCAAATATGCATGTCACGTAAACCAATAGTTAAAATTAGTAGAAACTCTGTGCAATTGGAATCAAAGGTGAGAATTGAAATTGCAGGGCACTTGTGCAAGGCCACAGACGTCGAGAACGGCTCTACTGGCCACAGCTGCCTCTTACCAAACTGGCGTGCAACTCTGTGTGGCAGGTGATACTCAACAGCATAGAAACAGATTAGGGGGCACCTCATCCTGTAGAGGGCCTCGTCTATGTAGCACATTGCGCTGAACTGAATACTTTCCACCTCTTGCTCGGCGTACGGCTCCCACTTAACCTGCATAGTAACAATTTACTTGTAAGGTTCTATACTAGGTGGTGTCGTCGGACTTCGGCGAACCCGTCACTAGGCGTCACATAAACAAATAGGATTGTTTCTTTATCATTATTTCAAAACAACTTATTAAAATAATCTTTTTGAAGCGGCTTATCAATTTAGCAGGTCAATTACAAACAACTATCCTATCAAAAAACAAACAACGTTTCGTCTTAGTTGCCATTGTCGTAAACACAGGTTTCTGATTATACCTTGTCAGGTTTATTTTTGCAATTATTTTGTAATGTAATTATAAGACCATATGAAGATCACCTTATGGTTATGATAAGTAATTAACTTTTAGTTAAGAGAGTTTGTATTGTTTGAGTTTGTTTTTGAGAGTTTGTAATTTTTCAGTTGCTTTATGTTGGCCTAAGGCCAACGGTCAAATTGGCTGTGGAAGGTGGTGGTTAGACCAGCCTTTAGTTGACGGTCTGACCTGTTTGAGTGATAGTGAAGCATGGACGATACTTCATGGTAAAGAAAGCAGGGAACTATGTAGAAGGCAATAGAGGGGTTTTTTTTGGTAAATTGCCTAATACCGAAAAAGTGACGGTGTGCAAAACCGCAACGTTGACCTAAGTGGTTTAAGTCTTGTATGTGCTGAAAATATGAAGTGGATCAAGTGTTAATTCACTAATGGGTTAATGGATGTGAGTGCTTTGAGAAGTGTGGACGTGTAAGTGTAAAACTCGGTATAGTGTTGAGTTAACGGGTTAGTCTATGTAAATGATGAAACCCAACTAAAGATACTGGTTAGGGTTTCCCTTGTAAGCCTCTATAGGTAAGGAAGGAGAGAAATGGTTAGGTTAAGCTTTTGAAGTGTTAGTCCAAGTCTTTGAGAGGAGAGTTATGTTTCATGGAGAGAACCTTGTAGGAGATATGAGTCTCTTGTCGCTGAGCTTTTTATCATCATTAGACTTTGTGTATGGTTAGGGAGTGGCTATAAAGTTTCATCTCCAAATATCAATAGAGATCAAAATTCGTCTAAGTATTTTCCTCTTGTGCTCAAGTGATGAAATCTTGATTTTGCTTGGTTTTCAGTGGTTTCTCTTCTCCTCTTGATATTGTTGTGTGCTAAGGACGTGTAAATAATGAAGATATCTCTTAGAGACTATATCACATCCATTTAGACACTTGTTATTTGTAAGTTCTTATGTGTGCCTTGTTTTTGCCTAAGAGAGGATGATTAGGGTTTTAGTGTTATGGACATTTTGGCTTGAGTTCGTGCCATGATTTAACTTGTTATGACATTTGAGAACCGATCCAAGATCATCAAGAACTCACGAATAAGAGCAAACTGAGATTTTCCTCTTTTGATCGTTTTTGTGCAAAATTCCTTCAAACAAAAAAGGTCAAAATTTTAGCAACGATTTTCTTTATCATTGATTGAAATAGGTTCCTGACATCCTGGAGAAGGTGTATACCAAATTTCAATTGATTGGAGGTTTAGTTTGAGAGTTAGATCAATTTATGGTTTTAGGTTGATTTTGATGCAGCAGAGGTTCAAGAGCCAATAGATCTCAATTATCTTAAGTTCCTTCTTGATCTTTGGTTGGGATAGGTTCTTAAGGTCATGATATATCCTTGGTTCAAATTTCAAGTCATTTGTAGTTGTGGATCAAAAGTTTCGTCGAATTTTGGATTTGAAATAGTGTTGAAAACTGCGTTGTTCTTGTGCCGCATCTACTGTTCGTACGCTGAAATCACTGTAGCAACGCATTTTTTTCTAAATTTTTGGCATATTGATCTTCATAGCTTCTCATAACTATTTGAGTGAATATTCAAAGAATACTTGAAGAAAAATTTGATTAACACTATTCACCTCTCTCTAGTCGTCGTTCTCGATCCTACATTCCTACACCTATCCCGATAAGTATGGATCTTTCAATTCAATAAGACAACTTGTAATCTTATTTTGTCTTCCATGCCGTACTTTGCTTATTCTTCCTATTAGAGGCTGAATCAGGGTGGCTGACAAAACTAAATTGTAATGCTAGTAGAAAGAAAGGGGGGACAGGAAGCAAATAATGGAAAGCAACCAAGGAAGAATAAAAGATTTTGCTGTCAGAACTCTTCGGCTTTATAATGCTAAATAAAATATCGCTCATTAAGGTTCTCAGACCGCCCAGGGTCGATCGGCGCCTCCACCATCCCCTCCTTCCATTGTTTGGCCAATACCAAAGTTCCTAGGCAGCCACACCAAAGACAATGAGGAGGAGAGGAGCTCTTGGGGAGTTGGGGAAGACCGACGACGTGAGTACGGGAGTCCACGGTGATCGCAAGCTGCCTAGGACTACCAGAACCCCGCCAAACCAGACCAAAACAAAGAGGCAAGAAGGGCCAACAAAAACACGTGGAGAGCGGCATGGCCACCATGACCATCATCATCGCCTTCTCATCCCCACTCAACCCGAGTAAACTAAGGGTTTACCCCAACTCTTTTTTGGCATTGTCCATAGCACGACACAACCCAGCCGCAACGCACGGTGGCAAGCTCACGGAAAAGCCGCAGTGCGCCCTCGGAAAGTCGACATGCTCCCCGACGCATGTCGACCCCCCAAGTCCCGATGCCATGACCGAAACTGCAAAGCTCCCCCAGTCATGCGTAATTAGAATGGGAGCAAGCCAAAAAATATAGAAACTAGAACAAAATGCATGTAGCAAAGGGAGGAAGAGAGGACCATCCCGGGTAGTGGTGAGCCGGCAAAGCCATAGCAAGTCAGGGGGAGGACCGAGGCCATGGTGCTTGGCCATGATCGAGCTGAGCTCAAGTGTCGGCCATGACAGCTAGCAACGCACTGAGGTGGCCACGACTGAAGCGTTGGAAGGCTGAAACCAGGGACGCGGAGCCAAGGCCACCCGTACTGAGGGGGAAACTGGGGTGTAGCCACATGTAAGTGGCGGGGAGCCACCGGTTGGTAGCCGACAGCCAGTGAGGCTGCATCACCGGATCCCTAGCGGTGGGAGAGGCGTGAGGGAGCCAGGACCCAAAGGCGACATCCAGGGGATAGTGCAAAATCGGTATAGGGAGGCAAGGTGCCGAGCCCTCCAACAACGAGTCGTGACCGGCAAGCCCAAGGAGCTGATGGCATGTAGCTCGAGCAAGGGGATGGAGGAGTGGCGCTAGAGGACCAGAGGCTGAGCCGTGGCATCAGTAGCCAAGCTAAGGGGGCGCCATAGGGGAGAGGTCGGCACCGAGAGCAGCGTCGATTTGGAACCGACTGTGAGTACGGGAGGGAGAGAGGAAAAAAATGAGGGTTGCAAGAGAGAGGGAGAAGAGATAAGGAAGGAAGGAAGGAGAGGATAAGGCCATTCGGCCGAATAGAAGAGAGAGTGGGAGTAGGGCTGTAAAAAAAGCTCGAAGCTCGCGAGCTACTTGAGTTCAGCTCGTTCTAGGCTCGGTTCGAACTTTAAACGAGCCGAACTCGAGCTTGATCTCAAGCTCGCGAGCTTCACCGAGCCGAGCTCGAATAGTTCGCGAGCCCCAATTCGAGCTCAAATAGTAATACATATTAATTCTTACCGAGCTTACTCGAGCCAAACTCGAGCTCGAGCTTTTCTTATTGTTGAAAATTAGTGTATATTTGAATTATTTTGACTGTTATCGAGCTTACTAGAGCCGAGCTCGAGCTTAAAATTTTCTTATTATTGAAAAATAGTGCATAATAAATTATTTTAATTGTTACCGAGCTTCAACGAGCCGAGCTCGAGCTTAGGCTGAGCCGAGCTCGAGCCCCAGTCCAAGCTCGGACCCCAACTCGAGCTCGGCTCGAGCTTCTACCGAGCTCGAGCCTGGAAGGCCAAGCTCGCTCGAGCTCGGCTCGTTTACAGCCCTAAGTGGGAGGGAAAGGAGAGAACAGGTGAGAAGGAAGAAAAGAAAGAGAAAAGAAAGAAGGAAAAGGGAACGAAAAGAAATGAAGTATGGAAGAAAAGAAAGAGTCTACACGTGAGTATCTCGATCCTACATCGAGAAGATCAGGCGACCCTGTATCATCTTGGTATTAGAGCACGGTTGACTCGGTAGGATTATTTACCCTTAGTTTTAGATTAATTTTCTTTGTTGTTCATATTATCTAGAGTCCATAATCCGAAAATTGCAACACAAAAAAACTAAAACCCTAGTTTTTGCATATGTTATTTTCATGAGTTTTGTTAATTTTTGATCCATTAGAATTTTTATTTAAGTGCAGATCGTCGTGTTCTTTTGCATAGCTTGATAATTGTGTTTCATCCAAACCCTGAAAAAAATCATTGGTTTTGAATTCCTCAAATCCAGCACAAAAAATAGATAAAAAATCAATCTGCACGGTGCTACAGCGTTGCCATAGTGCTTTAGTGCAACGTGCGTGCTGTGGTTGGCATCAAAGTATGCTACAGTGCACGATACAATATGCTACAGTAGATTCTACTGTACGCGAAATTGTATATGTACAGTGCACAATACAGTAACATCTACAGTATGCTACAATAGATTGTGCAGTATGCAATACAGTACATCTATAATATGCTACAGTGCTTGGTACAGTAGCATATGCAGCACACTATAGTAAAAAAAGAGCTACAAGAACACAGTACCGTTTGAAATAGCCATTCGTGAACTGTAGTGCTGCGCATATAGTACCGGTACGCGAAAAAAATCTTGTATGTATTTTGTGAAATAATTCAATCCTTTGCAAATTTTTTTCATCTTTTGAGACTAGATGTTGAATATTGTATCTAGGGCTGTTCTCAAGTTATTTACACCCTGCTGAATTTATTTGTGACTTGCAGAAAACAAAGGAGAAGAACAAACCCTAATTTGGCCGACCCAAGAAAGAAACAAAGGAGGTTGCCGTATGAAACAAAAGCCACGGCAAGAAAAGAAAGAAAAATAAAAAAAAATGAAAAGAGAAACAAGTTTTAGCCATTTGAGAAGTTTATGAAATTCCTTAGTCAATAAAATTCAGAATGTGCAACTATAACTTTTAGAGCAATTTGTGCCCTTACATATACTTTTGGCTAGCATCTCTCCTAGTACTCGGTGCAAAACGAGTTATTTAATCCCCAATTTCAGATCGTCTTTATTTAGCTCATTCCTTTGTTGTATTGAGTCACATTGATCTTTATGCGTACGTTCATACACTTCACTTAAACCTATTGGATCATCATTTAGGCAAAATATTCTAGTTTGGATTATTACTTAACTTTACAACATCAAGAATTTCATATTACATAGGATATACACTTCCATACCAAGCTCCACTAAACAACCGTTGTTGTGCAATTGTGAACACTCTTAAATTTGGTTGATCATCACTTTGCTATTGTAGACTCTACCAAGCGTAAGTTTTTATTAGCCTTAATTCACTTCGGAAAGGTAATAACTTTGATTGGGAGAGAAAAATAGTGAGATTGAGTGATTTTCACATAGTTCCAAATATTCTTTGTTATATGTTGCGCAACTAACTATTGCAGGATATTCAATAATTCATTTATCTTGGTGTGAGCAAAATGGGAATGGATTTTCAGTATTTTGTTTCTCTTGGTGCGATTCCGAGCCCAACAACTTGTATTTTTCTTTATATGGAAATGATGATCCAGAGGAGTATCTTGAGTAGGAAGAACAAATGGAGAAGGTGTTTAGATTTTAAAAGCTTCTCAAAGCCCAAGAGGTGATGCGAGCCACTGTGATGTTTAAAGACTATGCTTATAATTGATGGCAACAACTATTTGAAAAACGATTTATTAAATCTTGGGTAGATTTGAAGGTGATCATGTGAAGCGAGTTTGTGCTATTCTATTATGAATGCGAATTGCTTTATTATGTGGAGAGCATCACACAAGCGAGTAATATTGTTCAAGATTACTATTTTGAGCTGCAAAGTGCATTGCGTCATGCCAATGTCACTAGTGCATTAAGGGAGAAGGCAAAATTGAAAGGTGGTTTGAATTCTAAGATCGCCGCTACACTTTCACAAAAATATTTTATTAGTGTGCATGATCTTGTGAATTGTGCTATTGAAGCAAAGAAGAGAATTACGGAGAGTCATGCACCACGGTTCCATGTGAGCTAACCCTTCTGTTCTCATGCCTCTACTAGTGTGACACATGAGAAAATGACCGAGCATGGGACTTTCCCTTCGGGCAAGAAGACATATAGTGCCGCCTCAAGCCACATGCAATACTTGAGAAGCATCAAAACCCATGTGAGGATGAGCCACATAGCCAAATTGAGTGAAAGTGTTAAAAATAGTGAGCTATGTGATTCCACCATATATGAGGTTGAGATCATCTAAATTAAGAGTGTGAGAAATACACCAAAATAAATAGAAAAATAGAAGATAGATAAAGTGAGGTTGATTCTGAAACTAACACAATAATATATACTTCTAGTGTTGTTTCTCACATTGTGTAGATTGACATTGAAAATAAGGAGTTGAATGTTCAATAACCGGCACCATTGAAAGTAAAAGATGAGGAGATAACCACGAGTGAAGATGAATTACTTGCTGCACTGTGAATACATTATGATGATTTTATACCTACAACACATACATTATCTGAGGAAGACGATAAAGATAATAATATTGGTGCTGAATTTAATTGTGAAAAGGTGAGTAATTGTGAGAACTCATGTGTGCAATTGGAAATTCGCTATATGATGCTACTTAGTTGATGATAACAATGATGATGGAGTAGGGTAAGCAATGATGCTTACTTGCTAATGATGAAATATGTTTATGACAATGGATATATGTATTTGCATTATGTACACTCATATGATGAGAAAGAGATCCACCATGAGTGGATCTGTAAGATCTACTTTGATAGGCCTTAACAGGAGTGGAGAGATCCCTGTGCCGCTGAGGACGGGCCCGTGATAGGGTGAACATCGACAGGTATTCACTCAGGCTATACCAATATATAATGTGATAAGTAAATGAGCATGTAGAGTAGTTGCATGGCACTAATGGAATGACAATGATGAGACATGAGAATGATGATATAATCATGATGACTCATGTGGAGAATGACATGTTTATGTCTATGATTATGTTGAAACATGCGGGATATGATATGGCTAGATTATTGCTTATGCGTTTGGTAGCATTTATCGTCCTATTATGAGCTTGCTGAGTCTTATGACTCAATCTTGTTTATTTAGACAGAAGTAGCACATTTGTTCCACGTGCAACTATAACTCACATACCATGTTTAGTTAACATATTTAGACCCAGTTAGTGTCAAAATAGTAGGAAGTTTATCGTGTCGCTGAGACGTAAATAGAGCAGTTGTAGCCTGAATCTATCAGTAAAGGTTGTAAATGGTAATGTTATGAATGGTGTTAGCATTTTGGGCTGAGAGGATAGGCCAGGGTGTTACATAAACCATACGAGGGAAAGAGTAAAAATGGCTATACATCATTAGCATTTTGGATTATTGGCACTTCCTTGTAAGGACAGCTCAGCATTCTAAAACTCGATTTCGGTTGACCAAACATTCGAAGAAGTTGTCAGAAGGAGAATGCATAAGGTAGTCAGTTAGGAATGTCCATTTGCTGTTCACAAAAGTGCCGAGATAATAGATATATACGGTTTGCTCCTCTCAATGTCCTCCTTATGTGTTTATGCTTCTTCATGTAATGCATTTCTAATAATCAATTCATTGGTTTTAAATTCAGTTCATAACCTTCACATGTACCATTCACACGACTTTGTATCTTGTGGGATTTGTATGGTTCAATTGGGAGTTCATTGTGATATATCACGTTATTACTACAATAGTAAACATCAGTCAAAATTCTTCATATGAACATAAATGTTATCTTTACAAACAAGATGAGTATGACAGGTCGTACAGACAAGTTAATTCGAAGCACGGCAGTCAAATATCCAAATTCCCTTTCCAAAAGTATAGAAAGTGGAAACACCGAGAACATAATAGAAAGTGGAAACACGGAGAACATAACTGAGTCAACCTGAAATAAACAAATACCTCCAAAAGAGGATAAAAAAGTGGATCAGGGTTTTTTTGGAAAATTTTCATTTATTTGTTTTTTTTTGCACTCTCGTCTTATGTGTATTTACTAGTTCAAGGTACAGAAATAAATGTGGTGAAAAAGTTTCCTTCCAGCAATATTAAAGGTTAATATGTAACTTTATATTAATTTGTGTTGTGCCTTCTGACTAACTCTGTTTGGCCTTTGTGTCGTCCCCATCAAAGGAACTAGACCATTTTGTGTTTTATCCTCTCCATGCAGGCTTTAGATAAACAAATAGACTAGGTGGAAATGATTTCATTTCTTAGCATTATAGTCGTGACCAAGATTTGTCATTTTCCATTGAAGAACATTAGAGAGGCTTCCAAGAAAAAGGTTTAATGAGATCTTTGGTGTTTTATGTTCTGATGCCGTGGTTATAAGTTGATTCCTGTAATGTTAAACATCCAGTTGTCATTGTCACCTATATATAAATAGCCCATGTCAATACCAAGGAGCCAATGAGTTTTCAGCTTTAATAATTTAACTGCAAGGAATCAAATCTAACTTGTAGGTCTTACGCAATGCAATCAAAAGGGAAATAAAGAAGTTTGTGTTCTTGACATGCACAATTCTATGCTTGATGAAAACATTGACCTGCATCATTATGATAACTGTCGCGTGGCTGTGCAAACTACTGCGATGATATCTTAATAAATCCGAATCGTCAAAGCTTCAAGCAATAGTTATTCTCAGTTTACAATTGCATGTGGGCTGCTGTTGCATTTGGTCACTCTTTGACTTTTTGTTACATTATGTATTTCAGTGAGATATTAAATACAGAGGGGAAGGAAATAAGCCTAGCAAGAGCACTTTTAGTGCTGAATGCATGATGTTGCTGCATGACTGCAGAAAGGTAGCTATATATGCATAAGGTTGATAGTTTTGTGCATTTCACATCGAGATATATTCTACTGTGCATTTATCAGCAGAAATGTTTTGCTGCAATTGCATGTACTGCACCTCCTGCTGGCCTCCTTGTCTTCGGCGTGATTGAGGCTGAGGCAAATTAGATGGAGTTTAAGGTGGTGAGAAGGAGCAGGTAACCTATAGGCTGTGTATTTCGTTGACTTTTACTGTGTAAACAGTGTGGTATGGACTGAAAATTGCGAATGAGATGAGCCTGCTTCAAATTAAATAAAGGAGACTTCAGACGAGTCCTATTCAGGTAATGGTTCCGTATTACGCAAAAGCGTTGAAGTTGTCTGTAAAATGTGCTGCAGGCATCCTTATCAGGCGGAAACCAGCAGCTCAAGAACGGCCTACAAATTCCTTTGTTTTTTTACCAGATTCGGGATAAGTTTTCCTTGGTCACATTTGTTCATCTACTTTGCTCATGTCCATTATGAGCTGCTCCTATGAGATAATCCTATTTAAGAGCAATTTGGCAAACTTGGACGTGATATCTGCGTTTCTTTTTAAATAATGAACCAACCTATTGTTCTCTCCAGTTTCCTCTACATGGGTGAGTTCTATTGGATTGTGAAAGCAACCAAATTTTGGTGTAGCTTGTTTATTCATATGGATGTTACCCACTAGGAAGTCCTGTAACTGCTGTAGGACTGGAAATCTGAGTACAGCTGGGTGATTAGCATAAGGTCCTTTTTTTTATGCTACTATGTTTCATCATCTTAATAGTAACAAACATATGCACCTTGACCATTCCTCTCTTTGATGGTAAGGAAAATACTAAATTTTGTTAAGCTCAACAAATTGATTGGTGATTGAAAATGAGACTCCAATCAATATTCCAAAAGAAAAAAGAATTGAAAATTTAGGCTCTACATAGCTAGCACATTTGGTCAATGTTGTGAGATGTCATGGACAGATCTAGTCTATTTAAGACACATGATTTCTATCTACTTATGTATTGCATAAGGTCAAATACAACGTTTGGATAGTCTCCAATTGGTACCAGAGCAACAACTTCTACATTAAATCTATGGACTCCCAAGTCGTACCAACTGGCTCACATGGCGGTCTGAAGATACTAGCCGTAACAAATGAACTATCTCCATCACGCTCAACTAAAGTGGACAAATTGTAACAGCAAAAGAACAACAAATTGGAATAGGGCTCATACGACCTTACCAAAAGAAGAGAAAGTACATGGAAAAGCGTGGGTGTTTGACGCTGTAAATGTCGGAGGTAATGGCAGAAAGAGATGCACCACGGACGAAACTAATAAGTCTCCTGCACAATCAGAATTCAAAGTTTTAGACAAGATGCTTTCTCTGCATATATCTCAAGGTTTTCACACCATCATTATATGAATCCAATCGTACATGCATGCATAGGGCTAATTATATGTCAACATAGGAAGTTCTATGAAATTGTTGAAGCCTTTGTTCTTCCATGACAAATTTTGAGCAAGTTGGGCATTTCACTAAAGCAGTAACTCAAAAGTAGTTTGGTTTAGAAAATTGTCGGTATTATTGATATACAGCCGTGAACCTTACTCGAGAATATTGAGCTAAACAATTAGAACAAGCACTCATCAAAATTACTAGAAAATTAATTAATTATTCAAGAGAAATTTATGTATTTTCGTTAATACGATCATGTACCATGGACTTCCATAATTCCACTATTGAGAATTCTGAACTTGCGATCGCATAGTTCAAGAGAAATTCATGTATTTTCGTTAATACGAACATGTACCATGGACTTCCATAATTCCACTATTGAGAATTCTGAACTCGACAATTAGAAATTTAGAACTAGCGAACTTGACCATTCGATGCCACTTGGGTGCACAGTTCAACGAAATGCTCAATCAATAGGGAGGTAGTGGCACATGCTAGGTGAGGACTCCCAATACTGTATAGGCCATGAAAGTTGACAGAACACAAAAACAGAGGCCTGTGCCCTGTGTCATGGGGAAGTGACTTGCTTTGAAGCAACCGGTTTGAAACTGGATTAGTTCAAATTTCTTATCGGTTGCCTAGTTGTTTCCTCCTAGTGACAATGAGTAGTCTTCCCCTTGTCCATGTGGATTGCCCTCTTATTAGGCACCACCTTGACCGTATCGTTGAAAAGCTCGGCCGCAGATGCTGCTCCATGATTGGCATCAATATTCTAGTTCCCTTTTTTTATCTTATAAAATATATATTGGGTTACTGGTACATATTATTCCAATTCGCAAGGGGTTATTAGCAAAGATATGCAAGTGTTCATAGATTCGCCCCTCACATAGTCACATCTGCCTTATTCTGTGAAGAAGTATCACTTTCTAGTCTGAAAATATCCTATCTTGGGCTTGCATGTTGTGCAGCCAACAAGGGCACAGCTAATCTCCCCTTGTTAGTATAAAATGGATGCATGCGTGGCACATAAGCATGACACAATTTGGGTGTCAAGTTAAAGCTTCCTTCTGAATTCTGATCACTGCTAGCAATATGAATTAATTAGAGAGACGTACTTTCAGTCTTGTCATTGCGCACGTGTGATCGATCTGCCCTATACCGATCTAACCACCCTATGTGCTCTACTTGTCAAATCTCTTGGTTACCTAAACCAAATATTTTTTAGGATCACGTAAACTAGGTTAGCTCCGACGTGATCACCATGTATATATATTTTCTGATATAATGGCCACTTATGTCACCATGTCCAAGTAGCCGACGGTTTTGTACTATTACTATGGCCATCACCAAAACCCTTTTGACTCTACTATGTACACAGCTCTTGCTTCCATTTCAGACCATGTGTGAATTCCAAGAAAAAGAGGCAGCTTGATTGAGGAGAGACTTTAGAGGAGGAAGATAGATATAGACGGAGATGAATAGACATAGATAGGGATGACTCTTGTTTCTTTCTTCTTCTTGCTTGATTCTAAATGCTATCAATGGATCTTCTTATATAGAGATGGCCGATCCTAAAAATAGAAACAAACTTAAAAGATAACAACTTATCATTGTAATCCTTATTTTAGTGGTGGCTACCATAGACACTACAGTACTTTACATGAATAGTATCCCCATACTGCTGCTGGCACGTAACAATTTTACCCTGTTTTTGCAACAGCTCATCCTCGAGCTGTGGTGGTTGCTATGCCTGCAGCCCTAGGAAGCCCTATGAAGATGAGAGGGCATGAATTTGACGCCACATTGCGTGAGAGGAGATGAATCAGACCTCATCGATAATGGATGGTGATGGCGTGGGCATTTTAGCGTAGCCCAATGTAGAGAAAGATGCCCACGGTGTAGCAGATTGGATCGGGGCAACCGAGTATCTTTTGCCTCCCTAGAGTGCGACTATTGTGGGAGAGATGTGATGTTGCGATCCCACCCAAGGCACTTGATATGCTCCACACCTTTGAAGGCATGAACTCGGTCAACGATGTGGAGGTGGTGGCCATGGGATGGCAGCAGCCTTCTTTTTCCGTGGTAAAGTCACTGGTCATGTAGCCAAAGGCAACACTGCCAATGCAACTTCCCTTTGGAGCTTCCTTCTTTTTGTCCCTCACTGCCATCATCTTTTTCAATATGCTCTTTACATTCTTGAGTCCAGCAAGGATTTCTTCATAGCCAACAATGATCTTGCCACATATCAACTCGGCCGTAGAAGTCATGGTGAGTGCCTCTGATACCAAATGTAATGATTTTTAGATCATTACAGGGTAAACACACCGGGAGGACAGCCGGGTGGCATCGACTTGATTGGGGAGAGACTTTAGAGGAGGAAGATAGACATAGATGGGGATGAACTCTTATTTCTTTCTTCTTCTTGCTTGATTCCAAATGCTATCAATGGATCTCCTTATATAAAGGTCGCAAATTCTAAAGATAGAAACAAACTCAAAAGATAACAACTAATAAACATGGAAACTAATCATTCTAATCCTTATTTTAGTGGTGGCTGCCATAGATGCTACAATACTTCACATAAACAGTACACTCCGTACTTCTACAGGCATGTAACAGCGTGGCATATATCGGGTCTGTTCTTTTCAGCTTCTAAAAGCTATTTTTAGCTTTTTTTATAGTAATTAGATTTCAAATAGAGTGTCTTTTCAAGGCAGAGTCTACAAATTGATTGTAGTACATACAATAGCGACTTCATTTATATCGGCCAAAACCGCACACAATTTTTTTTACTTCGTACTCTCTCACAAACAGTTCAAAGGCCATAAGCTGCAGCCATAAACCATAAGTCGAAGCCAAAAAGAATAGGCCCCAAATGGAGGTGATATATGCGCTAGCTCTGAAGTTCCCAAATGGCAAACTGGAGGATCATGTGAGAAGATCCAGGATACTGTTGTGATGAACCATTATAAGTTTTGTAGAGTGGTGAAATGGTTTTGCAAAGATTGCATTTGATTTGGGCTGTCTTCTGGAAATGTCAAAAAAATCGAAAGTACCACAGGTATAAGTGCGGTAGTTCCGTTTAGCGAAAGTACCGCTGATATAAGTGCAGAAGTACCATGTTGAGTTGCGGTGTGTTTTTTCTCGAGAACTCCAGGTGAGCTTTTCAGTATGCGGAAGTACCAACGTGTTAGGCTTGGTACATTCGATCTTGCTAGAAAAATAGGGTTTTGGGAATTGAGTGAATTAAGTTGGGATGACCTAGGTCATTAGATTAAGGTTGCATGAAGTATGTCTTGGCTAATGTAGTTAAGTTGTGAAGAATTTTTGCCTGAAAATGATTTCTTTGTCTTTAGATTTGCAGGGTCGCTTGAAGCCAACTGTAGTCAACGGCGAGGATCGGGGCTAGACTCATAGAGGAGTTGAGGCCCAGAATGATTAAGGATGCTAGGTGAGACAGTGAGCTCAAGCATGGCACGAGAAAGGCACGAATATTGAAGGCGAGTTTGAATGACGGAATGATGCCATGTAGCTTGCACGAGCCAAGTGAGCCATGGTTCGGTGGAATTGGGATGGAAGAGACTTGGTGACATCTAGTAGGCTAGTGGTGTACCTATACGTAGCAAGCATGGCAATTGCTTGCAGTGGTTAGTGATGACCAGGTCAAGGAAGGGTATTTTGGTCAAAACACTAAAATACCAGAAACTATCTTGGATCAAAACTGCGGCACATGGGCGATGCATTGGAGAGTGATTTAGGACAAGATGGAGCTGGTTGGATCAAGGCTAAGAATTTAGCGGATGCACACTTATACACTCTGAAAAGCGTACATAAGTGAACTTGTGAGAGTAAAACCCGTGTGTGTGGGGTTAACGGGTTTTCCCATTATAATAGTGAATAAGATCCATTAAGGAATGTAGGTGGCTGGTTACTCACTTATAAAAGAGGGTCGGAATGGAGGCATGTGAGGTTAACCATCTAACCCATCTCATGTGCTCTCATATCTAGGGTTAGGGTTTGAGAGTGAGTACTGAGTAACTTGTGTGCTCTTTGTCCTCTAAAATAGAGTGGCTGTAAAATCTATCTTCTCAAGTAAGCAATATATCAATATTTGTGTAACTCTTGAGTCCTTGTTTTTGATTGATATACTTGACTTTTGGTTAGTTTTAATCTCGCTTCTTTCCTTCTTGTGATCTTTATTGTGCCAAGGATGTGTAAGAGATGGAGAAAATCCTTAGGAATACATCTCCACCCATCTAGGCACCTTGATAGCAAGATTCATGAAAAAAACCCCGTTTTGCTTGATTTTGGCCTCTTTGGTCCATCTCTTGTTTCGAGGGTTTTTGGCTGGGATTTTTGGTGCTCTAGCTTGTTGTGATGTGTGAGAATACATCTAGATCCTTCTTGGTCACCATCATCCCACGAATAGGTTGTATTCATCGATTTTGATTTTAGCTCGGTTTTGGTGTAATCCTGCAACAAACTGAAAAATGTCTTAACTTTAGCCATGATTTTCATGATCGTTTGTTGGAATAGGTTCACAATATCCTAGAGTAAATCCCTGTCAAATTTCATGTCATTCGAATCTACAAGTCAAAAGTTCTCTCGATTCGTGTGTTTAAACTCATGCTGCAATTTTTGTTCATCAAGGAAACGGTAGTACCACAGTGTAAACAACGGTACTTTCAAAAATCGGTAGTATTGCAGTGAAAACAGCGGTACTTCTAAAAATTGGTAGTACCATAGTGTAATCAGTGGTACTTCCGATTTTACTGTTTTCTCTCCAAAATTTCAGTAGCTTCTGTTGTTTGTTTGTTGGTGGTTTCACATTCCAATTTTTATAGCTTTGTAGCTATTGGAGAGAATGAGTGTTAAATAATTTAGAAAAATTAGGAAGCACCATTCACCTTCTTTGTTGCCATCTTCGGTCTTTCACAAACCAAATAAAGATTAACAAAGACAATGCTCTTTCTAGCTGGGTAAAAACTGAGTGCAATTCTTAAGGACTTTAGTGTAAATCCTACAATTTTAGGAGGGGGAGCACCTATTAATTCTCAAGGCAATACAGCTCCGTTACTAATGGAAGACGAGAACCATGCATGCAAGGCAAGTAGGCAATACCAAATGGAGGTTTCAAGTTTCAACCCATTGGGATCTAAAAACAATGGTGAGACCTAATCCACGAACTATACCTGTAAACGAGCACCAATGGGATCACCAGAAGAGGCAGTCAGGACCTCAAAGACTACCCCCAGCTGAACCCACACAGTATTCTAGGCAAATGGTACAGCTAACTTTGGATCACAGTACTACATCCTGTTCTTAATTAATTTCCATAAGATCAGTTATGATTAAGGTCAATGGTCTTGCATTTGATTAGTTTGTTGATTTCCCAAATAATACCATACAAGTGGTCCAGTGATGTGCCTTGTGGAAGGGGAAACCTTGGATCTAGGAGATATATCTAGTCATAGTCCAAGCTTTGCATGTAGAGCCCAGTTCTTAATGATAGATCTAGCTAGCAAGAAATTATTAATTTTCTTGAACAAGGAAATGTTTTTGTTAATGTGTCTTAGATTGTGTGTGTGCGCGTATATATCTTCGATTATTTATACGTCCAGTTTTTATGTTTCTGAACAATATTCCTTTTTCCGTGACACAAGTTGCTATACACTTGTCATTACTTTCTTGTGATCTGCATGATATGTACATGTATATCCAAGGCTTTGTAACAAAATGAGGTTTCCACATTTTTCTTAGAATTATATAAGATGCCGGGCTTACCTGTTGTGCATACTCAATGGGTCAATGCAACATTTTTCAGATCAATTAGTTGTCCCCAATACCATACTTTTTTCCAATTTGTTTCCAAAGAATCAAACCCTGAGTATTGAATCACGATAGATCGAGTTCATGACATGTCATTCGAAGCCTGGAAAGATGCTAGTCTCTGGACATTAGAATCTAAATAATACTCCTAGGAAGTTTCCAATTGCATGTGTTAACTTTATTCCAGGAGAAAACGCACACATCGCAAATAAACTGAGAGAACAAATGAGAACTTCTGAATTTCTCGATTTGCTCTCCTTTTTCCTTGCTTTTCTTACAAAACTAGCTACAAGCCTTCTCAATATATAGGCTAATAATCTCCTACTAGTATATGTATTCGGACTTCAAGTTGGACACAACTTCAATTTGAGTTACACATGGAGACGAACTCTAGTACGTCTTAAACTCTAAGTCAGAATTATTTCTAACAGCATGTTTAATAGCAGAGCATACACGCATCTGAAGTGACCGGATCGATTTCCGAGCTAATATCACGATATCGTATCATGCGTGCATGGCGCTATAGCTCGAAGAATCAAATGGGCTTCTCTGGAGAGATTCTAGCCTGGGAGAAAGACGCATGTGGTCCTCTACTCTCACCAAAAATCAATACGGATAAAAGACGTATGTGGTCCTCTACTTTCACAAAATACCACAAGCTGTCGTTGATCTAGCTCAAACATAACAAATTATAACTGAATTTCTAGTAACAAATTTCCCCATTTCTGTGTATTAAGCCAGTGTTATCTAAACTGCATGCTTATTAGTCATGGTGCTTTTCCATAAAACAACACTCAAGCTACCCCTCCCATCTTTTGGAGGGCTATTATCTCGTGGGGATCAAATCGCTTAACCTACCATATCATCCTAAAGTCCCACTGAAATTTTGAAGGAAGAAAAAACTCTTACGTGAGGACCGCGGGCGTCCTACAATAGTCGGCAGAGGCGATGACTTGCAGGAAGATTCATACGGACATTAAGGTTGGACGCGCTCTTTAGGCCAGACGTACGCAGTCTGGACGCACATCTTAATTGGCCTCTCAACAGCAGAAACATGTTGCACACGTCGAAATCCACATAAATCTCAGTCGCCTGTGCTTATTTTTTTACTCTGCAAGTCACCCAAGAGTGCGGCTGTATTTGACATTTCGGATGCTGACCGCCTAACATAGGTTAGCACCGGGTTACGACTTTATTTATGCCAAAGTCGACCAAACAGGAGATGGAAGAGGCCATGGCCTGTATTTATTAGCCATAAGGCTGGTGCAAGAACAAAGGAGAGAGAGAAAGGATTGAAGGTAGAGAGAAGCTAGAGAAGAGGAGGAGAGGGAGCTGTGCTGCTCAAAACAGCCAGCCTCTGTGTAAAAGACGAGATGATCAAGGGAGAGAAGCAGCTTGGTATCCATGAAGAGCGGTTAAAAGACGAGGTTTGGAATTCTTTCTTCTTTTAATTGTATGTTTTTAAGCTTGCAAGAGTTTAATTATTTATTTGAATAGGTACGATTAGGACTTAGCGAGATTTCTTTTTGGAGTTTCTTCAGATATGTACAGTTCTGTTGGGATATGTATGTATGTTTGAAACTAAAAGTAGGGTGCCTGTTTAGAGACGAAATCCGAAGTCCAAATCAATCAGGTTCCAACTTATTACGAAATATTAGAAACCACCGGTTCTGGTGCATATATAACACGGACAAAACATGTAGATAAACCATGAATTGGAATGGTCCACATCTGATCCTCGCATAATTATGGATGTACGATACGGCTTGCTGATCTTACAGATAATCTTCTACGTTATTATTGCAGATGAAAGAAGATGATCGGGTCTCAGATGGAAACTTTTTCAAGTCCTTGCTAAACCAATCAAGCACAAAAAAAGAGGTACCTAACAATTAAGCGTATAGTCAATAATAAAAGACGGAAAAATTCATGGCTGGCTATGAGCGGATCCAATAAGATCTGTCAAATTTTTTCCTTTTACTTCAGAAGTGGCAGTATAAATTCCGACGTAACTTTCTAACCCTGAAATTTCCTAACCTGAATTTTCATGAAAAGACCTCCTCCTTTCATTAACTGCGTCAAAGTTTCCTCTACTGCAAACCTTTTGTTTCCTCTACTGCAATATACTGATGCCAAAGTTTTAACTTCCTAGGTGCGTTCACCAAGCCCAACCGAAAGATCTTATATGGACTCGTCATCAAAGCATGTTTCATCAAACCTGAAGGCTCAAAACGAGGTCAGGATGGCACGTAGTTAGATCTTCCTATTGTTTTAATCATCTTCCTAGGTGCTAATATCCCGTAGTTAAATACACGCCCAGACAACCAGCCATTATCATATGTGATTTGCTTCAGAAATGACTAATGGATCCCATCGTTGTGCTTTCATGGCTTTAGGTTTGGGAAGATAAACTAGCATCCAAAAGGGCAGAGATGAGTGAAGTAAGAGAAGAGAACGAGAGGCTCAAGAAGATGCTATCGCGCGTCGCAGAGGACTACCGATCTCTTCAAATGCACTTCTACGACGTTCTTCAACAAGGGCGGGCGAAGAAGCTCGCGGACTCTCCGACCACCTTGCCCACCGACATCGAGGAGCCTGAGTTCCTCTCATTTAGCCTCGGCACGAGCCCAAGCAAGCGCAATAAGGAAGAGAAGAGTACCATTGCGGAAGGCAAAGAAAATGGTTTTTTTTCCAAGATTAAAGAAGGAGGCCTCTCTCTTGGACTGGGAGATTGCAAAGTTGGTGCAACTAACAGTGAGAAGGTACAGCCAGATGTGCTGACCTTGAGCCCTGAAGGCAGCTTGGAGGACACCAACGACGACGCCGTCGAGACAACAGAGCAATGGCCACCGAGCAAAATGCTGAAGAATTTGAGGAGCGTTGGAGCGGAAACTGAGGATGATATAGGCCGACAGACACAGGTCAAGAAGACGAGAGTTTCGGTGAGGGCAAGGTGTGATGCACCAAAGGTACGTACATACATAACAGAAGTATCTTGGAAAATGTTATCTCTTGCTAACCTATGTTCAGTGCTCTAAAAACTGGGTCAAGACGGTGCCTAGACGCTAGACACCACTTTCTCACCTTGCCTGTCTAGCCGATTTTTTCCCACCTAGATGGCGTTTAGGCGCTAGGCGCCGATATGCCACCCGACTAGCTTCTAGCACTTTGGTGAACACTGCATATGATGAGAAGAAAAGCTTAATGAGATGGAAATATGATTTGTATTGTTGTGCAGATGAATGATGGATGCCAGTGGAGGAAGTATGGGCAGAAGATAGCTAAGGGGAACCCATGCCCGCGGGCCTACTACCGATGCACCGTTGCAGCAGGATGCCCCGTCAAGAAGCAGGTACATTATACATGATCTATTTCCAACAATAATGCTCAAATTTCAGTCTCTAAGCTACTCATTTTCTATTCAAAATTACAATGCTACTTTATTGAATATGAATTTAATTACTCGCGAGAAATTGACTCGGGATGGGGACTGAACCCGAGTCCCCAACTAACAAATGCGTTATACAATTGCGATTAGAACATAGTTTTTTAGCCAACATGTAATCCAAATTCTGTTCAGTTTGCGGTTTGTAAGCAAATCTGTAGGCGATTGGCTGAATTGGGCCAACCAACAAGCATTGCCTAGCTACTTATTCTCCTAAATTTCCAAATCAAATGCGTCCACTGATTCCAGAAGCCTTTATTTAGTTCACGAAAACTACCAATTGGCAATTGACGATCTAAATTAAGCGCTTAGGTCTTACGAACCCATTCCTAAACATGATCGAAGCCACCACATGGTCCGAAATCTAAACCCATAGATCAAGCAATCAAATACTAGCATCCAGTAGGAAACCGAAAATCGAAGTCCAATAGAGCGCGAGGAATTGGAGATCGGAGCCTGACCTGATCATGAGGGCCGGAGGCACAGGGGAGCGCAAAGCCCGCGCCGCTGGCCGCTGAGGGCTGCCGCTCCCACTCTCGCGGGGCCGAGGCCAAGAGGGGAGGAGAGGAATAGCGCCGACGCCGACTCCTCGTAGGGTTCTCCCCTCTCCTTCGCGGCGACTTCGCCAACTCCGACCTCCCGGCGGCGCGGTTGGGTTTTTGGTTGATCGAATCAAATCCAAACGGCCGATGGAATTAGATTTTAGTGGGCTTTATAAAAGATTGTTGGGGAATTTGCTCCCATGCCACACAGTTTAATGGCGTTTGTTAAAATGTCCCATGATGTCTCACTGACATGTGGGCCCTGGACCCGCATGTCAGTGAGACATGATGGGGCATTTTAACAAACGCCATTAAACTGTGTGGTATGGGAGCAATTTTTCCAAAGATTGTTGGGCTGGGCCAGGGCGGCCTCGTCGGCTGCCCATTTCAAGCAAGCCTTTCCGGAATTCTCTATTGGATGTAACTAGACATCATTTGAATATTTTCTTCTTTATAATTATCTAAATTTAAAACTATTGGATTAGAGATCCAACGGCCTCTTTTTTAGGAGGATTTTGTTTGGAGGTGAGGGAGATTTTTTTTTTTGGATGAGGGAGAACATGGCCGTTGAATCTCTAATCCAATATTACAAATCTAAATGATAGTTAGAAAAAAAATATCCAGGTAATGTTTATCAACACTCTTCTCTAAAAACATACGAATTACTGCAAGTCTTTCCGAAATTTCGAATGATCCAAGCACATGTTTGAATGCTTCGAGAAGCTATGTAGGTGCATTTGAGTGAAATACGCCCGAAACTGCAAAAACTTTTCAACATGTATGTGACGGCTTTCAGGCGAATACTAAACCGGTGGATTTTGCAAGCTGGTTGGATGCATGTACGAGTGTCCTCTTTGATAAGACTTACTGATCAAAAACTGCTTTAAACATGGCGCTCACATTTGATTTTGTAATGGCGTAATACATTCACGAGCATCCGTCCTCACCATGCATGCATGTGTGACATTTTCCAGGTGCAAAGATGCGCGGAAGACATGTCCATCCTGATCACCACCTACGAGGGCACGCACAACCACCCGCTCTCCGTCTCCGCCACCGCCATGGCCTCCACCACCTCCGCCGCGGCGTCCATGCTCATGTCGGGCTCCTCCATCTCCCTCGGCTTCCCCACCACCTCCTCCGCCACCGCCGGCCTCAACTTCGGCCTCCCGGCGGCTGCCGACGCCTCCAAGCTGCCCGGCGGCCGGCCATTCTTCCTCCCGACCGGCGCGGCGTTCATCACCTCCACCCCTTCCTACCCCACAATCACCCTGGACCTCACCTCGCAAGCCTTCTCCCTGAGCAACAGGTTGTCTTCGAGCTTCACTGGCTCTCACAGCACTAGGTACCCTTCCACGAGCTTCACCTTCTCCAACTCCGGGCCGAGCAACCTGCCCAGTGCTACTGCATGGCCGACCGGTGCAGGGTACTTGAGCTATGGATCATCAGGAGCACCGTACAACGGCGGCAAGAGCTCGTTCGAAGCTGCCCTCAGCAGCATCAATGGAAGGCAAGGCTCAGCAGCAGCGCTCTACCAGCCCCAGGTGCCTCAGCTGCAGCAGAAGACTTCCGACAGCGGAGGCGCAGCGCCGGGCGTGCTCACGGTCACGGACACGATAGCGAGGGCGATCACGTCGGACCCGAGCTTCCACACGGCGCTCGCGGCCGCCATCACGTCATACGTCGGCACGCAGGGTGCGTCGTCAGCAGGGGCAGGAGAGGGCAGCCAGGGGCTCAAGTGGGGGGGGCACCTTGGGTTGGGGCCGTCAAGCACGGCATGCTCGTCGGCATTGCTGGCACGGTCGTCGTCGACGGCGGTGGCGCAGAGTTCGAGCAGCCAGATGTTCTTGCAGCCGTCGCTGGGGCTGTCAGGCTCAACGAGTGCATCCACGTCTCCTGTGGAGAACAGGGAGCACATTAGCTGAAGATAAATTCTGAGTGTGTTTAGATTCATTAAAAAAAAGTGATTTTGGAATTTGATAATTTTGTGTACATGTCCAGGGGGTATGTGTGTGACTTGAGAGGATAGATATCCTGACTGTAGATAAAGTAATTGTTTTGATTCACAGTGTAAACATGTAAAACAAAGAAAATGAGTTTGTGTTTTCCTTCCTTTCCTTCTTTTATGAGATAGCAGATCAAGTGAGTTGATCATGATACAATTAGATCATGATAGATGAGCACATTAGTGTCTAAGAAATAACAGAAGGCTACATTTCAGATCTCCATTACTTCCAGAAAAAAGATCTATCTACAGAAATTTTCATCCAGATATATGAATAAGAGTTACATGGTCCAGGATCATCCCGTGATTGAGAAATATACGGTATGCTATGTGTACACACTTGCACTTGTAACTTCGTACGCAGCCTGCAATGCCTAATGGACACAATAGCCACTACTCAGTAACACATGGAGTTGTAGACTAGCAACATCCCATCACTGATGCATCAGAACCATCTTCTTGCTTAACATAAGAATAGGCCATCAAGATGTTCATAAATGGCTTCAGATGTGAAGAACCTTGGCTGCGATGTTCACATGCATGGAGATGACTTTAATAAACGGGAGGCTTACAGAACTAAACACGCCCATAACATTGTTCAGCAATGATGGTGTAGGACCGGATAGACAACACAGAGGAGTGAATAGTGTCTTTAAAATTTTTCCCTAAGTATTTACTTATTCTTTTCTCCGATAATTACAAAGCTATAAAGATTAGGATAGTAATCTCACTTGAAAGTCAAAGAAACAGAGCCGTGTATGACTTGAACAGACAAAGAACAGAGCTGAACACAACCAGTCAACAGGGAAAACTACGTGGTCGAAATTTGACAACGTGGTCGAAAATCAACTACTAGTCGGAAGTTCAACTTGGTCGGAATTCGACGTAATCATAACCAATGTAGTCGGAAGTCAACAAGTGGTCATACAACCAACGTGGTCGAAATTCGATATAGTCATAACCAACGTGGTCGGAAGCCAACGAGTGGTCGAAATTCGATGTGGTTGTAACAAACATGGTTGAAAGACAATGAGTGATCGAACAAATAACGTGGTCAAAGATCAATAAACGGCTGAAAAACCCTACGTGGTCAGAATCCAACTTATAGTCTGAAATTAACGTGGGAAAAATCAACCTGGTGGAATGAACGTAATCGAAACCAACATGGCCAAAGGCCAACAATTGTTCTAAAACCAACATGGTCGAATATGTGGGAATACGACCAGTGAGATTGATGAATAGTGAGATTGATGACCAGTGAGCAGTTGAAAACCCAACGTGGTCGAAAGCCTAAACATGGTAAAAAATTTAGACAGTGAACAAAGCAGAGTCAGTTTTTCAACCCCGATTCAAAACAAAAATTGATGGAACTTTTGATCCGTAGATTCAAATGATATGAAACTTTGCAGAGATCTTCTCTAAGATCTTGTGAACCTATTCCAACAAACGATCATAAAAATTATAGCCAAAGTTGAGAAATTTTTTAGTTTGTTGGAAGGTTTCACCAAAATAGAGTTAAAATCAAAATCGGAGAATACAACTTACTCGTGGGTGGATGATGACCAAGACAAGTCTAGATGTATTCTCACATATCATAGCAAGTTAGGACATCAAAAAAATCAAGAAATCACACTTTGAAGCTAAATCAAGAGTAAATCAATCAAATCTAGTTGGATCCATGAAAATACACAAAGATTGATGTATTGTTTACTTGACAATAGAGATTTTATAGCCACTCTACCTTGGAGGATAAAGAGCACACAAAGTGCTTCACTTTCAAACCCTTACACTAAACTAGAGAGTACATATGAGAGAGGGGTTGGATGGTTAACCCTACATGTCTCCACCCTAACCCTTTTTATAGGTGGACAACCAGCCACTTATACCCCTTAATGGATCCTACCCACTATTACAATGGGAGAAACCCGTTAACCCCACACACACGGATTTTACTCACTCAAGTTCACTTATGCATGCTTTTCAAAACGTATAAGTGTGCATTCGTTAAATTCTTAGCCTTGATCCACTTTGATTAAACCAGCTTCACCTTGACCTAAACTGCTCACAATACATCACCCATGTATCGCGGTTTTGATACAAGATAATTTTCGGTATTTTGGTCAAAATACCAAAATACCTAATGAGGACATAACCCTTATGGATACAACCATATTTGTTATGCTTGCTATTCCAATTACAAGAGCTCGTACACTTCACTTAAATTATCAGGGGAGAGTGCCTTTATATTATATGAATTATATGATGCTACCTAATGATGAAAATATTTATTTTTGTAGCACCACATCACTTTTGGACCAATTCAAGCAAGAATTCAAGTTGGATACATTTTGAAATCCAATTCAGCCTCCAAATCAATTCGGATTCAACCTGACACGCCCAACTTCAAATGTGCAAAATTTTCACATACGAAATACGTTTGAGGTCCACGAGTACTTGTTGTAAATCTTTTTGTGTCCTCTTTCCAATGGATCTAGTCTCACATTCAAATTCCTTCTATTTGTAACATAATCACTCAAAGAAGATATTGCATCATCTGTTTGGGCCAAATTGAGCCTTGTAATGCTTGGGCCTATGGGGAAGGCACCCCCTCTCTTGGCCTATACTATTCACGGCCGTACTATTCATATAAACAGTACTGTGAATAGTACTGCCCCTTATTTCTTAGTTTTACATGGATTTCCCTCCCCTATTTAAGGAGGTCGTGCCCTTCTAGTTTTCTTAGATTTCGTTTTTGTATAGTTTGCCTTCGTTGCAATTTGTATCTTCTGCGTGTATTGACTAGACCACCCGGTCAAGATCCTTATTCGGAATCCCACCTTACCAGTAATTCATAAATATTTGCAATTTCTGATTGCTTGTTATCATATTCTTACGTGTTTTTCGATTGCAAGCAGGAATAGACCTTTATGGTCAGGTCAACCGCATTCTTGGCATGGTTGATAATGATTTGGAGTGTAGTTTAGTGATTGCTTAGTGTTCTGATCGTGGCCAGTTAGAAGCCTGCATCGTCAAAGTCGTTCACCTCCAAATCGAAGTTATCAGCCTATCGGAAGATCGGGACCCCATTGCCTCTATCATATTCTTACGTGTTTTTCGATTGCAAGCAGGAATAGACCTTTATGGTCAGGTCAACCGCATTCTTGGCATGGTTGATAATGATTTGGAGTGTAGTTTAGTGATTGCTTAGTGTTCTGATCGTGGCCAGTTAGAAGCCTGCATCGTCAAAGTCGTTCACCTCCAAATCGAAGTTATCAGCCTATCGGAAGATCGGGACCCCATTGCCTCATCAGGTGGTATCAGAACTTCAATTGATCGGTAGGAATTTCTTATATCCCTAGTTAGTAGATTGGTTTTTATTTCCTATAGTCTAGAAAATATTGCCCCACAAAAAGAGTTAATTCTCGTTGTCCAAACCCCGTTGTGCATTTCAATTTGTTAGTTTTGGTTTGCTAAATTGAATTTGTGTTCATTTTAGCATTGTCTAGTTACTGATCATATCTTTGTTCCTATAAAAATCCCAACAAAACAAAATTCCCCCACCCCAAACCCCAATTCTAATTCAGCTGATTCTAATTCGGCCGCAACACCCGCCCGAGGGGGAGACGCCACCCCTCTGTTGGTGCTGGGACCCATGCAAGTTTTTCAAATGTATGTAGTGGCTCAACCTAAGCACGTGTTACTAGTGTTACGCGAACTACTCTTGTGACTATCCTGGCCGCCGTGGGACACGAGCAGTTATCGGCAGCCAGTAAGGACTAGTTACAGTATGTTCTTCTACTATTTCTCTTTCAAAGTACGCACTAACAGCCTCTCTCGTCGACCCGTGGTCCCCAGAACCGTTGTGTGGCTACCGCAAGTGGATTGACCTAAAAATCCACCCACATGACCAGTAGACTCTCGACTTCGAGGAGTGGAATGTTAAAAGGGCATACGAGATCCAGGAGGAGTAGCAGTGCAACGACAAGCAAACCGAGCATATACGTCGGGAGACAAAAGCTCATCTCGAGGCATGCACACATAGGGAGCACGAGGCTCATGAGAAAAAGAGGAAAATCGCGGCCAAGGCCAAAGAGGCCGCCGAGGAGTTTAATGCCGAGCTCGAAAGGAAGGGCAAATGGCCACGTTCCATGCAGTACTTCCACGTTCTTCATCCATATATCCTATGCATTTCTCATTCCCTAAAGGCATATGTGTACCTTGCTTGGTTCATTACTCTACGTGCCATGTAATCCCCTTGTCCGATATGGATCATGTTGTTTTCCTCACGTCATTTATCCGAACTTATTCTCAGTGTACAAATTCTGTACTACATCGCAATAGCACTTAACTTTCTACTTACGAATTGTTACTACTGAAGTCATTGTCACAAAATTTATAACAAAATATATTGCACTACAACAACATACGACGATCGCAAAATGTTATTGCATGTCTAACATATTTCATACTATTTACAATGTACGAAAATCACAAAAGGAACAACCGACATTGTCTGTTTTACTTTTTTTAACAAAAAACAATTTACAAACAAGATTTGCTAAATGTTATCTACCTACAATAATTGTCATTTACCCACTACAATTATCTTCATCGGGTTAATAAATAGTTACATAATTTTTAATAATCGTCCAACAGTTGGGTGATAAATGCCAAAGTCGCTGGACCGTTGGGCAACGCGTGCCCTAGTCACTGGACCATTAGGCGACATGGTTAAGTCGCCCGAACGTTGGGCGATTTGGCCAGTACATGTCGCCCAACGGTTGGACGACTAACCCGAATCGCCTAACGGTTGGGCGACATATGGTCAAAAGTGCAAAAAATTAAATTGCATGTATATTTCTGTAATTCCGAATAATAATGAGTACTTAAAAAATTCGGTATCTATATATGCGCCAATTACATTCACAGTAGGAGCATTGTGTATACAAAACGAGTTTATGCATCAATAATGACGGTAGCATATTGGACCCAAAACCTTGAATCTTACAGTGAAAGCACATCACACACGTACAATATGCAGATAAATTTCAGCTAGTTCAGTTTACAATAAAATCCTTCCCATGCATCTCATTCAGCAACAGCACACCTTCCAGCTCGATGGAATTCTTCGAGACCATAAAATAACTTCAGAGAACAAGAATTAACCATGAGTACACTCCATGCTTCCTAAAAAAAAGAGAGATTATTCATAAATGAAATATTTACCGACTGTATGCTTGAGCGCAAACAATTTTTAACTCGGGTATTACCGAACGTAGATGCAAAAACACGTCGTGCATAATTAGTAGGAAAAGACCAACATACAGTACTGAGGTACTCATGGACGACGGTGAAACAGGACAAGGAAGCCACTGACTGAAGTGGCCACGGCGAGAGCCCACACGGCCACCGCGGCGGGCCACGGCATAACGCCGGCAACTTTCCACGCAAACAGCGTGGTGAGCAGCGTGCACAGGCACCAAACTTTGCGCTTGAGCAGCTCCCTAATTTCGGCGGCGCCCGGCGGTGCGCGCTCGTACGCCCGAAGGCAGCGGAAGAGGAGGAGAAGAGCGCCGTAGCTGATTGCGACGAAAGCTGTCGAACCGACGTCTCCTGCCGCCCTGTACACGGCCGCGGCGGACGCAAGGGTTAGAACGATGAATCCCGCGCGGACGATGCCGGCGTTATCGGCGCCATCTCTCGGATCCATCAGGTTCAAATTGGCGGTGCGAGTTCGAATGCAGCTTGGCGCGGAAGTTTGTTAGCTTGCTTACTTGCGTAGGAAGAGAAACGTGTCGAGCGATGCAACCGACAAGGGCAATATCAAAAGAATCTTTTCTTCGACGTCAAGAAAACTGACATATATGACTTTGACTTTATAGCGCATCCTAAAAAAGTTGGATGAGTTCTTTTGGACTTATAGCTTATCTTTTTACAGTAATTATCTTTCAAGTAAAGTATCTTTTTAAAACAGGATCTACAAGTTAATTATAGTAGACACTATCCTAACTTCATCTATATCAGCACAAATCGTACGTGAGTATCTCTCTCGTGAAAAGTCAGAATTCAAAAATTTAAACCAAAAGTTAAAAACTGCAGCCCAAAAAAACTCACCAATATATTAATCATCTGACTCAACTTCACAAGTGACATTATCCCATATTGCCCTGTTTTGAGTCGATGTCAAACCGACCCAAGAGATCTTATTGGTGGGGCCAGTGAACCTAAAACAACTAGTCCATGCCAAACATATTGCTACTGTTGATCACCAGTTACATTGCCATTGATCGTCGAGCACGAATTATATTGATGAGATATCTGAGCGTCTTTTTTTTTTTGCAAAGTAAGTGTTGTTTAATAAACACAAAAGGAAAAAAAATATGTCCAATCATAGCTGGTCTCTATGTATGCACCAATTACATTCACAATTGGAGCATTGTGTATACAAAACGAGTTCGTGCAACAATAATGATGGTAGCTTATTAGATACAAAACCTTGAATCTTACAGTGAAAGCACTACATCACACGTACAATATGTAAATAAATTTCAGCTAGTTCAGTTTACAATAAAATCGTCCCCATGCATCTTATTCACCAACAGCACACCTTCCAGCTCGATCGAATTCTTCGAGACCATAAAATAATTTCAGAGAACAGGAATTAAGCATGAGTATACTCCACGCTTCCTAAAAAAAGGAGATATTATTCAGAAATGAAATATTTACCGACTGTATGCTTGAGCGCAAACAATTTTTAACTCGGGATATTACCTACCGTAGATGCAAAAACACGTCGTGCATAATTAGTAGCAAACGAGCAACATGCGGTACCGAGGTATTCATGGACGACGGTGAAACAGGACGAGGAAGCCACCTACTGAAGTGGCCACGGCGAGAGCCCACACGGCCACCGCGGCGGGCCACGGCATAACGCCGGCAACTTTCCACGCAAACAGCGTGGTGAGCAGCGTGCACAGGCACCAAGCTTTGCGCTTGAGCCGCTCCCTAATTTCGGCGGCGCCCGGCGGTGCGCGCTCGTACGCTCGAAGGCAGCGGAAGAGGAGGAGAAGAGCGCCGTAGCTGACTGCGACGAAAGCTGTCGAACCAACGTCCCCTGCCGCTCTGTACACGGCCGCGGCGGACGTCAGGGTTAGAACGATGAATCCCGCGCGGACGACGCCGGCGTTATCGGCGCCATCTCTCGGATCCATCAGGTTCAAATTGGCAGTGCGAGTTCGAGTGCAGCTTGGCGCGGAAGTTTAACTTGCGTACGCAGAGGAACGTGTCAAGCGAAATACGGAAATATATATGGAGAAGATGCAAGGCAATATCAAAAGAGAAGCTTTTCTTCGACATGGAGAGTGACACGCAGAAGAAACTTGTGCAAACAGGACATTCACACTACTGATGTCCCATGATGTTAATGAGTCTAGCCTCAAAATCACGATAATCATTACATACATATGGAGTGATTTCTAGACTATGCAGGAGTTTAAAGCAAATATGGATTTTGCTGCTACTAGAATAAACACTTAAGAATTAGAAGCCAAATTGAGTTTTGCTTCTATGAGAAGCCACCACCGCCGATAAGAGCGTCGCTGTAATCCAGCTCCATTCCAAACATGAAAAGAAGGCTCTGGACCGCAGACTGCAGAAGCAAAGATGAACCATCTTGTTATAATCATGCATGTGCATGCCCAGCTTAATTAATAGAGGTAATAACGTTTTCAACATATGTACCACCTCTAGACAGGTGCAACAGAAGTAGCACACGGCCAGCTGATCTTTGGAAAGTTAATTGTAGCTATAGTAGTCGTTCCTAACAAGCATACTGCACAGTTAAGATAAAGCAGTTACCTATTGTAAAACCATCATATTCTATAACTGATTCGTCAGGGCTGGCATTTGCTCGATTTTCAAACTGCCATGGTGTAAGACATGCCATGGTATAACGGATCGAGAAGGAGGCGGCGGAGGAGGAGACGGCGAGGTGGGGGCGCGCGGTGCAGGGAAGGCGGTCGAGGAGCGGGCGGGACGTACCGGATGCGAGCGCCATGGTGGGGTTTGGGGAGAGAAGCGGAGAGACGGACGACGACGACGACGACGACGAGAGGAAAGAAAGTTCCGGTTGCTAGCAGCCTCTCGGAGTCTCGTGGGCTCCCCCGCCTCCAGCCTCTCTGGTCCACAATTTTTCCAGAGAGCAGGCAGAGGGGCGCACACGTAACTCAAACCTCGTCTATGCCAACGCATACGCACATACACATACGTATCCTCTATCATACGCTTGAAAATTTTACAAGGCATCGGACCTTACGGAACGTGTGCACGTCCTTTTTTACTGAATATGCATGTGTCTACCCAAATATTCAGTAACAGTTTTGCTATTGCACAGGCGACTGAAATTTTTTTACGTTTCAGTCACCTAAAATTACACTCTCAATGAACTAAAATTGTAGCCCCCTCCAAAAAAAAACAGCTGCAACTTTAGGTGATTCAGAGTGCAACTTCAGGTGACCTAAAATTGCACTCTCAATCAACTAAAATTGCAGCCCCCCTCCAAAAAAAACATGTGTAACTTCAGGTGATTCAAAGTGTAACTTTAGGTGACTGAAAGATAAAAAATTTTCAATCGCCTGTGCAATAGTCTATCCCAGTCAGTAAATATGAGAGTCAAAGCCAGGCTTCCAATGCGGTGGTGACTGGTGAGAGCTTACCACTGCACACCCACCAAGTGAGGCAATGAGCTATCCTCACTCCTCTTCTGGTCCACAATTTGAGAGAGCGGATTCGTGTTGGCAGTTAGATGTGAATTGCGTTGTAAGATGGTCGTATGTGCAAATGCAAAAACTGTAAAATTCGTTGAGTAAAGTTATATGCTTGTTCTGTTTATTTAACTTAAAGAAAAGAAACTATGTTTTTCTGAAATCAAGTGTTCCTGGCGAAAAGGGAAGTAATGCATGACCTAAAACCAGATCAAATAGGACGGTTACTTGAGCCTATAAGATAGATGCAAATTATAAGCAGCTCAGAACAGCATTATTTTTAAATGTAGTGTGCAGGTCATCTAAAATATACTGTATAGTAAGTAATTCAATTGCTCGCATAAAAGAATAATTATCTTTCTTTCTCCCTAAAAGGCAGGGAACACTCGTGCGTTCTTTCAAAAAAAGTCTTTTCTCACATATTTTAAGTGCCAGTCTTAGGCCCTGTTTGTTTCCACTTAAAATTATTATAATCTAGCTTATAAATCATAAGTGGAAACAAACAGCCCAGATTATAAGGTAACTTATTATAATCTAATAGCCCAGATTATTGTAATCTAATAAGCTCAAAAAGGAGTTCATTTCAGTTTATAAATCCACCTTTTATCTTAATGACCATAAAACTTTAGGAATATTACCCACCTTTGCCATTCATCCAACCCCCAACTCCCGTGCCTCTCTCTCCCAGGGCATTGTAGCCTTTAAACATTCGAATACAACAATCCATAACTCTGATAATCCAGGCTACCAAACACCTGACAGCTTATTTCCCACCAGCTTATTATAAGCTAGCTTATATAATCCCCACCTATAAGCTAGATTATAATAATCTTAAGTGGAAACAAACAGGACCTTAACCCATCGCCATCCTCAATTACGACAAGACACCACTCCAGCGCACTCCCACTCCTACCTACACCAGTGAGGCCTTCCCGATGTTAAGCACTACCGCTTTTGACGCCGACCACTGCCGCCACCTCGTTGCCCCATGCCACCTTTTTCCCCCCTCTAAGAGCAACTCTAACAGTATGAGCTAGTTACTAGCTCTAAAACAATTTCTCCAATAGTACTAACTTTTAGCACATAGCTCATAACATAAATAGCCTCACATAACACTCTCACATAATCTTGGAATGTGTGTATGAGACTAGCTCTTGATCAAGAGATAGCTTTTCTCTCTCTTATATTAAAATATGAAATAATATGCTTAGAGCTAGCTCATAAGTAACTATTGGAGATGCTCTAATCGTTGCTAACTTAAACATCCTCTTTTCCTACAATAGTGGAGCTAGAAATTTTTTAGAACCTAGACAAACCTAATTACGATATGTATTTGCTTGGAAAAACATCATCTTCAATCCCTCCAGCGGTAGAGAAGTTTCACAGCACAGTTCACCGATGAACCCAGACAGTCACCTGGAGGTGGCTCCACCATTGCTTCCTTGTATGGACTCCCTTGCCTATCCGCTACTAGCTAAAACCTAACTTTACCTCCTTGTGCTTATCGTCTATTACACCCCTTCTTATACGCAGTAGCCCTAGATCGGATCAGAGTTTGTAAGATATGGCACAAGCATGCATGATATCATGAACGACATTAAAGCAACTACGACAAGAGAAAAGATTTGATAAAGCCAACCACAAATTACTTAAGCACAACCTCAAAAAAGTACAAGAGATTTGTCACTCACTCAATCACAACCCTCTCGAATCTTTTAGGACCCTTATATTTACTCTATATAAGAATCTAGTTACTAAACAATATCCTAACCTATAATCCTTAGTACGCCCTCTGCTTTGGATGAATAGACTTGGTTGTTATATTGCTTCTTCATGATCATCTACATGGTTTATATAGTTTCTCTTACTCTTTCTCAAAGTTAGAGTAGAAATTATAATTTAAATAGGAGTAGAAGTTCTAATCTTACTAAGATACATTTATAACTCTTTATAACATCTCTGTGAATTCTAAAAAACTGTGCACAAGTCACTTGACTCTACATCACCGGTGACACCTATCGCCTATTGCCCTCTTTTGAGTCGGTGCCCCGACCGACCAAAGAGATCTATTGGTGGGGCCTAGTGAACCTTAAAAACTAAATCGATGCCTACCATTTGCCACTGTTGATCACCGGTTACATTGCCACCAACAGTCGAGAACAAATTATACTGAGATATCCGAGTGTCTTTTTTTGCAAAGAAAACACTCAAAAAGTGTTGTTTAGTAATCACTAATGGAAAAAAATGGCGATGTATAGGAAGCACTCAAGTATTTTTTCAGAATTAGAATCACTCAGATTTTTTAAATGTTGGAACTTCGTTCAACGTATCAGATTCAGAGCATTCATACATTTTTAGAGGGGGTGGTATAAGGGATCCTCCATCCAACAGCTTATATTTGTTTTGTTTTTTTGGAGAGAAGGTTTGGAGATCAGTTAGATAGAGATCCAGCGCCTTAAAATTTGAGTGCTCCCAATCCAAAAAAATACTCAAGTGCTCCTTAGCACTTCCAAACAATATATATGTCCAATCATAGCTAGTCTCTATGTATGCACCAATTACATTCACAATGGGAGCATTGTGTATACAAAACGAGTTCATGCACCAATAATGATGGTAGCTTATTAGATACAAACCTTGAATCTTACAGTGAAGGCACTACATCACACGTACAATATGTAAATAAATTTCAGCTAGTTCAGTTTACAATAAAATCGTCGCCATGCATCTCATTCACCAACAGCACGCCTTCCAGCTCGATCGAATTCTTCAAGACCAAAAAAAAACAGAGAGAGATTGTTCAGAAATGAAATATTTACTGACTGAATACTTGAGGGCAAACAATTTTTAACTTGGATCTTACCGAACGTAGATATTGTTAAGTAGTAAACACCAAAGGAAAAAAATATGCCCAGTCATAGCTGGTCTCTATATATGCACCAATTAGACTCACAATATGAGCATGGTGTATACAAAACGAGTTCGTTCATCAATAATGATGGTAGCTTATTGGATACAAAACCTTGTATCTTACAGTGAAAGCACTACATCACACACATACAATATGTAAATAAATTTCAGCTAGTTCAGTTTACAATAAAAAAAAGAGTTAATCATGAGTATACTCCATGCTTCCTAAAAAAAGAGATTGTTCACAAATGAAATATTTACCGACTATGAGATTGTCCAGAAATGAAATATTTACCGACTGTATGCCTGAGCGCAAACAATTTTTAACTTGGATCTTACCAAACGTCGAGCATAATTAGTAGCAAAAGACCAACATACAGTACTGAGATATTCATGGACGACAGTGAAACAGGACAAGGAAGCCACCGACTGAAGTGGCCACGGCGAGAGCCCACACGGCCACCGCGGCTGGCCACGGCATAACGCCGGCAACTTTCCACGCAAACAGCGTGGTAAGCAGCGTGCACAGGCACCAAACTTTGCGCTTGAGCCGCTCCCTTATTTCGGCGGCGCCCGGCGGTGCGCGCTCGAACGCTCGAAGGCAGCGGAAGAGCAGGAGAAGAGCGCCGTAGCTGATTGCGACGAAAGCTGTCGAACCGACGTCCCCTGCCGCCCTGTACACGGCCGCGGCGGACGACAGGGTTAGAACGATGAATCCCGCGCGGACGAGGCCGGCGCTAGCGGCGCCATCTCTCGGATCCATCAGGTTCGAAGTGGCAGTGCGAGTTGGAATGCAGCTTGGCGCGGAGTTCGTACATTTGCTTACTTGCCTAGGCAGAGGAACGCGCCAAGCGACATATATATAGACAGATGCGACCGACATGGGCAGTATCAAAAGAATCTTTTCTTCGACATCAAGGAAACTGACGCAGAAAAGCTTTACTTAAGTTGCAAGGAAAGGAGCTAGCTTATTGTTAATCTGTGCTAGAGTATAATCTGAATTATTCGTGCCGAGCAGTGTTTGCATTAAGCCGTATTAGACATGGCAGCAACCACCAGTGGCGGACCCAGAAAAAAATCTAGGTAGGGCGAAGTCCTGGCCGAATTTTTTGTATTTTAGCCCATTTTTTGAAAAATATTCACATTTAGACCCCTGATAGTTTTAATTCCGTTTTTGGACCCAGAGCTCGGCGCCGTGGGTCACGGCGCCGAGGTAACACGTCTCGGCGCCGTGGACCACGGCGCCGAGCTGCGAGCCCCGCGCCAGCGTAGCGGCCGGCGTGGCGCCGACGTGGCAGGCAGCTCGGCGCCGTGACTCGTGGCGCCGAGCTCGGCGCCGTGACTCGTGGCGCCAAGCTCGGCGCCGTGTACCACGGCACCGAGGTGCCTACCACATGGTGCCTACCACGTGTACCACGGCGCCGAGGGTTTACACCGATCAGTCTTTTTTTCGCAAAATGAATTAAGTTGTATTTTTTTAGTTGGATTATTTAATGATAGTAATATTATGTAATATAGTTAGTTATTTATTTATAGAGAGCAAAAAATACGACGTATGTTTTGAAATATGTATTGCAGATGAAACATGTAGGAAAATTCGTGTAGATTTTTTAAAAAATATTATGGTACATTGGTAATGGTTTTTGAAAAATAAAATTCTGCAGGCCGTGACGAACGAGTTTTGTGTTAAGTTCTGGGGCCGTGAGATGCTGCGGGCAAGACAGAGGGGAGGCGACATGTGGCATACAAGCAACTCTCATCTTCCTTTTGTTCAGTTGTTACTACACACTTGGGGAAATAATTACTGGGATGATTCTGGGTCAATCCCATCCCCTCTGTTTGTGGATTGACGAACGAGTTATGTGTGAAGTAACGATTAGTGTATTTGTGATTTTTGTACAATGCTGACCGTGAAAAATATGTTGAACTGGCAATAACATTTTTCGATCATGTTATGTTGTTTTATTGGAAGAAATTTTTTGAATTATTTTTTTATGACAAATGTGATAGGAACAATTGGATGAAAGGAGGGGAAGTGATAATAAGACACGTGGGAATCATTGCATGCGAAAAGCCGAGATAATAATGGCGCGTACAATTTTATTACATGCTAGCATGATATCCGACTAATCGACCCAACTGCTCGTACGACCTCTCGTGTGGACCGGGTCTATTACATCTTGTCTACTGGGTGTAGCGTGGTTGTTTCCCCTTTCTGTCGCGCCCTGAAGATGGCTCCGCTGCATCCTTCTTCCTGTCACTCTTGGTCTTGAGAGCCGCCTTACGAGCTTGAAGCTCTTCCTCCTGACGCTTGATGGCTGCTTCACGCAGACTTAACTTCTCCTTCCTCCTTTGCAGCTCATCCTCAGGCACTTCTTCCACATCCACCGCAAGATCCGGTAACGGAGGATCAAAGGGTGCCTGATCACCTAGTTCTGGTGAATAACCGTGAGGGGTGGGATCAATGGACACCTTCCGCACAACAATGTCCAAACATTTTAACTCATTCCTCATAACCAAGTTGACATAGTTGTCCCACTCATCCTCACAACCAATTAAGATCAACCGCCTGAGAATTGTGTCTTTCGAACTAAAGTGAAGTAACCCCTCAACTGTGATGCTCTCCTCGTTTGCATGACAATGTAGCTTCTCCCGAGCCCTAGCTACCAACTCACTAAACGACGGCCGATCACTGAATATCAGAGGCACCCTTTGCATTTCAACAAATCGAACATTTCCATAATCATCACTTGTCACACTGCCTCCATGATATAGGGTGACAAGGTTGTCCATCTAGTTCATACAGATAACGGAACTTAATACCTTTAAGCGAAATTGGATACTGACTGACTACCTAAGTACCTAAATTAACTAACTACTACAGTATAATTGATGCTAGTTAACTAACTGAATTGCATAGTCAATATTACCTGTCCGACGATGATAGTGGACAAAGCGGGCAATCCAAGAATGTATCGTCACACAGTAATTCCTTCCCTCCTGCCTACAATCAATAAGTACGAGCTCATAAATCAGCATATGAATATCTTTCAATGAAACTGATTGATAAAGGCATTATTGGTGGAGGCATTATTGTAAATACATACTCAGTGGTTTATCATTACTACTACTATTGCTTGTCCTTAAACAAGCCAAACCAATTATAGATTGCAATCTATCACACTTAATTTCATGAAAGCCAACTGCATGTCGAGCAGCATGAAGCTCAATCTATCACACTTATCACCACATTGCTTTGTACCAAAATAAACATCAATTCATTCAAATTTATAATCCATTTCAACAACTTTAATAAAATCAGCGCCTGCCCGTGGCCATGCATCTACATCTACTTTCACAAAATCAACTTTAATAAATTCGTTCATACAGACATCTACAGCATGAGCAGCTATACCAGTGGCGGGCGGGGAGGCGGCGGGGCCCGGGGAGGAGCTGGCGGCCGGGGAGGCGGCGGGGCCGGGTAGGCGCTGGCGGCCGGGGAGGCGGCGGGGCCGGGCAGGCGCTGGCGGCCCGGGGAGGCGGGGGGCCGGGCAGGCGGTGGCGGCCGGGGGAGGCGCTGGCGGCCGGGGAGGCGGTGGCGGCCGGGGGAGGCGCTGGCGGCCGGGGGAGGCGGTGGCGGCCGGGGAGTCGCGCGGCCGGGCAGGCGCTGGCGGCCCGGGGAGGCGGGGGGCCGGGGAGGCGCTGGCGGCCGGGGAGTCGCGCGGGCGGCCGCGGCGGGCGGGGAGGGGAGGCGGCGGCGCGGAGGCGAGCGAGAGACGAAACGAACGAAAGACACCCGTGACCCGCGCCGTGTCCCAGGAAAAGGCCGCGAGCTCGGCGCCAAGATCCACGGCGCCGAGGTTCTGCCACGTCCGCGCCACGCAGGACGCCACGCTGGAGCGGGCCTGCGACCTCGGCGCCGTGGACCACGGCGCCGAGACGTGTTAGCTCGGCGCCGTGACCCACGGCGCCGAGCTCAGGGTCCAAAAAGGGAATTAAAACTACCAGGGGTCTAAATGTGAATATTTTTCAAAAAAAGGGCTTAAATAGAAAAATTTCGGAAGTCCTGGGCGCCACCGCTGCGCCGTCCTCCGCCTCTACCGCCCGGGAGGCCGGGAACTAGGTTAGCGCCGCCGGCTCTTTTTTCTTGGACTCTTGGACTTGGTGTTGGCCCAATTTGCAACCCAATTTGCACGCAGCAGGCTAGATCAAACACCTGGAAGTCAATGTTGCAAACAAGGGTTGAGATTATAGTATGTATGATCCACAAGTTCAGCAGTTTTGCATCACCAGTTGCTAACTTGCATATTTATCAGCGACTCGAAATTTTTTTTGACATGCATTTGTTGATTAAGCATTGCTGCGTGTTAAATTCTGATTTCTGAATGCTATCCATAAAGCAGAGCAGGCATGATTTCATTAAATGAAACCTGGGGTTTCTCCTATCTGGTTCGGAAAAAAAAGGGGTAAGAACAAGCAACCTATGCACAAGTCAGATGTCCAAATATATTGAAGCACATCAAATTACGAATGGCAGGTACCCAGACTTAAACAAGTGCTTCTATATACTAGCAAAATCAAATGTCAGGTAAGTTTGTGCAACATAAGCCTGAGGTACATATCTATAGTGAATCATGTATCTAAATTTGAACCTGTTCAAATCCCTCTTATCTCACTAATGAGACTACGAGAGTAGTTAATCATGTAACTAAATTTGAATTTGTTCGAATCCTCTTATCAATGAGAGTTCTCCTGGACTGGCTTGGTCTGAGTCTAAGTTTACTTGTATTTCTACAAGGAATATAAGTCCTAGTTTTAGAAGTACAAATCATATATATAAACAGTTAAGTTTATGCCAAGGATCTATTCCTGGTATTATTCTCATTGTCACATAACTGTAAGAACTCTGCAGAATTTGTAGCATTATATACATTAATAAAAGAACAAGTTAATAAAGTCACCAGGCTAATCTGAAAATAAGCAATCAGTAAAGGGCCAACATTTATGACTAATTTCCTGCAAGATAATACTAACTTCTCTCAATATGGCAAGAACAAAGCGATAAGAAGCTTGAGGCAGGTCTCAAGAAATTGCATGACACAAAATTAATTGCTATAGTGCTATCCGCATTTACAGGCAGGACCAGATTATTGATTCTGGTCAAATTCAACAAACGTGTTCTCTATCTCAAAAAAAAACATTAACTGGTGGTATTGATTGATAATGAATATCTTGTTTACAGAAACAACATGGACCAATGCAGGCTACAAATCCATTGAAACCAAGAAACAGTGTCCGCCCGCCCAAGCTTGTGATTGTAGCCCATTTTCGCCGGAAAACACGGTACACCGCCATCTCCTCATGCTCCTCACTGATAAGCAGCACCTCGCCCTCGCACTCCCCGAGCACGAACCGCTCCCCCAGACTTCCCCCCATGTTCCAGAACCAATAATTCCAAAGTAAGTTCATTATTCCCCAATACATTCTACTCTCCAACATCGGTAGAGCCCCAATTTGCCCCAAAAAGACCAAAATGCACGTGAATTTTGGGAATCTAAAGTTCGTAAGATGTAAGTATACATCAAAAATGAGAAAAATCAAAGTTCCTCACCTTCGCCGCCTCCCGCTGCGAACGGGATCGGCATCCTCCGGGCGCCGCCGCACGCGACGCGGCAGCCGCATGCCAATCAGGACGCGGGGGCCGCCGGCACGTCGCGGGGCAGAAGGAGACGCATGCGGGGCCCCGCGGCGGATCTCACGAGGGCCGGGCTGGCCAGCGCAGAGGAAACGACGGACGCCATGGTCATCGCGCGGTGGCGCACTGGCGCTGCTCGGTGGCGACCGGAGACTGGAGTGGAGTGGAGAGCGCTCGTGATGCGATGGAGAGCGGTTATCTCCGAACCATTGCTGTAGAAAGTACCTGCCCGGGGCAGCTATCTCCGAAACCGTAGTGTTTGTATTAAACTAGTATCATAAGGACTTACGAACTTCACTTGTAATAGATCATATAAGTCGTATCAACCATTGTTCCGTCGGAAGACGGACAGAATCAATAACTCTTAACGAGATAATTATATTCAACACATTGCGTGTCAAATTTATCGGTAGTTGAACTATCCGCCATATTATCCGCTTTCGATATGAAATCGTCTTATATCCGTTTCAATAGTACCTACCCAAAAACTTCAAATTCATATTTGTAACCGGTCTTTACCATATCCGACTCTGAATCTGAAAAAAAAAGTGAATTAAAATATGGTATAAATAATATTCGTCCACATCAGATCTGATTGTACCCTACTCAAAAGCTTAAATTGTTGATGAAGGGTGGACACCGAGCACGTCTACACATTACTGATGTGCTAATATGTACATATAACTGATATGTACGGCTAAAATTTATTGAAAATAAAAGTGCTCCTATGTTCAACGGGGAAGCACGCCGCCCAAGCTATGTACATGACCATACGACCATATGTGCGCACAGGCTGACTAGGCAACGCCGCACATGCAGCTGACTAGGCTCGGGACGACTATGTGGCAACCATGTGGCAGACGGCTAGCATGGCATCGACAGCCAACGCTCCGACGCACGAGGCGGCGTGGATAAGAGAGGACTTACTGGGGAATCTCTTGGGACGGAATTTGGCCGACGTCGACGGCTCAGCTCCAGTGAAGTAGGGTCTCCAATGGCGATCCGAGGGAAAGAAGTGGTGGACGAGGTTGACGCAAACTCGACGGAGCCTTAGGTGCCTATGGTGTTGCACGGAAAGCGCTCCTATATTCAGAAGGGAAGCACGCCGTCCAAGCTATGTTGGAAGTAATCTTGTTTAGAAGTCTTATACGAGTTCATCTCATAGTCGAACTCGAGTATGAGTCGTAGTCGAACCCGAGTTGGAGTCCTAATCATAGTTGTAGAACGTGTAAAGCAGGGTATAAAAAACAAAGCAATGTAATCGAGAAAAGGTGAGAAAAAAGAAGGAAAAGAAATAAAGAGAAGAAAAAACTATCGAGTATCAACTTCATTGTGTGCTCGTAGACGTGGTCATAAACGACTTACGACCACGACAAGTAAAAGATCGCAAACGTGATCATAAAGCATTATGATCACGACCACACGACAGAAAGTGTGGTCGTAAAGTGCTACGACTACAATAGCGGAGCAGTGAACGTGGTTGTAGGATGTTACGACGTGATCGTAGTGAAAGTGGTCATAAAGGTGTTACGACCACAATGAGAAAGTGAAGTCATAAACGACCACAGTGATCGGCAGAATCACTGCATGATCGTAGGGAGCTATGACTATGGGTTTTGAACGTGGTTGAAGGAAGATCAGCGCAGCGACGGTGAACGTGGTCATAACTTCGGCTGAAACTTACGACTACATAGTCGAAGCAGCAAAGAGTGATCGGAGAGGTCACAACGTGTTCGTAACGGCTGTCAGCGTGGTCGAAAAACCGACAGAGCGATCATAACGACACAGAAGATAGTCGTAGCCTCTTAAACATAATTGTACCGCTATACAAGATGATCGTAATGTCCTGATAACAGTCGTAAAGATTGCAAAAACAATGTACATGACCATACATACATCCATCCGGCCACCGGCGCGCTGCTTCAGGCGTGGACAAAGAAGGCGAAGAAGCCCCCGAGCGAGGTGGCCACGGCAAGGCCCCAAACGACGGCGGCCACTGGCCACGGCATGAGGGCCGCGACCTTCCACGCGAACATGGTGGTGAGAAGCGTCGTGAGCGCCCAAACCGCGCGCTTCAGCCGCTCCCTCGCGGGCGAGTCGGGCGCCGCGCGCTCGTACGCACGGAGGCACGCGAACAGGAGAAGCAGGGAGGAGTACGAGACGACGACGAAGGCGACCGCGCCGGCGTCCCCTTTGGAGCGGTAGATGGCGAGGCCGGAGTTGAGGGTGAGCACGCCGAAGCCCGCCCTGGCAACCCACGTCGGGGCGCCGTTTGGATCCATGACGAGCACAAGTAATGGTGGCACACTGGCACCAGAGAGGAGTGAGGTTTGTTCTTGGATAAGAGAGGCAGATTTTGGCAGACCTATCCTATCCGCTTTACAAAACAAGTCCTTCGAGTCGATCGTCTCGTCAGTTTATATATATATATATATATATATATATATATATATATATATATATATATATATATATATATATATATATATATATATATATATATATATATATATATATAAACGCGTCACCGCTGAAGTGGCACGGAGTATTTGGATAAGCTCTGTTCCCTAGCTACCAGGTGCCATCCTCTCGAAGGGCCGCTCCACCTGGTTTATGAGGAGCGATGGGATTGAAACAAACTTCTAAAATTATATTATAACTAATTAAAATTACATTATAATTAATAATAATTTATTTAGTATTATTAAATTTTAAAAAATTTAATAATAAAAAATAGATTAGTCCATTATACACAATGCAAATAAATACAAAAAAACCGTCAAAAAAACTAAAAAAGAATAAAAAAAGAATAAAAATTATAAATAGTAAAAAATAAGTTAGAAGTTAGAAACTCAAGGTAATATGAGCGGAGTCTAAGTCTTACTTTTGACTTTTTAATTGTAACAATAAAAAATACACTGTAATAAATGTTAACTTTTTAAATATTTAAAATTAAAAATTCTAAAAATAATAATAATAAGGTACATTAATATAAACAATGTAAATAAATAAGAAAAAAAACCAAAAACCAAAAAAGTTAACAAATCAAAAAAATAAAATTAAGAAGGTAGAAGTCAGAAATTAGAAGTTATGCAGTTTGAAACGGAAAGATGAAAGAAAACCTCGGCGGGTACGTGTTTGACCTCAAGTACGTTTCCCGACGCCGCTCGTCGAGCGGATTGGCACGTACTTTCATGAACCATGGATAAGCTTGAGCACACCGATCTCTTTGGTCTTCTCGTGCATTCTCTTGCTGACCTCACTAATTGCTGCCCCCAGAATTTTTTTAATTTCTTTCTCTGAACCACGGCGCCGCAGGAAGGGATGTGCAGACTGCTCGTCACGTACGTACTGGGGCGAGCCACAAGAATACGCCATGAACTTCAGAGGAAAGTACGCATTAGAGCATGTCCAATACCGGTGCTTAAAGAGATACTTAGTAATAAAAAATTGTTTTTTCTTGCTACATAGGACAGAGAATGTGCTTATTTTGAAGCATCGATGCTTAAATAAGCACCAGTGCTTAGTAGATGCTTATGTGTATAACTGAATCTATTAATAGATAATATAGCATCTAAGCACCCATGAAAAAGATGCTTGCATTGGAGGAAATAATTTTTACATGGGTGCTTGATGATATGGCTATATTCTCTCTCTTTAAGCATTCATATATAAGTATCTTGCATTGTACATGCTCTTACATACGTAGCGAAAGACGGTTACCAAAGTTGCTAGCGAAGTTTCTCTCTAGCTTGGCGCGTAGGCCAAAGAAAAAGACATTGACGAGTAGCTAGTCATACCCGTCGTGCAATGCGAGCAGGACCCGGAAGCCCCTCGGCACACCTCTGTTCCAATCATCCAACTCCTTTGCCTAAGGATATGCATGTAAGAGGATTAGTTTTCATAGGAATATCTAAAAGGAGAGAGATTATATTAAATGACTATTTAGATGTAATTACTTCAATAAATAGTGTCTATGTGTTTTATTTAAAGGTCATTATTGTTGCATAAGGCGACCAAGCGCACGATTTGATGCGAGCAATTTGGCGAGAGCTCACCGGAGATGCGATTTCTCACTGTGAGGTCACGGCTGACGCACGACGATGGATCCCTAAGCTTGGCTCAAGCTCGGCACAGGCAACGGTGAGGTGCGGAAGAGAGTGGGGAGTGGTAAGGGGAAAGGCAGGGGCTCAGCAGCTTAAGTAGCCAAGGGAGAGACGGTGAACACTGTGCAAGCACAGCGAAAGATGTTGCGACTGAGGGCGGTGGCAATGGGGGAGCAGTATGTGGCGCAGGTTGAGCGCGTATGCGGCGCAACAAGGATCGCGTGGCATGGTGTCAGGGCGTGCAAGGTGTGGGCGCGTGGCGCGGGCGTGCAAGGCGGGAGTGTCGAGCTGGTGTGTGAGCATGTTGAGTCGACGGTGTTGTGGCGAAAACAAAGTGCGTCGCGCGGTGGCAGAGTAGGTGCACACGGCGTGGGTCGGCGCTCGCGACTGGCAACGGAGAAAGAAGGAAAGAGAGAAAGAGACAAAAGATGGGCTGGTGGGCCAATGGGCCAAGAGAAAGGAAAAGGGCGGAGAAAAAGGAAATGGGCCGGCCCAATCTTGGGTTTAATATTTTTCTTTTATTTTTGTGATTCAAAAATATTTTCACATTTTAGCCTTAATTCAAGTTTTTGGTTAAGTTATTTAAATTCGAATTTTGCTTCTCTTTTGTTTTGAAACTTTTGCTTCAATTTAAATTCTCCTTGTTTAAATTGTGGATCATCTTTTCAAATTCATATTTCTATTTTTAATTTGCTTTGCCAATTGTATACCTTTTAACCCTAGACTTTAGTTTTCTTTTAATTTTTATATATGTTCCAAGCACAAACTCCAACCAAGATTCTCGGATAAAAACCAGAAAAATTTAAGTAACACCAAAATGCATTAAAAGTTTTAAAATATTAATATTTTTAAACATTCGAATTTTAGGATGTTACATCACACGTTTTGTAATCCATCGCCCAGGCTCCGAGCTATAGTATATTAAGGCCCTATTCTAAGTGGCTTGGGCTTCTGATTTTGTAAAGCTAAAATGAACGCATCGGTTTTTAATTTTTTTTCCCCTTTACATTGTCTGTGAAAATATAATGATGTTTTTTATTTTTTTTAATTAAATAATTTAGAAAAATTAACAATTGCTCTAGTAATTGTAGCTAATAGTAGAAGCCGTTGGGAACGGCCTTACACCACCGTGATTCTTTCGTCAATGGCAAAACGAGGAGAAATTTTGTTGTGTAACGGAGGTACAAAGTGGCCTGTATAACGAGCCAACGATGTGACGACACGTGGAGCAAAATACTATATAAAACACTGTAGCACTAGGAAAACACTCCAGCGCTGTAGGAAAAAGTTATTTTTTTCCGAGCTATAGCACTGCGGCACAGTGTTTTTTTTTTGATTTTTTTCTTATGCTACAGTATTTATACAGTATTTTATGCCATATGTCGCCGTGTGATTGACTCGTTACACAGATCACTTCGTGCCCCGGTTACACAGCAAATTTCCTTGGACGGCGACGCTGTGCGGTGCAAAACCTCGTACAACATAAGTCAATCGAGTTTTGACGGATCAACGGAAAAGCTGTCGGATAGTGGGTGCATACTCACTCACTCAGCGATGGAAACCGGGGAATTCAACTTTTTGCCACTCTGAAGATTGGTCAATTACCTTTCTCACTTACATGCGGGACCGTCTGAGTCACTGACAACGGACCAGGGTGGCAAATCTGTTGCCACCCTACTCGTAAGAGTGGCAAATAATTAAATTATCCATGGAAACCAGAACCGACCAGCCGACCTGCTGATGGGACAACACAAACTAAGGGTCTGAGGCCATATCGGCCGGTGGTAAGGCGGCGATCTGTGTGCACTCCTGTCTGAAATTTATTTTGACAAGTACAACATCCCAGCAGGGCCGTCCGATTTCTCGCAGCATGGAGAGGTAAAAGGCAAAATGAGGAGACCACAGAAACCATCCAGTCTGGGTGACGACGCTGAGCAGCCACGACCCAGGCCAGTCTTTATCAGTCTATGGGCCTGTTCTTTTCGGCTGCGGCTTATAGTTTTTGGCTGAAATTTTTGAATTTTAGCTGTTTATGGTACAGATTACGGAGAGATAGATACTCACTTGCAATTTTGGCTGACACAGATGTTGGGCTTTTAACATGTAGATTGTTTAACTTGTAGACCCCGTCTTAAGAAAATACTCCGTTTGAAAGTTAGGTACTGTAGCAGAAGCCAAAAGCCGATTTCAAAAGCCCAAAAGAACACAGCCTCACAGGCGTCAGCATGCTAGGCCCAACTTTCTGCGCGCTGCGCCCGGCCGCCCACGGATTACTTACTTCGCAACGGGGCCAACAGAAAACGCAGCGCATGGAAACGCACGATGAGAAAGCAATGTTTGCTTCTACGTACTACCTGCAGGGGAAGGTTGTTTAACTAGTAGGCTAGGGGCGCCCGGACGGGCAGCATGTGCCACTGGTTTTCTTTCTATTCCTAGATAATGGGACTCTTCTTTTTAGTTTTTAAAAGCTAATTTTTGTTTTTTAGTAGTGATTAACTTTTAAACAGTACGTCTTTACAAGTGTGATCTACATATTAATTGTAGTATATACTGTAGTGAATTTATTTATATCGGTTAAAACCGCATACGAGTTTTTGTTACTTCGTACTATGTCTCATAAACAGTCTAAAAGTAACAAACTACAGTAAAAAACATAAGCCAAGTAAAAAAAAGATCCGACTACTAGTTAACCTTTATATTAGTAAGAGCAAGAACTAATAAGTGAGTAGCCCTTTTATTCTTTCCGTTTTCTTTTGCTAAATTTGTACCGTAAAAATTCATTCCGAAGAAAAACATGGGCATGTTGATATTTTTTGAAATTTCTGAAACGGCTAAACTATTTCCGTAACACAATTGTTGCATATAAAATTTTGTTGACTATTCCTATGACTACTGCATATGCAAAAAAGAGCTTATATAAATTGAAGTTGTTATGTATTCGCATTCTATAGTGACTCGGAAAGACCTAACGACACTTAAAATTGATGTTTAATATGGACAAGACTAATTACGAGAATAATTGAAGAGCTTGTTTCAAGGAATACTAGAAGAACGACGTTTTTCAAGTAAAGGACGCATACTCATTTAGAGAGTTGTTTTTTAGCGGGATGTAATCCTTTGTACCGTAAGAAAAACTTGTACTACAGATGTAATGTCGAATAAGAATGTTTGCTTACTTTTGTAATTAGCTTTTATCAAGAATAAGAGGTAATTTTAAATTTAGCACAGAACAACCTCCAAAATGTCAGGTACAGCTCGGCTAGTAGGGATGTTGAAATTTGGATCTCCTGCAAATCGTCAAGGTCGTCCATGATGATGCCAGTTGCCAAATAACCTTTGCGAGTTTTGGATGTATCTAGCACTATATACCTTCTAAATTTCAAATATAGCACCCTACGCATAAAAATTCCGTTTCTGACCCCTGTTCCGACCGTGGGACTCCGAAGGCTCGACACGTGGGTAGCCGTGCGGTCCAGTACCGCACGATCGAGTTACAATCAAGTCGTACGGTCCGGGACCACACGTCTTCACTGTAGGCGGTCGTGCACTGCCGGACCGCACATCTTCACTGCCTACCGCATGTCTTCACGACACCTATTTGCGTTGGCTCAGCACCAGCACCGCACGTTTGCATTCATCCAACTGTTTGCACATTGATTACAAGAGAATAATTGTGTTGTTTCAGGACCATAGATGACATGGAAATTAATTATTCGAAGTTCAATCTTGACCACGGGTAAAACCATAATGAGATGGATGGATCATCAAAGAGATAGTGGTTCATTGAAAGCAGAAGCAAACATGCGGACTGGCACGACTCGACTGTAGCTCGGTCGTGCGGTGCCGGACCGCACGACTGCCCACGTGTCAAGCCTCCGGAGTTCCACGGTCGGAACGGGGGGCCAAAAACGAAATTTTTATGCGCAAGATGCTATATTTAGAATTTAGAAGATATACAGTGCTATATACGTCCAAAGTCCCCGACATTTCAGGGCTGATGGGTCTTCGCCTTGACACCATCTTTCTCTTGTTGAGAAAGAGCTCTGCACCAGCGCACCTGTATGTTGTAGCCGTCCTGGCTTCATCATGCTGTCCTCGTTTGAGCTTGAAAGTCTGAATTTCTAACTTATTTAGTATTGTAGAGGTATTTTTGCATTATAGCTATGGATAGTTGCTTCAGCGTAAATACATTTAAAAATAAAAAGGAAAAAGATTATATATAAAAGAAAAAAAGTAAAAATCAAAAAAATAGAAAATAGAAAAAGATAAAATTAAAAACTAAAAGATAAAGCTCTAAAGGGAGCTACCTAATTTGCTGGCGGAATTTCTCTTTCAAAAGAACTCTGGTATGTAACGCCCCCGTTTCCAGGGGCGCGTACGGACACGACACTCCGCAACTATTCATGCATGAACAGTTATGAAGCGTCGCGCAATAGTATACCATTGCATGCTTACAACAAAAGACCAGCATATATTTTACATAAGGATTAACATCCATTTTTCAACAGCGGGGCGTGCAAGCCCAAAGTATACTTACATCACAAAAACTCCAGAATCCGCTCGAGCGCGGCCAAGACCTAAAACCACGGGTCCTCGTCGAAGAAGAGACCTTCCGGGGCTTCCTCAACGAGGAGACCTTCACCTTCGTCTTGATCCTCTAAAGAAGGGCAAAAGCAAGCCATGAGCCAAACAACCGGCTCAGCAAGTCCCAAAGGGACCCTAACTTATTACATGCACGGAACATCAAAGGAAGGGAGTATACTTGGTTTATTAATTTGAGTGGATGCAGTTTTATTTGCAAACATTTTATAAAAGGGACCCAAAACTACTTCTCAAGAACTCAGGGGTTTTCACAAAGAATTCTTTAACCAACTAGTCAAGTTCAAACATGTACAAAACTACTTAAGCTTTGCTGCTGGAATCACCCAAGTGACACAGCTCCAATAACCGGGAGCACGGCGTATTCGAATACCATTTATTTGACTCTGCAGAGTTTGCTCAGCTTTACCCACACGATCCCTTAACTCCTGCGACAGAGTTAAGAAAGCCAGGTCGTTTCACTGCTCAACTCTTTATATAGGCTCTACCCGGTAGAATTCACTCGGGTCTGGATCCCACACACACACACACGCACACCCACACAAGAGAAAACAGTGTCCGCTTCGAGTGAACTCTACCGTTGTTAGGCACCCATAGCGCGGCTCACCTAACCTCACTGCTAAACCTCCTGTAGAGTTTCAATCGAGTTGAGCAGCTACTAGACAAGTGTTGACAAGTCAACTCCTGTGGTTGAGCGATTACTGTGACATTTGCTCAGCGTAAGGGTTTCAGTCCTTATATTTTCACAGGGTCCGTAACCTCGCCAGGCCCGCGACCCAACCTGAGGTAAGCGGTGGGCGTAGACCGTCTCGCGGTTTCCCACTCACCCTTACCCTACTCCAAATCTAGGGTAAAAGATTGGCGAGGACCGCCTTGCGGTTTCCACTCCCCCTTACCCTACCTTGTGCACGCCGGCACTCTCCGCTCTAAGATACGGTGTCCCATACCAACCTACCTTAGAGTCGGGTTTTCTAATTCTATTGGCCCACAGCCACAACCTTATTAGTGTAAGACTTTGCATGATAATAATATCCTACGTTTATCTAGGTTAACAGATAATTAATTCTAGGGTTTCAATGGCATGGCTACAAATTAAACATGGCATTTAGCGGTGGTAGGATTAACTACATAATAAGTCATTCTAAACATTTTATTTTATTTTCGAACTAATATTTCAGAACTAGCTCAATGCAAATAACATATTAACATATTTAAACATTATGGGATACAACATGATCAAAGGATTTGGGACTTGCCGTTGATTTGGATGATCTCGACTAGCTCGAACGTAGAAGTTCCTGGATCCTGCGGCTGCACTTGAGCTTCCGGGAATCACCGACACTAGCGCAAACACATAAAATAATTAAATCCAGCTTGAGCCTAATCAAGCGAGGAAAGATAAACTAATCAAAAAGGAGTAAAATGCATAAACACTCCAAATGGATTTTTAGGAATTTATCTGGGGAGGATCTGTGGAAAAGGAGTTCACCAGAGGGTCTGGAATAATATTTGGAGCAAAGTGGTGAAATTTGGGAATTTTTGGGATTTTCTGTGTTTTTCTAGGATTTATTTAGATTTTTCTGATTTCTGGAAATTAGTAAATCACTGCAAAATCTAGTGAACAGTGCTAGGCCGGCCCAAAGCCACAGCGCAGCCCAGCGCTGTGCAGCCCAAGCGGCCGAACGGCCGGCGAGGCCCGCGAACGACGCGCGGCCCGCGAGCGCGCGCGCGCTCGGGCGACAAAACGGGCCGGGAAAGCGGCCCACACTCGCACGCACCCACGCTGTCTGGATGCGCGACGCGTGGAGCTGGCGGACGGGGGAGATGGCGAGGGAACGGGCGAACGGATGGAGCGGCGCGGCGATCGAACGGTCCAAGCGAGACGGCAACGATCGACGCGAGCGGCTGAGATGAGACGGGCGAAGCGGTACGGTGGGAGATCCGACGGAGGAGAGGCGGGGAGTTTATGAAGATCGAACGGTCGAGGAGGGACGGCCATCCGACGCTCCGAGTTAGACGGCAACGGGGAGATGGACGGCTGGGGAGCGGCCACGTCGTCGTCGTCTACCTCCAGCCGCGCGCGCGCAGCAGAGGGAGGGGGACGGCGGCGCCTTCGCTCTCTGATGGCCGCAGTGGCTCCCGACGGCAACGGAGGACACCACCGTGTCGGGCTCGACGTGGGGAGACCATTTTGGGGCTTGGGAGGAGAAGGAGATCAATGGAGACGGCGGGAGGGAGAAGGGAGTGGCTCGGGTATTTCGCGGTGAGGAGGGTCACCGGCGGCGAGAGGGGCTAAACGGGGGTGGTTTCACCATCTGGGGAGTGAGGGGATTACACTGGCGGTGGCGGCGTGAGCTGGGGAGTTTCGAGGAGGGCTGGCCACTGGAGCACGGCTGGGGCGGCGGAGGTCGTCGGCGTCAAGGCTCCTCGAAGGTCCTCCTGTCCAGGGGAGAGCATGAGGAGGGTCAGTGAGCTGAGGGGAAGCTCGGGGTGCGAGTAATTGGAGAATGAGGGAGGGGAGTAGGAGATCGACTCCAGGGAGTCGCCGGCGCAAGGGGAGACGGCGGCGGAGCCTCGGGCAACGGGGCTCCAATCGGCTGCTCTGGGAGGTGCACGGGAGTAGTGAGGAGCGAATGGGGGTATCGGGGAGGCTTGAGGAGCAAGGGAAGCCAGGGGGCAGGGGATGGGGCTTTTATGCCCCGGGCGGAGCGAGGGAATCCGAGGGAGGGGGAAAGCGGCAATGGCGCCGGGGTCAAGGGAGTGGACAGGGGAGTGGTTGGGGAGTCTCTCCGCGCAGGGGGGGTGACGCCAGGCCCTGCGGCGGCTTAAAGGCGATGCGACAGGAGATGGGAGCAGGCGAGCTCCGGTCACGGGCGATGGCGTCCGCGCGCGGGAGAAGAAGGCGCGGCGACTGCCAGGTGGGGACGGGCGCAGAGAAGGGGCGACGCGTGGCGCGGAGACTCTGCGGCGGTCGGGACAGCGCGGCGGAGGCGGTGCTGAGGCGGTTCCACCGCGGGCGCGGTCGCAGGCGCGCGCGCGAGGAGAAAGCGGGGAAGGGAGGAAGGCGCCAGCGCGCGAGGGAAGGGCGCGGGGCGCTGGGGCGAAGCGAAGGCGGAAAAGACGGGGCGCCAACGGAGAGGAGAAGTGCCCTGCCGAAAAGGGAAAGCGGAAACGGGGAAGACTTTCCCAAAAAGGAAAGTTTCCGAAAACACTCAAAAATTCAGGGAAAAGGCTCAAAAATTTTGAAATTTTTAGGGGCTTTTCATGGTACCTTTTTCACGTGCTGCCGGTGGTATCAGGACATTTTTTTTTTTTGAGGAATGGTGTGAGGACATCTTATTTTGCCCTTTTCCACTTTAATTCTTTTGCATTGTCGTGTGTAACTTTACTTTTGTTTTTCGAAGAAAGCATGGTAAGAATCTTTTAGCTCCTCAGCAAGTGAAATCAACATAAATAAGCAGGCCTGATATGAGGTTGATGAAAATTAAATTCTAGAACCAGCAAATTGAACTAGGTCACCTTGAATAGATCCTAGATATTGCATGAACATGCGGTGCTGGCTTAGCTAACATGTGGTGGTGATCAACTCGGCTTCGGCTTCTGGCTTATTTTGCATTATTCATAAATTTCGTCTTTTTCTGAACTTTTGGCTTTTTGTTGAGCTTTTTTGCCGGTTCTTTTTTCCTGTATTTGTTTGTATTATACGTAATGGGCTAACATATTTTTTATATTTTTAAATTTTTTTAAATTTAATTATGCTAAATGAGTCTCTGTCAGTTACAGTACGTTTTTCAGTCAGCTACAGTGTTTTCAGCTATAAGCCATGAGCTTTTCAGCCGAACCGATCACCACCATAATTATTCAACTGGAATTGTTCGTTCCTTCGCGCTGGCCGTCACCAGCATCTTCTGGTTGGGGACACCTCAGAGGCACAGGCATCTAATGCTGATCTTATGGCGGACTGCCGGTCTAATCCACGAAATTAATGGCACTTCAGATCCATCGAATATATGATATGCTTGGGTTCTTTTAGACTAATAGCTTATAATTTATAGTTTAAGTATTTAAATTTTAACTATTTGTAAGAGGTAGTTAGAAAAATAGTCGCATATGATTTTATCTGGTACAGCTGAACTCAGTACACTTTTTGTATAATTTTATTATTGACCCCGCATTAAAAAACACACTGTTTAAAAATTAGTTACTGCAAATAATACGAGCATAAGCTGGCTTTAAGCCAAACCAGACCCACCCATTATTACTCCCTCCATCGAATATATACTTAAGATCCACGCATCAAATGATCTCCCAATAAATCAGAACCCGATCGACTAACGTGCCTGCAATTTTCAGGTGGACAGAACTGGCTTCTGTATTCTCTCTGTCTAGTCTTTGATAGCTCTCAGCGGTAAAGGAACGTCCGTTGCAATGGTTTGTGGTTTTTAAAAATCAAATGCTATTTAAAACTTATTGGTTTTTTAATGTGACTTTTTTTATTTATAAAGATATAACGATGTTTTTATTTTCTCTATTTTTAATTTTTTTAAGTAGCGGACAGCTGGTTTTTCCTGTCCTTGCCGGGGTCTGAACCGAGAAGGTGCATCCTGTTGCAAAGACTAAGTACTAACCTGTGCACATTTTCTTACCTTTTCTTTTTTTGGAAAGACTTAGCGCTGAGTGTTTTCACCAATAGTACGACGTTAACCGCCCCCTTCCTTTGACCATATAGGACACCTGGTGATATGGACAAGAAGAGACATAGCGGGAAGAAGCAGGCCATCGCTGGTGCAAGCAACTCGTAAGTCGTAAACGATGTGGATGGATGCTTTGGAGGCAAAGACACTTTGGAAACGCCCTGAGTCGTACTAACGTGTTCCTTACAAAACAATGTTCTGGACTTCTTGCCTAAGCAAATGCTAACTGTCCCATCCAATAAGTTGAAGAAAAGAAACCAAGAACGCGCTAAAGTTTTGCGTTTGCACCAAGGCTCACGGCGCCGAAGATGACGGCCGGCATTGGAGCCAATAGAAACAGGAAGGAAGAAAAGGAAAAGGAAAAGGAAAAGAAAGCTAACGAGCTACACCCATGGAGTTAGCAGACTGATACACTGAATAGATGAACAACCTGTAATCGGACTGAAGAAGCTCCATTTTCCACTGCTACCTTCAGTCCCCTGCACCTGCAGTAAACAACAACCTGTCGAGCTGCGATGCTCTCGCCAAAGTCAGGGTTTTCAAAACCGGTTTCAAGGTTTTTAGGGAGGATTCAACAACACCGATATCACCTATCATCGAATTTTCCGATCAAATTTGAATTAAAAAAAGGCCGAAATCGGAAAATATCAGAGTTTTTTTGCCAAAAATTTCAAAACAAATTGCGTAAATCGGTGTAAATTCTAATTTGGCCAAAATATTTGAGACCGGTTTGTATTATAGCCAGGATGCCCGACAAAAGTGGTTTCTCTGAAAATCGGCTGGTTATCAGGTACATAGCTAGTGCTGCCTCATCACAGTAAAGAAGCTGCGTGAGAGTCATTTCTTTGTTCTGAAATATCCTCGCGTTGCACTCTTTCCAGAGACTACTGGCATTGCTCTGAGGAACTAAAGTTCTGTTCTTTTAGTAAGGAAGAACAACTAATACATTTTGACAAATATTTACTGAGCATGCCCCACTGTATTTTGTTTCCCCTTCTAAAAATGCAGAACTCATGTTAATTTGTTGGTTCCAAGATTTATATATCAATGGTTCCGATGTTATTCCTACTCCCCAAAGTCAAGAATATATCAACTTAGATGGAATTGAAAATTGAAAACCCTTGATTTAGAATGCATGCTAGTCAGATCGAAAAGGAAGCGCTTAAAAAAGTGAGATGCTTTGCTCTCTAAAAGGTGAGGAAAAGATTCAGAACATCGTGTGAAATCGACATAACGCAATTCATAACAAGAGGAAGAGGTCAATCAAATGAGGCGATGCACATAGTACTGATGCACGGGCTTTATTTATGCTCACATGAGTGGATCACTCGACGGGCAACCCGGTCGATGGTTTTAGTTCTATATATACATATGAAGGTCGACATATGCTAAGCATCGGAGTAGCGATGGAAACGAAACCACGGTCAAGGATGCATCACATCCAGGCACACGGCGCAGTATTAATTCCTCGATGATCTGATCACTTGTCGTCATGGACGAAGAAGCCGTAGAACCCACCGACGACGGTCGCCGCGGCCATGATCCACGCCGCCACCGCTAGGGGCAGAGGCATCAGCGCCGCTACCTTCCAAGTGAAGATGACCGTCAGGGAGGTGGCCAGAAGCCAAACGGCGGCCTTGATCCTGCCCCGCGCCGCCGATCCGGGCGGCGACTGCTCGAACTGGCGGATGCACCAGAAGAGGAGTAGCAGGTTGAGGTAGGAGAAGGAGACGAACGCGATCGCGCTGCGGTCCCCGTCCGCGCGGTAGACGCAGAGGGCGAAGTTGACGGCGAGGCCGACGAAGCCGATCAGGGCGGCCCATGGGACGCGGCGATTGCTCGCCGGTGCGGCGGGGTTGGGCTGGTGATCGGCTTTCGGGCTCGCCATTGGGGGTAGTTTTGGTATAGTGTCTGCGGGCAGATGTTTCTCGTCCTTTGCGCTTGCTTAGTTGCCGCTTCATTGAGCTTCCATGGCGGGCTGCGGGCTTCCGGCTGCGAGAGGCCCAAAGCCGTTTGGGTCTCGAGCCTAGTGGCTTAGAGCAAGTTTAATAGAAGAGGTGGCTGCTACCTCTAGAACTAGTTAAATAAGTAAAAAGAGTACACGTGGTTCATGGTAGAGGTAGCTAATACAATAAGTTGAGTAGAGGTTACCTCTACTAAAGCACTCAAACATTTAATACTTGCATAAATATATCAGGGGTCACCTCTTGCATGAGGGGCAGCTTGTCTCTTTCCTCGTATGATGATAGATGTTACCTTTTATATAAGGGGCAGCTTGCCTCTCTCTCCTCTTTTCTCTCTCTTCCACATAGAATTATGTTGACGTAAATTTCGCTAGAGGTGATCTAGTCAGCATTATTATATTTGCTCTTATGGTGGAAGCGGTGAAGCGGTATTAAACCGCTCTATTGTCCACCGACACCCCCAATTGGCTACTCCTTTTCCCACTCATGCAAAGCAGTCCTCCTCCTCTCCAACGATTCCACCATCCGCGCCCCCGATCACCTGCCGTGGCGACCCAATCCACGCCGGCCGGCCAAGCCATCCCGCCTCCGCGGCATGCCAGCGCCCTCCTACTTGTTCGCGGTGGAATCTCTGTTCGATACTCGCAAATCAGACACTCTCAACGTCCAGCCCTGATCCCGAATCTCGGGGTGCTTTGACGGCCCGAGTTCCACCATCGGCAAGGTGCGGCGTTTGTGGTGACGAATGCGCACCACCCCCTTCAGCCTGCGTCAGAGCGCCGGTCGAGCTTAGGCTCGGGTCGACCCAAGAGCATGCGAAGGTGCCCTCCGACCGACCACCCCGCACAGTGTAAGGTATGGCCCTTTCCGTCCCTCCAACCTTTGTTTCTATGTTCCTATAATCCTGTCTTTCACTTTTTCACCAAAGACCGGTAAAAATAAAAGAGATTCTAATCTACTTATACCTTTGTTTTGAGTCACATTGATCTTCATATTGATCCTTAGCATGCATCTCACAATCATTATAGGGATTAAACCTTTTAAATACTCATCAAACATGTTAGTCTCATATTCACAATTTCCAAAATCATTTTTAGAGCCCTAGATGCTTTCAATGGCCTGGCTTGGTGCATTACACTCGTATCCTACGTGAGACAATGGCTAAGTACAGCAACCGCTTCCCGCATCCACCATCAGATAATATGTCATAAGAAATTTGAATTACGACATGCATTGCACGACCAATATTAACCAAGAATTTTAATTGCAGGCAAATATTACCTCGTCGACTCTGGTTATCCCAATAGGTTGGGGTACCTAGCCCCATACCGCAACCATAGTTACCACCTTTCAGAGCTCGATAATAGTACGCAACCGATAGGGATGGAGGAGCTTTTCAACTTCCAACACTCCTCTCTATGGAACACTGTCAAACGTGCGTTTGCCATATGTAAAAGCAAATGGCGCATACTCGATAAGGTCCCAGTTATAAGGGTCGCAGGCAAAAGGCGATCATTGTAGCAACAATGGTTTTACACAGCTTTATCATCGACGTGGAGTTGGCTGCGAGAGTGGCCCCCAACCCGCCAGCGCAACACATAGGATCCTCGTCAGTGCTCGCGTCCATACCGTCCCCCTTCTGTAGGTTACTGACATTGCACTCATGGACATGACACGTGACTGGATAACATCATCGTTGCTAGCATCGAGCTAGGTTGATTGTTCGCACTGTACCTATATGTAACTTGCATGCCTATTAGTGTGTAGTCCATGTCACCTACTAGAGGTGTGTCGTCTTTTGTTTCCACATGCAGCGTACAAACAATAGGAATTAACCGAAATTACAAATCCAACAAATGAAAAAATGCATTCATGGTTATTACCGTGTGCTCGTATGTCACTAGGAATCGAGTTTCAGTTTATTTTAGCTTGTTTTAGTTTATTTCAGCTTCCATAAGCCACTACGGTACCTCTTCAACCGCTACAGTGGCAAAAAATAGAAGCTAGAAGCTTTAAGCCCAACTGAGTAGGGCGATGTCAGCATGTGGATGAAACATGCATGTAAACGTTTTGGATAGACCCTCCTCGTTTAATATACTATATTCGGCCTCTTCTTTTCAGCTTTCAAAAACTACTTTTCGGTTTTTCTGCAGTAACTAGCTTTTCAGACGGAGTGTCTTTTTAAGACGGGGTCTACAAGTTAATTGTAAGTACTCATTGTAGCGATTTCATTTATATCAGAAAAAAACTATACGCAAGTTTATGTTATTCCGTATTCTTTCAGGAACAGTCCACCCATAAGCTGCAACCAAAAGCTATAAGCTGAAGTAATAAAGAACAAACTCATTAACTCTCTTAGTGGTGTTCTTTTAGGTTGCGGTTAATGATTTTTGACTATATTTTTTAACATAATAATAGATAGAAAAAACGCTGACACAAATAAGGTACATAATTTTGAGCTAAAAAAACTGATTAAATAACTCACTTCCAGAACCCTTCCGTTTCGACAGCAAACCCGGATCGGATTCCGTAGACAGCGGGGGAAGGAATCTTGAGTGATTGGGGACGCTTCCGGACTGCGTTGGTTTCCTGCCGAGACAATTGACGCTACGCGTCGTAGTGCGGTGAATATTAGGTCCCGTTTGGCACAGCTCCACCACCGGCTCCTGGAGCTGTTTTGTGCCAAACGGGGTACAACAAAATAGCTCCACTCAAGGAGTCTCTTAAAACCTGCTGAGACAAAAGTAGCTCCTTGAGTGGAGCTGAAAAAAGTAGCTTCACACAGCTCCACTTGTGAAGTAAAAAAAACAGCTCCACTTGTGAAGTGGAGCCGTGCCAAACGGGGCCTTAGTCAATGCATTGGAAATGAAATGGAACATCGAGAAATTTGACAGGACAAACGGTCATCGAGTGAGTTCAGGAATGACTGAGGTACCATTTCGTGCGTAAGGGTATCTCCAATGGTTATAGCTAGCAACTAATTAGAGCAAGTTTAATAAGGCTGACTGTGCTAGCTACAAAGGAATCCATGTCAGCATAGTCCTATGTGGAGAGGAGAGAAAAGGAGAGAGAGAGCCAAGCCGGCTCCCATGCAAGAGTCAGGCTATAGCACAGGAAAAGAGGCGTTATCCATGCATATACCAATAGAACTAACTGCTATACCCATGCATGTATTAAATTATCAATACCCATGTATGTATTAAATGATTGAGAGCTCTTGTGAAGACAACTTATAGCCAGCTTATTGTATGAGTTAGCTGCATCATTATCTTTTGATGACATGGAAATGTATTGGAGGTAGCAGCTATCTATACTATTAAACTTGCTCTATAAGACTTCCACATCATCTATGTAGTACACACTAAAGCTAGCATTCTAAAAAACTATCTATAAGGATAGCTATTTGATGCTTACATGCACACACAGAATTTATAGAGGCTGCCTCGTTTGGCGTTATAGACTAGTGATTGTCTCGATTTTTTTTTGCATACTCTCTTTCCTCCACATAGGATATATGCTGATGTGTACATGCATATAGCTAGCTGATTCAGACCATTGGAGATGCAACACAGGGCTCTGGTTCGCAGGAATTTTAGAGGAAAAGTGACGGACACTGTTTTTTATGGATTTAATCACTGTGCATCCATTTAAAACATAGGAATTGGTCAAAGGAAAAAAAAACAGAGAGAACTTTTCTACGCGCTCCCGATTCCATAGGCAATACGCCTGAGAACAACATTCCCTTCAAATCACGCGATTAAATTCCTGTCTAGCCATTGCAATTGCTGGTGCTTTCAGATTTACCGCTCATGCAACTACGTGAAAAATCCTACGTTTTTCTCGTTTATGTATTTGAAACATCTAATTCTACTAAACTCTTATTGTTTTCAATTCTCTGTTTTGTATATACATTCTATTATATTTTTGTGTTTTCTTTATCATACTATTTTGGATTCTGTGAACGGCCCTAAAATTTGACACCTGTGGGCTTTGCCGGCTTCAGCAGATGGGTGAAGTTACTACGCACAGTTGACAACGCTCTTTGGAGCAACGAACCTATTTACCTTTTGAAAGGACAGATCAAAGGAATGTCTATACAACATTCGATTGTTTTTATCTTTAAAAACAGTCAGATTGATCTGGAACGTTAAATCTCTATCCAACGGATCCACTCATACAAACCTCCCTCCAAAAAAATGATCTATAGCGTTGGATCTCCATCTAATAGCTCAAAATCTGATTGTTTTTATCCTAAAAATAGTCGAATATTATATAAACTCTCTCATAGATCAATATGTAAATGGAGCACCGACATTCTTGAACAGCGTTTTCAAAAGGTTTGCGACTTTCGGTCGTAGACAGTAGACCAGAAGCAACAGTTAATGTATTGGGGGTTTGCTCAGAAATATACATAGAGGGGTCTTATAAGTTACTGCTCCGTTCATTTTTATTTGATATTTTAGAATTTGTACCGTCGAACTTTCGAAAATTTAACCACTAATTAATTAAAAACTATTTAGATCGCTTATATAAAATTATATCATTAAATTTATCATTAAAAATAGTTTTATGATATTATAATTGTATTTATATATCTTATGTAAAGTTATAAAAGGTAGTTATCAAAATCGTATCTCAAAAATTGTAAAGAATAAAAAATGTAAGTGAAAAAATGAGGAAGTATTTCATGTCTCTTACGCCTACTTTTAATGCTTGTTGTGCAATCAGGGTGGAGCTAGGTCTCGGACTGTCGGGATAATAGTCCGAGACCCAGATCAAAATCGCTTGATGTTTAGTGTTTGTGATAGAGGTGTGCCTCCCGTAATATTGTTATTTCGGCTAGACTGGTCCGAGACTTAGGGCCTGTTTGTTTCAGCTGTAGGTAGCTGGTGAGTATCCAGCTAGTCAGAATCTGGAGAAGCTGGATAACCCCAGCTTCTGGCTACTAGTTCATTTTCTGGATTCTGTAGCTTCTGGCTACTTAGAATCTGGATGAAAATCTAGACTGTTTGGAAGAGCTACAGATTCTGGGAGTAGCTGCAGCTGCCAGAAGCTGAAACAAACAGACCCTTAGCCGCTGGAACAGCTGTAACCTCATAGCCTGCATGAATGGAACGTGCCCTCCAATCCTCCCCATTGAAATTTTCTTTTCTTTATTATTTTTTGAAACAAGAACAACATGAATTATATTAAAATCGTCAAATACAGCAAGAAAAATGTATAATATCGAGCCGAGCTCCTGGTCACACCCGACCCAAGAACAAAAGACGGAACCCGGCGGTAACAGTCGCGGCCGCCATGCTCCAGACGAGAAGCGCCACCGCGCGGGGCATCAGCGGCGCGACCCTCGCGGCGAACATGACGGTGAGCACGCTCGAGAGCAGCCAGACGGCCAGCTTTAGCCTCCCCTTGGCGGCCGCGTCGCCGGCGCCAGCCGCGCGCTCGAACGCGCGGAGGCACCAGAGCAGCAGCAGGAGGAGAGCGTAGGACGCGGCGGCGAAAATCGCCGACCCGGCGTCGCAGCCTACCGATCGGCGCAGCGTGAGGGCGGAGGTGACGGCCAGGAGGCCCCAGCCGAGGCCCTGCAGCCAACGCCGGCCATCATTGCCCATCACCATGTTTGATTGCACGAGCACGAATGTGAGTCTGTTATCAATAAGGCCTGGGTTGCAAAGGCAATATATATATATATATATATATATATATATATATATATATATATATATACGCGCGCACTGATGATCACATAGTTCTCTCCGTTTTTTTTTTTGGCGACACGTAGTTCTTAGTATTGAAGCTGTTGATGAGCTAGCTCGAAGTTACGCGGTAAAGAACAGCGCATGTTCCCGCGAGTTTTAAAGAGTCAATTGAACGTGTGATTTAGGTAACGATTAGATAAGTGTCTATACGTTGTTACGGAACAACAAAGACCCGGTAAAAGTGAGTATATGGGGGAATCAATCCGCATCAATTTCAATTTATAATTTTTCGCTAACATATTAATGTGAAAATTTATTGTCAAATGTTGCGTATCAGAGACTGCGCATATGCTTTTGAACAGAGGGAGCAGTGTTCAGTAGAATACCTTAAGAAGTTCCAAAACTACTTCAAATTATGATGCCAGATTACATATTTCACGGTAGGTATCACAAATATTTACATACATAAGCCTCCGTCAAATATATACATATATGGGAACACTAACCGTCATTCTGGCCTTAAAAGAACTTCGCTTTGGCTTCAGCTGCTTCAATACCCTTCACACCACCAGAAACTGCATATATGTACCCTTTCCTTTTCATCTACTTCCCCGTTAGCAGCATCGCATAGTTGTTGCACCTTTTCTAACCAAATCACACTAACCATCGCACTATTGGCAGCATCTGAAGCATCCTACACAGATCAAGAGCATTACGATCAATTTTCAAAGTCCAAAAGTCAAAGTAGTTATATCTCATAGTGCTTGCGGACACTAACCTGCATGGCTTCTCCTCCAAGCTCGACAAGCTTCAGACCACCCTAAAAGCTGCATGTTGAAAACTATGTATAAGTATGCATACTTGGCACACTGCAAAATACAAAGCCATGATGCTATAAATTTGAACTTCCTGTTACAGGTATAAATTTAAACTTCCTGTATTATCACATACAGTTTTATAAAGTGTGACGGTGTAATACGAATAACCGTCTGTGATATTAGTTATTTATACGAACCATCTGTGATAGTGAAAGACATCACAGACGGTTTGTATAAATAACCGTCTATGGTAGTGGCAGACATCACAGACGGTTTGTATGAATAACCGTCTGTGATAGTTCACTTACAGTTATTAATAGGAACTGTCTGTGATAGTTTTATATCACAGACGATTGGTGGTTGGAACCGTCTGGGATATGCCATATTATTAAATAGCGTGGTCTCGATAGATCTGTCTTCATTGCGTTGCACTGAATGAGGCGGCCGGCTTTAGAGAGTTTAGTGAAAACATACCGCTTGTAGGTCTAGTTTGTAGATCGATTTGTTCTTGGTGATTAGAGATTAGTATTCGCTTCTAATAATTGGTTAAGAGTGAGGTCATCAACCACGTCTTTGGGTATCTCCTCTTTCAAAAACCCCACAGATGAGCAAGTGTCCCAATGCTTGATAAGATATATTAAACTATATGGTTGTTAATAGCTCTTGAACTTTATGGGGTCTAAAATAACATGATTATCTCTTGCAGTAAGCATTAACTACCGAATATTCCCAAGGCTCTTTTGAAGAAGATAGGGAGACCACGACTTCACCCGTGTGCAGCAAATAATTGACATGTAAACTCATTTCCTCCATACATAACTCTATTGTGATCTTTTCTTCGTTTGCAATGGTCGAGGCTAACTTTTAGAATCATGTAGGTCGTTCAGCGCTTATATTGCGGCGCGGGGTGGGGAGGGAAGGGGAGGAGAGCAGGAGGAGGCGACGGCAACGCGGAGTAGGAAGGAGGAGGGAGATGGAGTGGAGGAGTGGGAAGAGGAGGCGGCGGCGGCACAACATGTGTGGGAGGAGGAGGCGGGTGGAGTGAAGGAGTGGGGGGAGGAGGCAACGATGCGGGGTGGGGAGGGGACGGAAGGAGGAGGACGCGGCGTGCGAAGAGAGATCAGATGGGAGAGATGTTGATTTGGAGGATCTCAAAGCATTTTTTTAAGTGAGAATGGAAGAGAGCGGAAAGAACGTAACATCACTAACTCATTTTTTTAAAAGTAGAGATATCCTCTAAATTAATACTCCAATAACGTGAACTGTGTATGCCAAAATATACTGGTATTACATGTATACTTGTACTGAGTATTAATTCTCCGCCCTTGTTAATGTACTCATTATTATTTAGCAGCCGAATGCATACAGAAATAGTGTGCCACACGATGGAATATTTCAATTGGCCATTGTTTCCAACTCGTTGCAGTGGTTTGACCATGAAATACATTTTTTAAAAATCGATTTGACCATGAAATACCAGTTTTTTAAAAGGGAAAAAATCCTCTGGTGTTCTATATTAACAACACGATGATAACAATGAAAGCAAGCATCAGCTGAAAGTTCGGTGAAAATAAAAAGCCTTGGATACTCCCAATATCTTATGGTCCGGCGACCCACCTGCTAATCGCACCATCACTTTTGTGAAGATGACGGCGAGATGGTCCGACAAGCTGGCTGTTCACACAAACACGGTACTTCCGATCCCTTTAGAACTTCCCAGCTGAGTGTTGCCTGGCATAAACTGTTATACACTCATTTTTATAGTATATTTATCGTAAACTTAAATTAAAAAATATCATGAAAAATTCCAAAAAAAGTTTAAATGTATTTTGTGGTTTACTCCACCTATATATAAAATTTCAATTTCAATATTATTCTAGTTAAAAGTACTAAAAAGGATAAAATTCTGATAAATTTGAACTCTTAATATTTGTCTTTTTCTTTTTTGTTACTCTTTTCTAAAATAAATTTAAATTTAAAATTTTATACATATGTAAAGCAAGTTTAGAAATAGATATAGAATTTTTTATGACTTTTTTAGTTTAAGTGTACGATAAGTATATCTTAAAGATAAGGATATAGCAGTTTTTGCATATCTAACCTAGTCAAAATGTAAGAAGAAACACAGAGCAAAAGCGGCTGCCGACAGAGAACGGCGGGTATTCCGATCCCGTTAGAACTTCCCAGCCAAGTGTTGCCTAGCATAGTCAAAACGTAAGAATTAAGATGGAAACACAGGGCAAGAGCGGCTACCGACAGAGAACGGCGGGCATTATTAGCATCCCATGTGGCAGATCATGTCTAAGTACACAAACAAATTGCAAGCAGGGTTTTCAAAATCAGCTTTGAAATTTTACCAGGGGAGGACGAAATTTCCGCTGAAATTTTCAAATCAAAATTTGATTTTTTTTAGTTCAAACCAAAAAGATGAAAAAAAATTGCAGTTTTCAGGACTCGAAGCCCGGACCTGTTACTCAACGGCCAAAGACCTTACTACCAAGCTATGTAAACGCATGTAGATTGAAATGGTTACAAATTTCTTTTATATTTGATAAAATCATGTAAAAACGTTGTTTTTGGGCCAGTACCAAATTTCATTTTCGGCCGAAAATCGGCCGATTTGGAAAACCCTGGGTTGCAAGTCGGTAACACAAGGCAATACTGGGCATTCCCTTGTACAGACGAGGCCACGGAACAAAGAATTTTTTTAAAAAATAATATATTTTTCGTTCAAAAATATAAAAATATACCAGCGTTTTAATTTTTTTACAAAAGTAACCCCTTGTCGCCCAACCGTTAGACGACTGGACCCTTTCGCCCAATGGCCGAGCAGCACGCTAGCCAGTCATCCAACCGTTGGACAATAGGTACTGTCGTCCAACCATTCGGCAACAGTAGCTTTCAATCACCAATCACTAATCTTCGATCACATCATTCACTTCGACCATTCACTAATCTTCGACCACGATATTTAGATCATGATGTTTTGACCTCGTTGTTCTTTTCGACCACTTACTAATCTTCGATCATGTTGTGTCAACCATGTTGCTTTGACCACGCTGATCGACTACGTTATGTCGACTACGTCGGTTCGGCCATGTACCTGTGGTTCGCTAACTCACTAATCTTCGACCCCGATGTTTAGACCGTGATGTTTCGACCACGTTGATTCAATCTTGTTGTTCTCTTCGACCACGTTGTATCAACCACATCGGTTTGACCACGTACCTGTCATCCTTCTCGTCCAACGGTAGAGCTACTACCTGCCTGTCGCCAGTGCCGGCCCTAGGGAGGTGCACCGGGTGCGACCGCCTAGGGCCCAGGCAAGGGAGGGGCCCAAACGGGTATACAAACCCAGCCCTATACGACTATACGAGTATTATACATTTATACGACGCCGGCCCAAGAAGCCAGAAGGCCAAACGCCCAAACGTCGGACGACGCCCGCTGCAGCACTGTTGCGATCTCCGCCCCAGCGCGCGGCTCTGCGTCTCCTACCCCCTCGGCGGCGGCGATCTCAGGTTCTACGACGCCGTCGCCTGTCGGCCGTCCTGGCGTCCTCGTCTCCTCGAATCCGTACGTGACGCCCTCGCACTGTCCTCTCGCTACGTCTCGTTATGACATGCATGCTGGACGCCTGGACGTTGGTTGTCGTTTGAGACTTTGAGTGCCGACCAAATCAAGAGCACACGGCAGAGTTATGCATGCAGCAGATTAAGATTTATGAATCTCTCTTGACTCTTGTCTCTTGAATTCTTGATATGCCGCAGATCAAGAGCACACGGCAGAGTTATGCAGGTCTTGTAATCTCGTTTCTTTTCCCAATTCCCACGCGAGCAGAGATTGCGAGTCCGCGACCTACACCGCGAGTCCGCGATCGCGAGACGGAGAGGGACACGGCGGCGGCGACCAGGGGCCAGGGCTCGACGACCGACCGGAGATTCAGAGTACAGGCCTTAGGTATTTTTTCCTTATTCTTTTGACATGCTAAATTAAAAATATATTATTGGATTCGTTTTCGCTTTGCAAGTAAAATTAGCACCTATATATTATAAAATTTTATACATAGTCTAATGGGCCCATCACGACAAGTTCGCCTTAGGGCCCTCAAAACCCTAGGACCGGCGCTGCCTGTCGCTCGGCCGTTGAGCGACAGGATCAAATCGCTCAACGGTTGAGCGACTGGAGGCTATTTCTATAAAAAAAATACAGATATATTTCTGTATTTTTAAATAAAAAATGGATTATTTAAAAAAAACTCACAGAACAAATTACCCAGGACATACGCAATGATGCATCTGATTGAGAAAGCCGAGTATACTACAGGGTCAAAGTTACACAAGCAGGAACACACGGTTCCGGCACACAGCCAAGCAAAACTTCAATGCTCATTTATCCTAGAATGCTGTATATGTATGACGATACAAGTTTGTAATCAACTTTGCCTTACACAGCTTACTTCATACCGCAATGCCTTCCACTTGTCCCAAAAGAAAAAGAAAACTCCAAGGATTTGCATAAGTTAGCTTAGGTATGCTCTACAGATTGGCTGCAAAAGGGCTAGTCATTCCAGCTCATGACACATGGTTGTATTTGTCTTCACCAATTTGCCTAGGAAAACAAGAATAGACCATGTAAGGTTGCCTTGAATGGGTCACTCATTGGAGTTGTAAAAGAATTGCAGTACATATACTCTTCAATAAGTTACAGCATCATTACTTAAAGGTGGCAAGCGGAGATCCATCGGTTGTAAAGTAGGAAGCGAGATCTATATTCAGGTCATCGTACATGCTCAGGAATGGATGAGACTGGGTAGCAAAGATAACAGACAGGAGAGATGGGTCAAGATCAGTGAGCTAGCTTTGCAAATGACGCTTTAAAAAGAACATAAAGCTGTGAAGCAGAGCGGAGTTTTTTGCTTACTGATAAGACTTGTGCAGATGACCTATCCGTAGCCTTCTTTTGGATACTGAAAATCCACAAAGAAAATAAATAAACCAGATATTAGCCTTCTTTTGTACACTTATTTTCCATAAAGAAATTAGTTAAGCTATCCACAGTTAAGAAGTCAGATAATCTCTGCATGTATAGAGCAGGAATTGACTTGGGAGTCACAACTCACAACTTCACAAGCAAAAGGTAGAAAAGCCTATTTCTAATATTGCTTAAGTAACTTTCATTATCCGCGTCATTGGAGAAGCACATATACCATGCAGAAATGAATGAACAGAATTCCGGCGAAAACTCGTCTGATGGTGCAGAAGGTGGTGGTTGGTCGACAACAGCTTCAAGAAGTTCATAAAAGCTATCATGAGGAGGATATGGAAAATTGCCGGTGGCACATTCCAGCATAACTAGGCCCAAGCTCCAGATATCACTCATATGGCCATGTTTCTGCCCACTGATTCTTTCTGGCTGTCAAGAACAGAAATTTTACTTTGGTTCATTGAAACCAAAAAAGGGGACAGCATTTCATGCCAAACTGGAAGACACATTTATTTAACTTGAAAAACTTTCACCCACCGCCATGTATTTAAATGTGCCAGTAAATGTATCTCGCTGTGCAGAAGAACTAGCAATGATGGCACTAACACCAAAATCTGATATTTTTACTTCACCCCTATGATTTATTAAGATATTCGATGGTTTCAGATCTCGGTGTATAATGTGCTTCTCATGATGCAAGTACATCAGTGCTTTTAACACCTGCACAAGAACGATGCAATTTTTAATTAAAAAGGTCCATGTGATGCTAAGGTAACATTCTAATAGCAAAGAAACTACATGGCCGCTTATGCGACATGTCACTGGCCTGCTTACAAATTGCAGCAAGGTAGGGCTCTGGAATGCTTTTAACAGTCTTCAAGAAATCGGCGAGAGAGCCGCCGTCCATGTACTCCAAAACAATAGAAATAACACCATTGACATAAAAACACTGATAGTACACAACAACATATTGGCACTGTGTTGACAAGCTTATTTTTAACTCCTGGGCAACCTGTCTGCGTATACTTTCCTCAATATTGAGTTGTATAACCTGCAAACACAGCAACACTAATGGAGATAAAGACCCTTTGAAACACATAGGCAAACGATTACACGAGTATTGGTCACTCTTGATGTTACAACTATTAGGTACATTAAAGAGAAACTCTAATATGTACAGAAAGAAGTGGAAGGAACCATAAATAAGAAGCGGCGAAGAGTGTACATTTCAGACAATACCTTGAGAGCAAAAAACTGGCCAGTCCATTTGTGGCGAACCAATTGCACGATTCCACTATTACCTTTCCCAATCACTTTGATTGCATCTAGATCATCTACGCTCAATTGATGATTATCCAACAGCTCTATAGGAGGAGCCTGGAGAACATTTTGTGTATGTCAATAGAAAGAAGGTGAGAACACAAAAGGAAAACAAATAACAAATTAGATGAATGAAGAATATAACACCAATGATGGTATTAGACAATCCTTGAAAAAAAAAGGGTATTAGACAGCATTCTTCCACTATAATCAAGTGAGCATTCCCATTCAGGAGAAACACAGCCCCTTGATACAGCATATATTATTTTGGTAACCCATTGCATATGCAGATATTCTATGGCTAATATCTATGACATCCCACATGAAAAATCACTGTATGTATTCCACTCATCAAAAAGAAGAATTGGTAATGGGAAGGATGTGTCAATTTGGACAGATAACTCGATTCCAGATTCTATTAGCCTCAAGCCTTCAGGGAGTTTGGTGGCCTGTAACTTGGAAAAAGTTAGCGAGCTTATTGATCATGAAACCAAAGTATGGAAAGCCTCTCTAGTCACATAAATTTTTATTCCGCCAGCTGCCAAAGCTATCTTAAATATTTTGATGGGCGGTTGTTTGAGAAGAATGGCCTGTACTTGGTGAAATCTGCTTACCAAGAACTGGTCCAACATAAAGCTAGTTTGTCTGCTCAGAAAGAAGTGACAGCAGAAAGCTCGCAAGCTGCTGCTGATGTGATTTGGCTGAAATTGTGGAATGTACCGAAGGTCGGGGTGTTCTGGTGGTGGGTCCCAAAGAGTGCATTACCCGTCGAGGCCATGTTGATGTATCGGCACTTATGGGACCGAGGTACATGCAGTTTATTTAAGGCAGAAGATGAAACACTAATGCATGTGTCAATTGATTGCTCTCATGCAAGGGTGAGAGACCATGCGGTCGTGACTCCATGTGAATGATGAGTATTTGACGTTGGTCTAAGTGAGTCGAGTTTGGTTTGCGTAGTTCGGAGTCGAGTCGTTGCATGGCGCAGTCGGGCTCGGTCGGACTTGGTCATTCCTGGTCGTATGGGTTTATGTTCATATTTCGATGTTTCGACAGGTTTGGACTTCATTATGGTAAGTATTATGGTATTTACGCTTTCATGTATCGAGCGGTGCTATTTGATGTGTTCTTTGTCTGTGTGGCTGCAGGACATCGGGTGGAGTCGTGGCGAGACACGTGGACCGGACTAGGCGCAGGTGGCGCTGAGGTCAGAACGGTCGGGATGTGTCGAAGACGACGTAGACTCGAGGTGGTTGCGAGGCGTGCGAGGCAAGGAGCGCGGAAGCTTCCCGGAAGGTGCAGGAGGGGCGAATCGGGAAATTCGCGAGGCTGCACAAGCGGGAGCGGGCGCCGTTGGATTTAGCAGGCGTAACGGGGCGGAGACCCGTTAGCCAAGGCTATAAATAGGATTGAGGGGCTGCATGCCCACTAGAGTACTTGAGGAGGATTAGGTTTGGCTAGAGTCAAAAGAGTCTTTAGTGATTGATTTGGCTTTAGGCTTTAGTTGGTGAGAGTGGGTGGAGAGGCAGAGTTGTGCTCCCTGTTGTCTCTACGATGTGTTCCATGTGAACTCCTCCCCTCTGTGTGTTCTTCCTCCCAAGAAATGGTGAGATTCTTGGTGTTCTTGAGGATAGAGAGGGAGATGAGGGATTGAGAGGCTTGTAATCATCTCTTCTATTGTAATCGTGGTATCTCTCTTCATCAATATCAGCTTGAGATGGTTGTGTTTGAATATTGATCGATCTTCAGTCTCTCTGCATTTATTTTCCCTTCGATGTTCTTCATGGCAGATTCTTGAGCTTTTTGAGTTTTGAGTTGATTCTTGTCGGGAAGGCCCAAAATGGGTTGCTATGACATGGGAGATGCTCAAAAGCCATTTGGCTAGCAAATCTTCAGAGCAAACCTTGTTTAATTTCAGTTTTTCCCTTTTGGCCTCCTCTGTTCTTCATTTGCAAGTTCTAGGGTTTTAGGTTTTTCTTGATTCCCTTTGAGTTTTGGCCTAATTTTTGGTCTGAGAACCCCTTATGCTATTGCTAGCCTATCTGCAAAATCTCATTAGCTAAGGGTCTGAGACCATGGAGTAATTTGATTTTGTGTGCTCCCTCTTGAAGGTTCAGTCATTTCTAGGGTTTAAGTGCAGTTGTTGATTCCCTTGCTGTGATGGCATGAAATTGAGTCTGGAGAGACCTTTGGGTATTGCTAATATATTTACAAGGTCTCAAAGCCAAAGGATCATCAAATGGAGAGAAATTTGGATTTTTGAGGTTGACTCAGTAAGTACTCAGATTAGGGCATAAGTCTGAATTTCTTGTGATTTGGTTGTCTCCCTGGTTAGTTAATGCCTTTGAATTTTTTGGGATAGCCTTCTGGTGCTTTGGTTTAGAAAGGTTGGAAGCCCTTTCTCAATTTCTTTATTTTTGGCAATCCTCTGTTTGTTGTCTGAAAAACCAGGAGTTTCAGTTCTTAGCAGTTCATCTTGTGTGTCTTAGTGTTGTCTCTGATTGTTGGAGTAAAGTAATACTCATCTCCTTCAATTTCTGCACTTTCTGCTGGGCAAGCAGTCGATGGATTGAGTTTTCAGTTCTTCTGTAGCTCTTGACTTTTTCGATTCTTCAGGTCTTTTAGTAGCAGAAACTAGTTCTCAGTTTTGCTGTCCATTAGTGCTCAAAATATCTGCATTGATTGCTATCTCTCTGAAATCAACCGAATGCCTTCCTGTTGCTTTCGGTGTGATATTTAATTGGTTCCTGTTCGGTTTCAAGTCTGCTGCCGATCTTCATTCCTCTCTAATTTATTCTCTTAGTATTGCTTGAGGAGATTCCTTTTCAGCAAGCAGCCAAACTTCTGGAATCAATGCTTGCGGCAAGCAGGAGGAAATGTACATGGAAATTTCTTTCTTTTGCTGATTTTCCTCAATTTTGCATGCAGATCAAACAGCGATATTTTCAGTTGAAATTTTTACTGGCTGGTCTCTGATTTATGGTGAATTTTTCAGTGTCGCATGCGTTCCAAATCTCAGCAAAATTATTTTTAATTTTCTGTGAGGTGCTTTGTTTTGCTTCTTGTTGAAAAATCTGTGTACGATTTCTCGGGGGAATTTTAAGAGATCGACATTCACCCCCCCTCTGTCGCCATTTCGGTCCTACAATTGGTATCAGAGCCGGTTAGCTCTAATTCATAGATCTTAACCGGTCTCAAGAGCCATGGCGACGAACAAGTACTCGACCAAGCCGCCCGTGTTTGATGGCATCGATTACCCCTTCTGGAAGAGCCGAATGGAGACATACATCCAGGCCCAGGGGTATGCCATCTGGCGGAAGGTCAAGGTACGATTCGCTGTTCCTGCCGATGAGAACATCAATGCCGAGAACATGGCTGATGTTGAGGCGAATGCAAAGGCAAGGAACATCATCATCCAGGGGTTGAGTCGTAGCGAGTTTGACCGTATATCTCACCTGTCGTCCGCCTACGACATCTGGGTGACCCTCGACGCATACCATGAGGGCACCACCCAGATCAAGACGGTTCGACAGGACCAGTTCAAGCGCGAATACAACAAATTCGAGATGCTTGCTGGTGAGTCCCTGGACGAGTGTTTTTCGCGATTTCACAAAATCTTGAGCAACCTCCGAGCGGTCGGTCTCACATACCCCGACTCGGACAACGCTCGTCAGATGCTCGCGGCACTCGATCTGCGTGTGTGGGAGATGAAGGTGACCACCATCAAAGACACGACAGACCTCTCGACCCTGACTCTTGACGCGCTGTACTCGCGCCTCAAGACTCACGAGATTGACGTTGTCTCTCGTCGGTCGAAGTCACAGTCGATGGCTTTGGTCACCGATCCCAGTTCGGCTTCTGGTTTTTCCGCCGATTCGCTTTGTGGGTTCTCCCTAGCTGCTCTATGTGACGTAACTGATGATCAGTTAGAGCAGCTAGAGGATGAACAGCTGGCCCTCCTAGCTCGGAAGTTCTCCTATGCTTACAAGAGGAGGAGGGACAGAAAGAGAGGCGGACCAGTCATCTGCTTCGAGTGTGGTGGCCCCAACCACATTCGAGCGAACTGTCCCAAGCTGGAGAAGGGCAAGAACGACTACAGCGGTTCAGGCAAGAACGACTACACCGACAAGAACCGCAACAAGAAGACTCCAGCTCAGACGCCGGAAAAGAAGAAGTTCCGCAACTTCGGGAAGGCCAAGAAGCTCTTCCACCGCGTCCTCACCGCTTTCGACGACCTCGACCTCAGCGAGGTGGAGGGATGGAGCGACGACGACGGGACGGGTGACCAAGAGCCCAAGGATGGCGGCGACGACTTCTCCGGCATGTGCTTCATGGCCCTCGAGGGCGAACTCAGCGACAGCGAGCTGTACTCCGACTCGGACGAGGTATGTCCCTCCTATGACCAACTTAATGAAGCTTTCCTTAAGCTAGGAGGATTTCATGCTAGATCTAGAGCTAGATGTAGCGAGTTGGAGAAGGAAGTAGATAGACTGTCACGGGAGCTTACTTCACTTACATCTGCTCCCTCCCGTGACGACTGTGATACATGCTCTGCTTTGCTGGTTGATATGGAGAAATTAAGGACCTCGCATGATAGTGTGTCCTCTGAGCTTGATTCTATTAAGGTGGAGAATGTTAGTCTGCTTGCTGAGTTAGAGTTGAGTAGGATGGCTGTTACCCTACTTAGTACTGATGAGACTACTTCTCCCACCTCATGTGAGGTTAAGGACATTGCTGCTAGAGGACCTTATGCCATGCTCCTTGATCTGCCCGATTCTTGTGAAAATTGCAATAATTTAAAGATGAACCTAAAACGGGCAGATCACAAAATTGCTAAGTTGCATGCTTCTTTACTTGAGCCTATTGATTCATGTTTGAACTGTCCCAAGTTAACTGCTGAACTTGAAGCTGTCTCAAAACAGTTTCAAGAACTGATTGACAACAACAAGAAAATGGCTCAGTATGCGACTAAGGATCCTGTTAGCTCACCATGCATTAGTTGTGATAAACTAAAACTTGAACTCGTTGCTTTGAATGACAAATGTGTGAAGCTAACTAAGGACTTACTAGAGAAGCCACAATCTGGTTGTGATGTGATTGATGGTGTGGGGGAGAAGCCCCAGGGTAAGGGTGAGACGCCTAGAGACGCGAACCAACCTGCTAGTAGTAGGACTGTCCCCTCAGAGTCGGCTGTGCGTGCACAAGCCATTCTTTCCTCTACTGTTGGTTCTTCTTCTGCTCCCTTACCTCCTGCTGTTCCCTCTTCTCCCTGCTCTTCTTGCACCTCTCTCTTTCGGGAGTGTCAGTACCTTATGAACACTCTCGAGAGATTTGTAGGCGGCAAGAAGAAGCTTAATCTTATTCTAGACCAGTCCAAAATTTGCAGATTTAATTAGGGTCTAGGATATGACTATTATGAGGATATGAGGAAGCATCCACCTGCTGTGCTCAGACCCATAGCACCAGGTGTGATCGAGACCGAGCCCAGGACCGAGAAAGTCCAATTTAAGTCAGCAGGCTATGTCCAGGGGATTTCTGACAGCAAGGTGATTGCACCTGCTGCTTCGGCCTCTCAGAAGGCGAAGCCTGACCGTGCTACTTCTACCTCTCAGAGGATAAAGTATCACTGCACCTTCTGTCAGAAGGATGGACACACGGTTGATCGATGCTTCAGGCGCGCCAAGATCGCGCGTAGAGACCGTGCTGAGTCTCCTAGGCGTATTCAGGGTCAGCCCCAGATCCTGAGTGCACCTAGGACCAGCACGAGGTCTAGGTTTACTGCTGTTGATGGGTTTGGGCAGCATCGAGGACTTGGTTTTTCTGAGTCTTCTGTTTTTCGTCCTCATGCTGCTCCTGGTCATGACTTCCGTCGTCCCGAGGGTACATCTCGTTTCCCCCGTCGAGACAGTTACCCGCGGCGTGTTCAGCGTGTTGCCGGTGTTCCGACTCGCTCTCCCGTAGCAGTCGGACCCCGCAACAGCTTCAGGTCTGCTCACAGACCTTCTGCTGTGAGTGACAGAGAGCGTAGGGTAGATAGAGGTCAGTCGTGCTTGACTACTTCATCTGCTCGACGTGTTGTTCAGTATTGGGTGCCAAAATCACTCTTGATTTACCCCAGTACTGAGACTTTACTCTCTGTTTGACTCAGGTTCGCCGGGCAGGGAAGGGAAAGGTTTGGCTCGTAGACTCCGGGTGTTCACGACACATGACCGGAGATTCTCGTTGGTTTTCTTCCCTTGCCCGTGCTCCAGGTGATGAGACGATCACCTTCGGAGATGCTTCATCTGGGCGCGTCATCGCCAAAGGTACAGTGCGCATTAATGACTCTTTCATTTTGAAAGATGTAGCCTTGGTTAGTAAGCTGCAGTACAATTTGCTTTCAGTTTCTCAGCTTACCGATGACGACTTTGAGGTGAGCTTTAAGAAAAACAATTGCAAAATTCTTGATTCTTCGGGTAGTCTGGTTTGCGGGATTTCTCGTTTTGGGAGGATCTTTCGTGCTGATTTTTCTGAGTCTTCTGGTGATCCTCTCAGGTGTTTAGTTGCCTCAGAGTCCCGTGATTTGACCTTCTGGCATAGGAGACTTGGTCATATTGGATTTGATCATTTGACCCGAGTTAGCGGCCACGACCTCATTCGTGGTCTGCCGAAGCTCAAAATGGTCAAAGATCTTGTTTGCACTCCATGCCGGCACGGCAAGATGGTTGCCGCTTCACATCCTCCGGTCACTGTGACTATGACCGATGCACCAGGACAGTTGCTCCACATGGATACAGTGGGACCAGCTCGAGTGCAGTCAGCAGGAGGTAAGTGGTATGTTCTTGTCGTGGTCGATGACTTCTCGAGGTATTCTTGGGTGTTTTTCTTAGCCTCGAAGGATGAGACGTTTTCACATTTCCGAGGTCTTTTCAGTAGGCTTTCTGTTGAGCTCCCGGGTGCCTTACGAGCGATCCGCAGTGACAATGGCACGGAGTTCAAGAATTCCTACTTCGAGAGTTTCTGTGGTGAGACAGGTGTAGAGCATCAGTTCTCCTCTCCGCACGTCCCGCAGCAAAATGGCGTCGTGGAGAGAAAGAACCGGACCTTGGTCGAGATGGCCAGGACGATGCTTGATGAGTACTCTACACCTAGGAAGTTTTGGGCTGAGGCTATTGCGACCGCGTGCCATGTTTCGAATCGAGTTTTTCTTCGGGCACACTTGCACCGCACTTCTTATGAGTTGAGATACGGGCGAAAGCCCAGCGTCTCTCATTTTCGTGTGTTTGGTTGCAAGTGCTTTATTCTGAAGTCCGGGAACCTAGATAAGTTCGAGTCACGTTCTTGTGATGGAATCTTTCTAGGTTACTCGCCTTCTTCGCGGGCTTATAGGGTCTGGAACTGCGAGTCTAGCAAAATGGTAGAGACCTGTGAGGTGACGTTTGACGAGGCCAGTCCGGGGACTAGGCCTGATATCTCAGGTTCTTTAGAGCAGTCCGAGACCATCTTCGTGGATGACGAGGACGATGGAGATGAGGGTTGTCTACCCGATCCAGTCCCTTATCCACCCCTTGAGGTGCCGTCTTCTACCGCACCTCCAGGTGATCAGCTCATGCCTTCTGCTTCCTCTGGAGCTAGTGGCTCTGTTCCTACCTCGTCAGCTCACGAGGTAGAGGCCACTTCTGAGCTAGTGGACCTCCCCGACATATCCAGAAAAGACATCCTTCTGAGCAGATGATTGGAGACCTGTTCGAGCGTGTTACCCGCTCAAAATCTGGCTTATCTCAATTCTGTCTCCATTCTGCTTTCATTGCCTCCTTTGAGCCCAAGGATGTTTCTCATGCTCTTTCTGACGAGTCTTGGGTCAACGCCATGCATGAGTAGCTAGAAAATTTCGAGAGGAACAAGGTCTGGTCGCTTGTCGAGCCCCCGCGAGGTCACAATATTATTGCGACTAAGTGGGTGTTCAAGAACAAGCAGAGCGAGGATGGAGTGGTTATTCGAAACAAGGCTAGACTGGTAGCTCAGGGGTTTTCCCAGGTTGAGGGTCTAGACTTCGAGGAGACCTTTGCCCCTGTAGCTCGACTTGAGGCCATTAGAATCCTGCTTGCCTTTGCAGCTTCTAAGGGTTTCAAGCTCTACCAGATGGACGTCAAGAGTGCCTTCCTTAATGGCGTTATTGAGGAAGAAGTTTACGTCAGACAGCCTCCAGGTTTCGAGAACCCCAAATACCCACACCATGTCTTCAAGCTTTCCAAAGCGTTGTATGGACTTAAGCAGGCCCCCAGAGCTTGGTATGAGAGGCTTAAGTCCTACTTGTTGAGTCATGGGTTTGAGATGGGTAAAGTAGACAAGACTTTGTTTATCCGTAGACTTGGTAGTGACCTTTTGCTCGTCCAAATCTATGTCGATGACATCATCTTTGGCGGCTCTTCCCATGCTCTGGTTTCTCAGTTCTCGGATGTCATGAGCACCGAGTTTGAGATGAGCATGATGGGTGAGTTGACTTTCTTCCTTGGCTTCCAAATCAAGCAGTCTCGGGAGGGTACTTTTCTACATCAGGGCAAGTACACTCGTGACCTCCTGAGACGCTTCGATATGAGTGATGGGAAGCCGGTGTCAACTCCGATGGCTTCTACGGCCTATCTTGACCCAGATGAGGATGGCGAGCCAGTTGATCAGAAAGAATACAGAAGTATGATCGGCTCCCTTCTTTACCTCACTGCCTCGAGACCAGACATACACTTCTCAGTGTGTCTGTGTGCTCGTTTTCAGGCTTCTCCTCGCGTATCTCACCGCCAGGCGGTGAAGCGCATCTTTCGGTACCTTCGAGCTACCATTGACTATGGTATCTGGTACTCTTCCTCATCCTGTCTTTCCTTGAGAGCCTTTTCGGATGCAGACTTTGCTGGCTGTAGGATAGATAGGAAGAGTACTTCCGGCACCTGCCAGTTCATTGGCACTTCTCTCGTTTCCTGGTCTTCGAGGAAGCAGTCCGGTGTTGCACAGTCCACCGCAGAGGCCGAGTACGTTGCTGCAGCCAGCTGTTGTAGCCAGGTACTTTGGATGGTCTCGACCCTGCGGGACTTTGGGTTGGTCATAGACAGTGTTCCACTTTTTTGTGATAACACTTCTGCGATTAACATTGCTAAAAACCCAGTGCAGCACTCCCGGACTAAGCATATTGATATTCGCTATCACTTCCTTAGAGACCATGTAGAGAAGGGCGATATAGTGCTCCAGTTTGTGGAGAGTGACCACCAGTTGGCTGATATCTTCACCAAGCCATTGGATAGTTCGAGGTTTTCAGCTCTACGGGGAGAGCTTGGGGTGGTTTGTCCTTATGGACTGTAGTGAGGGGGAGCTTTGGGCTTTACTGCTTTACTATATTATGCTTCTGTCTCATTTCTATTGCATTGCACTCGGGGTGCATTTGGGTTTAGTCCTTCCAGCATAGGTTAGAGTGTTTCTCTTGCCGAGATGCTTAGACTTCTAACTCTTATCTTATGCTTCCAGGATTAGCTGCCTCTTATCTCACTAGGTCGAGCTCACTCACTTCTTGTAGGTTCTAGCGAGGGTTGGGCCACCCTCGGGTAGACAGGGTACGTGTTTGCTCTCTAGTGTGTGATTTACTGTTAGCCGATTGTCCTGGAATCATATGGGGTAGATGAGAGTCAGTCTGAGCCATAGTTGTCTCTATATCTTATCTATGCTTTAAGGACTGCCTGTTTTGGTTTCATTTGCCAGCTTCTCGATTTATTGCTTTGGTTCAGGGAGAGTTCATTTGGGAGCGTCTGGAGCTTAATTGTGACTTAACTCAACTTGAACTAAAAGTTGCATGTCATGTTGAGGGGGAGTTGGATTTTTCTGCATTTCACATTGTAATATAACTACATTGAGCCTTGATTATTATCCTGTTATGACATGTTTACAATGCTTTACACCTTGCCATGATTTGTGCTCTATATGCTAGATTGATCATGACTTCATATGTGTAGACTAGCTTTTACCATGATAAGTTAATCAAAATTGCCCAACTTGAAATTAAACTTGTCATGCTAGCATTTGAGTTTAGTCTTTCTTGAGCTATCCTTTTATGATTCGTGCCATGTCAAATAGGCTGAGTAGAGCGTTGAATCTATATTGAGCCTTAGTTTGAGCTGTTTTAGTCTCCTGATGATACATGAGTTAGTACAATGTGTTAAAAAGCAAAAAGATCTCTTTTGTGCGAAAAAACTGATCTCACCAACTCTTTCCTATGAGACGGCTTGCCATTGCACTTGGCATGAACTTAGGGGGAGTTTTGGATGACCTAGACTATCTTCTTAAGCTTATTGCTTGGAGTAGTCGCATAAGGCTTGAGATCTAGCACATAAACAAAAAATTGGGTTGAAAACAACCATGTGCTTTCAAAAGACAATATTGAATGTGCTCAATTTGCTTAATCTACAATCAGAACCAAGTACTTTAACCAATGTTTCTATCTTGAGCTTATAGCACTCTATTTGGACTCAATGTTAGCTTCTTTGTTCCGCTTAGCTTATTGACATGGCCTGCATCATCCTTGGATGTCTCTTGCTAAACTTTACTCATTGATGCCTTGACTTGCTCACAAAATGCATTACATTTCAGATTGTCATCTATGTGCTCTAGCTGGCTTATATATATGTTCTCATGATCTAGATAGCGTTTTTATTGAGTTATGGCTTGGTGTATTACATTATGGTCATTATGGATAGTTCTCATGGCTCTAAATGCTTAAAATAAACAAACTTCAGTCATTTTCATCCTTTGTCGTGTCATATTCTCTCGTTTGCATCTTGATGTGTTTATTGCCAAAAGGGGGAGAATAGAGAACAAAAAGTCATTTGGGAGCTTTTTAGAGCGTTGGAGAAAAATTTGCTCTTTCAGCTTGCTGCTCTAGTGCTTCCTTCGGTCGACATGGTCATTAGTTTCATTCCCGTCTTTGGAACATGTTGGACTTTGCAAATCAAACTCTACTTCATGCTTTTTCGGAGTTTGTCAATATACTCATCAAGGGGGAGATTGAGAGACCATGCGGTCGTGACTCTATGTGAATGATGAGTATTTGACGTTGGTCTAAGTGAGTCGAGTTTGGTTTGCGTAGTTCGGAGTCGAGTCGTTGCATGGCGCAGTCGGGCTCGATCGGACTTGGTCATTCCTGGTCGTATGGGTTTATGTTCATATTTCGATGTTTCGACAGGTTTGGACTTCATTATGGTAAGTATTATGGTATTTACGCTTTCATGTATCGAGCGGTGCTATTTGATGTGTTCTTTGTCTGTGTGGCTGCAGGACATCGGGTGGAGTCGTGGCGAGACACGTGGACCGGACTAGGCGCAGGTGGCGCTGAGGTCAGAACGGTCGGGATGTGTCGAAGACGACGTAGACTCGAGGTGGTTGCGAGGCGTGCGAGGCAAGGAGCGCGGAAGCTTCCCGGAAGGTGCAGGAGGGGCGAATCGGGAAATTCGCGAGGCTGCACAAGCGGGAGCGGGCGCCGTTGGATTTAGCAGGCGTAACGGGGCGGAGACCCGTTAGCCAAGGCTATAAATAGGATTGAGGGGCTGCATGCCCACTAGAGTACTTGAGGAGGATTAGGTTTGGCTAGAGTCAAAAGAGTCTTTAGTGATTGATTTGGCTTTAGGCTTTAGTTGGTGAGAGTGGGTGGAGAGGCAGAGTTGTGCTCCCTGTTGTCTCTACGATGTGTTCCATGTGAACTCCTCCCCTCTGTGTGTTCTTCCTCCCAAGAAATGGTGAGATTCTTGGTGTTCTTGAGGATAGAGAGGGAGATGAGGGATTGAGAGGCTTGTAATCATCTCTTCTATTGTAATCGTGGTATCTCTCTTCATCAATATCAGCTTGAGATGGTTGTGTTTGAATATTGATCGATCTTCAGTCTCTCTGCATTTATTTTCCCTTCGATGTTCTTCATGGCAGATTCTTGAGCTTTTTGAGTTTTGAGTTGATTCTTGTCGGGAAGGCCCAAAATGGGTTGCTATGACATGGGAGATGCTCAAAAGCCATTTGGCTAGCAAATCTTCAGAGCAAACCTTGTTTAATTTCAGTTTTTCCCTTTTGGCCTCCTCTGTTCTTCATTTGCAAGTTCTAGGGTTTTAGGTTTTTCTTGATTCCCTTTGAGTTTTGGCCTAATTTTTGGTCTGAGAACCCCTTATGCTATTGCTAGCCTATCTGCAAAATCTCATTAGCTAAGGGTCTGAGACCATGGAGTAATTTGATTTTGTGTGCTCCCTCTTGAAGGTTCAGTCATTTCTAGGGTTTAAGTGCAGTTGTTGATTCCCTTGCTGTGATGGCATGAAATTGAGTCTGGAGAGACCTTTGGGTATTGCTAATATATTTACAAGGTCTCAAAGCCAAAGGATCATCAAATGGAGAGAAATTTGGATTTTTGAGGTTGACTCAGTAAGTACTCAGATTAGGGCATAAGTCTGAATTTCTTGTGATTTGGTTGTCTCCCTGGTTAGTTAATGCCTTTGAATTTTTTGGGATAGCCTTCTGGTGCTTTGGTTTAGAAAGGTTGGAAGCCCTTTCTCAATTTCTTTATTTTTGGCAATCCTCTGTTTGTTGTCTGAAAAACCAGGAGTTTCAGTTCTTAGCAGTTCATCTTGTGTGTCTTAGTGTTGTCTCTGATTGTTGGAGTAAAGTAATACTCATCTCCTTCAATTTCTGCACTTTCTGCTGGGCAAGCAGTCGATGGATTGAGTTTTCAGTTCTTCTGTAGCTCTTGACTTTTTCGATTCTTCAGGTCTTTTAGTAGCAGAAACTAGTTCTCAGTTTTGTTGTCCATTAGTGCTCAAAATATCTGCATTGATTGCTATCTCTCTGAAATCAACCGAATGCCTTCCTGTTGCTTTCGGTGTGATATTTAATTGGTTCCTGTTCGGTTTCAAGTCTGCTGCCGATCTTCATTCCTCTCTAATTTATTCTCTTAGTATTGCTTGAGGAGATTCCTTTTCAGCAAGCAGCCAAACTTCTGGAATCAATGCTTGCGGCAAGCAGGAGGAAATGTACATGGAAATTTCTTTCTTTTGCTGATTTTCCTCAATTTTGCATGCAGATCAAACAGCGATATTTTCAGTTGAAATTTTTACTGGCTGGTCTCTGATATATGGTGAATTTTTCAGTGTCGCATGCGTTCCAAATCTCAGCAAAATTATTTTTAATTTTCTGTGAGGTGCTTTGTTTTGCTTCTTGTTGAAAAATCTGTGTACGATTTCTCGGGGGAATTTTAAGAGATCGACATTCACCCCCCCTCTGTCGCCATTTCGGTCCTACAAAGGGTGTTCTGGGTATTGGCCAAAGAAATTCTTGGTGTAAAGCTACCGAAGTTACATCCTCTGACATGGGCTGCAGATATCCTTTGTGCAGGTCTGATAGCTGACAATATGGTGCCTTCTGTCAATCATGTGGAGTATCTGGTCATCGCACAATCGCTGGACTCACGGTGAGGTGGGCTATGATCCTCATAAGACCATGGATTATGTGTGTGAGACCCTGCAGATTTGGAGCTTCCAAAGTACAGTCCATGCAATGGCGATACGGCTCTGAACGTTGCTTGGGAACCTCCTCCAACTCAATGGGTCAAAGTTAATGCAGATGGAGCAATCTGCACTGCTGACTCCTGCGCTGGTACAGAAGTGTTAGCCCAGAATGACAGGTGCTTTTTTGGCGGCCTCGTGTAAGAAGTATGATACAATTTCTGTACCAATGGTGATTGAAGCACTGGCAATGCGGGATGGTCTTCTTCCCGCAAGGAAGATGGACGCTGCGAATGTGGTGTTGGAATCTTATTGCCAACAATTAGTGGAGGCTTGGAATCGTCAGGAGGATAGATCAGCAATATCCTGTATCCTCTCTGAAGCACGCTCGCTTGCTTCTTTGTTTTGCGATTTTCGTTTTCAGTTCCATAGGAGAGGTGCTAACAAGTCTGCGCAAAATTTGCTTGTTCAAACCCGGGAACTCTAGAGTGGTGAGCTATGTGCCCTTGTTTCCTGACCCTTCCTCTCAAGGAGGACTGTGTGGTGATTCGTGAGTAATCAATAAAGCTCTTGACTTCATCTAAAAAAGAAGATGACGAAAAAGGAAGGCATCATGAGCTACATATTGTTCTCTCCCCAAGCCATTATCCTGATAAGGTAACTAGGGAATGGGAAATGACAAGAATGCTATTGCGGAATTTCTATACCATATCAACATGTTTTATGACTGCCCTTACATTGACATGAAGAAATCAAACATAAGCGCCTGCCTTATCACTAATCAGCACCCTGATTTCCAGACACAGGACATATCAATTCCAAGAATAACCAGAGCTCAACAACAATTCACTCAAATGTGAATCCAGAACCCCGCTCGCTTCCTGCTAATCCAATCACATCCCAACTGCTAACTCTGTTCATCTCATCGGCAAAAACCAACATAACACCCAATCTTGCCGAATCCAGTCCTACGATTGCCAAAAGGCTAGACCCAAAGGGGGTGAAAAGACGCAACTATCATCTCTGGTGCTGGTGGTTTACCTCGCCTTCCTCGCTCTGCGAGACGATGCGGAGGCCGTCCTTGTTGACGAGCAGATCGCCGTCCTTGAAGGTCCCGCTCTGCGTCCTGCCGTAGCACAAATCCCAACACCCACGGAATCAGCACGAGCAACTCATCCAAGAACACAAGCGCGAGTGGAGAGAGAGAGAGAGAGAGAGAGAAAGGAGAGGGAAATCGGAGGTTACAAGAATTTGCCGATGGTGGATTCGTGGGAGGGGAGGGCGAGCTTGCCCGGCTTCCGAGGCGTCCCCATCGGAAGGCGGCGGCGAGGCGGATGAGGCGGTGTCGGGCTCTCTCGCCGGTGTGGATGGATGGCCAGAGGAGGCTCGGAAGGGAGAGCAGTGGACGGACTAGCTGAACAGCATCCGAGAGAGGGCTGTGCTAGTGGGGTGGGTGCAAGTCTGCTTTGCTTTTGTGGATTTTTACTTTTCCTCGCTGGCATGTGCAGAGCAGATTCTTCTAACCTCAAAGGCCGAGACAGTTGGCACGTAGGCAGGCACGCGTGGGTTTTGGTCAGCACTGTGCATCTGACGCACGCGTGCGTTTTGGTCCAGGCCTTGGAAAACACTGTGCACCTGAGGCACGCGTGTGTTTCGGTCAAGTCCTTGGAAAAACGCAGTGCACATTGCACTTGGGTACAGCATATTGAAACGGACACCTAGTTTGCTAAGATTTCAGTTTTTATTTCAATTTTTAGTTTTTCTTTAATAATTAACTTTTAAATGAAGTGTCTTTTTAAGATAATATTTACTAGTTAATTATAGTACATACTATATCGACTCCATTTATATTGATAAAATCCGCATGTGAGTTCTGTTACTCTGTAATCTCTTACACGAACAACTCAAAATTTATAATCCGCAACTAAAAATCATAAGCTTAGGGAAAAAACCAGACCCTCAGATGGAACAGCAGATACAAGTGATACTAGGTGACATGGGAGTACGGCGGGACTCTTAATGTACGATTTTACATATTTGATTCCTTAAAAAGTAGTGTCCATGTATCGCCATCGGCAGAAGATAATAATACAAACAACAAAGCCGGGGGGATTCCCGGCCCCCGGCTCGGCCACGTCGCCCCGCCCGCGCGTCCGGCCGGCGCGTGGCGGGGCATTTTCTGTACGACCAGGGGAGGTGTTTTCCTCCAGTTTTTCGGAAATTACGTAAAGGTCTTTTTTCCTCGCGAAAAGGTCCCTGCAAAGTTTTTTTCCCCAAAAAATTTTTTGTATAGCGCCCCGCAGGTTCCCGAAATTACGTATAGGCCCTTATTTACTTACGTACAGGTCCTTACAAATTACGTAAAGGTCCTTTTTCCTCGCGAAAAGGTCCCTGCAAAGTTTTTTTCCCCAAAAAATTTTGGATTGCGCCCCGCAGGTTCCCGAAATTACGTATAGGCCCTTATTTACTTACGTACAGGTCCTTACAAGTCCTCGTTTTTTTCCTGAAAAACCCCTTTAGCTTTCTCGAAAATACGTACGTGCCCTCGAATTTTTTTAAAAAACTCCTCACGAATTATCGCCTCTTTTACTTCGGTACACACGGTGGCTGGCGCGGCGTGTCGCCGCGCCTATGAGGCTAGTTATTATTAAGAACGGTCACCGTCTTTCCGGTCACTTGCTTGCCAGAAGTGCTAGCACTTCGAAGAAATACGATGTTATTTTTAGCACGGCATGCTAGTATTACATTTTGACGAGGGAACAACACAGATGCCAAATACTCCCCCTATTATGCCAGGGGGAAACGCCGCGCGGAGGGAGCGGCCACGTCAGCCTGCGAGCGCGTCCGGCCGGCGCATGGCCAGGGAAATTTCGGTACGGTCAGGGGAGCGTTTTTGCGAAAAAGTCCCTGCGTTTTTTCGAAATTACGTAAATATCCTTTTTCCTCGCGAAAAGGTCCCTGCCAGCCCCTCCACTTTACAGGATAGCCCCCCGCGGTTTTCGAAATTGCGCACGAGTCCTCGTTTGTTTACGTACAGGTCCTCGATTTTTTACGAAAAAGCCCTTTAACTTTTTTGAAAATACGCATGTGCCCTCGATTTTTTTAAAAAAAACTCCTCACCAATTATCGCCTCTTTTATTTTGGTACGTATGGTGGCTAGCGCGGCGTGGCGACGCGCCTATTAGGCTAGTAACTTTACATACACCGGCTGAAGGACGCCTCACTGTCCTGCCAATGAGGGAATGCGACAGCTCTCGTGCCAATCACAGGGATGCACCATCCAAATCGGACGGCAGAAGACGGCGCAACATGTCACAAATCCACGGCGCACGAATGATTGGCAACATGGAGACACCTTTCCTTAATTCCGTCATTTTCTAGCTTCTTAATTTTATCTTTTCTGACTTTTTTATTTTTGGCCTTTTTTGTTTTTTATTTCTTTACATTATCCGTAACGATATAACCTTTTTTTTGACTTAATTACGCTAAAAAGTTAGTATCAGGTACTATACAAAAAAAGACCAAACGATACTAAATAAGCTATAAGTTCACGCTTATAAACCAGAATGAGCACCCCTTTAGGCACTTGGAAAAAGTTTTCCTGCCCGGTGAAAAGCTAGTACATGTCAAGTCCAATGAGCGAAAAATTAAAGCTCACTAAACAGTTCTTGTAAGCTATTGTTTCCAAAAAAGTTGTGATAAGCTCAGGACCTGCAATCTTACGTACCGAAGCCCTGGTTGCCCTTGCCCCTGATGATCTTCGGAAGAATTCTACACAAAACTACCTCGTTTCCTGTAAAAATCCCAACGTTTTAAACGGGCTAAGGCCTGCAACTCCAACCATGGATAAACTCAACCCGTGCAATGGTAACCACAGTTACGGACACAAGCAGCACAAACCCGTGCGACAGCCTGAAAAGTGCGCCGAGGTTTTCTGCAAATCCTGTACCTCGTCGCCTCCGTAGAACCTCCGGTGGTTTCCACCGTGAAGGCGACGGCGGACGCCTACGACAAGCAGGCACTTCTCGCCGCCCTGTAGTCGACGTTAACCTCCCCTTCGTCCGCGAGTGTTCAGATTCGACAGTGAGATCGACAGTCAGTAGAATGAACCTGACATCTTGAGGCTTTTGTGCAGGATGGAAGAAGACTTGGACGGCAGCTTGTCTCAAATTGACAGCTCCAGACTCCTATCAGGCTTACAAGCTGGATCGTAACTTCTTACCTACAATGCCCCAGTGTCTGGACTACACTACTAGCTAGGGGATAATAGAAAATAGTAATCAGTGCACGCTATGGCGTCTCCTATCGTCATGTGTAGCAGGTGGTCGGAAAGGGAACCTTGCAAAGTGGTATCAGGCTTCCTCTCATCAAAGTGGTATTCTGAAAAACAACCATGTGGAAGTTCAGTCTGTGAAACCAAGAAATGCTCATTCTTACAAGTTGGTTCTTGCTATACTTAGCCCTTAGGTGTGTTCTGCAGAACTTTGCCACTACAAATATCTATGAAATATCAGTGAACTGTCTGGCTTGTTTTAATAGCTAAAGCTTTTGAGGAAGATGGTTGGTGTATAGAAGTCTGAAACTCAACATGGTAAAAGAGCCTAGAGCTACTGTACATTGTCCAATAGTACCGGAAAAGAACACGGTCCATCGATAGCAAGCACATGAAGGCAGCATTCAGTATTATATATTGAGTATAACATGTGTGTATATCCCATCCTTGCAAGCTCCTATTCACACTTTATGTAAGAAAGAAGGTATATTATGATTATTTTGATCCAGGTAAAATAATGCCTCTTACAGGATATATGTGTTATGAATAGCGCTTGTATTCATATGAGGCCAATGGGCCGGTATATATACACAAAGTACAGGTGGTAAATATGCAAAGAACTCCTCATAACAATGGGGAATAACAAACTATACATATATCTCTAACACCCCCCTCAAACTCATGGTGGATCAACAACACTGAGTTTGGAGAGGAAGAAGCTGTGCTGTGCTCGAGTCTGGGCCTTCGTGAAGAAATCCGCTATCTGAAGCTCTGAAGGCACATACTGAAGAGTAATCACCTGATCATGCACACAAGTCCTCATGAAAGAAGCATCAACTCCAATGTGCTTGGTGAGCTCATGCTTCACAGGATCACGAGCAATACTGATAGCACCTGTACTGTCTGACAAGAGAGGGGTCGGTGTAGTGACAGAAACACCAAAATCCTCAAGTAACCACCGTAGCCAAGTAATCTCTGCTGTCAAGAGAGCCATAGCTCGCAACTCAGCCTCTGCACTCGAACGGGACACTGCAGTCTGTTTCTTCGTCTTCCAGGCAATAAGAGAACCACCAAGAAAAACACAGTAAGCAGAGATAGACCGGCGATCAGAGGGATCGCTGGCCCAAGTAGCATCCGAATAGGCCTGAAGCTGTAACGAGCTGGAACGTGGAAAGAAGAGACGGCGAGAGATAGTCCCACGAAGGTATCGCAGAACTCGAAGAAGGTGGCTGTAGTGAACCTGAGTGGGAGCTGAAACAAACTGACTCAGAATATGAACTGGATAAGTGATATCTGGACGAGTAACAGCAAGGTAGACAAGACTCCCAACAAGATGACGATAGCGAGTCGGATCAGAAAGAAGCTCGCCATCAGAGAGTCGGAGGTGAACATTGAGCTCCATGGGAGTCTCAACAGTACGCTGACCAGTGAGAGAGGCGCGATCAAGAAGATCCTGAATATATTTCTCTTGGGACATAAAGAAACCATCTGGAGTGGAAGTAACCTCAATCCCAAGGAAATAACGAAGAGGATCAAGATCCGACATAAGGAACTGCTCACTAAGACGAGCCTTAACAAAGGCAATGTACTCAGAATCATCTCCCGTAATGATCATATCATCAACATACAGGAGAAGAAGAGTCCGACCACGAGACGAAGTGTGGACAAAGAGCACAGGATCATGATCACTAGCTGAAAATCCAGCACCAGTAACCACAGAGGAGAAGCGCTCAAACCAAGCACGGGGGGCTTGCTTAAGGCCATAGAGAGAGCGACGAAGACGACAGACCATGCCCGCAGGAACAGAATACCCAGGTGGCGGATGCATGTAGACCTCCTCACGCAACTCGCCATTAAGAAAGGCATTCTTGACATCAAGCTGAGAAACAGACCAGTGGCGAACAGACGCCACCGAAAGAAGAGTGCGAACAGTGGTCATGTGGGCCACAGGAGCAAAAGTCTCGTCGTAGTCAACACCATGCTGCTGCTGAAAACCACGAGCAACAAGACGCGCCTTATAGCGCTCAAGAGAGCCATCAGAGCGAGTCTTAATCTTATAGACCCACTTACATGTGATGGGATGAGAATGGGATGGAAAAGGAACAAGATCCCAAGTACCAGTACGCTCGAGGGCAGCAATCTCCTCGGCCATGGCAAGCTGCGGGTGAGTAACAGCATCCCGGTAGGAGACAGGCTCACGAGTAGCTGCGCCCGCAAAGGCAAAACGGGCAGGAGGCCGAATCGACTGGCGATCGCGGAGAGCGTAGCGAGGAGAAGATGACCCATCAGGGGAAGATGGAGCATCAGAAGAAGATGGAACATCAGAAGAAGATGACTCATCTGGAAGATCCTCAATACGAGGTCGACGAGTGTAGACGATAGTGGGAGGAGCCTGGGGAGTCGTAGGAGACGACACAGGCGGCGACAACGGCGGAGAGGCCATAGGGGGAATATGTGGAGACTCAGTAGGACAGGTGGACGAGGGCAAAACAGATATAGGAGTATCTGGAAAGGTCAAGAAAGACAGAGACTCCACAGAGGAAGCCGAAGGAGAGGCAGGACGTGGGTAGAATGGACGAGACTCGTCAAAAATCACATCCCGAGAAACCCGTATCAGACGACCAACAGGATCCCAGCACCGATAGCCCATGTGCTCGGCACTGTACCCCAGAAAGACACACTCAACAGACTGAGCGGTCAGTTTGGTACGTTCTCGAGGGGCGAGGAGAACATAGCAAACGCAGCCAAACAGATGAAGGGCAGAGTAGTCAGGAAGAAGACCACAGAGACGCTCAACAGGGATCGCACCCTTAAGAGTAGAAGAGGGCTGAATGTTGACGAGATAGGTGGCACTGGAAACAGCCTCGGCCCAAAAGTGAGGTGGAATAGAGGCGGCGATCATCAGAGCACGAGCCGTCTCAAGGAGGTGACGATGCTTGCGCTCAGCGACACCATTCTGAGCATGAGCACCAGGACAAGAAAACTGAGCGAGAGTGCCCTGCTCAACAAGGAAGCTGCGCAGGTGACGAGAGAGGTACTCGCCAGCAGAATCAGCACGAAAGACACGAATAGGAGTGGAGAACTGTGTGTGTATCATAGTGGCAAATTGTTTATAGATAGGCAAGACCTCACTACGAGAAGACATGAAATATATCCAAGTGTGGCGAGAGAAATCATCTATAAAAATAATATAATAACGATGACCCCCTTTCGAAACGAAGGGAGCCGGACCCCAAACATCTGAATGAACAAGATCAAAAGGACGCTGAGACACAGTCTCATTATGAGGATAAGGAAGCTGAATCTGTTTACCTAACTTACAGCCCTGACAATCTAAAGACACGTCTCCTGAGACAGACCCCAGAAGACCACGACGAACTAAGGACGACAGGCGAGATCCACACAGATGGCCAAGACGGTGATGCCACTGCTGGAAAGAGCCGGTAAACGAAGTGGCAGAAGCGGAGAGACTGGCGGCGGTGGTGGCAGCGGAAGGAAGATGAAGCCAGTCAAGCTCCCAGAGACGCTGTGAGTCACGGCGCCGAGGGCCAGAACCAACCAGAGCTCCCGTGTGGCAGTCCTAAACACAACAAGAGTCAGAGTCGAGAATAACTCGATAACCAAGGTCAGTAATCTGCCCAGCAGAAAGAAGCTGCAAGGTAAGGCGAGGAACATGAGCAACAGAAGGAACATGAAAAGATGAGTTGCTAAGAGATCCTCGGCCAGAGACAGAAAGAGATGTACCATCAGCAGTAAGAACACTGACAGGAGAATCAAGAGGTGTAATAGAAGACAGAGTGGAAGAATCAGGAGTCATGTGAAAAGATGCTCCAGAATCAAGAATCCACGGGGAGGTACCTGACTGTGTAGGAGGTGGTCTCTCAGTGCCTGAAGAGTCAGTAGCAGAACCTGTCGAGGGAGAACCTGAAGCGGCAAGTAGGCGTCGAAGTCTGGCTATCTCCTGCTCGGTGAGAGAAGCTGCTGAAGAAGTCGAGGCAGACGTCGTCGTAGAAGCACTAGTGCCAGTAGAAGAACGGCGTGAAAGATGCCGCTTCTTCTTGTAGCACTGGGACTCAGTGTGGCCATCCTTGTCGCAGTAGGAACAGTGAGGACGACCACCTCCAGACTGAGGACGGCCACCACCACCTGTGGTAGCCGCTGGAGGAGGCAGTGTAGCAGGCGGACGAGCGGCGAGCACAGAGGGGAGTGGCATCAGACCAGCACCACTCAAACGAGTCTCCTCTGCGCGTATCTCGGTAAGAGCCTCCAGGAGAGTGACACGAGGGTGGCGTGCAAGGAGTTGGGCACGCCTTTGCTCGAACTCAGGACGAAGGCGAGTAAGGAACTCGTAAACCCGCTGAAATTGCAGATCAGCACGTACCTCCAGGCAGCACGGACAGGTACGACAGCCAGCAGTGCGAAGTGAGTCCAACTGACGCCAGACAGCAGAACTCTGAGCGTAAAAGGCGTCAACAGTAGCATCACCCTGCTGAAGAGAGTGCTCCTGGCGGACTACGGACAGGTACAGGGCATCACCAGAGGGCTCGTAGCGCTGACGAAGATGAGTCCACATCTGGAAAGCCGAAGGGAGTCCCACAACCTCAGAAGAAAACTGAGGCTGGACACTGGCGATGAAGACAGCAGCAGCCCGAGCGTCGTCATCGTACCACTGAGTGTAGACGGTCAGACGATCCTTGTAGGAATCCAGAGCCTCCTGGTAGGCAGAGGCAGCTTTATCATCAGCGTCATCATCAGCAGCAGCCTTATCGGCTGTCGGAGGCAATGCAACAGGCGTAGGCTCCGTCGGAGGAATAGGGCAAGGCGGGCAGGTGACATCGCCAGAGAGGACGCCCCAGAGACGAAGACCACGCATGTGAATGCGCATGTGAGACACGAAATCGGTGTAATTAACACCATCAAAGATCACCGGGCAGCGAGGGAGAGAAACGGTGCCCATTGGTAGGCGGCGCTGGACGGCGCGGCGACCAAGGCAACGAAGTCTAACAGGCGGCGCTGGACGGCGCGGCGGTTAGAACAACGTTTTTTTTGCTTTTTTTTAACCCTAAAACTTAACGGGCCTTCGGCCCGTTAGAACACACGCCCAACGCCCACACGCAGGAGGCGGCGGCGGTGGCCGCTGGCGGCGCGGAGCGGCCGGCGGGGCGGAGCGGCCGGCGGCGCGGGGAAGCGGCCGGCGCGGAGGGTCGGCGGCGTCGGGTGGAGGCCGAGCGGCGGCCGGCGCGGGAGGCGGCGGCAGCGGCCCGGAGCGGAGGAGCGGCCGGCGCGGAGGGAGGCGGCGACTCGGCGCGGGAGGCAGCGGCCCGGAGCGAAGGAGCGGCCGGCGCAGAGGGAGCGGCGTCGGGCGCGGAGGGAGCGGCCGGCGACGTCGGGCGGAGGAGCGACGGCGACGCGGGCAGCGCGATGGCGGCAACGGAGGAAGCCGACAGGCGGCGGTGGAGGAGGCCGTGAAGACCGAGCGGGCGGTGATGGCAGCGGAGGAGGCCGGGAGTCGGCGACGGTCGGCGGAGGCCGGGAGTCGGCGACGACGGCGGAGGCGGCACACGGGCGCACGGAACCCTAGGTAAGCCAAAACCCTAGTTTTGGCTCTGATACCATGTTATGAATAGCGCTTGTATTCATATGAGGCCAATGGGCCGGTATATATACACAAAGTACAGGTGGTAAATATGCAAAGAACCCCTCATAACAATGGGGAATAACAAACTATACATATATCTCTAACAATATGAAGGAATATCAAGTGAAAATATCAATGTAAAAAATCAATGCCATTGGAACAAGAACCTTGGAGAGCCTCCATAGCAGTCAATGCACATTTTGCATCACTGAACTCCACAAAGCACAGAACATAAGCCTTGTCACCACTCTGCAAGTAGCAGTAAGAAAAGATGAGTAATAAAGTTGGGTTGACTCAAATAATAAAAGAAGAAATAAGGGTGTTTCACCAGTAATAAAGGGGGTTTGTGATGCAAAACAAGGAGCATCAACTGAGCCTGTTTGTTCATTACCCGAGAAAATGAGGTAATGCCTAAAAAGGAATACAACAGTGTAGCAAAACTTGACACAGGGCACTGGTTAGTTGGCCCTGGGGAAAAGATGGTACTAAAGAAAGTCTGAGAACAAAGCCTACCTTCAAATATGTTCAATATGTAGACATCAATGTAATAGCTATTAGCATTAATTAGTTTCCTTATATCCTACATCTGTTCAAATATATATGCTTTATTGCAGTGGCTCGAAAAATACATTTCGTAGGGCGACGTGGACAGAACACGGTGGCATCAGCTTGGCCTGAGGTGGCACGACCATGGGGCAGCAGTAGAGCTCCACGGTGAGAGGCTGGGATAGTGGTTTGGCTTAGGCAAGGGGACGGTGAGTAGCGCCAGGACACGGTGGTGGTGTAGCTCGACGAAGAAAGGGCTTGATGAGGTCGTAAGGGAGTGAGGAAGACGAGGAGGGATCCGATTTTGGGGGATTTTTAGCGATGGCTCAAGAAAAGAAGATGGTGATATAGTTACCAAAGCACTCAGACGACTCGAGGTGACAACAATGGATGAGATCCATGGTGAGGATCGAGGTGACAACAATGGATGAGGTCCATGGCGAGGATGAGGTTGGCATGCGATGGAGGCTAGAAAAAAAAGAAAGAATAGAGGTAAAGTGGTTATTTTACGGTCTTAGAATGGAAAATATGATGGTAGTGATATTGCCGAGAATTTTGCGCATTGGTGATAACATTGGGCTATACGTGCTCCTTGCGATGGTAGTTTGGATCTGTTCTTTTTGGCTGTGACTTTTAGGCTGTTCGTGCTAGAGATTACAGAGTAAGGCCAGTCTCAGTGGGAGTTTCATCTGCATTTAATAGGCTGCCACATAGGCATTTTTGATGATATGACAACATTTTTAAGAAGAGAGAGAAGAAGTGAGATGAAACTCTCTTGGCACGATTACCAACTCTATATGAGTCATGAAATTAAATGTCTATGAAACAATAGAATGAAATTATGCATTGAGGATGGATGTTTCATCCATGTTTCATTTCATTTTACATGATGTGGCAGTCTTGGAAATAACGCCATGAAACTCTCCACTGAGAATGACCTAACAGAAATTTATATGTGATTTTTGCTGATATAAATGAAGTCAGTACAGTATGTAATATAATTAACTAGTAGACCTTATCTTAAAAACATACTTTGTTTAAAAACTAATTACTGTATAAAAACCAAAAAACAACTTTAACAGCCGAAAAGAACAGAGCCTTTCGCTGGCGATTGCCGGCTCGTGATGGCACTGACAAAATAGGGAGTATCTATACAATATTCGACTATTTTTTAGATAAAAAACAGTCAGATTTTGAGCTGTTAGATGGAGATCCAACGCTCTAGATCTTTTTTTTGGAGGGGGTTATTTTTTTGAGGGTGCTTGTATGGGTGGATCCGTTGGATGGAGATCTAACATTCCAGATTAATCTGACTGTTTTTGTCCAAAAAACAGTCGAATGTTATATAACAATACTGGACAAAATATTATACAGACAAAAAATTTACAATCTGGTACTATCTTCCGCTTCCGTTCTCTTCTCGCGGCAGCCGCCACCCTTCCATTCCATCTCCCGCCGCGTCCCGCCCAAAAAATGGCGTCTCCCCTAGACGACCTCACCCACCTACTCGCCGGGCTAGCCTCCCGCCTCTCCCGTCCTCCCGGCTCCGGCGCTGGCGACTCCCTCTCATCCTCCATCTCCTCCCTCGCCGCGGCCCTCAACCCCGCCGCCACCGCCGGAACTAGGGTTCTCGACGTCGCGCTCTCCCTCATGTGCTTCGACTCACTAGAGGTAGCCCCCTAGTCTCCCTTCCTCTTCGATCAATGCAGTTCCCGACCTTTTGTTAGCCTTGGTGGCTGGTGCTGATGTGAGTGAGTGTGCGTTGCAGGTGGATAGGGCTCGCGTCGACTGCCTGGTCCGCACCATCGTCTCCGCGCTCTCCGCGTCGGTCTCGTGCCGAGTGGTCCGGCCCGACGGCGCCGGCGCCGAGATGCTCTGCGTCGGGAGCTCCGTATCGCCCGGGGATTGCCGCGAGCTGGTTCGCTCGTGCGCTGCCCTTCTGCAGAAATTGGGGGATTGTGATGGTGAGATTTCCCACCCCCTGTGTTCTCTTATAATTTCATGTTGCTGTTTTAGCCTTGAGAGGCAACGCCCATCAATTCTGTGACCATAAAACGAACTTAAAGATGATACCGCGTTCTTAGTGTGTATCCTGTGGTTTAGTAATAGTCATTCAACTCTTTGCAGTTCGCAGTTCAGTGCTCACTTTATGAAATTCATGTCACACCACCTATGCCTCTAGGTTGATATATTATTTGTTTGCCTTAATGTTGATCTTGTGTCATTTTTCTTGAGCAGTCACGGGACATTCTTATGATCTATTGTATGCTGTTGTGAAAGTGGCGCTGTTATCCCCTCATTACCAGTGTCTCTTTCCTTTACCATATTACAAAGAAGATGAAGAAAGCGTTTCTGTCATGGGTACCATTGCTACGGATTTAACAAGGCATCCATCTTACCAAGTGCTTCCTAGTGATCGCTCAATCCCGCTAAGGTATGCTTGGGGCAGTTATATATGGACTAACAAAGTACTAGCATTCATGAACTATTGTTAGTGAAAGAAAGGATCAAGGAAGTAGTGCAATATACGTTGATATTGTGCTGTCTTCGTGTTTGAACACAAATAATTTCTTGGCTGCAAACATGTTATAGGATTAAGGAAATACATGATAAAATGCAATGGGAATCCTGAAAGTGTACATTGATATTTTGGGCTTACTGTATAATTTTTCCTTAGGTTTTCCCTCTCTCTTGCTCAAAACTTTTCTACTGTTTTTACACTTTAGTACAGTATTGACAGTCCGTACATCTTATTTATGCTTACATAAGGTGATGATTTCTGCTGTTGCCTGGACTAGAGCAAAATGTGCCTGCCATATCTTTTACGTGTTCTACTTATTGACATTACAACTTCTTTTTTGGCAGAGTCCTTTTATGGCATCTCGATCCATCAATTCTAAAACATGATCTTTTAGGGATGCTACAGGAAGCAATTAGAAGGCCCTTGCTTTGTCTGAGAAAAGAATTACATGATCGGATGGCATGGCGTGTGATTTTAATATGCTTGGTTTGCTCCCCACCTATGTTTATGGAGATGAGATCATTATTTCATATCTGGTTTCTTGCGACGTAAGTTCACACCTAACAATACTCGTACTAAATGCTCTGTACTTTGTTTTGACACTGAGTTTGTCATGTTTCTGTCAGTCGCCTTCTGCCCACATTTTTACAATTACAAATCAATCTAAAGGTGGTGTGTCTCAAGCCTGAAATCAGCTAAGTTGAAGTTCATTTTAGAAAACTGGGTGATGAGCATGACCAAATGAACTCTGCGGGCCTTGGCTTCAAAATACCTCCAAAATGAATAAATGGATGCAAACATTTTTAGTATTTGTTGTTAAATTTCATCGGCGGTTAATTATTTAATCTTCTGTAAATGGAAACTCTATTAACTGCAAAACTTGATTGTTTAATCCTCTATCATTTCTTCCTCCTGGTCTAAATGACATTTTGCCCACAACACTGTTAAAAATGTTACATTTATGCATTAATGAATTATACATTCTTGGCTTGTTGTTTAAAGATTTGCTCTTATAAAATTTACTTATTTATTTATGCAGGGGTCTGGGTTCTGTGCTAGAACTTTACACTGCAGTGGTGTCATCAGTATTAGATGTTCTTTTCGAGCCAATGTCATGGGGAATATCCATGGAATTAGGACAGAAATTTCCCTTTTCACATGCTTATTTCCCAAGCCAACAAAGTGACTTGCTTGCAATACTAACTGGGCCCATATCATGCAGAAGGTTTTTGGATCTTGTTTCTTATATAGACACTATGGTTTATTTGGGCAAAACACAAACGAGTCACTCTTCATGGAAAAACTTAGAATCACAACCATCAAAGGGATTGGTCAAATCTAACTATAGTTCTGCTTGGTACGCTTATTTAATATACAAACACTACTGTCAGGACTTTTAGCATTTTGTCCAATTCAAAGCTAATTGCACCTGTTCTAATTGTGGTGTTGCAGGTCGATGGTTATAAATTACCCTATCTGGTTCAATTTTGCTACTGCTTTACTATTTCATCAGGAAGGTTCGCAAGGTTATCTATCAGAAACATTATCCAAGGAGATAATTGCTGAATCAATAAGTGATGTCAGTCTTGCTCAGAGGGCAGCCTTTTACCTTTCTTGGGTGCTATGCCCTTCCAATGAAGATCAGCAACAGATTCTGGCTAACAATATTTTGGAGTTATCACACTCTTGGGCCAGGAACAACAAAAAATGCTCAAGCTATGCATACCATACTAGTACTGTAAATCACAGGGGGAAACTGCGAATACCCACAGTTGGGGATACGGAGAAACTTCATGTCTCAACCAACCCTGTCAATTCCCTGATTAAAGAATTTGATGATCGCTGTGTGAAGTTTTGTAGCATAACTGCCGTTAGTCAAGTGCAACATGAAGAACTATCAGACTTCCCTACCTCATGCCTTAATTTTCTGCATTTACGGATTCCTTTAGGAGTGTTGCTTGTGTCCTCTAGATGTATTAATGAGCAGGACTGTGACATGCTTCTGCACTACACAAGCACTGGGCTGGTTCTGGAGTCAAATGAGGTGCACAGAAAAGCAAAAGATCATGTTGATAACGATGATTTTTCAGCCAGCTGCAGAGGTTTTACTGAAAGATGTGCTTTAAGTGGTGCATGTCTCATCTTTGGCTGGCTTGACATTATTGACCATATGTCTGCAGTGATCTTTGAATGTGATGATACATGCCGTCATTTTGTCAGTCAACTCAGAACCAAGACAGGCCCATACTTGCTCAAGTGTGTAAATTTATTACTTGTGCTGAATCAGGCAGGTCAAGATAGAGATTTTGTAATTGATCTTCATGATAGGTTGCTAAACTGGAATAATAAAGGGCAAAGTTTTGATGGCTGTGAGGCATTCGAAGATGTTATCCTTCAAATGAACAAAAAATTTCAACTTTCTTAATAGGCGTGATCGGGCTTTTATATAACTGTTGAATTGTCCAGATGGGTAGCTCGGTCTCCTTTTAATGGCTGTACTGTGCAATGTGATATTTTGACTGAGCCACCGAGGGACATTTTATATGATATGCTACTTGGAGAAATTACAAACATTATGCTTTTGCACTATACCTTTTCTGATTCTCTTGCTGAGTCCTGAGTACAATGCTACTGCCATGCTGTTAGTGGGCTAACTATTTTCATGTGCACTATTTACCACTCTTCCAGTGATACACTTGGTGTTGCAATGTTGCAGTTTTGAGCTGGTTGTGTGATCAAGCTGCTTTTGGAGAACATAAATGACCTCAATGTACATTGCTATTTTAAATTATTTTCTTGCCAATGTACAATTGTACATTGCTATTTTAAATTTTTTCTTGCCCACCTTTGAAGGAAACTTTATAGCTGAACTTCATTTATTTCTTTGCTGTGCAGACTGCAGACCACGGAGAACACCACAATGTTTTGAAGGAAACTTCGTATATCAGACCTAACAAATGAAACACCGGTTCGAATTGGTTCGTTAGTTTTATTTGGGCCTTTACCAGACTGGAAGAACAATTTTGACCGGTTGGTAATTTCAGGTCATTTAATTCTTAACTTTGTTTTGAGACACTGTTATCTCTTAACTATATTTTCAACTTTGTTACTCTGGGACTGGTAGGCTTTGAGACATTGTTTTCTCTTAACCATATTTTCAACTTTGTTACTCTGGGACTGGTAGGCTTATGAACTTCATACCTCCTAATTTCAGACTGTAAGATCCTTGGACAATAAGGACTTCTCTTTGGTGCGCTTCTTTGTTACATATGTAAAATAGAAAAGAAAACTTATGCCTTGAGTCAAAGAAAGCAAAACTCTGGAAACACCGAGCCTCACCAGTCTGACCTCTAATTGCTAACGGTCAGATCTCTCGTTGGGGTGGTTAGACTGTTGAACAGTAAAATGACTTGGGGCGGTCATATCTCTCTTGACAAAAACTGAGCCAACTCAAAAACTTTCTCTATATTTTTTTTTGGAAATATACAGCAGGGGAGGCCCCCACTGTGAATTTTATTAAAACAAAAAGAAAGACAACACTGAACAAAGGGAACACAACAGGGGAAGAAGGAGCTACACAAGAAGCAAGTCCTGGGAAGGCTGGAGAACTAGGCTAGAGGAGCTATACAGGAGAGGAACTCTAGACACTTTACATCATTGAACCTATGAGCCTGGAGCCTAGCTTCTTCACAGAAGGAGTTCTTCCAAGAGGTAAAAAAAGGCCGACTGCTATCAAAGATGAGGTTGTTTCTCTGCTTCCAAATTTGCCATGCCGCAATGGTGAAGAATTCCATGAAGAAGGGGTTCTGAGATTGGGTTTTAGCCTGCTGCATTATCTCGAAAAATTCTCTTGTGAAATCCCAATTAATTCCAAGGTGCTGCCAACAAGTTTGGCTAAAGGGACAGCTGAAGAAAAGATGGAAAGTAGTTTCTTCAATATTGTTGATGCAGAGGACACAATTATAGTTATTTCCTTCAAGCTTTTGCTTTTTCCTTCTCAAAATATTTCTTGTATTTAATCTATCCATGAAGAGCAGCCAAGAGAAGACTCTGAGCTTGTTGCAACATTTAGACTTCCAAATCCAGAGGAAGGGAGCTGGTGGCCGTATATTCTTATAGGGGAAGTTATAAAACTTTGAGGAAGAATACACTTTGTTTCCCCATATGTATTGCCAAGAGTCTTTTGAATTTTGATTGACTTGTAGGGCTTGGATGAAATCTTGCAGACTTTGGAACTCCTGAAAGGCTTGCTCAGAGAGAGGCAGGTAGAATTGAGCCTCCAGTGAATTATTTGCCAGGAACTTGGCTACAGAAATATTCTTGTGCCTTGCAAAGGAGAAAAGTCGTGGGAACCTGGTTTGCAAAATATTATCATTCCAAAGGTCAGACCAAAAAAGAACCGTGGAGGCATCACCAATTTTGCACTCAGCAATTCCCCTGAAGAGGACACAGTGTTTCAGAACATCTCTCCACCAAAAGGATCCTCTATCAGTAGTTGCATGGGGAACTTGGCCCTGTGGATAGTGAGCATTCCAAATCAATTTGACCCATGGGATATCTTTTTTGTTGTAGAACTTGTCCAGATGCTTGAGAAGAAGAGCTTTATTTTGGGTTTTGAGATTGATGATTCCCAGCCCTCCTTTGTTTTTGGGTTTTGAGCACTTTTTCCAGGCTACTAAGGGCTTCATTTTGGCATTGGATTCAGATCCTCTCCAAAGACAGTGGCGTCTTGCTCTATCAATATAATCAAGTACTGCTGCTGGAACTTGTAAAGTACACATGTCAAAGGTGGGCAATGAAGAGAGGACAGAATTAACCAGTTGAAGTCTTCCTGCATGTGTCAGGAAGTTTGAGGTGGAAGTGAGCTTCCTTTCTGTTTTACTCATAATGGATCCAAAATGTTCTACCCGGGGCTTTGTGGTGCCCAACGGCAATTTCAGGTAGGTGAATGGCAAGGATTCCAGTTTACAGCCAAAAACTCCAGCTAAGAGTTGAGCCCTTTCCAAAGAGAGGTTTAGTGGGACAAGGCAGGATTTCTTGTAATTAACTCGTAGTCCAGTTGACTGAGCAAAGGATTCCAGCAACCCTTGTAACGTGAATAGCTTCCTCTGTGAGGCTTTCAAAACTAGGAGTGTGTCGTCTGCATATTGTACAATTGGGAATTGATCTTGCTCATAAGAGGGTATTGGTAGCTCAAAGAGACCTTGATGATAAGCTTTATTGATGATATATTGAAGAATATCAGCATCAAGCACACAAATAGAAGTGGGGACAAAGGGTCACCTTGTCTAACCCCTCTGCGACAGTGAAAATGGTTGCCTGGGACACCGTTGAGCAGAATGGAGGAAGAACCAGAAACAAGAATTCTCTCTATCCAATCAATCCATTGGTTAGAAAAACCCAAGTGCTTCATCATCAACAGTATTGTGTTATGTTCAATTGTATCAAACGCTTTTGTAAAGTCCAGTTTTAGGATGATAATTTCCTTTTTGGAATGTTGACATTGATAGATGTACTCATAGGCCCAGGCCAGGCAATCTTGTATTGTTCTGTTTTTTATAAAACCATACTGATTGGTGTGTATCAAAGGTATTATTCTTGCCTGAAGTCTATTTGCCAAGAGTTTTGTGATAATTTTGAGTACGCCATTCAACAGAGAGATTGGCCTGAAATCATTAACACTTGTGGGATTATGTACTTTGGGGACTAGTGTGATGTATGAGCTGTTAATGGCTTCCAGGTTCAAAGTGCCATTTAAGAAGTCAAAGCAAAGAGTGTAGATATCTTCTTTTATTATGTCCCAGCATTTTTTCAGGAAGAATCCATTGAAGCCATCTGGTCCTGGGGCTTTGTCAGGGGGCATTTGTTTTATGACATTGTCAATATCAATGGTGGAGAAGGGCCTTGAAAGAGAATCCAAATCTTCCCTTGTTTGTATCAGTTGAGTGAGGTTGTACTGCATTATTGGGTTAGATGAGCAGCCCATTCTCTTTCTAAAGTCTTCAAGAAGAAGGGCTGCTTTTTCATTATGCTCTGTAACAGGATGACCATCATCAGTGATTAGACTGGTGATGGTGTTAATTCTATATCTTTCCGTAGCTGCAGCGTGAAAAAATTTTGTTCCCTCATCTCCTAATTTAGTCCATCTCACAGTATACCTCTTCTTCCAATATTCTTTCTTATAGCTGTGTAATCTGAGTATGTGGGCTTTTACGATCTTTCCGAAGTTGCTCTCTTGTATAAAAAGAGACCTTTGTTCCTCAAGGGCATCTAAGATTTCTAGAGTGTCATTGCAAATTCTGAGAAGCCTGTTAAGGTTTGATAACTTTCTGCTCCATTTTTTGAGGGCAGCCCTGAGAAGTTTGAATTTTGTCGTGATTCTAGTGGCACTGTTCGAGGCACTGACATTTGTAGCCCACACTATTTTGACCAGATCCATGAATCCAGGGTGATCAACCCAGTAATTTTCAAATCTGAAAATATGGGCTTTTGGGATTGTGGTGCCAATTTGAATCTTGCAAGGGATATGATCTGAAGTTGGCCTGGACATTGGAAGAAGGAGAGTGCTTGGGTAATCAGAAATTCAATTAGCAGAGGTGAAAACCCAATCTAGTTGTTCCATGAGGGGATCATTCTGCATATTGCTCCATGTGAATTTTCTTCCTTTGAGGGGAATTTTCAGAAGACCCAAATTGCTGATGACTTCATTAAAAATCATAATATCATTCATGTTACCACCACTTTTATTCCTGTCAGAGAGGGATCTGTAGAAGTTGAAATCACCCACCAGCATCCAGTTGACCTCATCGTCAATGTGCAAATTATTGAGCCATTGAACAAATTCATCTCTTTCAGGCCCTTGGCAGGGCCATAAACCGTGGTTAAGTTCCAGTTGTGACCATTGTGGGTGGAGGAGAAGTTAACCGTGATGGATAATTTGTTTATTTCAATGACTTCACCATTAAAGATGGAACTGTTCCATCCCATGAATATGCCTCCAGAACTGCCATTAGAGGGAGAAAAAACATATTTGTTGAAGCGCTTGGGGGCCAACTTTTTGAGGAAGGAGTGGTCAAAGTGATCCCTTTTAGTTTCTTGGATACAGAAGATAGCACAAGCACTTTCATCAATCTTTTCTTTAACAACAGTACATTTGTCTTCTGAGTTGATTCCTCTAATGTTCCAATTGAGGATATTCCAGCTTCTTGTTGGACTGTTGTCCAGGCTATTGCTGTTAGCGATGTTACTCATAGGGACAAGTTTGTGCACAACAGAAAATTCTTAGCCCAGAGGGAACTAAGAAAAAGCCCATTGAGTTGGGTCTTAAAACAATTAGAACATTGGTAGCTGGGATAGGCGCTGGAACAGGGTACAAGATCGAAAACAACCACCAAAGGACATCAAGCACAGCAGGCACAACGAGAAGAAACCACCAATCAACTGATAGCATGATAAGAGAGTAGCCACTGAGGGTTCTAGTGCGACCAATCATAACAGACTGCGACCAACTTAACCAACCAAAAGGAGGTACAAAACAGCAAAAATGATCAGGGCATTCCCTGACAATGAAAGGATTAAAAAAACACCAATTCATTGGGACAGACTAAACTTCAGGCGCCAATCCTGCTCTGGCCTGCTACATCTTCAGGCCTGGAGACAAGGAGGAGCGCGGCTGTCACCTCCGAAGGAGAAATGCAGCAGGTTTCAGTGGCCAGCTTCTGTATTTCAATGACAGGAATTTGAGGGAAAACAGTACCCATATCAGAATGCTTGGCAATAGTTGAGAGACTAGGGAATTCAGAAGCATGGCAAGTAGGTGAAAGCAAGATGTTACCCAGCAGATCAGTCTGGGGCTTGACCTTCTTGCCTTTGTTCTTGTTTCTGGTAGGTGTTTTCCCAGTGGGAATGACAGTAGGCTTGTGTCCATCAAGCTTCTCTATGAATCTTGGGCTCCTTCTAAGCTTTCTGGTGGTGGTAGGAGTATTGCTCTTCCTCTTCTGTGACTTAGAGTTTTCACCCTTGCTTGGGCTGTCTGCCAGGGTTCCAGTGGAAATGTTTTCCTGGGTACTTCCAAAGATGTTTCCAATATTCCCCGAGGAATGGACCATCAGCACAGTTTGCTTTTCATAGCTACCACTCTTGTTCTTGAACTTTCTTCTGTAATACACCTTGGTGATTTGTGTAGGTTTGTTCAGGGGGATAGCAGGTGGCACCAGCAGGTATGGCTCAGGCTGAGCTACTACTGGCTCTTGAAACAGCAGTTCAGGCTGAGCAACTACTGGCTTTTGAAGCAGTAGTTTAGAGCCAGAGGGGGGGCCATCCATATTGTTCTGGTCTGGGATGTTGACAACAATATTGAGGGGTGTGATTCCTAGAGCAGCAAGGTCAACTTTTATGAGAGAACCTGAGATGGTAAGACTTCCCATAACTCTGGATGAACTAGCACTGCCGTTATTGGCCATTAACTGCCTCAGCCCATCAGCAAGGAATTTTGTGATAGCCTCTCTTTGTTCAATGTCTGCTTGGCTTTCTGACAAACTAATATTGCTGTTATTGATCCTGATAGGCACTGCTAGGTTGACAGAAATAGCTGTCTGATTCAGGTTGGCTTGCAAGTGATTTTGGGCAGCTTCAACTTGGTTGATCATCAGGGAGTCCTGCACTGCCATCTGGTTATCAATGTTGACCTCTCTAACAGCACCCTGCCCAGGCTGAAGAAGAGTTGCAGCAGTTGAAGATGAGGCTGCAACACCCAAAACTGCTGATCCCTGGTCTTCCTCCATGACCCCTTGATTCTGATTGTCTTCAATTAGTTGCGCCATGAGCTGATCAGCCATCTGAACAATATTCTCAGCTTCTCCAGGGACCACCGGACCCTCAATAGGGTGTGGGTTGCCATTGTGAGCAGGTGGATCCTCTTCATCTGCTGGCTCAATATCAGTAAATTCTGAGTTGAAGACGTATACAGGGACAGTCCAAGAGCGACCAGCTCCATTGAACTCTTTACCATGCTTGATTACCAGGCTACGGGGAACATCTTGAGGATTATTAATCAGAACTTTGACTAACACTCGAGACCGAGAGCAGTCATTAGAATTCCAAAACAATAGCTGACCAAAAATACTACAGACTTGCTTCAGAAACAAAGGATCTTTGAAATCAAGCGGATAACCAAGCAGTAAAAGCCAACTCGTTCTAGTATATGGCGACCTACGCATATTCATTGGAGCCTCATCATGCTTCACAAAACGGAATTCATGACCTCCTATCTAGTGTGGGTTTGTGGCAATTAGAGTATCTCTTTGACATGGGTTGCCTAGTTGGAAGATACCGACACCATGCGGGTGTGGGGCAAAGTATAGGACATTTTTCCGTACCTCAACCTCGATGTAATCCTTGGTCAGATACATGAGTTGGAGCTGTTGTGCCGAAGTGAGCTGGGCCTCAGTGATGGCAATAGCATGATCTTCATGTCTCTTGGTAAATCCTCCTGAGATGCAGACAGTGCACCTAGTCCGCCTGTGTTCCCCACCATCTTCCAGGATCATCGCACTAGGGAAGAAGCGCCTTGGATCGATGGCAAAGTTTGCCATTGTGGGTTGAACGTTGTGTGTGCTGGCAGAGGGAGGAGGAGGTACGGGTTGCTTTGGTTGTTCTTGAGCAAGTTCCCCCAGAAGGGTGGGGGGAATGCAGAGGGTCACAGTTTGTGAAAGAGGGGAAGGCAAAGGGGCACTTGTTGCGTTGGGCCCTATAGACCATTGGATGGGGGGAGGCTTGTCAATTCCATCTTTAATGCAAACTGTGCCCGAGGGGAGCTTGTTGGGCTTGGCGGCCCATTTATGCTAGAGGTTGATTCTTCGTTTAACACAAAAGCGGGCTCGGTGGCCATAGGAAAAGCAATAAATGCACCTAATTTCTCCTCTGCACTCCCTAACTAAATGATTCGGGCTTAAACAACGAAAGCAGAGCCTTACATTAGTGCTGGGAGAGAAGTTAAATCGATCACCTTGGGGGAGATGCTCGTCATTATTCTTCTGTCTTGGCTGTGGGGTTTTGGCGGCTTTGCAATTATGACTGCTAATGCCGAGATTACTTTTGAGAGTTTGAAAAACATCAGTAACCGGGACAATCGAAAGATCTTTTTGCCGATGAACACCAAGAACACTATGAACACCATGAACAGGATGAGTATTATGGATAGCTTGATCAGTTTGAATTCCTCGAACACTTTGAACTTGATCACTTGAAATAATATCAGCAATAGCAGGGGGGTCATCGGAGCTACCAGAGCTGCCAGGGACGTCTCCACAATTGGAACCCAAGCTTTGAACGTGATTGAGGCAAAAGTCAGTTGATCCTCCACTCCCCAATGGAGTTGAAGAGGGGCCAAAAAACATATGAGAAGGAGTCGGAACTGGGACTGGGCAAAATAAACCTCCAACTTTGATTGCTGAAGAAAGTTCTTTGAGACGAGATTTGCTCACTGGAGAGTCCAGCACTAACTTTTTGCTGAAGGAGACCTTCTTACCAGACAGCTTGCGCTTGTTTTTTTACTAATTTTTGTTGTCCAACTATCTTCTTCCTTCTCCCATCTTCTCCATTCATGTTGCCAGTCAGCACCTCCGTCACGCCACAAATGAAAGTAAACATCAAAATGTTCTTTAGTGATTCTCTTAAGAGCTCGAACAAACAGACCCACATGTTTGGAGGCAACAGAGAAACGAAAATGGCGCTCTTCCAGAAAAGTCACATGAAACCCAGCAGGAGTGCCTCCAAGACAGCAATGAAGAGCCATGGCTACTGAGTCTTTAGTCAGCCGAAAGAGATATCTCCGGAAAACCACTAGCAAGAAGAAAGAACCATCTGGCGAAGAGGAAGTGTGGTGAACTGAAGAGGAGAACTTATGTAACACTTCGGCTTGAAACCTCTTACCAGGAGAGAAATCCCAGTCCTTCACTAGGTCCTTCAGCGTCGGGTCCTGTTCCAACTCGAGCAGGGCACCCAGCGGGAGCGGCGTGCGTAACTTTCTCTATATCATGCCTAGATGGATGAGATCTTATCTTTAGAAGATATCTCCACCTCATTAGTGTTCTAAAAGGTGCCCTAGGCGCCGCTTAGGCGTTGGGTGGTGACCCGGTGCCTCGCCTATGGTTCTAGTCGGTTGTGAAGGCGGCGAGGCGACCGCGCGGCTGCCTAGGTGCGCGAGGCACCCGTGGGCTAGGTGGTGAGGCCAAATGCCCTCAAGAAGCCCTGTAGAAGTCACAGCACAAAAGAAAACACTCACAAGTCGCACACACCTCTGCAACAAACGGAAATCGGCTAGGGTTTCTCCACGCTGCCGTCGCCGTGCCGTGGTTGCGTTGTCGCCGCGTCGCCTTTGCATGGGCGCCAAGCTGCCTCTGTGCCGTGGTCGCGCTGTCGCCGCGCCACCTCCACGTGGGCACCGAGCTACCTCTGTGCCGTGGTTGTGCCGCCTCTGCACTGGCACCGCGCTGTCGCCGCCTCATCCCGGTCCTCCGTTGCTCCGCATCGTCTTCACCTCCGCACCGTTGCCGCCTCACCCCGGTCCTCCGCTGCTTTGCATCAGCTTGACCTCCGCCGCTTCGCATCGTCTGGCCAGGTAGGTGGTATGTGTGTCTGTGTGGACTAGACAGTGTGATCCTGTGGTTATTAAAAAGGGCCGGCCAGTGATGTCCGATGAACAGTGTGGTACCGTGTATGCTTCATTCAAGTAGTCAAGTTATGAACTGCTAAGTACTAACACAATGTTAAATGCTCAATTCAAGTAGTTATGAGATTTCCCTTTTTGTTTTGCTCGTGTTGTACTACTGTTTGTACTTACAGGCTATAGCCCATTTGCTTCATCACTTTATTCTTCATTGGCTGAATGGTTGTGTAATCCACTAATTTGTGTATGAATAAATATGATACTACACTAGGATGTCATCCGCCGCGTTGGCTCCTGAGGTGGGCACCAAAGATAGCCTCAAGAGAAAATCGGGTGACGTAGAGTGGGAATATGGGGTGTTGGTGAATCCAAACAATTTGGACAAGGTGAAATGTGTCTTGTGCAACAAAGTGGTTTCCGGGGGCATCTATAGGATTAAGTAACATATTGCATATATTTAAGGAAATGTTGCAAGATGTCCCAAATCTACAAAAGAAGACCAAGCAAAGTGCCGTAATTCTATTAAGGAGGCAAAAAAACAAGAAGAGGGGCAAGAAAGCACAAGATGATGTTTACATTAAGCATTTACATCAAAATTTTACATCAATGGATGGAGAGCTACCATTGTTGCTCAAGGTAACAATTTTTTTATCTAAACATTATATGTGTGTGTGTGTGTTATTGCTTATCTTCGCCTGCTATCCTTATTTTTAATTCAATTGCCTAAGCCCCGCCTAGTGCCTTCTTGAACATTGCACCTCATACACGTCCTTGGCACCAAAAAAGATCAAAAGGAGAGAAATCCAAATAAGAAAGGCACGTAAATCAAAAACACAAGAGGAGATCCATGACACAACTCACTTGGGCAAACTTTGGATATTCATTTTACTTGGAGAGAAATGTTTTACAGCCAATCTCTCAGGATAGCAAAGCTCAAGCCTAGAACACAAAAAGCTGTAACACAAGGAAACCCTAACACTAATCTTGGAGGGTCTATAACTCAATATAAGACTTATATAGTGGAGGCTCCTTATCTCACACCAAACTAGCTACTCCTTAGTGCATCACACCACTTACATATGGGGAAACCCGGTAACCCGCATACAAACGAGTTTTATATTATACATACTTGCACGTTTTTCAAAGCGTGACTTCCAAAAGTTCCATGAGCCTAATAATATATTCCATTCATAAAGACGTGACCTAAACCACTTAGACCAGTAATGCGGTTTTGCAAACCGTCACTCCACTTGGTTTCAGACAATTTTCTCAATTACCATCTGCCGGTCTTCACGATGATGTGATGCTCATAACTTATCATCAAGATCGTACGCTTGCACCGATGCCGTCACCACTTGAAATGCCCAAGTCCTATGGCATGCCAACATCATACCATAGCTCGTGATACCTAATGCTTGCTACCAAAATCGTATGTTTGCTTTGAGAACCATCACCATTTGAAACGCACAAGACTAATTGGTACACCACATGCACACATTACCTCCTTGCGATCTTTGCCTTTCTCCCATGTTCTCGGCTTGAGATGATGCTCCACCTGGATTTATATGACATTCCTTGGTCACCAAGCCTCAGCTTGCAGCTGACCGCAATGTATCATCAAAGCACATGCACATCAAAGATAAAGCAATCAATCTAAGCATAAATGGCATGCACTTGATCCCCAATTAGCAAAACATATGCATAGACTTACGCCATGGCTAACCCTTGCTAACACATGCACAAACTCCCGTTGTGACTAACACCACAAAGAACAATTCAAACCAACTCAGGTTATCACAGGAGCCAGTTTGATCGTCGCACCCATGCCGATCAGACTGCCTAGCACCCACCAGTCATACCGCGATTACAATGCCGGTACTACCGCACTAGGTCACAAAACCAAAAACCTCCAAAAAATCTCTGGAAAATAGCTACCGCTAACAAAGAGTTGGTATTACCACTCTCTGGTCAGACCACAACCCAAGCGCTGGTAGGACCGCCAGCAACGGCCGGTTACATCGCGCAGGTTAGGCCGCCAAGGCATTGCCGGTCAGACCACAACCACACCGCTGTCAGACCGCCACCCCAGGCTGGTCTAACCGGTGCTACTGGAAAAGCACAGGTCAAAATGCAAATTTACAAAAATCAAACTCAAACAACAAAAGTAAGACACACGCAATGTCGAATACTCATCACTTTTATAGGGCTGCCACCATATGGTCTTACACTCATGACTCATCCCTTATTCCTTACTTGAGAGTTGAGACTCTTGGGTAGTGCCCGTGGCTTCTCTTGCTGGTACGGCCACCAGCATCCCGGTGAGGGAGAGGCTCCGGGAGTGGAGGTGGAGCAAGTTAAGGAAGGCTGTAGTTGTCACAGTCATGCTTGCCCTCCTTCCTACCCTTGGAATTTTCATTCATTCTGTTTCTATTGGTGGATTTTCAGTTCTAATACATATGTTTTCTTCGATTTCTAGATTGAATTAGAATTTGTTGCTTTAAAGGCTATGGATTTGCTACCCTGGACCCAACAATGAAGCCCCGTGATCTCTCTGAGGCAAGGGAGAAGGTAAGATGTGTGAATTTGTTGTATCAATGCCTAGGAGATTGGACTTCAGGCAAGGGAGAAGGTAGGATGTGTGAATTTGTTGTATCAATTCCTAGGAGTTTGGACTTCAGGGTGGTCAGCTTGATCCGATGCCTGACTGCTATTTGTTTCCTGTTCCTTTTTTTCTTGCAGTTGTTGGAGGCTGCCATGCACATGTAGGATTACAAGGATGCTAGCATGTGTTCTGGGACATGCCGTATTTACAACTGTGGAGGTGATGGCCTGTCAGCCACTGCTTGAGCTTTTTTGGCATTACCTCCACATATCACCTAGACATGATTACGAAACTAAAACACGCAAGCTAGACATTCAGATTGAGTTTATGCTGATCCTAGGCAAAGAAGGCTAGGATTTACATAAGAATCGGTTAATTAGGTAGTGCTGCTATGCTTCGTTGAATGGCTTGATATAGAGTTCACATCCTTCTTGATTTTATCGACGTTATTACTTCAGAAATTGTGAACATCAAATGTTTGCATGTACCCATAGTTAGCCTTAGTTTGGTTTGTAGTTTATATCTGCTCGCTTTCAGGTACAAGCTAGATGCTTGTGCTAAATTACGAAAGCTAATAAGACGGTAGAGCTATCTGTTTTTGCCAACAGTATTGTGCGGCATGTTTCCAATCAATCAAGGAAGATAGGTTGTTTCCATCTTTTTTGGTGTGTTACCTGAAAAGCGCCATCTCATCGTTGTTCCTATCCGATAGCCTGCTGAACATTGTGGGATGTGCCTACAAGGGGTGAAATACAACGGTCCTTTTGCTTCATAGGTATCTATAGCAGAGAAGAGATGGTCAAATGCGTTCATGTATTGCCCAGCCCTCTCTGATTGCCTTCAGAGAGGGCATTGCTGCATACGGAATTAATCTTTTTATGTTTTCCCATTTGGTTTGCCAGCCTAGATAAATTTTTAGAGATTAAACCAACAAATTGTTGATGTTTTACTAGAGATACTTTCTAGCCCAGTGGGTAGAGCGCCTCAGTAGCACCCCCCAGGTCCTGGGTTCGAATCCCTCAGGGCGAATTTCAAGTCTGGGGGTAAAAAAATCCCCTCGCCTGCTACCACACCAAAGCATGGATCAAGGCCCGGCCCGGTCGTTGGTCGTTCTCACCCAGGCAACGGTGCCCCTGTGTAAGGGTGGAGCAGGGGTTCGGGGGTTTTCTCGATCTGCGTGAGAGGATCTTCTCTTAAGCTAAAATGCCTGGGGGCCGTCTTACCCCCCGCAGGTCGAGTTTTTTTGAGCTAGAAAAGGGTAGTAACATCTTTCCTCAACCATTTCTGATGCCCCCCTACGTGTTTTCTGAAATAGAAAAGGTAATATTGTTCCTATTGCTGCCTTTCTCTGTGAATGCGCAGTGAAAAAATATATTCTCTAGGTCTATTTGGTCCAAATAATCTAAACAAGCAGTGTGCTATAATGTGCTATAGATGAACATATTTTCTTATATATTTATGTGCCTTTTTCTAAATTTCAGATTGCCAACTATTGGCCTCGTCCTGTGAGAAGAAGCACCATATCTCAAAATTGAAGGCTGTGTGCCAAGACCAATCATGTTAGTCCTACTTGAAAACTCAAACCTGCTCTCATATTCCTTTAAAAAAACTGCTCTCATATCTGAACATTGTCCTTTGCTATTGTGGTTTGAGTTGGTTTATTCTTTATTTCTATTTTTTTTTGTGTTAGTTTTGGTATCACGTCAAGTAGAGCATATCATAATGGAAAATATCTAGGAAGATGATGCATACTCCGTCCAGTATTTCCCGGGGACTCTCCGCGCGGAGGGCTCCCCACGTCACCCCGCCCGCGCCCTCCGGCCGGCGCGTGGCGGGGTTTTTGGTACGGCCGGAGGAGATAAATTCCCTGTATTTTTCGAAAATTACGTAAAGGTCCTTTTTTCTCGCGAAAAGGTCCCTGCAAGTTTTTTTTAAAACAATTTTGGATAGCGCCCCGCGGGTTCCTAAAATTACGTATAGGTCCTTATTTACTTACGTACAGGTCCTTACAAGCCCTCGGTTTTTTACAAAAAAGATCTTTGTTTTTCCGAAATTACGCCTGTGTCCTCGATTTTTTTTATGAAACTCCCTGCAAATTGTCGTCTCTTTTACTTTAGTCCATACGGTAGCTAGCGCGGCGTGCGCCACGCTTATACAGCTAGTTGATAAAACAATCTGTTCTTTCTGAAGAAGCATCCTCACTTTACATGTCCTGTGCAGCTCCCGCATTCCCCATCTTCCATGTCTTTCTTCAGTTGCATCTTGCTGTTCCGTCTGTTGCGATTTATTTGGTGGAATGCATTGGGAGTAGCAGTCCTATAGCTTATATCAATAAGCTAATATGGTGTTATTGTGTACTTGATTAATCTCCCCCTCTATAGTTGTTCTTTTGACTAGTTATTGCAGTAGCCAGAGAACTCGTGCCAGAGAACTTCACGAGTACTCTTATATTGTAGCGTTTAGTTATGGTTTAATGATTAGTTTTTAGGGATAAACTGGCCGCCCTCTGAAAACTACCAATTGCCGATTAGTTCAGCTGTTTTGTCAGTTACCCTACACTATACATTCCATTTTTCTATATATACTCGCACTTGCTTTTTTTCCCTGTACGAGAATAGCCTGTCTAACAATATTTTTGGATATTAGTTAAATCCATTAGGTTTTAGTTCAGTTCATCAAGGATATGCGCTGACTTTTAGCTAGCATCAGTGCCTAGTTTCTTCATTTGGTTAATTACCATCTCTGCCACACTGAAAACTCATATGTGCATTCTCTTCTCTGTGACAATTTTTTTTGCATGTTTTTTTTAAAAAATTAAGTTGATGTTGCAATGCATTGGACGACTTGACATCCTGTAGGATTAACTGTACAAAATATTTGGATCAGTGCAAAGATATATTTCTTGGTTTTTAATCATAATTTCCCTCATCTACATTTCCTTTATTTTCTCCCATCCAGGATTTTTACCGTACCTTGGAGATTTAGGAGCAGCAGTTGACATGCATCTTCAACCTGCAGATATTTATGTCTTAACGGCATTTGTAGCAGGCCGAGTTATATGTTGTACTAGAGTGTAACATGTGCTAGCCAGAACATCCTGTTAAGAACTTGAGATATACTTGATCCCTACATTGCTTTTGCTGTACATATCGATTTTATTCGTTATGAGGCTGTTTGGTTGCCTGCCTCCGCACCGCTCCTTGCATTTGTTGGGCCAGGCTGAGGAGCGAAGCTCCCTCTGCTCGTTTCCCTCGGGCCTGGCTCGAGGTGAAATTTTGCACGTGATGGACCTGGCTCCGAGAGCCAACCAGACAACCAAACACACGCTTCTTACATGACCTGATACAGGCTAAGTGTATGCAGGCAACCAAACAGCCCCTACGAGGCTGCATATCCAACGTGCTTTGCATACTCATCTCAGTCACAGGCTCACAGTTGGCCCTTCGAGCGTGGCCTAGCGTGTTCTAATCTCAAAGAAGTCATTCGTTGTCTGTTACTCTGACATCAGTATACGGAGCATGCCCAGATTACAAGGGAGAAGCTGTAGTTGTCCAATCTTCTACATATAGGGGCAAAGTTACACGGATACAGATAACTGATGTAAATAATTAGGATTTCACCTATGAAGCTGCACAGGGACTCCAGGACCTCCCTGCAAAGTGCAAACAAATGCTAGCTGTTACACTGCACCCCAGATTGAAGTGTTAGGTTTAGGTCTTTAGGATCTCTAGGGTAGATCTAGCGGGGTGCTTCTTTTCTCTAGGGTTCTTGATGTTCTATCGAGAGGGAGAGAGGGGTACCGACCTTCGGATGTAGAGGAAGCAGAAGCGGCCATCACGGGTTCGCTCGGTGACGTCTGCGCACGGGCAGCGACGGTCGGGGAAGAGGTGCGGGGCTCCTAGGCGACGTGTTCCGGGCGGCGGCGTCTCCCTGGCGGCGGTGAACGGCGGTGGAGCTTCCCGTCGCTACAGCGCCCCCTCTTAGATCGGTCTAGGGTTTTGTCGGTGGGGTGGCGGCGGCACCGGTCAACCTTGGGATACGTGCCGCCCGGCCCCCACCTCTGTTTATATAGCGCTGGCGACAGGGGCCCACCAGCCTATTAGGCTGGGCGCCCCCGATCAGGGCGCGGTCAAAGGGTTGGCATTTGGCCGTTGGGCCAAATGCCTGAGATCATCCTAACATTCTCCCCCTTGATCTCAATCTATACTTTATCTTTAATTACTTTTGACTTTACACATTCCATCACAGATTAGTGCATAGAACATGTCTCATCGTCACGGTCAATCGCCGATAGATTCAACAGCTACAATACACCTCTCTGTTCTGAAATAGTTACTTTAATCTTTTGGGCCATCTTTTAGTCCAGGTATCATAGGCTTTCCCTTAAACCCATGCCGGCTACATGTTCTCTGAACACGTTGGGTGGTAAGCCTTTAGTGAGCGGATCCGCTAGCATCTTTGCGGTACTTATATGCTAAAGACTTATAATTTGATCCCGAACTTTATCTTTCACAACATAGTACTTTATGTCAATGTGTTTGGCAGCACCACTTGACTTATTGTTGTGGGCATACGTTACTGCGGGTTCATTATCGCAGTACAACTTAAGTGGTCTATTGATGTCGTCAACCACTTTTAAACCGGGTATGAACTTCTTTAGCCAGTTCACCTGCCCCGTGGCCTCATAACATGCTACAAACTCGGCATACATTGTGGACGATGTAGTGACGGTTTGCTTTGAGCTTTTCCATGAAATAGCTCCTCCTGCGAGAGTGAATACATATCCGGATGTAGACTTTCTATCATCTCCCGCAAAATCAGAATCTGTATACCCCACTATATGGAGTAAATCTGATTTTCTGTATGTCATCATGAGGCCTTTTGTTCCTTGCAAATAACGCAAGACTTTCTTTATCAATTTCCAATGTTCTATTCCAGGATTGCTCTGGAATCTGCCAAGTAACCCGGTAACAAATGCTAAGTCAGGGCGTGTGCACACTTGAGCATACTGTAAGCTTCCGACAGCTGAAGCATATGGAACCGCTTTCATTTGATCGATCTCATACTGGTTCCTGGGGCATTGAAAATCCCCATATCTGTCGCCCTTGACTATAGGTGCAGGGGAAGGACTACTTTTATGCATACCAAATTTCTTTAAAACTTTCTCTATGTATGCATTTTGTGACAGTCCCAATACCCCTTTGTTTCTATCTCGGTGAATTTCGATCCCTAGAACGAATGAAGCTTCACCAAGATCTTTCATATCGAAGTTTGAGGACAAAAACTTCTTTGTCTCCAGTAGTAGACTAACATCACTACTAGCTAGTAGGATATCATCCACATACAGGATTAGGAAAATAAACTTCCTATCTTTAAACTTTGCATAAACACAGTTGTCCTCTACATTCTCTTTAAACCCAAATTTTCTTATTGTACTGTCAAACTTCAAGTACCACTGTCTTGAAGCTTGCTTTAACCCATAAATCGATTTCTTTAGGCGGCATCCCATTCTTTCATTTCCTTCCACAACAAAACCTTTCGGTTGTGCCATGTAAACATTTTCCTCCAGATCCCCATTAAGAAATGCCGTCTTTACATCCATCTGATGTAACTCTAAATCATAATGTGCTACTAATGCTATTATGATTCTGAAGGAATCTTTACATGAGACTGGAGAAAATGTCTCATTGTAATCAATCCCTTCTCTTTGCGTGAATCCTTTTGCCACTAGTCGCGCTTTGTATCTTTCTACATTCCCTTGGGAGTCATGTTTTGTCTTGTAGACCCATTTACAGCCTACTGTTTTGGCTACTTTAGGAATAATTTCCAAGTCCCAGACTTTATTAGTCTTCATGGACCTCATTTCCTCTTCCATGGCCTCAAGCCATTTTGAGGAATTTTCGCTTCTCATGGCTTCTTCAAATGAGTTGGATCATCCTCCATTTGAAATTCCTCTGTATGATAAATCTGATAATCATCAGAAATAGCTGATCTTCTTACTCTTTGAGACCTCCTCGAGGCCTCCTCATTTGGTACATCTACTGTTTGAGGCTGCTGTTGCTCCCCCTCATCTGTGGCAATAGGTTCTATAGGGTCCTGAAGAACAGGTTCCTCATTATCATTCATTGTTGCCACAGGAGGAACAATAACAGGTGCTGACACCACAGTGTCTTGCACCGATGGTGCAGCGACAGCAGGTAGTGTGAAGAATGACTCTTGAATCATCGGAGTGGGCGCATACGCCCGCTTCTCTTCAAGGTCAATCTCTCGAGCTACCATGCTCCCCTTCATCATTTCATTCTCTAAGAAGACAGCGTGTCTCGTTTCTACAAACTTTGTATATCTGTCTGGACAGTAGAAACGATAACCTTTTGACTTTTCAGGGTAGCCAATGAAATGGCAACTTACTATTTTGGGATCAAGTTTCTCAAGGTTTGGGTTAAATACTTTAGCCTCAGCAGGACTCCCCCACACACGTAAGTGGTTTAGTGAGGGAACTCTTCCTGTCCACAACTCGTACGGTGTTTTGGGCACCGACTTACTAGGCACTCTGTTGAGAATATGAATGGCGGTTTTCAACGCCTCCATCCATAAACTCAATGGGAGTGTGGAGTAGCTCATCATACTTCGCACCATATCCATCAGGGTACGGTTGCGTCTTTCAGCTACTCCATTTTGCTGAGTTTCGCCCGGCATAGAATACTGGGCCAATATGCCATTTTCCTGTAAAAACCTTGCAAAAGGTCCAGAAACTTGTTCATATGGGGTATGTCGACCGTAGTACTCCCCCCCACGATCAGATCGGACTATCTTAATCTTTAAATCGTGTTGGTTTTCAATTTCAGCCTTAAATATCTTGAATTTATCCAAGGCTTCATTTCTTTCTTTGATTGGATAAATATATCCAAAACGGGAGTAATCATCTGTGAATGTTATGAACGAGTCATATCCATCCACACTTTTAACAGAAAAAGGACCACAAATATCTGTGTGAATAATTTGTAGAACTCCTGTGCTTCTTTTAGCGTCTTTTTTAATTTTCTTTACATATTTTCCTTTAATGCATTCTCTGCATTGTTCTAAGTCTGAGAACTCTAATGGAGGAAGAATATCATTCTTTACTAGTCTTTCTATTCTCCTCCTCGAAATATGGCCTAAACGACAGTGCCATAATTTCGACGACTCATCTAGAGTTCTCTTTCGTTTTCTGTTTACATTCGTAGACGAGGATTCAATCACTTTCTCGCACGCAACGTTCTCATTATCGCATACGACATTCACATCATCACACAATGATAACAAATAAAGCTCATTCTGTAATATGGCAAGACCAACACATTCTTTATTAAACATTATTTCGCACTTGCCATTTCCAAAATTGCAATCATAACCATCTTTATCCAAATTTGACACACTAATCAAATTCCTCTGTAAAGAGGGTACAAAAAGGACATCTCTAAGTAAAAGAGTGGAGCCATTAGCTAATTCTAATGAAAGATCGCCAACGGCTTCAACTTCAGCTTCGACTCCATTTGCAATTTTAATGCATCTTTCTTTTCTTTGTGTAGTCCTCGTCGAACGGAATCCCTGTAATGAATTAGCAACATGAACAGTTGCTCCTGAGTCAATCTACCAAGTGGATTTCGAATATTTCACATACAGGCATTCATTAATAAAGGTAATAATGTTCTCACCTTTCTTTGCCATTATCATCTTTAAATAATCAGGACAGTTCTTCTTGTAGTGTCCTGTCTTCTTGCAGTGAAGACACTGGTCTTTGTCTACAGCAAATTTATTCTGTTGAGGCTGATGTACAGAGGCTTTGCCCTTGTTCTTTGAGAAGGAGTTACTGTTGTAATTCTTTTTCTTGTTATCCTTCACATAGTTGATAGAACCACCATGTGAGGATTTGATTCTTTCCTCCTCTTGCACGCACATGGCTATGCACTTTTCCATGTCCCATTTCTCGGGCTGCATATTATAGTTGACAACAAAAGTGTCAAACTCTTTTGGCAAAGAAGCAAAAACCAAATGAATAAGGAACTCATCCTTGAGAGCCAAATCCATCGGTTTAAGTTTAGATGCCAAGTTGCTCATTCTAAGAATGTGCTCTCTTATGCCATTGCCACTGCCAGAATACCTTTCTGTTACCAGCTGCTTACTCAGCTGTGTAGCATAAGTCTTTGAAGAGCCAGTGAACTGACTCTTTATTTTATCAAGGTATTCAGTGACAGTGTCACACTCTGCAATTGAGCCCACAATCGCAGGCTCAATTGTGTTCTTTATCACAGCCATACATTTCTTATTGGTTGTGGTCCATTTCTAATTTTTTTGTACGGATAATCCATTTTTTATTCGAAATTACAGAAATATACCCGCGGGAAAATTTTTTACAAAAATAGGCTCCAGTCGCCTAATGGTTGGGCGACTGAAGCCTTTCGCCCAACCATTGGGCGACTTTAATCCAGTCGCTCTACCATCGGGCGACTGCATCCAGTCGCCCAACCATTGGGCGACTTTCATGCAGTCGCCCAATGGTTGGGCGACTGTACTCAGGACCCCGTGAATGTTTTAAATTTTGTCAATTTTATAGTTTTAAACTGGTAAAAAATCTGCTGAAGTTGTAATAAAAGTTTATGTTCATTGTATGTTGTAGGTGTGTAAAAAATTTTGGGAAACTTTTTTTAGGAACAAATGACCATAAAACAATTGGTACATACGATGGTAAGTAATATTTTGATTTACTGAGAATTTGGAAAGTGCATCAAACCTTCGCCAAAAAAAGTGAAAATTGGTGGAGCTGTTCTTCATACATCCAACAGCCTCTAGAAAAAAATTTGAGTAATTTCGGCCACGGGATCAAAAGTTATAGCAGTTTCAGTCTGTTTCCGACACACCTTCAGTAAAACGGGCATAACTTTTGCATACAGTGTCCGTTTTCGACGTTCTTGTACTCGTTGGAAAGCTAACGACGAGCCCGATCCAATAAAAACGACCCGCTTGCGCCCGTCGCCCTCCAAGACCCCGAAAATCGGCCATCTTTCGACCTAAACCCGCGTCGTAAGTTTTTGGTTTCTGTTTTTGCCCTTTTTCTTGGTCTTCCTTTCGGAATTTGGATTTTGCTTCAACTGAAAAGTTGTAGATCTCGTCGAATCCTTTTAAATGAGTATATATAAGCCATATACAACTTTGCTATTTTATCTTTTCAGACTAGTTGTTTATATTGCATCGATATATAAAACTTGTGATAGCGAGTATTACAGATGGTTTGTATGTAGAACCGTCTGTGATAATCTGACCGCTGGGCCTGTCGATCCTCCTCAACCCAATCCTAGCCCAGAGACACGAATTCTCAATAACATTAAAATATCACTTACCATCGTATGTACCGATCGTTCTACGGTCAATCGTTCCTAAAAAAATTTCCCAAAATTTTTACACACCTATAATATACAATGAACATAAACTTTTATTACAACTCCAACAGATTTTTTACCAGTTTAAAACTACAAAATTGAAAAAATTTAAAACATTCACGGGAGACTTGACTGCAGTCGCCCAACCATTGGGCGACTGCATTTAAGTCGCCCAATGGTTGGGCGACTGGATGCAGTCGCCCAACCATTGAGCGACTGGATTAAAGTCGCCCAATGGTTGGGCGAAAGGCTCCAGTCGCCCAATCATTAGGCGACTGGAGCATATTCTTGTAAAAAATTTTCCCGTGGGTATATTTCTGTAATTTTGAATAAAAAATGGATTATCCGTACAAAAAATTCTCCATTTCTTATGATTAAGGTCATAAGACATCTGTAAGGGAGCATGATCCCTCTGTCTTTTCTGCCATGCAGTGTCATCATCATTCTGTTCCCTCACTGGCGCCAAAGGCTCAGTGGGACGTGCTGTAGTGAGGACCCAGTCCACCTCAGCCAAGATAAACGCTAAGTCAATCTTTTTCTTCCACTCTCCATAATTATCAACTTTGAGAGTGGGGATTTCTTTAATACAACTCATCAAGTTGTATCCTCCTAAAAAATATTTCAAATACAGTGAGAACGTAACATTAAAATTATATGCCTTATTTCCAACGTTGGTCAAAAATACGACATACAATTTAAAAACAATTCTATCATACATTAAATCTACATCACCGTTGGGCAGAAATAGAAATAATGCATAAAATTATCATTAAAAAAATTTATAATACTGTTATTAACAACGTTGGTTAGAAAATAACAATATCATAAATCTCTGGAAATTTTATCTATTTTTTTCAAAATTAAATTCTCCCGTTATTTCGAATTTAATAATGAAAATCATTCAATCTTAACTTTTGCAGCGGAAACTGTAATTATTCTAAAATAATTCATATTTCAGAAGCATTATTCTGTACACTTTTAATCTCTGAAAAAATATACACGTTGGTGCAAAAATTTACAGAGATTTGGATCAAATTTCAATCAAATTCACTCAAAAAAGCTTCTGAAAAACAATAAAATCAATTTTCTTGATTTACTGTGCAAATCGGCCATTTGGCCCGGCCTGCGCAGCCGCGGCCCACGGCGCACGGCGGCCTGCCCGCGCGGCCGAGCGCGCACGGCCTCCCTCGCTCACGAGCGGCCCACTCGGCCGCGCCACACGCGCGCGCGCCCGCGGCCTCACGCGCGGCCCGCTCGGCCGGCCTCTCTCGCACGCCTCACGCGCCCACGCGCGCGGACGTCGCGCCGCCCCCGCGCCCGGCCACAACCTGGGCCTGGGCCGGGAATTCCTCTGCCCGCCTGGGCCAAAAGAGGCCCGCGCGGCTCGACGCGATCTCAGCCGTCCGGCGCCATCCGACGGCTGAGCGTCGTTTTCGCCCGATCAAAACCCGCGCGGCGGACGCTCCCGGAAACCCTAACCATTCTCTTCTCTCCCTCTCCTCTCGCGCCCGAGCGAACTCAACGGCGACGGCGGGGGCTACGTCCACGCCGCCGGAGAAGAAGAAGATGGCGCCACCGCGGGCCCTCTCGCCGGCGTGCGCGCTCCCCTGAGAGGGAGCGTGCCGCCGTCGAGCGGCTCCGTGTTGGCACCCTGTCCCGCGCGTCAACGGTGGCCGCACGTGGAGCGCCGGCGAGCCCACGGCTCGGCCGATCTCCCGCACGCCAGCGACGACGACGGCCCGGCGACGACGGCCAGGTGAGTCCCGGTCTTTTCTTTTCTAGGGTTAGGGTTCGGGTTAGGGTTCTTCCTTCCCCTCTTTTCTTTCTTTTCTTTTCCCCATCTCAAATCTACGCCTAGGCGCTCTGATACCATTGTTAGGTTTAGTTCTTTAGGATCTCTAGGGTAGATCTAGCGGGGTGCTTCTTTTCTCTAGGGTTCTTGATGTTCTACCGAGAGGGAGAGAGGGGTACCGACCTTCGGATGTAGAGGAAGCAGAAGCGGCCATCACGGGTTCGCTCGGTGACGTCTGCGCACGGGCAGCGACGGTCGGGGAAGAGGTGCGGGGCTCCTCGGCGGCGTGTTCCGGGCGGCGGCGTCTCCCTGGCGGCGGTGAACGGCGGTGGAGCTTCCCGTCGCTACAGCGCCCCCTCTTAGATCGGTCTAGGGTTTTGTCGGTGGGGTGGCGGCGGCACCGGTCAACCTTGGGATACGTGCCGCCCGACCCCACCTCTGTTTATATAGCGCTGGCGACAAGGGCCCACCAGCCTATTAGGCTGGGCGCCCCCGATCAGGGCGCGGTCAAAGGGTTGGCATTTGGCCGTTGGGCCAAATGCCTGAGATCATCCTAACATGAAGCAGCAGAAATCAGGCTAGCAGCCTAGAATCGAGGGTGAACACTGTCATCGTGCCATTGAATTATCACATTGAGCAACAACTATTGCATGGGACCAAACCATCAATAGGCGAAAACTCGACGATGTCATTCTTATTCCCAATTTAAAACACATGTAGCATGAAAAATGCTCTAGTAACTTCATTGATTACGGCATCCTTTCGTAGACCACGATTAGCTCCCGCAGCACTCCAGCACTGGTGGAGCAGCAACCACGAAAAGCTGGTATTTTGCTGAACACTAATCTACACTCTGGGGAGGCATTTTCATGCAGGCCTTCTCCACAGATTCATGGGAAATATCATTTTGTTTCTGGCTTTGGGTTATCTTTATTTGTGTCTTTCCCGGATATGGCAGCCGTCGCTGCTGCTGTCACAGCTGTGGCTGCTGCACCAACCTTCACACCTCCTGCAGCTTTCATCGCTCCGGCGATCTTCGCAAATGCTGCTACCCCACCAACTAGGGCAGCACGCAGAGCTACCATCGGTCTGATCTCCATGGTGTATTCCTGGAGCATTTGATGCATAAATGAGCAATTTCAGCACAGATTAAACGCAAGCTTTGCGCTTCTGAAATACATTTAGAGGAAGTTAGATGTGAATTTTTTTTCATTCTTCAGTGATGACTTAACAGGTAAAAAAACAGTAATGATCGTTTAACCTAAAGCATTTTTACTGGTGTGTTCTTTCTGTTATCATGCCATTTCTCCGTATGTTCATATACAACATTGTGTGATTTTAGCAGAGAACAGCTACATAACCTCTTAAGTTGCTTATCCTGTGCATGGCCAGTTGAATTCACAATATAGCTAGAGATGGGCAATTAACCAAGCTACTGCTTAAATAGAATAAAAGTGATTTCATTTTGGGCTAAAGATTATATTCAAGTCTCTTGTAAAATACTCACTGAGATATAGAGTAATGCCAAATGAACCGAGCATACACGAAGATTGACTACAACCCTGCTACTGAATAGGATAGGGCCACAACTTTGCAGTAGTGCATCGTGCTGGCTGCTACATCGAATTATTCAGGAATTGTACACAGTAAACATGGCCTATATAACTAGCCACAAGTTGCAAGGCTAGCCACCCTTCAAAGTTTTCAGTTTTGCTCAAGATTCCATGTCAAACTACTTAAATTTCTCTGTTTTTCCAAATTTCCAGCCATTTTCTTTCTTTTTCAGGTATGTAACACCTAAGGACATCTAACGCAATTATCCAATTAACATGACTTTTTTTTTCAAGAACGGAAGTGATATCACTGACAAGACTGTTTACAACATTGAAACCCCAATACACAAAATCAAATAGCGCAAAATCAGCAGTGTGCACAGTGTAACCATCGGAAATCCTTTTTTACTCGTAAAATGTAACTGCATAGTTCAGATTCATGGTTGCTCCACCGTGTTATTTTTTCCTTCTATAACACCACATGCTAACCTACTGATCGTTTCCTACGAATCACAACAACTGCAAGCCCATCACTCGGCTTCGAGGCTTTGGCCAGATACAGCCTTGTCTGCTACACCAGTCACTAGACTAGACAGATCTGTGGCTTTAAAAAAAAGGCTTTTTAAAAAAGACTAGATAGATCTGTCATGCTAAACCTAGCTGTGCCGATCTCTGATTCTGCGTGAGCGCACATTTACATGTAACTTGCACCATATCGAATTCAAGAGGCGAAAATGTAGGAAGTAGGAACGCCTGCAAGATGGGCATGGGAACGGAGATCAAATACCTGAAAGGCTGAAACGGCCTCCAACCTCTGCTTCTCACGGCGGAGCCTGAGCCGCCGCTTCTTCTTCTCACGCGGGAGGGGGCGCGCCCAGCTAACCAGGCGGAGCACGGAGGGTGCGAGTGAAAACCCTAGCTCCAGATCTGCTCCGCCCCATGCGTCCAAGTGTCGAGCATACGAGCGAGGAATGGGCCTTAATAGGTTCGTGTACAAGCCCGGCCCGCTCGGCGCCGTGGAGTGGGCCGCTGCGGGTCGCAGCCTAGGACTATACGGCCATTTCATGGGATTCATTCATGTTTCTGTGAAACTCTCACGAAACTAGCTAAATACTTGTGCATTGCTATGAATTTAAAAAAAATTAGAATATATTTGTATGCACGTTCCCATAAATTTTATCACTCGTTAATTTTAGAACATGTAGTATGATAAAAGTTTAAAATCCGTAGAAGAGGTGGAAGATGGTAACTGTTGGTGGAAGTAGAGAGGATGTGTAGTTAGATATGAGAGAGAGAGGGAGAGAGATGTTAGATAGATGATCAAGATTTCAGTATTCAAATCGGACGGTTGAGAAGGGAGGAAACAGAATGCATCAACCACCAACTCAACTTATTAAATAGTAAATATTGCTTAGCTCGGTGGTATCGAACTGACCATTCCTGTTACCTTTTCCCCATTCCATTGCTGTTATTTACGTGAGTTGGCCAAAGTGGATATTGTGCTTTAGATTTGCAAGTTCGGTTCAGGTTTATACACTAAAACGACGTGTACTATTTATCTAGAATGCAATCTAGTTTTTTTTTTTTGCGAGACAAAGAATGCAATCTAGTTGCCCATACAGGCCCTGTAGATCAAGTTAGCAATCTGTTTCTATCACCAAGAAGGAAATAACTGACTCGTACACATGAACTTAACGCTACAGCGACCATGGATTCTTTTCAAGTCTGCATGCATGGCCGTCTCAAAACATTTCCTCGCCACGATAAACCACAGCATTGATCACGCTTTCCTGCCGGGACCGTTGTTGAAGGTTCATAACATAAACTGAGGTTACAACAATAACTTTCTCCAATCGTCCACGAGCACCCAAATCAACGATGGTCATGCATAAATCAAGGCAAGATCAAATGGCACAGAGTTCCGGCAAACGAGTCCCAGCCTGACCCAGTGTGTGATAGAAGATCATCTTCAGACAAGTAGTAAAAGCTTATCAGCAGACTGCAAAGATAATTACACAATCTTAGGGTATCATCCGGTAGCATATAACTAGAACATAACGCTAACGTTGTCCCAAACCATTAAACATCCACCAACACAACACAGAGTGCCCCAGACAACTGCCCAGGGGCGGATCTACAGTAATTCATGGGTATTCAGCTGAATACCTAAAATTTTTAGCAAAAAAACTAGTATATATAAAGTATAATACATATATATATATGAGTAGTTATACCAAATACGGCCTGTTTATACGCAGCAAGCCCAAAATAGCGTCAATTCTGTTTGGCCCATTCGCCCTCCAACGCCCACGCGGACGCTCGCCTCGATCTTGGCCCAGCCCAGGCCGCCTAGGGTTGATGGCTTGAAGCCAGGCCGAAGTCGCCGACGCCATCCATCCATCGCCAGTTCGCCCTAGGGACGACACTAGCCACCGGTCGCTCCTCACTCCTCACTAACCTCTCCGGCGCCTCCGCCTCCGGCCATCCGGCGACCTAGGAGTCTCAAGGAGAAGGAGGAGATCCAGAGGCTCGGTCAGCAGCAGCCCGATGGCTCCTACAAGGTACCCTTACCTCTCCCCCAAAACAATCGCAGATCTGGCATTTGCACGGTCGCATTTTACATCTTTCTGGTGGCCTGCGTTAGGATTTGTGTTCTTTTCGCCATGTTTACTCTAATGTGCAGTGCGATGTTCTCTGCCAATGATCTGATTTCTGATGTGATAAGTGCCCTGAAATTATGGTCCGGGGCTCGGGGGTGAAGGCTTAGATTAGAATTTAGAGGAATTTAAATAGACCACTGCCACATTTGTTGGATTCTGAGGTGATCTTGTGGTGCTGCTGGGATCATGATGTGTACATATAGCAATGTGTTGCTTGTAGGAGAATGTTTTTTTGCTGATGTGTGCAGTGCAGATCCATAATTTGTGCATCTCTGACCAGTATTGGTCATGGAACAAAGCTAATGGGATCTTTTACGAGAATTGCTGATCTTGATTGATAAGCTGAATCAATGATACGGAGTTTCATATAAGATTTATTTTGATAATATTAATCTATCCTCAGTCCAATGGACCTCACAATTTATTGTACAAATGAGCCAATGAAGAACTCCCCTGTTCCATCCTTCTCTGGCCTACTGGCCTGGGCAGAGCATTAGCAAACGCTTGAATCAAATTATCTTTCGCTGGGACAAGGTGGAAACTCTTTCCCCCATTTTTACTGCAGTTTAAGATGTAGTAATAGGTTTGTATTCTGTAATGTAGAACCTTCTGAATTCTGAAAGACTGAAACCCCTAGCTGAAGTAGTCTGTAGTCAATACCATGTGCTTTTAACTTGGATTTCACGTGTTCAGAAGTACAAACACAAACCAGTTCTAGACCAATCATGTCCAAATACAAACATGAATTATTTGTTGGATGCTAACATGTTGTACTTACAGTCAAAGCGCATGCCTGATCAGAAGCTATATGTACCTAGATGCTTCCTTTCATCATTCATGTTATTAGCTCTAATCAGATGAATTAACATTATCAGCATGCCTATATAGGCAAGTTGTTGTCCATTAGCCAGCACATGACCATGCATATTTCTCAAACCGCGGCCTCTGTTCTTGTCAATCATAAAGTTCAGAACTCATAGATATGCCTTTGTGATATGAATAATGCAGTTGTCGTTAGTTGTTAAAACACTGTGCCATTTGGCAGATTGCTGTATCATGCAATCCTTTGCAGTTTGTTGGAAAGAGATGGTTTTGGTTGTCTACTTGTCTTGATGGATCTACGAGAATTAAAAAAATAGCATTGGGAGGTCAATGATTGGTGCATCATTTGCTAAATTAAGCAATGCCAGGTTGGTCTTAGCATCCTGGGAGAGAGAGAGAGAGAGAGAGAGAGAGAGAGAGATCACGTAAATTAAGCTTCTTTGCAACCTTAATCGTAGTTTGATACAAGTTGTGAATCGCGTTAATGTTTTATTTTTAATTATTTTGTAATTTCTTTATATTATTTGAAATGTTGTCCATACTATGAATAATTGTACTTTAATTTTTGTTATTGTAGACTTTTATGTATTTTATTGAACAATATTTTTATAACTTCGAATACCCATTCTGAAATTCCTGGATCCACCACTGCAACTGCCTCACCACCTAGCAAAACCGGCACATGCCTCCGGTATATCAACAATAGAATCTCACCTGCGCACAACACAACCAACGATCTCCTGGGCAATTCAATGGAAAATACTGCATCAACCAACACCAGTGCAAGGGACCCAGCGCACTGGAACAGTTCTACTGCTGCTTGCACTCCGCTGGTTGCTCAGTGTTCCCTTGTGCCCCAGCCTTCGGTGGTAACTGGTAGAAGATATACGATGAGTTGTATAAGATAATAACATTACTAACTGGAACAAGGCAAGTGAATATTACTCATTTGAGATTAGTGTAGAACTTGTACCTTTTGTTTACCCAACGGCTGCGCAGACAATTGCAAAAGAAATGTATTAGCAAGGTCAATTAAACATGGTAATGCTGAAGCAAGCAGACTGCCTTCTTCTTTGGTTTGTTTTCTTCTTCACGCCCAGTGCGTCTCCCCGACCCGAAGTAGCTCAACCGTTGAGTTGCTCGTAGCAGGTCCGGCTAATCGTACCAGTCGTGTGGCGGCGGCTGCGCTCGGCGGCACAGACGAGGACGAGCGAGCGGTGGGGGATGGAGGCGGTGGTGCGGGGGATCGGTGCGAAGCTGGCGGAGCACCGGGAGAAGGTGACCAGTGCGCTGCTGCTGGGCTCGTTCGTGGCGCTGGGGGTGCGGTCGTCGGAGCAGCAGCACGAGATCGACGACCTGGAGGCCCAGAAGTCGTCCCTCCGCGCCGCCAACGCCTCCATGTCCTCCACCATGTGGGCCTGGAGGGAGGAGCTCTTCTCCCTCGCCGCTGCGCCCTCCCCGCCCATCTCCGCCGCCCGCCTCCGCGACATCTACGGCGAGGAGGATCCCGCCCCGCCCGCGCCCAAGCAGCCAGGTGGGTACCTCACTGCTTTCAGCCATGCTTGTTCCCTACTAAAATTTATAGATCGTGTGGTCTAGTTATACTTTCATAGGGGTTGATGCTAATCTGAACCTGAAATCGATTCGTGGGTTGCAAAGTTAAAGCCATGTTTGAGAAAATTGCTTGTAGATCGTTAATCTGTTCATGCTTTGGTTATGCATGTAAATGTCTAAAGCAACTTAAGGCTGCGACAGCCGTATTTTGGGTTGTTTCTACAAAGGGTGTGGTCATTATTTTGGTAAGGATAACATTGGACTTAACTTGTGTAACGTAGTCTTGATTAATAGGCAGCAAAATGGTGTCGGAGATGTTGCATTCATTCTAGTACAATGGATAACAAAACGAGGCTTGACCAGAACCGTTGTTGTAGTTGTGTTTATGTTTTCACGCACTGCATCATTTTATACCTTCTAGTAATATTATTTTACTGAAAAATTTCATGTTCAATGCCACATTATAGCTTCATAGTGCTCGATGATCTCATTTTTCATATTGTGAAGATTATGCTCTCGTTCATGTTGATTATTGAATGACATGTGATAGTAGTACCTCAAAATGCTAACAAGGGGGGTTTCATTGTACACAATGTGTAGGTTTTGCTTTTCTTCATGAATTAGGCTGTTAAAGGTGGTTGGATCACCTTGCACCAGTAGTCTGGTACTGGTATTGATATGCAAAAGAAATTTCTTTGAACTTATTTTTTTTTGTCATAACTCAGAATTCATCACGTGACCCATTATATGATGTCCAAGTTTGCATCGTTTTATGTGATGATAGCCAAAAGAGAAGGATATGAATTAAATCTAGGCTGTTGGCATCAGTTGTGAGTATCTTTTATTATTATTATTATTGTTGATGAAGTTTTTGTAAGCTATTATTGAATTCACTGCGTTTAACTGGTTGTCAAGCATGTTGTAATTTCCATATAATGGCATGTGTTGCCTTAACGATCCGTGTTACAACCTGGAGTGCTCTTCATGGTGATTATGGGCATTTGCCTCTTAGAACTGTTGAATTGAAGTATTTGGCTGACAACATCACTGCTTTGCATCAATGTACATTGCTTAGATCAAAATAATAAGGAAAATGAACAGTTCGTTGTGTAGTTTTCGTCAAGCAGTTTTATTGTAAATTGTCAATGTATCATGGTTGTAATAAAAGTTTTGGCCTTTTCAATTTGCAGGATCAAATGCTGAGGAGGAATCAATTTCCATAGCATGAACTCTTTTCCAATGCATGCTGTTTAGCACTATCAGATAGCAAAACTGGTTCGTGAAGGTGATAATGTGTTAGATAATCCTTTAATGCTTGTTGTAGGTAATTGACATCAACAATCTGAGGTTCCATGCTAGCAATAAAAGTAGTAGTTTATTTATCCCGTTTTGCATTAGAAATTTGCAAGGAAAGGCAAAGGCAGTTTAGCTATACATGGAGAGCTCAACAATTTGTGGAAAGATTCAGCTGGATTTTGTGAAAGAATCGTAAAGATTGAGAAAGTTATGTGTTGGCTTGATGTTTTTCTTTTCTTTTCAGATAAAGAAATAGGTCCATTTGTAGATGCTTTTGTAGTTAAAATTTGTGGATTTGTAAGTGTGTGTAGTCCCGAGAAGCAAGATTATTAAGTCGTAAAGTCGAGTCGAGTCATCAAGGGAGCGACTAGTCGACCAACTAGTCTCGACTAGTCGCCAGAGTCAGATCTACAATTATCACAGTCATAATAAAGAAGCAAGCTGGGATTATTATACTAATACTACAACCAAAATAGCTTGTGTAGTGTGCAATGAGGATCTAGGGTTGTTGAGTCACTGGTATTAAGTTTCGGTTAGGCCGAGCGTCTCTAGTGGGCTTCAAACTTACTGATCTAGTGGGTTAGCTCCTAGTCGTGTGGCTGGACATGGCCGGCTAGTCGTGACTAGTCGTCCGGCTGCTCGACTAGTCGCTCCAGTCGAGTCGGCCTCTCTAGTCGTCCATCATGTACTGACTGGATGACTAGTCGTGCATTAGTCGACGACTTAATAACACTGCCGAGAAGTGAAGATAGAGATAGAAGAAAGCCAAAAATAGTCATGCTCATACATGTTTCTAGTTCACAATTCACTACTCTTATTTTAAATTTACATGTATGCAGAGGATGCACATACTTATCTTATTTGGATAACCATAAAAATGCCATGTAGTAGTGGATTGAAGAATGAGGGTAGTAGGATCATTTAGGAATGGTCCTCTACAGTCTGCACTATGTGGAGACAAGGACAATGAGCATTCGAGTTGAAGTAGCCAAGTATTAGTTGGCCGCACTTCATTCATAAAATTTATTCTGTTCCAATTGGCCGCACTTTAGGCATTTTTTGCTTGCTCTTCTGCTTGGCTGCACCCTTCTCATGGCTACCCTTGAACCTTTGTCCTAGGCCTACCAACACGCCACTTTACAATTGGAGGATGTAACTTGAAACCGAGGTCAATTGTGGGCCATTGTGACTTATCTATCAAAGACTCTATGACACCCCAATATGCTGCTTGAAATCTTGCCATAAAAAAGTAGACATGGACTAAGTCCTCCACGTTAGCATCTCTCTGTTGTGCATAGTTTTAATGCATGAAGACATGATTTCCCACTAAGTTGCCACTCCCTGCATGTGTACTATTTTTTTTATTAGGTGTAGGATTGGGTATGGCGAGTTAGGGGGTGAATAATTCTTTCAAAATCTTTCCTCGGGTATCAACTTTACACAACAAAAACTCAAACTCACAAGCTCACAAGACGCAAAAACCACCCGAGACAATCCCTCCAATCAGTTTGACCGTCGGCTTACAAGTGGTCTAACCACTGGCTAGAATGACTGTGCTGGTTTGACCGCTCAGTTCCTTACGGTCTGACCGCTCATCGAGAAATAGTATAGACTACACTACACATAATCCAAGAAAAGATTCAACTCTTAAACTACTTATTCAAATGCAATGAAACATGACACAAACTCTCTCTAGGATGTCAGAAACCTATCCCATCATAAATCATGAAAATCAATGCTAAAGTTTCAACATTTATCCAAAATAAGGAGAGTTGCACTAAAATCAAGCAAAAGATGGAACCTTGATCTACTCTTACTCTGAGTCCTAGATGATTTAGATGACACTGATGGGTTCTCACATGTCATAGCAAACTAGGTTACAATATAAATTCAAGCCAAACCCCTCACAAGAGCAAATTCCCGAAATCATACTGTTGTAGGGGTGGCCCCCACCTAAACCCAGTAGGCCTGGTAGAAGGTTATAAGGTCCAGAATAGGCCATGTGTAATGACATAAGTGCCCTTGGAGGGGATACTCAGATATAAAGGGCATAATTGTAAAAACACTCCCCATGTATATATATATGGAATACAGGCCATGGGGAAGCCACGGGCTATTACTCATCTCTCTCACTCTCCACTACCATCGCTCTCTCTGTTTGGTCTGTAACCACAACAGCTGGCGCCGTCCGTGGGGGAGGACAGGAGCAAACCTGAAACCTGAAGAAGGATGGCACCGAAAAAAGCTTCGTCAACGGCGGCGAGGGGAAAGAAGGCGGCCGGGTCGGGGCGTCGCATGGGCACCAGGGCTTCGGCATCGGCTGCTGCGGGCGTGGGCGACGACGCAGGCACGGTGGTCGAGGACATCGACGCTCGTGCTGCGACGACGACCGACCCCGCCACCGGCGCCGCGACGACCGACCCCGCCACCGGTGCTGCGACGACGACCGACCCCGCCACCGGCACCGCGACGACCGACCCCGCCACCGGCGCCGCGACGACCGACCCCGCCACCGGCGCCGCGACGACCGACCCCGCCACCGGCGCCGCGACGACCGACCCCGCCACCGGCGCCGCGACGACCGACCCCGTCCCCGGCACGGCGACGACCAACCCCGTCATCGGCACGGCGACGACCGACCCCGCCGACGCGACAGCAGCCAACCTCGCCGCCCTCGCCGCAACCCTCGCCGGTAGCGCGGACCGGGCAGTTCGAGGTAGCCACAACGGAGCGACCGGCAGCTCGGCCCGTTGGGCGTGCCGGCGGCCCCGCCCGCACAGGCGGTGGAAAGCGCCCTGCTGGCGGCCCTCAAAGCGTTCCAGCAGGAGCTAGGGGATCTTCGCGGGGCTGTCCGAGACATACAAGAGGCTCGGAGCCAGCTGGCCGCACCGGTGGTCGCGCCGGAGCCCACGCCGGAAAGGGCGGACAGCCGCGACGCCCCCACATCCAGCCGTGTCCCGCTGCGGCGCGTCGATCCAGAGTCCCCGCTTTCGGCAGGACTACAGCAGGCGGCGTGGCCCGAAGACTTCAAATTCCCCAGTGTCATCGAGCCCTACAAAGGCGACACGGACCCCCGCGAGTTCGTGCACGTGTACGAAACCGCAATCGAGGCCGCGGGCGGAGATGACACCACAAAGGCGAAGGGGCTCCCCCTCGCGTTGCAGGGAGTGGCGCTCTCCTGGTTTTTTTACCATAGAGCCGAACTCCATCTACGCGTGGGAGCAGATCCGCGACCGCCTTCACAACAACTTTCAAGGAAATTATGTCGAGCGGGTCGATGCGGACCAACTCTTCGCCGTGAAGCAGAAACCTTCGGAGAAGCTTCGGGACTACTTCAAACGCTTCGTGAAGATACGTTGCCAAGTCAAAGACGTTGACGAAACCACCGTGGTTAACGCAGCCATACAGGGCCTTCGCCTGGGCCCGATGGCCGAGTATAACGCACGGAAGCCAATCAAGACAGTGACGAAGCTCTTTGACAAGATGGAGGAATACGCCAGGGCGGAAGAGGACGCACGGCGGCGACTCCGACACCAACCAGGCCGGTGCCTCGGCAAAAGCCGAAGACCCGCTGAAGGACGGCTCTTCGAAGGGAAAACGTAAGCAGGAGTCGTCCAAGGACGCGCCAGACCGCAAGGATGCCCCGCACAAGGAGCCGTCCGATAGGCCCAAGCGTGGCCAACAGAAGTCGCGGCGAGGCCGGTACGTCCTTGACATCGAAGGCGGTTCTGACGAAAGCGCTCCCGCGGGACGGGGCGATCGGGGGCGCCGAGGCCGGGGACGCGGCCGTGGCCGGGGCCGCGACGATAGAAGCCGGGGAGATTACGACGACCAACACCAGGGGCTGTGGTGCGCAGTCCATGGCCGCGGCAACCACGACACGCGCACGTGCACCTCTATCGCGGTGCTCCGCGAGAGCGTCACCAGGGATAGGAACCCGGAGGCACGCCCGCCCGTGGTGGCCCACGTCCAGCACCCATACGAAATCCCCATGCAGATGCAGGCACAAGGGACGCAGCCCCACGAGGGCCCGTTGCGGATCTAGGCTCACGTGCAGCAGCCTCAAGAGGGCTTTCTGCAGCTACAGGCTCCGGAGGCCACCCACCGCAGGGTTATCAATGTCATCTCCGGAGGTTCCTCGTTGGAGTTCGCCTCGGCACGGCAGCGGAAGGCCTACGTACGGAGGCTCCACCACGTGGCGGCATACCCTGCGCAGACACCGCCGGATTGGGCACAGCATGAGGTCACGTTCACCCCCGCCGATGCCCAAGGCGTGGAGCTTCCTCACCAGGACCCCCTAGTCGTCCGGGTTGTAATAGCGGGATGCGACGTGGGGCGTGCCCTAGTCGACGGCGGAAGCTCCGCAAACATTCTATTTGCGGCAGCCTTCGACCAGATGGGGATCCCCCGAAGCCCCCTCAGCCCGTCGGGAGTCCCGTTGCAGGGTTTCGGAGGACAACCTCTACGGGCGCTCGGCCAAATATGCCTTCAGGTCTCCTTCGGCCAGGATGACACTGCAAGGGTCGAAGATGCCATATTCGACGTCGTCGATCTCCCATATCCTTACAATGCCATACTGGGGCGTCCGATCCTCAACTCCTTTGGGGCGGTGCCGCATCACGGCTATTTATGCATTAAGCTCCCCGGGGCCGCGGGCAATCATCACCGTTCGGGGCGACCAGGACATGGCCCGGCGCATTGAGCACGGCACCAGATGCCCCAGTCGCGGCGAACAGCAGCACGCCTAGGATCGGCACCACCGCACAGAGACCCGCGGCGTCATTCGGAGGCCACTCGGCAAGCCCTACCGATAGTACAACCACTAGAGGCTCCGGCCGCGCCGAGCACAAATGGTTAGTACCTCCGCCATATGTAATCGCTTACCCGCGCAAACGGGAATGCAATAAAGTTCCGTTTGTTGCCAACATATTACCATTGTGCAAAAATACGCGGCGAGAACGCGCGCAGGCTTCGCCTACGCGCGTGCTCCCGCAGTATAAACCAAAGACGCACGTTCGCGTGTGCACTCTCCGTAGCCAGGGGTACGGGTATGAGTATAAACCAAAGACGCACGTTCGCGTGTGCACTCTCCGTAGCCAGGGGTACGGGTATGAGTATAAACCAAAGACGCACGTTCGCGTGTGCACTCTCCGTCAAAGACACGGGCATGAGTATAAACGAAGACGCACGTTCGCGTGTGCAGTCTCCGTCAAAGACACGAGCATGAGTATAAACGAAGACGCACGTTCGCGTGTGCACTCTCCGTCAAAGACACGGGTATGAGTATAAACGAAGACGCACGTTCGCGTGTGCACTCTCCGTCAAAGACACGGGCATGAGTATAAACAAAGACGTGTGGGGGGACGCCTCTGCACGCACTCTACGGAGTATAAATAAGACGCGGATGTTCTCCCTGCGCACTCTACTGAGTATAAACAAGACGCGAACCCCGCGCACGCCAGGGACCTCGTCCCTGCGCGTACTCTCCGGAGTATAAATGCGACGTGGATGTTGACCCCACGCACTCTACGAAGTATAAATAAGACGCGGATGTTCTCCCTGCGCGCTCTACTGGGTATAAACAAGACGCGAACCCCGCGCACGCCAGAGACCTCGTCCCTGCGCGTACTCTCCGGAGTATAAATGCGACGTGGATGTTGACCCCACGCACTCTACGGAGTATAAATAAAACGTGGATGTTGACCCCACGCACTCTACTGAGTATAAACAAGACGCGAATCCCGCGCACGCCGAGGACTTCGTCCCTGCGCGTACTCTCCGGAGTATAAATGCGACGTGGATGTTGACCCCACGCACTCTACGGAGTATAAATAAGACGCGGATGTTCTCCATGCGCACTCTACTGAGTATAAACAAGAAGCGAACCCCGCGCACGCCAGGGACCTCGTCCCTGCGCGTACTCTTCGGAGTATAAATGCGACGTGGATGTTGACCCCACGCACTCTACGGAGTATAAACAAGACGCGAACCCCGCGCATGCCACGGACGTCGTCCGCGCGCATACTCCCCGGAGTATAAATAAGACGCGGACGTCGATCCCGCGCACTCTACGGAGTATAAATAAGCTGGGAATGCTGTCGTGCGTTTAGAAAAACGCAAGCGCGGCGCGAATCTTCGTGGCTAGCGATCGCGCGCCTCTTCAGCGTGTCGAGGCTCGCCTTCGCACATCACAGGAGGTGCACGCAGGGTGTATTATGGAAACCAACTCCGAGAGCTCCAAGAAGTACCGACGTAGCGCGCCAGAGGCTGGCCCCAGCGTCGGCGCGCCCGCGGAGTACAGGGTACACCAGAGGCTGCCCTCACCTCGGGGTAGGGGGACGGAGGCCCGCCTTCGCACACGCCAGTCCACGAGACTTTAAACAGGTCGTCGTGCGGAGGTTCGCCTCCGCACGCGCCAGTCTACGGACTTTAAACAGGTCGTCGTGCGGAGGCCCGCCTTCACACACGCCAGTCTACGGACTTTAAACAGGTCGTAGTGCGGAGGTTCGCCTCCGCACGCGCCAGTCTACGGACTCTAAACAGGTCGTAGTGCGGAGGTTCGCCTTTGCATGCGCCAGTCTACGGACTCTAAACAGGTCGTAGTGCGGAGGTTCGCCTTCGCACGCGCCAGTCTACGGACTCTAAACAGGTCGTAGTGCGGAGGTTCGCCTTCGCACGCGCTAGTCTACGGACTCTAAACGGGTCGTAGTGCGGAGGTCCGCCTCCGCACGCACCAGCCTACGCGCAACTACTGTCAACGGCATACTTCGAAGGTGGAGACTTTGCCCCAATGCAGCATGACCACCCGAAGCACAGCGCGCGGCGCATATCCTAATTATCAAGAGATCTATATATCGGGAAAATCTCTCAAGTACAGAGGCCCGCCAACATCCCTGCCGCTCTAAGTAGCTATTCGGCGGGCTCGTCCTTAACACGCGATAAGGCCGGGGTTCCGCCGGAAGAAGGTCGGCCCGCCCAAAAGTTCAGCAACTCTTCGGCCCTTCGCCAGCGTCGAAGGCGTCGCCGGGTCGCAAGGTCGGACGCAAGAAGTCGGCCCCAGCAAGGAAGCTGCCCGAGACATAGGCTAAAGTCAGAATTTATAAAGCAAGCGCGCATTTCATCCACAAAAAAGGGGGCATTACAACGCACGCCTACACCTAGGCACCACGGCGTCACACCTGCAAGTCCCCGGCGCCTTCGGAGGCTTCAACGCCGCCCTCGTCGCGTCGAGGGACCCCATCCAGGAATTGGCCGAGGCTCCCCTCCCCGTAAAGTGACTTCCGGAGTTCGACCCGCGCAGCGTCTGCCCCGATGTAATCCCAGATCCATTTGTAGAAGGGCTTGATGGCGCGGCGAGCGGAGCGGACGGCGCCGGACATTACTCCGGCCCCGCCGGGCATCTCCAGCTGGGGGTCCTCTAGCCCGGCGACATGCGTGCAACCGCGGTGCTGCAGGAGCGCGCACACTAGGCATGCCGACGTGTACGCGCAGTGGTTGCCGAAGGTCGTCGCAGCGCCGCGCGCGACGTTGGCGGCATCTCCGACCCAGCGGAGGGTCCGAGACAGCTCCTCCGGCCCAAAGGTGCGGTCCGGCACCTTAACCACAAGCCCCTGGAGATGGCTCTCCAGCGCTCGCATGGCATCCCACGCAATCACCGAGGCGCCGCCAAGCGTATGATTACGCTCCGCTAGAGTCAAGGCGAGCTCGCCTTTTTCCTTCTCTAACAAGGCGACCTGTTGCAGAAGGCCATCCCGCTCTGCCGCAAACTCCTGCTGCACAGCCTCCGCGACCGACTCCCGCGCCGACGCAGCAAGTCCCTCGGCGTGCGCCTTCGCTTCGGCGCACTCCGCTTCCAGCTGACGGATGCGGGCATCCTGGGCAGAACGGGCTCCCGAGGCTTCGCGTAGCTCCTCCTCGGTGGCTCGCAGCCTATCCTCAAGCGCCCTTTGGGCACGAGTATAGGCCGTTTGCAAGGTCTGCCCCAACACAAGTGTCTGCAGAACGGAAAGACTTAGCAAGCTCAGCAGGCCCAGGCGTTGTCGTATGAGTACTTACCCTCACCCCCGACACCTCAAAGGCGTCCCCGAGGCGCCCCGCCCCGTAGGCCTGCAGCGCTTGCTGGCCGACGCCGGCAGCTGCGTCATCCACAATCCCGCGCCACGCCCTCAGCATCTCCGGGGGAGGCACGAAGTCCGCGGGGCTCACACGCGCGGCGGTCTCATGTTCCACCAAGGGCTCCTCCTCCGGAATTAGCGACGCTGCAGGCAGGAACGCAGGTGAGCGCCGCAAGGCGCAACGAAGAACACACCAGGGTAAGCTAAGCCACCTTACCTTTGGTAGCGGAAGGAGGGCTTCGGGGGCCCGCCCCCTAGTCTCAGGTGGGGGAGCGGCGGCGCAAGTCCCCGCGGAAGGCGTGGTCGCGCAAGGAACAGAAGCCTCCGCGTTCGGGGCCGGCGCCGACCGTTCCTGCACGGCAGACGGCGTGGCCTGGAGAGCAGAGGGGGCAGGCACCGCGGGGACTTCGGCAGGCGCATCCGAGTCCCACAAGCTCCCGATGCCCGTCGCCACGACGAATCCCCTCCTCGTACGGTGAAGCTCCAGCCGCAGACACGGCCGCTTAGCCGGGGCAGGCAGCAACGACACCATCCAGCAGTCGCTGCCGGAGAGGCCCCCGCGGCTGCAGCACCCGGGAGCGAAGGTTCCGCTGTGGCAGTTTCTGCGGGCGGCACCTCGACTTCTGATGCTGCTGTCGGTGAAGGCAGCACAGCTCCGTGCGCCCCCACGGAGGGCGTCTCCGGCACCACAGCGGCCACGGTCGAAGGCTCCACCTCAGCATTGCCGGTCCGCACGGATTCTGTCTCGGCGACCACGGCGGGTGACGAGACTTCCTCTCTCCGGCTGCTCGCGGCAAGCCCGCCGTCCAGGGCACTCGCCGAAGATCCTTCGCCTCCGGCGTCCGCGCCATCCAAGCCCGAATCGGCATACCTCGCCGAATCCGACTCCGCGTTTACCACGCCCTCGGGAGCGCTAGCGGCAGCAGTACCAGCTGCCGCACCAAGCACGGCAGACGCCCCACCTCGGCCCTTCTTCCGAGACGGCGCCTTCTTCTTCGTTGCACCATCGTCCGCAGCAGCACGGTCCGGCATGGCAAGGCCCAGGGCCTCACACACGCAGTTTATTCGCCCCAGCCCCGCCTCGGCGGTAGCGAACGCGCGCTGCTCGTGCTCCCTGCCGGTATACGGCCCCAGGAATACGCGTGCGGCCCGCTCCGCATCCTCCAAACGAATCCCTGAAGCAAAGGAGATAACATTAGCATATAACGCATTTCGCGTGAGCGAAGGAGAGACACGGTCGAGGCTTACGAAGACCGGAGGGCGCCGGCAACAAGCAGATCGACGGCGAAACATTGTCGTCTCGACGCTTCTCAGCGGCAAGACGCCAGTCGCGAGCAAGCGGTGCCACGCCGTACATTACGTACTCTTCGGCGAGGTCACGCATGTTGAAGCGGGCGGCCACGCCTACGAGCTACCGGGCCCTCCGCCTGTCCTCATCGTCGAGCGTCCGGTCGGGCGAGGGCTTGAACGCGATCGGTCGGCCCGTGCACTCAAGACCGCTCCCGCTCTCCACACGGTGGTAGAACCACCGCTTCATCCAGTGAGACTCCCACTTCCCGCGGGTGGAGTTCGCGGGGAAGAGCTTGCCGCAAGTTGACCGGAGAATAAAGGAGACGCTGCCGAAGCTCGACAGCGTCCCACCCTTCCGCTCCTTGGGCTGGCACCGCGCCTCGTGCAGATAGGCAAATAACGACGCACTGGGCCAGCATGCCCCCGAGCGCAAGGCCCAGCTGTACACCGCGAGCCGGGCCATGGCATTCGGAGTCAGCTGCGCCAGCTCCAGCCCGAAGGTCCGCAGCACGTCGCCCACGATCGCCGTCGCTGGGATGCGGAGCCCTGCGTCGAAGAAGGCAACGAATACGACCGCCTCCGACTCCTCGGGGTGAGGTTCCGTCTCGTCGGCGGCGGGTAGCCGCACCGCCTGACGCTCGGACAGCTTCCCCGCACGCAGCAGCGCCTGGATCGTCTTCTCGGTCACGAGCGAGGGGCCCAGCTCGCCGGAAAACGAGCCCTCCTTCTCCAGCCACCACTTATCCGCCGCCGCCGGGTTGCGCTCGCTGAGCGAGTATTTCACCTCCAGCGGTGAAGACCGCCGGCGGACACCGCAGGCACCAGCCGTCTGGCTGCGCTTGCCACCAGACGCCATCGCTTCTCGCAAACGGACTATGGCGGCGATTGCCCTACGGGAGTATAGAAGGCGATGCAAGCGAAAAGTGGGCGTAGAGCTGCGGGGGCGCGGTTACGAGGGTTATTCCAAGCCTCCTCGTCTCCAATGCCGAAGCGTCGCGACGGTCCACGTACAGGACACAACCGCAGTCGTACAAGGGTCCGCCCCGCACACTCCCCCGAAACCGAAGACGAAGAGGCGCGGCCGCGGCGGTAGGGACCGTCAGAGCACGACGCTCCAATGGCCTCCGTCCGCGTGGCCACCCCCATACGAGCAAGCTGGAGCACACGAGGCCAGGCATCGGAACGACCCCAGTCGCCATTAAGAGCGCCATAGCGGACCGTGGGATCATAACAGCCTCGAAGCCGCGCCATTCCTCGCCCGCCCCGTGTCCCCCTTCCCTAGGGAAGAGGCGAACCGCTGCGCTCACGCAACCGCACACATCCCGTCACGCACCAGTTATAAACCGCCGCGTGCCCTACACGCGCCGAGGCAAGGCGCACGGTCTGACAACCTAGCCCTGGCAAGCCGGGGGCTGGCGCGATTTCAGGAACCTTTGCAGTGCATTACCGCATCATGAGATCGCAATCACCGCAGGCGTGGCGGTATTCACGGGGCGCAGTTTCGCCAACGGAGCGCGCGCGTCTACTTCGGCTAGGCGTCATTTCTGCTGCGTCGACGTCGGCAGCTTGATACCGGCTAATCTCTGCTTTAGCTGTGATACTTTGCCGCCCGCCTCGACCCTGCGCCGGGGTACAACGAAAAGCCGCCGCGGGCCAAGCAACCTCGGCGGCAGCCTCGACATGACCTAAACCATCAGGGGTTCAGGCCTCTGGGCTTTCCATGTTTTGGGAGCGCAGCGGCTGGTGTGCGGCAGGTTTCGACAGGTTCTCGTAAACAGATAAGCTTCAGCACATCAATGCTCCTTGACAATAGCCCCAGTTGGCACAGTCAGCGGATGCAGATGAGCTCAAGCATATCTGTCTACGAGAGCAGGTCAAGCCTTGCCATCTTCATACGAGAGCGCGGCGCGCGCGTAGGAGGCCGTCTTCTCGATCGCCACACCAGCCTGGCCGCGGCTTCGGCCTGGACCTCGACTTCGAGAAGCAGACCCGAGCGCACGAACTCGCCCGTTGGCACCTCCCACACAAGGCAAAGGCGAGGGTCATGTCCCGCAAAGTCTGCCTCGTTCTCCTTAACAGGCCACCTACAGTGCATCAGCATTTTTCAAAGTGATGCGGACGGGCTCCATCAGGAACACCGACTAAAGGTAGGTCTGTTAAGAAGAACAGGGCAAACCTTGCCGTCGTATGCAGAAACGCAGCACGAGGGCAGGAAGCGCCATTGTTCACCCATAACAGACGTTAACCAAGCTCCCGAGAAAAATAGACCTCCGTCTGTACATCAACATCCCTCAAGCCGCTCAGCGTCGCTAGGGAATGTTGGTGCACGGAAGGGGACCATTTTAGGGGAGCAGCTTCTATCAAAACACATGCAGGAACAACGCCGCACCAGCGCCGTGTATATACCCCATCAGCAGGGGAGCCAATCGGCAGGAGTCCAACCGGCGGAAGTCCAACCGCCGGAAGTCCGTCGTTATATTAATGGTCACGACGCCTCAAGGCCCGCACCGCGCCAAGCACGCTTCGCCACGTGTACGGCCAGAAGAACGAGCGTCGCAGCGCGTCCCTTATCACTTAGGGCATATGCGGCGGCTCAGGGGCCCGCTACGCTTACCTATGCCGGCGCAACACCCCCGCGCGTCTACTTCGCCTAGGCGCCAGCGCCGCTGCCACCCGTTCGAAGGGTAGGGGACGGAGTGCGCGCGTCTACTTCGCCTAGGCGCCAGCTCCGCTGCCACCCGTTCGAAGGGTAGGGGACGGAGCGCGCGCGTCTACTTCGGCTAAGCGCCAGCTCCGCTGCCACCTGTTCGAAGGGTAGGGGACGGAGCGCGCGCGTCTACTTCGACTAACCACCAGCTCGAGGCGGAGCGCTCGCGCGTCCACCTCAGCTGCAACCCAGGCATCGGCTTCGACTACGGCCTCAGACCCTACGGCATATCAAAGCTCCGTGAGTTCGGGGAAGTTCACAGGCCGCAGGAACGGAGGGGGCCAAAGGACTCGGCAACATGGCTTCGGCCCTATGAATCCCTTCACCATGAGAGGCTCCTGTTGTAGGGGTGGCCCCCACCTAAACCCAGCAAGCCTGGTAGAAGGTTATAAGGTCCAGAATAGGCCATGTGTAATGACATAAGTGCCCCTGGAGGGGATACTCAGATGTAAGGGCATAATTGTAAAAACACTCCTCATGTATATATATATATGGAATACAGGCCATGGGGAAGCCACAGGCCATTACTCATCTCTCTCACTCTCCACTACCATCTCTCTCTCTCTGTTTGGTCTGTAACCACAACACATACATCTTTCTTGAGCAAAACCTGGCAAATCTAAAAACTTCCTCTAGAAGACACCTAGATGGATGAGATATGATCTCTAAGAGATATTTCCACTTCTTACACATTCTTGACACTAGAAAAGATTAAAAAGAGAGAAATCCAAACAAGAAAGCCAAGCAAATCAATAACACAAGTAAGGATCCATAGCACAAATCACTTAGGTTAACTTTGAATGTTCATTTCACTTGGTGAGAAATATTTTACAACCACTCCCTTAGGATGCAAGAGCTCTAAGCTTAGAACACACACACAAAAGGCTCCTCATAAGGAAACGCTAACAATAATATCTCTAATCCTTAAGTGTTATCTCTCTGATCAACACATAAGGCTTATATAGTGGAAGCTTCCACCTCATACGAAACCCTAAATAACCAGCTACTCTTAGTGGATCACACTACCTACAAATGGGGAAACTCAGTAATCTATACACAAATGGATTTTACATTACACACACTTGTACGCTTTTCAAAGAGCGGCTTCCACAAGGCTCCACAAACCCAATAAGATATTCCAACCTCAAATACGTGACCTAAATCACTTAATCCAACGCCATATTTTAGTAAACCACCAATCCACCCTATATTGGAAACTTTTCTTAATTGCTACCCACCAGTCTTCACGAAGATGTGATGCACAACGCATCGTTGCCAAGATCGTACGCCTATGCCGAGACTGTCACAGCTTTAAATGCTTGAGTCCTATTCACATCACATCACATCATAGTCTGTGATGCCCAATGCCTTGTCGCCAGGATTGTGTGCCTACTCTGAGGAATATCACCATTTGAAACACACAAGTCGAATTGGCATACAACGTGTACGCACTGCCTCTTCATGACTCTTGTCTTTCTCTCATACTTTTTGGCTTGAGATGATACTCCAGTTGGACTTATGCAACATACCACTTCCATCAAGCCTCGGTCTTGTCGCTGGCCACAATAATTATCAAAGCACTTACACACTAAAGAACAAGAAATTGATCCAAGTACAAATGGCACACACTTGACTCTCATTAGTAAATCAAATCATGTATGGAAATACCATGACTCACACTTGCATGAAAAACCCCATGACTAACAACTGCATGGACACCACCATAACTCACAATCCAAAACAAACTCAACTCAACTCAAAGCAGAGGGCTGGTTTGACCATGGCCACCAAGTCGGTCAGACAGCCAACAACACTTCGATCAGATCGCCATTCAATGGCCGGTCAGACCACTACACTTCGATCATACCGTATTTCTAATGTTGATACTACCGCACAAGGTCTCAGCTCAAAAACCCCAAAAGACCGTCTCTAAAATATAGCTACCGCCAATAAAGGGCCGATACTACTGCATACCATCAGACCACATCTCAAATGTCGGTACTATTGTTGGTCGATTAGACCGCCACACTAGCGCCGGTCAGACCGCTAGCTTCAGAAAGTAACATGTCAAAATGCAAATTCTCAAAATCAAACTTAAGCAATAATAGCAAGACACAAGCGATGTCAAATACTCATCATTACCATAGGGTTGCAACCACATGGTCTTACACTAGGTCTACCACACGCCTCCTAAGTCCTAACTCTCCCCTTAGGGTCAACCTCACCAGTCCACTTTACAAACTTGTGCACTATTATGTTGCCTAAAACCCTTGTCCTTGCATTGAGTTGGTGAACAATATCCGAAAGTATCATCCCTCGTAGTTTACTTCCAATCAACCTCCTCTTGTCAAACAACCCCATTGTCATTTGCCTCAACTTATCTGCCAACTCAAATATAGCAACTCCTTTACCTTCTTAATCCAACTATTAAAAGACTTTGCTAGGTTGTTATTGATGTAGTCACATTTTACCTCGTCAGAAAAATGAGCCCTGCTCTAAAGATGGTTGTGGTATTGCCTAAGATAGTCGACCACTTCAAGACACTTCAAGATACACCTTAACAATCTCACCAAAGTGGTAAGGCCTGGTTTGAGTAGACCTGGTTGCAAGCTTGTGGTCGAATTTTTTTAGTTTGAATCCACTTGTGGTCGAAGTATCATCAAAGTTTTCAGTTTGAGTAAACCTGGTTGCAAGCCACATATGCTTGTTGAAGACATCGCCATGGAATGGTCCAAAGATGCCTGAAGCACTCCCTGTGTTCTATATTTGGGAATTCCCGCTTCACAACTCTATCAAGGCCTTTGCATGCATCTGTGCATATTGCTAGATTTGATGGATCACCTATTGCTCTCTATAATTATTACATGAACCATGCTCAATTCTCAGTTGATTATGAGTCCATTATGCCAAAGACAAGTGGGAACATCTAGTTGTGACCATCCAATATTATTGCAACTATCAATTGCACATTGTACCTTCCATTGAGTGTAATAGAGTCATCCCCATGTATGGTCTACATCAATTGAGGAATCCTTCGATGCATGGCCTAAAAGCACAAAAAGCTTGTGAAAATAGGTCTTGCCACTGATTGCCTTTGTGTCAATTACCACATAGCTCTTAGGACACCTCTCTACTTCAACCTTGAAGCTGTACAACCACTGAAAACTGTCTCCCATAGACCATAGATCTCATCCAAGCTTTCTGTCTGTGCCCAAACTATGTCATATCCAACATTAACATTGTAAGCCTCCTCCAGCTTTTCCTACAACTCTTTTGCCCCAGGTGTTGGTCCTTCTTTAGCCATCCTATAACCCTATATGCAACCCATCTTTGTGAAGCCATGTTGCTCCTAATCCTACTAGTGGATGAACATGGGTGATCAGGTATAAACGTGCTCACCTGCGTACGGATATAAAACTCAAGAATGTATAACTAAAAAGTGAAACATATATGATTTATTATAGATATAGTTAGTTAGCATTTAATACCCTAATAGTTACATTATCTGGCGTCTTGACAGCAACAACTCTCTAAGGGTTTCGTGTACCCCTAAACCTTTTCTTACTACTATTCTATATGGCTATCTCAAACTCACTCTTGATTGTAAATTGCCTTATTACCATTATGAAATCATTTGTAGATGGGAATGTGCTAAGTGCCAGATCAAGAATTGAGGCTCATAATTGAATTTCGTCCTCGGATTAGAAAAAAATGATAATCTCTCTTAATATATTTCAATCGTCCTCGGGTTAGGTCTTAGTAAACGGTTATATCTTATATGTCTGGTTTATGACCTGTACTCTACATGCAAATTGCAGATTCATCGATTCATCCTTCTTGGCTAAGAGCAACTCCAGCAGGGCCCCTACTTGAGCCCTCAAACCTCATATTTGAGAGCCAGAGTAAAAAAACTGAACTCCAGCAGGGCCTCTACTTGGCTCTCAAAAATAAGAGGCCTCTCAAATGAGGTCTCCAAGCCCTCATTCCCAGGGGCCCTCCCCATGGCTCTCATCCTACGGTTTTTCCCGCCTCAGTGAAACTTCCCCCAAAATCGCCCGCCTCCGTCGCTTTTCTGCCGCCCGCGCTCCAAAATCCCCCGCCGCTCCATGGCAGCTGCCGCTGACCGCCGCTTCAAGATCTTCGCGGCCGCGTACGGCTTCGGCCAGTCGCTGAAGGACGCCGTCGTCGCGCACCTCCGCGCCCACCCCGCCGTCGCGGCCGTCGTCCACCTCGGCGTCGACAAGTACTACTCCGCTGCCGCCGCTGTAGCCCGCCACGTCGCCTCCTCCTCCTCCGACCCTGCCATCGAGGCTCGCGGCGTCGTCGTCTGCAGCACCGGCGCGGGCGTCGCCATCTTCGCGAACAAGTACCCCGGCGTGTACGCCACCCACTGCGCCTCCCCCGCTGACGCCGTCAACACCCGCTCCATCAACGCCTGCAACGTCCTCGCCCTCTCCGGCATGGCCACGCCGCCCGACGCCGCCGCCGCCATCGCCGACACCTGGCTCGCCACCCCCTTCCGCGCCCCATGCCCCGCCTCTGGCGACGCCCCATGGCCGGAGGACATCCAGAGCTTCTTCGACTCCGCCCCCGACGAGATGGCTGCCATACCCGAGGGCTCCGCCCCTGTCCCTGACTCCGCCTGCGCCATCTGCTGCCTGAGGAAGGGGGAAGCGGAGGCGGCGGGAGGCGCGAGGCGGAGACGGAGAGGTGAGGGGCGAGGGGAGAAGAGGGAAGCGGAGGCGGCGGGATGCCTAGAGACAGCGGGGTGAGGGAGAGAATGAGGAGTGGGTCCCATATGTCAGTTGTAGTGGAATGGATTTGAGGGCTTAAATTTGAGGTGTGCTGTTGGAGTAGATGCAAAAAAAACAGGCCCCTCAAAAGTAAGGGGAGCCCTCAAATGAAAAGTAGGGCCCTGTTTTGAGGGCTACTGCTGGAGTTGCTCTAAGAAAGCTCTTTTCCTCAGCTATCTCATCAATTGTATTTACTCAACATCATCTTATTCATATTGTAAAATTGTGTGTTTATTAGGATATCAACACTTGCACATTAAAAACCATATTTGTCACCACAAAATTTTTTAGGTGACATGCACGTTAAGAAACTATATTTTTCCCATTGTCGTGGAATGCATAATGTTGGGTCGTGCTTTGTAGCATATGCTATAATGCAGAATGCACACATCCAGCTATGATTCGAGTCAATTGTTCTGTATGCTCCTCTTGTACAATGCCTCAAATGGGTCTCAACTGAGCTCAATCCTAACTTAGAGCCGGCTGTCACAACTCACAACTCCTCCATTGATCTAAGCAAGCAAGCACACTAAATCATATCATCAACACAAATTCCAATGCTCCCTTGCTATTCTCAAAGGTCATCCATGCATTCATATCACAACTTCAAAAAAAGGGGAAAATTTAACTATTTGTCACCCTTATGACTCGAGTGGCAACAGATTTGTCACCTGGACCCATTGTCAGTGACTCAGGTGACCCCATATGTAAGTGACAGAGTGAATTGGTCAATCTTAAGAGTGGTAAAAAATTGAATCTCCCAAAAAAAACACGCAACATGACAGAAACGAAAAGAGCAACCACATGAATGCACTTCCTCACACTAGCATCTCCCTGCAACCTATACACGTATATACGTACGTACGTACATCCCGAGCCTGCGACGCCTGTGTGGAGTGTCAAGAATGCGAGGTATGCATGGCGGGAGGGTCGTGTTGATGGACCGCGAACGAGCTCGACCGCGACATCGGCCGGGAGTAGCTGGACCGGCGGAAGCTGCCGGCCGCCAGCTCGTCGGCGTCGGCGTCGTCCTCCCCGTCCCTCTCCCCGGGGATCTTGCACTTCTCCCCGAGGATGATGGCCTTCTTCCACAGCGTGTCCTCCGGCTCCACCTTGTCCCTGCGCTCCCTCCGGCTCAGCCTCATCTTGTCCGGGATGTTCATGCTCAGGTTCTTGCTCAGGCTCATCGACAGCCGCCGCTTCGGCGTCGACGCCGGCGGCGCCACCGGCTCGATCGGTCCGTGCGTCGCCAGGTCCGGCGACAGCGTAACCACTGCCTTCTCCTCGCTGCCACTCTGCAGGCTCTCGGCGTGGCCGCCGTCAGAGACGGAGTCCGTAGCGGACTTTAAGTCCGACGCGGCCGGCGCTTGGCTGGCCGCCTTCGGCTTGCGGCCGCACGCCGAGCACATGGACGAGACGAGCGCGACGGTGGCGGCCACGCACACGACGAAGAAGGACAGCGCGACGGCCTCGTGGGCGAAGGAGTGCGCGCCGTCCGGTGGCAACGGCGGCGGCCACCTTGTCATTGTCCCCGGGATGCCGTCCGGCGACAGGGGAGAGTTGCTGCCGCGTTGACGAGCTTGCTCCTCTCTGCCCGAGAGGAATGAGAAGCTCCTCGTCAGAAACCTCTCTTCCCTCGAGAGGTGCGAACCTCCCGTTTCCAAACTGGAAACTGGAAAGGGCCGCCTCGGTTTCAGGTTGTGTGGCCGAGGGATAAACAAACTCCATTGCTTCTGTTCTTAATTGGGACAAGCTAATTTTAGAGAGATGTTTGGGGTAAAATAGGGCGTGCACCTGTGTAGACCTCCAGCTAGACTTGAAAGTAAGACTTGTTGCACAGGTAGATTGCATGCTTGAACACATGAATGGAACATTAAGATTTAGACAGCAAATAATCTAATTTACTGGTATGGCCGATCTTTTACAGTATGTTTATAACGTACCGACAATCAATTGGGACTTGACTAACCTTGTAAACTACTACTCATGAATCCCCATGCTTCAACTCCGGAGTCCACCTGTTCTCCTAGTGTACACCGAAAATGTCTGAAAAAATTGTACACGTTTATGTAGTGGTCCTCTACGAAAGCTCTGCATGCTTTGACGGGGCGCGCGCTAAACTTCCGAAAATTATCTTAAATTTCGCCCCAGGAGAATGGACGGTGGATTGATTTACTGAACCGTTTGGCTATACTGCAGTCTTCAGAGTTCAGTTTTGCCAGATTTTTTTGTAGGCTTCTTCTTCCCTTGCCACCATTTTTTTACCACTTTTGACACGTTGTCCACATGCCCTTTCAATTTTTTGCCTGTATCCTTGATCTGCTTCACAACTTGTTGTTTCAAATCTTTCTTTTGAGGACCATTATCTTTTAGAACTTTTCCCTGGAAGGAGTGCAGGAGGTATGATTAAATGTTAAAAATTAAAAAAAATATTTAGCTGAAAAGGTGCAAAAATATTACCAAGTTATTGGGAAAGCTATCCTCCTCGTCTTCATCGTCATCTTCATCATCCTCTTCAGCACCAAAATTGTTTTTCATCAGATCATCTCTAGAGTACATCTTCATGCTTGGGGCTCCCGGAATACCCTGTCATCATCAATACTCTCTCGTGACATTTGAATCTTTAAATATACTTGGATAAAGTTACACAGATTACAGCTATAATATCTACCTCCATTGATTTCAATATCTTTTCCATCTCAGCATCTTTTGACGGCTTTGCAGCAAAGGGTTCTCCAGGGACCCGATCCTGCAATTGTTACGATTGATGTGTCAGAAATGACATGCAGATATTTAGATCCCAAAGCCTCACAACCTGATATTTTTCTATCAGCAGGTAATGAACTTTTACAAGCAAAGCATCAAAACAAGTGTTATACTTACGTCCCAAATCATTTCATATCTCAACTCCTTGATTCTATTGCTACAGTTGCTACTAAACGTCCTTTTCCTTTCCCTTCTAGGAAGGGTTTCTTGTAATATATCTAATAATAACATTTGTATCAATGTGCTGCAGCATGTAATTCCGAAAAACTGAATTACAAATCAGTAGATGCATTTCTGTGAGGTACAGGGTTGTCGAACTTGATACCATAAGTTAACTATATCTGGGTTAATTGAACCATTATCAAACTAAAACAGGCCTCGTTAACGTATATCAAACTTCAGATCAGTAACAGCTAAAGCTCAACTGCAGACTAGTACCACATTCATGTTCACATTCAACATGCCCCCCTTTTTTTGCAGCTATTTTCCAAATGCCAGTACCCAAAAGAAGCCCTCTAGCATAATCCCTGATTGATCATCACTACATGCAGTGCTATTCATAGGTAATAATCAATTTAAAAGGGCAAAAACAAGACGGCAAGGGCTCACTTTTGGAACTGGTGGTGGATCCACAGCACATGCTTTGGAAAGATCTTTGCAGAGAAATTTCACCAGCTGATCAACTGAAGGCCTGTTTTTGTAGACAAACTCAGCAACATCGGTATCAGCATACCCCATCACCTGTAGTTTATTTAGTTCAGTTGAGCACAGTTACACAAAATTAATAGAAATAATAGTGCTGCCTTCAGTTGCTTAATGACTATTAACAATCTGGAAAGAAAACTTCAACTAATTACATGCAAAATTAACATAGTTAAACCATTTATAATCCATTCCGGTATTGATTATCATAATATCATTTACTCAACAGTTATGTTGAACTCATGAAAGATTAGCAATTTAGCACCTCTTAAAGAAGATCTTGTGTAATATGTTCATAAGTTCTAAATAGTACAAATGCATGATCAAATAGTTAAGCATTGATCTTCACCTCCTGGCATGCACGCTCAATCGTCTTGCATTCTGAATTACAATGCCCTTCCTCATCTTGCTCAACAAGCTGCAAAATACTTTGATGCATTAGAATGAGATTGAGATGGTACATTTTAAAAGTATCACAAATTAACCACAAAGCTATGACCAAGCAGAATCAACTAGATCACTTTAATTTGACTAGCAGGCTTACATATAGTTCATATATTTTGGAAGGGCAATATCAATTATGCATTAACTGAAAAGGCAAGCTTAAAGGAACGATGGAATTTTTAATAGAACTAGATATGTAGCTATAACAAATATATTAACTGAAAAGGGAAACTTAAAGGAAGCCTGAACAAAAGCAAGACGTCTACATAAGAAATGCAATTACATCGCTAAGAATAAGGAACTTCCTAAAAAGAAACCGTCTAGTTCATACTGTCAACTAGATTTTTAATGTGTTTGATCACTGTTTAGATGCATTTAGAATAGATAGTTTAGTTACTTTTTTGTGATAATTTAAACAAATTATTCAATCTGAGCCCTATTATTTCAGCAGCTTTTGGAGTTGCATTTAGTGGTGGTGAAGATTTCATTAGCATTTGGGAACCTGGAGGTGCATCAACAATACATATCTATGGGTCTCTTTTCTCCCAGAGGCCAGAGGCAATTAGAGCAATTCTTTTTGCAGATTTAGCATCAACACGCAGCACGAATCCACATCAACTCCAGCTAAAACAGAGAATGCCAATTTACCTCTAGCCTGTCGCCTTTCTCGACGATATCGATCCGGAGCATCCAGTCCGCCTCCTGCTTCTTCAGGTTGCACACATTTTCCGCGATCTCGATGATCTCGATCTCCGGCACCTGCACGCACGCGCGCGCACACACACACAGAGTCCCACCCCAACCCATCAACACACCATCGAAGAAGCGGCTCCAAATTACCGGAACCAGACGCGGAGCACCAGTACCTTCTTGGCCGGCCGGAGCGCCTGCTGCTTCTTGGCGACCTGCGCGGAGATCTCGCGCGCGATCCGCTCGCAGACCTGGCACCGGATGTAGGGGATGTCCTCCCGCCTCGCGGCCGTCGCCGGCTTCTTCTGCCCCGCCGCCGCCGGGGCGGGGTGGAGGAGTATGGCCACGAGCGCGACGGCCAAGGCCACGGCGACCACGGCGCTTCTCGCCATAGTTCTTCTCGCTCGTTCTGCTCGCTGCTGCAGTGCTGCGTGCGGCGGGAAATTTAACTATTTACCACTCTTAAGAATGTCACCTATCCAAATGCCACTCTCTTCGTTGCATTCAACATTTTACCACCCTTAAGATGTGGTTGACTAACTAATCGCCACTTTCGAGCCAACGCGGCGCCAAGTCACTGCCATGTCATGCCATGTCAGCGCCCGCGCCGCCGCCCGCGCCTCCCGCCTCCCTGCGCCCGCGCCGCCCCGCTCGCCCGTGCCTCCCCGCGCCGCCGCCCGCACCTCTAGAAATAACAGGGGAACCGGCTGAATCAAAACAGAGGAGGGGCGGCGCGAGGTAGACGGCGATGCCGCCGGTGAGGGGCGGCCGGGGAACACACCGGAGACGGCAAAACGGAACCCCGAAGCCAGGGGAGTCTGAAGGATGCACGTCCGTGAGCCGAGAGGCCCTGAGGCGGGCCAGCGGCGGGGCGCGGCGGCCGGAGGAAAGGGTGGGACGGGGCGGCGGCAACCGGAGGGGAAAAGGAAGAAGGGGGGCGCATGAGGTACCAGGGGTCCGAAGGAGACTCACCGCGCGTTGGGCCAAGCCGGAGCAAACTCGAGGGGAGCCGGCAACGTGAGGCGGGGCCGCGCAGTGGAGGCGCACGGTGCCGGCGAGCTGGGGTGGGTCGCAGCTCCGGCAGTGGTGGGGGAAAGGTTTGGCATGCTTCGGGGCGGCGCAGGCGCGGGCGGTGGCGCGGGGAGGCGTGGGCTTGGGCGCGGGCGGCGGCGCGGGCGCTGACATGGCATGACATGGCAGTGACTTGGCGCCGCGTGGGCTCGTAAGTGGCGATTAGTTAGTCAACCACATATTAAGGGTGGCAAAATATTGAATGCAACGAAGAGAGTGGCATTTGGATAGATGACATTCTTAAGAGTGGCAAATAGTTAAATTTCCCGCGTGCGGCAGGCAGACTTGAGGTGGTGCTTGGTTGGGTTTAATTATTGTGGTTTATGGCTGAATTTTACTGTAACTGACTGAAATTATACTATATAACTGATGGTGATTTATTTAGTATAATTAAATTTAAAAATAGAAAAAAACGGGTTAGTACAGCACGTGTAATGCAAATGAATACGGAAAAAAGAACCGGTAAAAAAGCTAAAAAAAGAAAAATCAGAAAAAGACGGATTTAGGAATAGTAAAAAATAAGCCGAAGCCAGAAGCCGAAACCAAAACGATTGGGGCATGAAGCTGCGCGGTGCTGTGCGGGGTTGGGCGCGTGTACGATGAATAGTAGTGTCAGACAAAAGTAGCTGATAAATAGTAATATATTATATAAGAAAGACGGTGTAATAAAGGGCGCTATAATATTCGGACCGTCATACAACTTACGAAATTGTAACATAATAAAATGCAAAGTGGCTGATAAATAGTAGTAGCTGATAGAAGCGATTTATAGAAACTAAGGTGTCCGTATTGACTTTACCTTCTGGAAGCAGAAGCTAGAATCCAAAGTCAATACGAACAGTCCTTGAATTCGGTCGAGCCATGCACCCATGCCTAGGGGAAAATGGGGAGCGCTTGTGGCACCCTAGCCCAGGATACACATGAGAACGCGGCCGCGGATAGCCGGCTCGTTAGCAGTGGCGGACTCAAAACCAAATTTTAGAGAGGGCTAGTGGGACATAACCAATAAAAGATAAATGAACAAACATAAATCAGACTATTTTTTGCAATGTAAAATCATATATAACTAGAATAGAGACATAACAAAAATGCAAAGTACAATAAAGACTTACCTCGGTAATGGGTAGCGTGTCTCCCAAAACCTATAAATATATGTAAGTAGTTATTTGTACACTAAAATTAGTAAACTTAATGATGAAAGTAGATATTGCTATTGTGATTTGTTAATAGTTATAAAGATTAAAAAATGATGCAACATACCACTAGCTAAGATTGAGTAGTAGTATATAAGTACGAGGCATATCATAAGTCATTGAACCACTCATCTGCTACTCTATTGCGCAAATATGTCTTGATAATATTCATTGTCAATAAGACTCTTTCAATCGATGTTGTTGCCACAGAAAGGATCAATGTTAGCTCAATGAGACGATAGACCAATGGAAAAGTTATGTTTTCTCGATAGACCAATGGGAAAGTTATGTTTTTTCTTGTTTCAACCACCTTTTGATCTAGCTTTGTAATATCACCACATACATGAAATTCTACATTTCTCCTAACATTGAGAACAAAGGTTTGAATCTGATTTATTAACAATAATCAGTTAGCCATGTCGAAGTCCTCGGTATAAATCACAGCCAATCGAACAAGCTTATTTACATCAAACTGTTTTGCTATGCATCCATTCAAATAGTAGCTACTAATTGAACTGTTCTTCAATGCATTCTCGAACATTAGGTATGCTTGATATGAACACATGCATAGTGCTAACCATACATACCTAATATATATCCCTGATTTTTTTTTGCGAACTACTACCATGCTAAAATTAGTCCAAGCCAAGCACAGGGAAACGTAATGCTAATTGCTGAGTGGTAGTACAAAACTGGATCGAGCATAAACAACTGTAGTACAACATTAGTCTATCACATCGCATGCGTGTTCAAGACTATTGTAGCACCTCATATATTAATATGAGATACTATCATAGAACATCATCGCCAAAGTAAAGAATAAGTAAAAGAAAAAATAAAATTCACAAAGAAATTTAAAGCTTTATTGGCATTTTAATAGAGAACTAGCGGAAGTTGTAAGTAAATATTTGAAATAAGGGACCAGTTCATTTCTAACCAAATAAAGAGTAAATAAGATAACAAAAATGGTGGCAAGCCACGGTGCTAAAAACTCAAGTGCTCCTACTCATGCATATTGCAATCACTTCGCTAGCCTTTTACCTGAGAATGAAAAGAGCAAGCGTGAGATTTAGGAATCTCAGCAAGTACCCAACAACGATCGCAAGCAAGATGAGTAAAAGGACAAGTAATTCTATCAAGTAATTGACACATGTTAAGTGCAATGTAATAGCGTTACAAGGAAAATTGGTACAGGTTCGAGATAGTGGTAACAGAAACGATGAATTAAAGATAATTGTTATTAAGTAAGTTATGATAATGATATCAGTGATTACTTCCCACATACCCGATTATACGATAATAGTTAGACACATCACTGTCCTCGACTGTATAACCGCAGACAGGGTGTAACATCTTGAGTAACGAGAGTGTACGACCCTCGTACGTTACTAGGTGGGTAGAAATCTCCCCATATATGTGGATAACCTCGGACTAGGTAACTATTATATTGTTAACAAATTATATGGTATGAATTAAGGAAACTATACAGAGGCTAAGATAAGTGGAAGGATTCACTAAAGGTTTGAAATGGAGAAGCAATAGATCCCATAGATGGTGATGTGAAATAATAACATGACGATAATGGTCTAGAAATTATTCTAAAAGAGATATTATAACATGGCCCATACAAGAGTTGACAACCAACTAAGTTTTATTACGTGATAAATGATTATTAGCCAAATTAATTATATATATATATATATATATATATATATATATATATATATATATATATATATATATATATATATATATATATATATCAATCATGACTTACATAAGAAATCATACCAGCAATACATCATGATATCAGAAAGATAAAGCATAGAAGCTTTGATATTAAAGGTTGCTAGTGGTTTAAACGTAAGTCTACAACATGATTATCCGCTATCCCTATTAACGATTTAAACATGAATTCTAAACACTACTAACTGAGTATCCTAATAAACATAAAAGCATGTGAAACAAGATAACCTAGAATATCACGGTATGAATACAATATTAGAAGTCTATAATCAGGCAAACATTTATAATATGATGATAACCAGGCAATCATTAGTAATATGATAATAACCAGGCAAACATTATTAATATGATAATAACCAGATAAGCATTAGTAATATGATAATTGTACTCAATGGTAGTGGTGACAAATAATCATGGGAGATGTGGAATGTGGAATGGAGATGTTATGGTCGCGAGGTACTTGCCTTAAGCACGTTCGGCAGACTCGGTGCATAAAGGACCCGGAATGCGCAACTGCCCAAATGTGCCCTCAAAAGCCGCGTGCGAATCTACACGATGGAACGGAAGTAAATCAAAGACGACCAAGATCAAATTGACAAACGATGGGAAGGAGTTCGCTCGGTTGAGAAAGAACGGGTTCGCTAGGTCTTTGCCGTGCGAGTCACTATTCGGCTGAGCGAACCATTCAATCGTCCAAATGAACTATGTTCCATAGCAGACTCTAACAGACCCATGCATGAAACTAGGTTCGGCCGTGCCCCGGCCGGCCGAACCATGACGGCATGTGCGATGGCCGGCCGTTGCTACAGGCCACCGTTGCCGTCGTCCATCACTATCGCCATTGGCGGCCGTGCCGCCACTCGGCCCGCACTGCGCCTAGCCGCTACTCGGCCATGACCGCGGCCCGGCGCTTGGCTCGCGCTGGCCGTCCCGGCCACGCCGCCATCGACCATGCCGCGCCTGGCTGCGGCCCCGGCTCGTCACCGCTAGACCATGCTGCATGTAGCCTTGTCGGGCCCAGCCACGGATCCGAGAGAGAGAGATGGATAGAGTTGGGAGAGAGAGAGATTGGTATACCTGTTTGAGAGAAAGGGGAATATGCGTACGGTGGAAGGATCAGGCTCCTAAATAGCCCCTCAATCCAGGCTAGAAAGGTGATTAATGGGTTTAATGTTAATTAAGATAGTTGATGGATTTTTAAGGGCCTGGTTGGGAGAGCTCCACCAGCTCCAGATTCACCAAATTCAGATCCAGATCCACTTTTCCAAGCCAAACAGTTCCAGCTCCAGCAGCTCCACCGTGGATCTGCTCCACCAAAACCCTGGATCTGGCTCCATATCCACCAAATCCATGGAGCACCTCAAGGGGTGCTCCACCAAACTCAAATTGGTGGAGTTGGAAAAAATTACCCACCATTGCCACTGGTTACACAAAAAATGGTTCGTTCTTTTCTTTTTCCCCCGCCTCCTCCCGGGCCTCCGCCTCCTCCCGCGTCCGCCTGACCGCCTCCTCCCGGCCTCCGCCTCCCCCGCTTCCTCCCGCCTCCTCCCGGCCTCCGCCTCCCCCCGGGCCTTGCCGCCTCCCCCGCGTCCGCCGTGCGCCTCGCCTGCGCCGCCCGGGGCCGCGCCCGCCTCCCCCGCCTCCTCCCGGCCTCCGCCTCCCCCCGGGCCTTGCCGCCTCCCCCGCGTCCGCCGTGCGCCTCGCCTGCGCCGCCCGGGGCCGCGCCCGCCTCCCCCGCCTCCTCCCGGCCTCCGCTTCCCCCCGGGCCTTGCCGCCTCCCCCGCGTCCGCCGTGCGCCTCGCCTGCGCCGCCCGGGGCCGCGCCCGCCTCCCCCGCGTCCGCCGTGCGCCTCGCCTGCGCCGCCCGGGGCCGCGCCCGCCTCCCCCGCCTCCTCCCGGCCTCCGCCTCCCCCCGGGCCTTGCCGCCTCCCCCGCGTCCGCCGTGCGCCTCGCCTGCGCCGCCCGGGGCCGCGCCCGCCTCCTCCCCGCCTCCACCTCCCCCCGGGCCGGCGCCGTCTCCGCCGCGTCCGCCGTGCGGCTCGCCTGCGCCGCCCGGGGCCGTGCCCGCCTCCTCCCGGCCTCCGCCTCCCCCCCCCCCCCCCGTCCGCCTCGCCTGCGCCGTCCGCCGTTGGGTTTTTTTTCATTTTGCCCCTAGCGCATGGGGCCCAGGTGTAAGTGAGATAGAGAGAGAGGTGGAGCTGTACCAAACACTTTGACGAATCCCAGATCCACGATGGAGCTGCTCCACGGTGGATCCAGCTCCAGATCCACGTTTTAGGTGGATCTGGAGCTGGTGGAGCTCTGCCAAACAGGCCCTAAAACGCTGCAATTTCCTTTCTATTTTTTGGGTGCTATAATTGTAATTACCATAGATAACTTAGGCCTCGTAAAGATCCAGTACCCCGACTGTACTGAACTTACCACGCCCAACTGGCGAGTCCCCAGAGTACACAACAGTCCAGATATTTCCAGCAAGCCCCTCGGATCCGGAGATCCCCTTGGCCAAGCTGAGTGAACAGTAGCGATCTGATCGGCAATCATTGTACCTCGCTGACTAGCGATTGGCTGTTGGCAGCTCAGCCATCAGGCGCCGGGACATGGAGCCAGGGCAGGTGAATTTCAACCTTAGAGCAAGTATAATAATCGGCTGTAAGCTGGCTAAATGCTGACGTGTAGGAGAGAAGGGAGGAGAGAGAGGATAAGCGGGCTGCAAGCTTATAGCCGGCTTGGACACAAGAACCAAGAAACTTTGTGAGAGAGAGAGGTGGGCCATGTATTAATGATGAAGAGCTAACTACTATATAGGTGGGCTAGGAGAAGGCTGCAAGAAACCTTACAGCTCGCTTGCTGGCTGTATTATTAGCCTTGCTCTTACCCCGTTCCTAGTGTGCTGGCTGCTGACGGCGGAGTAGAGTATCTAGCTAGTTCTACTCTCCGGTCTTCTTCCGCCAATAGATAGCGTTGCACCTAAGTCACGAGGTCAGCGCCACCACCTGCCCGCAAGTATCGACGCGCTCCACCTGCTCGGCGAAATGCCGCTTAAGCACTTCGACCTCGAGATCGCCTCCCGGACGCTGGTCCAGGCCTCGCGCCCGCCTCCGGGCTTCCCCTCCGTCCTCGCCGTCTCCAATCTCGACCTCGTACTCGGCCCCTTCCCCATCTACCTTGTCTCCGTCTACCCTCCCACACCGTCCGGGCTCGACGCCGTGGTGTCCGCCGTCCGCGCCGCCCTCCCGTCGTACCTCTCCCGCTTCTTCCCCTTTGCCGGCCGCATCGTCCGCGACCCCGGCACCAACATCCCCGAGGTCGCCTGCACCAACGCCGGCGCCGAGCTCGTCGTCGCCGACGCCGCCGTCCCCCTCGGGGCCGTCGACTTCACAAACGTCGACCGGTCGCTCGGCCTGATCCAGATACCCTTCGACGCGAGCCTCCCCTTGTCGCTGCAGCTGGTCCGGTTCGCCTGCGGAGGGTTCTCGCTGACGGTCGCCACGAATCACCTCCTCGCCGACGGCAGGGCGTTCACTGTCCTGCTCAACGCCTTGGGGGAGATGGTCCGCACGGGCGGCCTCTCCGGAGAGCCCCGGTTCGATCGGTCCCTCTTCAGGCCGCGGTCGCCGCCGCGGTTCAGCCCGTCGCTGGACGCTGAGTTCGCGAGATTCACGCCCGACACCATGATCAACCCCCTCCTGGCCGCGGCCATCCAGCGGCGGCTGTACCGCATCGAGGCGGCAGACCTCGGGGAGCTCCAGGCGGCGGCATCGGGCGGTGGCTGCCGCAGCTCACGCTTCGTGGCGCTATGCGCGTACGTCTGGAAGCTACTGGCGCAGGCCGTCGGCGACTCAGACCCCAACTGCCGTATGGCGTGGATCATCGACGGCCGGAAAAGCGTCGAGCCATCGCTCGGCGCCGGGGACGGCGCCTTGGACCGGTACATCGGGAACGTGGTCACCTATACCTCCCGCAACGCGAGCGTGGCGGAGTTGCTGCACATGCCGCTGCACGACGTTGCCGCCATGGTGCGCGCGGCCATCGCGGCGGTGATGACCAAGGACAGGTTCCAGGAGCTGGTGGACTGGATGGAGGTGAGGAAAGCGGCGTTCAAGGACGGCGGGAAGTGGACGGAGGCGGTGAATCTCGGGTTCGGGAGCCCGACGCTGGTGATCTCGGGGCTGCTCCCGTTCCCCATCGACGGGGACTTCGGGTTCGGCAAGCCGAGACTGGTCATGCCGTGGCTGCGGCACGGCCGGTTGGGGTCGGCATCGATTTCGGTCGTGCCCTGCCCGAGCGGGGACGGGTCGTGGTTCGTCGCCGGCACGAGGTTGTGGCCGCGGCTGATGGAGGTGGTGGAAGCCGGCCCAGAGAGCTTGCTGAAGCCGGTGACGGCGGCGAGTCTGGGGTTCGTGGTGACGGCGGGCGCGAACGGTTCCCGTTTGTGAGCTTGCGACGGACGGTGTTCCGGCAGTGGTTCTCTGAAGTCTGGAAGATAATGGACGGTCTTGATGCGTATCTAGTCCTGTTTTCCCTTTGTGCATTGGTTAACGCAGTTATTTTAAAGCTCACAGTAGATTTATGGCATCAAATCCAAAAGTTCATGAACAATTGTATAATTAAGATTTTTCTTTGTTTGAACAAGAATAATCGAAAGCTCAGAAAGGTTATTATCTTTTCTAAACATTTCATCTCTATGCATCCAAATAGATATTGGCTTAGTGAATTGATTCAGTAGTACATAAAACTTCTCCTTCTCGGCTTCTCCACAAAAATCACCACTTTACTTTTTTATTTCATGTGTGCTTAGCATAAGATTCTAAGCAACATGTATTGAATTATAACATATTTTACATAGAGAACCCAACCTTTAGAACTACTACATGAACATGACTTGAACTATCATATAGACAAGCATATAAAAGGAAGTAACTTCAATAATGAGTGAAGAACAGAATTGAAAGGCTAATAGTTTTTACCATGATGCCTGGAATTAGAGATGAACGGTTTCTCTTGAACTACTAACCTGAGTTAAAGTTGAAATCTGCATAATTCTACAATAGAGCTTTACAATCACAACGAGATGCTTCAATCAAGTAAAAAGATAATTCTCTTTGTCAGATTTTTGTGTTCAGCAAGCACACGTTTAAAAGTGCTTTTATCATGAAAATACTTTGTTGAGCAGGTCGAGGAGGACAAACCTGTGCAACTGCACTGGCGAGCGATGTTAGCAAGATGACTTGCAACTTGCGAGATGACCGCTCCAGCGCTCTTGCGCAGCCTGCAGAGTCTTGCCTCCAAAAGTCCAGAGTCTAGAAGACCATAAGCCTCTTGCAGCCTGCGCTGCCAAACGGAGAGAGCCAAAGAGGAGACTTGAGTGAGAGAAGAGACTGAGTGAGCCCTAGAGTTTCTACCGTGTATTGTGTGAATCACAACAGTGGGCCTAGGCCAATGTCCGGTACTAATTTGGGCCTAAGAAAGGGAAATGCGCCAAAAGGATCCGATGCCAATTTAGGTTTACTGGGTATGAACAGGACAAATTTGACCTAACTACTAGCATATATATGTATTATAATTTGTATATAGTGGATTTTTTGCCAAAAATTTTAAGTATTTAGTTGAATACCCATGAATCTTGGTGGGTCTGCCCCTGCCTTATACTAGAATTTATTGCACCCCTTCGTATCAAGATGGTAATGGGCTTGCTCCCAATAACTTGTGATGAATTCCCCTGTTAGATGGGCAAGAGGATAATTTTGTCTCTAATACCTTATATGGGGATAGGGACGGAAATGTCTCCTATTTCTATTTTCCGCTATTTCTCCGATATACACTCGTATACACGTAAATCGATACATTTATGTGTCTAAAATATAGGTATTTTATCCAATGTCTATTGTATTTTGGCATTATCTATATTATATTTGTCTACTGCCTAATATATTTTGGTATAATCTATATTATATTTGTCTACTGCCTAATGTATTTTGGTATAATCTATATTATATTTGTCTATTGCCTAATGTATTTTGATGGAGGTGAAGATCATGCTCAAGGAGGCGGACGTGGGCAGCAGCAGGACAGTGGCGGTGGAGCTGCACGTGGAGGGCGCGGACGCGGGCGTGCCGGCGGAGAGGTGCGCCTGTCGCACGCGGTCACGGAGCTGAGGCAGCAGCTGAGCCTCCTCGCGGACCGCCCCGAGCTGCCGCTGCTTGCCCGCGGGAACTACCACTTCAAGTTGGACGGGGAGGCCGTGGACGAGGGCCGATCGCTGCAGACGAACGGCTTCGAGGCCGAGGTCATCATCCACGTCGTCTCAGGGGCGCCGGCGCTGGTGAGTGAGACTTGAGGTTTTAGAGGGGTTTTGGAAGCGAGAGACTGTGTGTTGTGCCTGGTGGAAGTAATAACTGGCTGCGCTTTGCCGCGTCTTGAAAGAATATAAGAAAGGTGTGTGCTTGTTGGGTTTTAATCCTGGGTTTCATTAAACATTATCCAGATGTTTTCTTCCTAACTATCATCCAGATTTAGAATCATTGGATTAAAGATCCAATAGACATGAATTCTCTCACCCCCTTGAATTTTACCCCCACCCCCTTAAAAAAAATCTTCCCTTTTCAAAAACAAGGATCCTAGTTCCTGTCAAGGAAAATTTTGTTTTGCACAAAAATCGAAGGGTGATGAAAGGAACAAAATTTCACCCTTTCGACAAAAAACCCGGTCAAAATGTTTAAACATCATTTGAATTTTAACAAATTTTAATCAAAATTTAGACAAAATTTAAAATGACAAATTGAATCAAAGTTTGACCAAATTGTTTTTCTTTTAGAGGGTAACAAAAGGAGCTAAATAAACGAAATTTCGCTGAAATTATGAATCTCGGTTCCTGCCGAGGGAGGAGGGAGTCGTGGCCTTGTGGGTCTAGCGGCCACCCAGTGTCGCCGGCGGGGATGGCATGGGCTTGTTTGGATAGATGGGGAGAAGGTTGTTACAAAGCTGTAACTAATACTGGAAGTCCCTTGATGCTTATGCTCGCTCTCTCTGCAAATGAGCCGTGCTACATTTTTCATGCTATGTAGCATAGTATCAAGGAAATTCAGTTGTTTTGTTTGCTTGTTTTTTGTTCAGTTCAGAACTACTGTCCATCAGTCTATATGACTTATTGCATAATACTATTTTACCCTTTGATGCTGGAAACACCACAAGATCGAACTGATGCGTTGGATAAGCAAAACACTCGGAAGAGCTGCCAAGCCATACCAATCTCGACGAAAAGTTTGCAATTGGAGTGTGTACGATCCTATATTTTGTGGCTTGCAGCTCTTCTGAGTTCTTTGTTTTAAGACTTTAGTTTGCACTTGGAGAGTTCCCTTCATCTTGCTGAAGTGTTTTAACGAACTAAGTTTGCAATCTGAAAGAAAGCTTTCATGGTTTGCTTTCTAAGCTTTCACTACTACCACTAAAATCAAACAGAAACTTTTGGCCACAGATTCAATGCGTATCAAAATCAAACAGAACATATACACATAGTTCGCATCAGAATTGTCAAAACTAATTCAATGCATAATTTTTCAGCAATAGCATGGAAGGAACAAAGCGGAAACTCAATGGCATACAAGAAAGTGAATTTTTTTAATAATAAATCTAAAATCGGGTTAACTTTCGATGGCATATAGGGAATTATCCCTAGTTTTAACAATCTGTAACAATAAGCCAATAAGCATCATGCATGCTGATTGGCGAGTAGCTTAATTGGAAGATTAATTGCTGTTCAATGTTGAGAGAATAAGCCGATCAGGTCCGCTGTTAGAATTGTTCCAAACGAACACTGACACATCTCGTCGTTATTTTTGAAGGAATCAACTTCATCTCACGCTGACCTGAATGTCTACACGACATCTACTAATTCTGGACTTAGACTAAAGCGCCTGGATAGCATGACAATTACGATCATGAGCTAAACTTGTCACAGCTAATGACAACACAACTAGGTTCAAAATGGTATATAAATTAAGAAAAATGCTGAAAATTGGTATAGCGTTTTTCAATCCAACGGTACAAGAAACCCTTGTCGGATCCGCTCACTCCGCTCGCTCTCTCTTTCTCCGCTCGGCCTTCCTATCCAGAGTCCGTCCGGTGAGCTCATATTCGGTAGCGGCGACTCCAGCAAGCTCGTATCCAACAGCAGCAATTGGCTACGAGCTCATCCCCTCAACTCTTCACCACCGGCCCCGCCGCACACTGATGCTCAATAGTGGAGGGTGTCCGAGCTCGATTGGCCTGGGGAGAAGAATGGGGGTAATCAGGAGGTGCAAAGGGGAGCCAGGGGCTTCTCATAGTCGGGGGAGTAGCATGGACAAAGGCACGCTGTTGCTTGAGGTCTACAGGAGAATTGTAGTACACATTGTCATGACTTCATCTATATCGGCCAAAATCACATATAAGTACCTCTCTATCCGTACTCTCTCTCTCTTGTGAACAACCAGAATTCAAAATTTTAACCTAAAAATCATAAGGCACAGCCCAAAAGAACCCGCCCATTGTTTCTCCACCACGAGCTAATGGAATTGAAATTACATACAATTTTAGACCTAACCTAACTTTTTAACTAAAAGAAAGAAAAGTCTACAATTATTGCTACACAGATAAAACACACCTAAATTTTTTTTTAGAGCTGGAGGGTATGCCCCAGGCTTTGTTTATTTAAACGGATAGGCAGCACTACAGATTTCCAAACCAAGCAGTTGAGCAATAACCACCACCACCAAGCAACGAAACAGAGCTAACTATTGTTTTACCAGCAAACTGCTTGATTAAGCAATACACTGTAAGTCTGTAATCCAATAGCTAAAAACAGAGCATCTGTCAAGGAGACATCAAGTGATCAACAAACCTGGCATTACGGAAGACAATACGATTTCTAACCTGGTGCAAGCCTGCTGCTGCATTAGTCCAGTCCTGGTCACCTGTCTCTCACCTTAGGGTTTTAGCACCGGAACAATGCAATCAAATGCATAAGCAATAGCTTATTGTATACTAAAATAAGGATACAAATGGTAATGTATACCAGGAAAAATTGGTTCGAATAAGCAAGTACCAATGTCAATTCTAATTGAACTCTGTTCTAGCGCTATCTCCATAAGCTCTTAAAAATTCTTCTACATTTTATCATAGGCAGATTCAGCCTACAACAATAATGCAGCACACAAAGCAAATATGGAAGTAAATTTATTATTTTAGAATCCTAACACAAATGCTAAAAATCTCGTAGTGTTTCTGGCGATGTAGACACTTTCATCAGAGGCCACGCAAGCAGCACTCAACGAAGCCTGCTGAATCACTCTTAAGTACTCTGTTGTAAGTATATCTAATCTAACCATGTATAGTGATCTGCTTACCATATCCAAAACAACTTTCTCCTATGACCGAAGAAGACCAGCAGCAGTATTTGATAGGCAACCCATCGAGTTACATAAAACAGGCAAAATATCAACAATGGTACTTAAGGAATGACATTTTAGCACAAACAATGAGAGATATGTTTGGCATACTTCAAATTTTCCGTTATTCTAGTGTAATGGCACCTTAATAAGGATAAACAATTCTATATGACCGTGTGTCACCTAATTTTATATGACCGTGTGTCAGTCACCCACTGGAAGCATGGCTGGCAACAAAGGAATATCTGCTAAGCAGTTTACGACAAAATTGGAGCTCATTTTTTTAAACTCAATTGGTAACCATCCAACCATTGGCAGTGTAAACCTTATGGAGAATCAAGAATGCTTCGATGGCTAGAAGTAAACATCCAGGACCCTAAGAGAGAAAAAATCCAACCATTGGCAGTGTAAACCTTATGGAGAATCAAGAATGCTTCGTTGGCTAGAAGTAAACATCCAGGACCATAAGAGAGAAAAAATCCAACCATTGGCAGTGTAAACCTTATGGAGGAATCAACAATGCTTGGCTTGAAGTAAACATCCAGGACACTAAGAGAAAAAAAAACTCTTAAGAAAGCACAGTTCAGTGCACACAATGTTCATGCTATGTGAAGAGATCACGCTGCACGGTGCACGGCACGGTGAGCGTCGGGAACTCAAACCTGCTGTCTGTTCAGGCCGCCGTCGTCTCCTGTGCCGCGGCGCCACAACCTTTTTCAGTTCAGACCCCACTCGCCGGCTTCCCCTCCCGCGCCGGCACAGCACGCTCCATTTCCGGAAAAAAAAAACCCCGACCAAAAACCCTCCAAAACCCGCTCGAACTCCACCATTCCCCGTTCCCCTCCCGTTCCATGCCCCACCCCTACGCCGCGATGCTCCCCTCGCCCTCCTCCCTCCGCTGCCTCCTCCACCTCTCTCGCCGCCTCCATCTCCACCGCCTCCGCGCCCCAAACCCTCGCCTCCCTAGCCCCCCGCTCCTCACCCACCTCCGCCTCCGCTCCTCCTCCTCGTCTCCATCCGACGGCGCCGGATGGGCCACCTACGACCCCCTCAACGACAGCCTCGCCCCATCTGCGGCAATCTCTTCGGCCTCCGCCTCCGACCCCGAGACCCCCGCGGACTCCGACGTCTGGGGCGTGTTCGACCCCGTCGCCGGCCGCATCGTCATGCAGGGGCAGCCCTACCCGCGCCCCCCTCCTCCGTCCAGCTCCGAGGAGGAGGAGGAGGAGGAGAAGGAGAGCGTGGAGGAGGAGGCCGTGAAAGGAAAAGGAAAGGGGAAATCGAGCGGCGGGAAGGGCCAGGTCAGGTGGTCGGCGGTGGCCGCGGTGAGGAAGGCGGCCAAGGAGAAGGTCTCGTACGTCTGCAGCCACTGCGGGGAGGGCTTTTCGCAGTGGTGGGGTGTGTGCCGCCACTGCCAGGCGATGGGAACATTGACAAAGTATGTCCCCGAGCCTCATGCTGCCGCCGCTGTGGAGGGTTCGCACCACGCGGTCCGGTCGTGGATTCCGCAGAAGAGCAAGGAGATGATGCCCCAGAGCCTTCAGGAGGTGACCAAGGGGGTCGACCAGGCGGAGTGGCGCATACCGCTGTAACATTTCTCACTCCAGTTCATATTTTTGTATTAAATGGGAACTGGAATGTTTAAAATTGGAGAAATGTCAACTTCCTTAGTTCCTTCTCTAAACTATTGTATAGATATATGATGTTCAAATTTATGATTATTCTGTGCGAACATGGGCATTGGCTTTAGGATAGTATTCAGTATTCACTATGCAATGAAACTGCTTCGTAGCAAACTGAAGTTTTTTTCCTCCCTTACTAGCTGATGACGCACATGAATGTGTCTTACTTGTAGGCCAGGGAGCTTCGGGATGGAGATCGCTCGGGTGCTTGGGGGTGGTATTGTTCCTGGTAAATACTGATTGAAAGGAAACTTGTGTCAGGCGTAGGATCGGGGATTGTATCTGTATAAATTCCACTCTGACATGCATCTTGCGGTTCTACCAAAGCTTTTAAATGGCTTAGGACAACCATGTATCAGTAAATATGATGACGATTGAATGACACTTTTTTATATAGTTCTATGTTCTTCTGCCTTTTGAAATTGGCACCGAAATGAGCTATCCGTACTGCATAGTGAATATATATCACAACCATGTGCTAATAAGCTATCTGTTTCTGATTTCATTGGTAATTCTAGACTGTTTTGTTCTTGCAATATTTCTTGAATTGGCTTGGAATTTACATCTTCTTCCCTACATACTGGACTCATTATTAATGTTCTCACTGTTCATTTCTTCTGTATGTGTAATGTGGCGAACTACCATTTATAGGAGAGTTCATATACCAAATAAGTATTGAGTTTCAGATCAATGTATACCATTTTGGTGTGAGTCTGGGCCTACTAAGTTATCTTTTCATCTTGTGCCAGTCTATTTCTGTGTTATGCTTACCATATTTGAGAAAAGCACATGTAACATTTCACAGAAGCTTTTGTTACTCCACAGTATCAATGCATTACCTACTGTATATCATGGATTGTCATCACACATATATTTTTGCAGGCTCATTGGTTTTAGTAGGTGGGGATCCAGGTGTTGGCAAAAGTTCATTGTTGTTACAGGTAAATATACACATTGGGCTATTCAGTGTTAGTTTGGCCGGCTTTCTCTTGTGTTTTCAAGCCATTAAGATCCCTGCATTCATTTATCTACCGCATACTTTTGGAATTTAAATATTTTATCTACTTAGTTCCTTATATTTTGAGTTTTGGAATTTGGACTTTGGAATTTTCTGTACCTAATTCCTTAACTTTTGGAATCTGATAATGTTATTTTTTTGTTTGTAGCTCGCTTCTGTTGTATCTGAGGGCTTCAAGGTCGAGGAGCCTTCTCCTGTTGTATATGTGTCTGGTGAGGAGGTTGGTAGTAGCCTTGTCCAATATCTATCATTTGCATCTCCCTAACTATTTTGTTTTCTTGTTGATGGAAATATCATGGACAGATCTATGTGACACTCTTCTGATAGCCTTCAGTATTTGATAATTTCAAATTTTATTGTTATTTCCCTGAACATTCTTTGATACAGATCTGTAACTTTGTCCCCAGAGCATTGCGCAAATTGGAAATAGGGCTGACCGGATGAATATCAAGTCTAGAAACTTGTACCTATACTCTAGTACGGATATTGAGGTAACATTATTTGGCTGGCATCATTTGTGTATACTCATATTTTTTTGTTTGGTTTATAAACCTTTTTTAAGGAAAGGCAAACATACTAGCTAGCTTTACCTTTAGAAAACTCCTCATAACTTGTACTTCTATTAACTAAGTTAAGAGTGACGTAATGTTCTCGTGCGCTAAAGTGTGTTCGACCCTCTTTGTTCTTCTCACTTATATGAGAGCTTCCTTCATACCACCTAATAAGGCTATCCATAGAGTAGGTAACTTTATTTTGTTCCGTACTAAACTACTCATATATCTGGAAATTTCCATTTTTATGGCTTCATAGTAACTTCACATCTACTAAATGGTTTGTATGTGCATAGCTCAAATTTTATATCAGCAAACCAAAATTAACAGCTTTATCACTATATACTTTGATAGTCTTTGACAATTTTGGCTTTCTGATAAAGTTGGGTGATCTGCCTGTAATCTAAAAATTATGCTTTGATAGATGATGGAAAGCTAACTCACTAAAAGCATAGTAGAAGTGGCATTACAAGATAGACATCAGATATTTCATATTTGTGATCTGAGATTTTTTTACCAGCTAACCAAATCAAAACATTTATATCTTGCAATAAATCTTCACATCCGGATTATAACTGATAAATTATTGATGTTCCTCTAACTTCTTGTTCCACAGGATATCTTGGACAAAATCCAGCCATTATCTCCAAGAGCTCTTATTATTGATTCAATTCAGACAGTTTACCTAAAAGCATTTGCTGGAAGTGCTGGGAATACAATGCAGGTGCTTCTGTTAGTTCAACTAATAGTTTTCAGATTAGCTTGAGGTTGCTTGAGGTCTGCCTGGCATGTCATGTCTTTCTAAATCATATAAATCATGGGTTGATGTTGGATGTCATTTATGTATGTTAGTGTTGCATGTCATGTCAAAACTTCATGAATACATATCACAATAGCTGATCTCAAAGGAGAATTTGATTAGTTTTGATAATTTTAGTGTTGAATCTAGGAACATGTTAATTTTGTGAGCTAAAAATTGCATAACAAATATGATTTAACAGAAGTTTTGACACTGAGAACCAGATTATGTTGTTGTGCTACTGAAAAATCCACATATTCATATCTTCACTTGTTGAAAATATCTGCCTTATTTTTTTTTCTATGGACCATAGGTCAAGGAATGCACCTCTGCCTTGTTAAGATTTGCAAAACTGACAAATATCCCTGTTTTCTTGGTAAGTTATCCACTGTGCGATAAGTTTTATCGTTATTTGTGGTACATCCTAGATAAATTGGTGCATTTGTGTTCTTGTCATCATTAGTAACCTTATTTCCTTTTTCAGATTGGACATGTTACAAAAACTGGTGATATTGCTGGCCCTCGTCTTTTAGAGCACATAGTGGATGTTGTTTTATATATGGAGGTTTGTAAATTACTGCTTCCGGACACATATTTTGCTTATAAAGTGGGAATATTGGAGCATATTAGGATTTTAGCAAACTGTTATAGATTATACATTAAATACGTTCATTTCCTTGGTGCTGCCTGGGAATGTCTTAAATGTCGAAGTTCATTTCTTCCCTTCAATTTCACAAGTCCTGTTAAGACGTTACTAAACACAGTAACAAGTCTGTAATGGTATACCAGAAACTTCCTTTGTCCCTATTACTAACAGAGGAATTGATGATTTTTTTTAAAAGGAATTGGCAGCAAAAAACTAAACAAATGCCAGCAAGGGTTTTCCTTCCATTTTTCGGAGTTGAATTATCATGACAAAAATCAATTTCTATTCTCATTATCACTGGGATACAACTTGTTCTACAATCTTGGGTCTTCCTCTATATATGTGTGTGAAATGGACAGGAATCCTCTGCAGTGGTGAAGAAAATCAACGAAACTGCAACACAGTGAATTTTCGCCACTAATGCGGAGAATCTGGTTCGAAAATGAGAGATATTTGCCTAGACCTAATTTTGGAAACACCACTTTTTATTTCTTTAATTTTGTACACTGCCATAACATTATAAATCTTCCTGATTGGGCAGACAAGAAATACCTCCAGGTTCTTCTTCTTTTGTCATTGCCTTCATAGAACATCCAGTTCATATAGCTTTCTCAGAAACCAGAAAAGTAATACTAGTTTGTAACTCTAAGATGATAAACATGTAAATTTCTAAAACAACGCAGCTTCACTCTGTGCTGTTTATTTTAGACCAATCTTTGCTTGCAAGTTCACATATTCTAGGTTGCAAACCTAACAAAAGCTTGGTGCTCTTGTTTCAGGGAGAGAGATGCTCATCTCATCGACTGCTGCGGTCGGTGAAGAATCGTTTCGGTTCAACGGATGAGGTATACTCCTATGTTTCTATCGAATATATTTCACTTCTTAGTATATAAAAATGCATTTATGTTGGACTTACCTGTCTTGTTAGTGCTAAGATGTTGTTTCCTTAGTTGCCTGTCAGCAACTGGCATACTATTTCGATTCATGTGGCCAGTAAAATTAATCTGCAGTAGATTAAACCATGATTAGTAACATTCCTGCAGCCACAAAAGGTGTAGCTCTGGATGAAAAGTAAGGCTTAACTCATGTAAAGGCTTTTTTTTGGCCTTGTAGCTGTCCTTATATCAGATCCAAAAGCTTTTTATCTGCTATCAGTCGATGTTACCTTGAACTACCTTATATCATGGTTAGAACCAAAGGATCTGTTGGACACAGACACTAGTGCCTGATTCTGATGTGGATGCAATAGTCTGATTCGGCAAACCCTAAGATAGTATCCAAGGATTGGTCTAATGAAATTGATTTTATTTCTATGATGACACTAAAATATTTTAGTGAGACTAGACTATCACATTGCAAATTATTGAAGGTTGCCAGGAGTAAAGTATAATAGTTTTAGGCTTTTGGCCATAGATTATCTTGCATCTTCAATATTTTTAAACATTTACATGAAATCCTAAGAATCCTTATTTCACATCCCTTTCCAATCTGGCTGCTGCCTTGCCCTCTACCTCCCAAAGCCCTCCATTTACCCTCTTTCCTCTTCTCGGCCCTTCGTACCTCTGCCTCCCTTCCTAGGCTGGCATTGCTCCTCTACCACCCTTCCACTTCACTGTCCATTTTATGTGCTGCCTTCACGTTTTTGCTCATGGACATCTTCATCCCCCTCCTAGAAAAAATACTCATCTTAGAGTCTGACATTGTTAGCAAGGACATATGTTGTTACCGCCTTACAGGAACGGCATCCTCTGGCACAGGAGCATAGTGTTGTGCCATTCCAACAATTTGGACTATCCAATCAAAATCGCAATGCATGAAATTGGCTGCTGCAGGACCAAGCACCTACAGTGATTTGCTACAGTTCTTTTCCTTGCAAACCAGCTGTGCCATAAAAGCTGTCATTCAAGATGCCTACCTGTTCGTCTAAGACACACACAAAAAGATGCCTGCATGTTTTATTTTTTCCTTCACATTTTATGTTACTTTTGTTCATCAGATATTGAAACTAGTTTTTTGAAAGCTACTAAGGCTTCATTTGGCGTTGTGATGGCTTTTCAAAAGCGTTTTTTCTAATTTTGGGTATAACATTTTGTTGAAAGCATATCTTTTGGAGCCATAACAGCATATTACTGGAATTAGTAAAGATTCATGTAACTAGCTAGATTCCACAGCACAGCACATCAACCACAAATTGACCCTAAAGCAGGTGTATTCACTTATGCTTCTTTTTTTGGGGTTTCAGCTTGGTGTATTTGAAATGTCAGAATATGGTCTGCAATCTGTTCTGAATCCTAGCGAGATGTTCTTAACTGAACATGACTCTGATTCTGAAATACTAGCTGGGCTTGCTGTAGCTGTTATTTTGGATGGATCCAGGACCTTTGCTATTGAAGTTCAGGTACTACATATTATGATTGTTGGTGTCTTCTTGGGCCTGCTAAATTATTTTCCTTCCAACACTTCGTATTGTTTCTTTTGTTCTCTTAGTGTCATATTGCCTTGAGCATACATTTTTAAAAATGAATTTTGTTGTTCATCCATCTTCCCCTGCAGTGAAGAATTTTTTTAATAGAATGCAAATTTGAGTAGAGGAACCTTAGGAATTACTGCATAATCAACTAGGCTCACCACTTGGTGAACTAGTAGCAATATGTGAAATAGGACAGGGAATTGCAGCTTTGTTTATACTTTTTTGTTACTTTGCTCTATGTTGGACTTTGTGATGACCATTGGTTTGTATCATCTGTGCACTGTGGATATTGCAGCTGAGTTGAGACACATGGAAACTTAATTTCCTTGTGAAACTTCCTTTGGCACCGCTTCGAATGTACATTCAACTTTCTTTAGTACTTCATAACTGCAGTTTAAGAGCTACGATACATCTTCTGTGAGATGCAATTTCTGCTGTTTTCAGGCATTGTGTGTCTCTGGTTCTCATCTCAATGGACAAGTAGTTGGCATACCAACAAGCAGGGCTGATGTGATAATCTCAGTACGTGTTAAATTGTTCCCATAAATACTTCCAACCAATAAACATTGTGCCCCTCATAAGCATTGCCTATGTATTGTATGTGTTAAGTAAATCTATGGATAAGATCCAGCAGGCTAGGCAGTATTGCAAGACTAGATCCAGTGGGATGGATAGTGTTGCAAGTTTATTCTAGCTCACTAACGCTGTTATTTGGTGTTAGAGCTGCACAAAAATACTGAAAAATGCACAATAATCTTATTTCTTAATCCTGCAGGTTCTTACGAAGCAAGCAGGTCTAAAACTTCATGACAATGTAAGATCATCAAGCTTCTATTTGCCTAGCTTTTTTACATGCGAAGTTTCAGTGTTAATTCTGAGACAATCAGTAGGCTGTGATCACATGTAGGCTTGTTAGTTGCTTTGCTTCAGTGGCCTTTTGAGAGCCCTAATTTGCACCAACGCTCCACCAGCCATATACTGGTGTCGTGACATGTATGGGGCAGTGACACAAATTCTGGCATGGCTCTAACATATGTGTTATATTATGACATGGATGGCAAAGGCCCAACCGCCCAACTCTGACAAGTTTTATTGATACGTTTCGTAATGTGCCAGGCTTTGGGTCAATTGTATCAATAAAGTAGGCCTTTAGATGCTCTTTTTTGCTAGTTTTGCTCCCATATTCTGCTTCTGGTACTATTTTTCTGTTCGCACTGCAGGCTATTTTTCTGAATGTGGTCAGTGGCTTCAAGTTGACAGAGACTGCAGGAGATCTGGCCATAGCAGCTTCAATTTGCAGCAGGTAGTACCTTTTGTGGTTTATTTTAGGGAGATCACAACTGGTACAAGATACAGTTTAAGTACTAGAGCTCCCTCCTTAAATACTTCTGTGCCCATGGCCATCATGTATTCATGTATTCATGTTAGGTTTATATAGCCATTTGCTAGATTTTTCTTTGTGGTGTGGTTACATGGACTAATTATAATATACTGGATAAACTTGGGCAAATACCACAGCAATTTAATGAAGCCCAGAATATGGTTGTATTGTCATGTTATCATTCTTTGCTCTATAAAATGCTGGTGGGAGGTCTTTTTTAGTCTATATTTTCATATCTTTGTTTATTCATTTTAAGTAACCCCTTTTCTCCTTTTCTTCAGTTTCTTGGAATTTCCTATCCCAAATGATATTGCATTTATCGGAGAGGTTGGCCTTGGTGGTGAACTTAGAACTGTAAGTATATGTGTCTTTCTGCTTCATGCTACCACTTATTGGTTGTGAATATTGTTTATTGGTATTTGAGGTGCGTGTTTGACCTAGGCTTTTTTCCAAGCCTACCCAGATGTCTTTTGTGCTTTTTAAGGGAATTATATTTCCTCTCTTTTGTGCTATTAATATTTGATGTCTAAACAGTGACTAGGAATTATACCTCCGACCATTTTTATGCCCCCAGCCAATATACTATCACTAGCAAGGAGTGTAGGGCATTAGAACTCAAACTAATAGCAGGTCATTTGAACGAAACTATGGGGACACTGACCATGGTTTCCAACCACTACATTGTTTGCCCTGACCCCAAAAAAGAACTTAGTTAGAAACTGGGTGAAACGGTGTTTTACTTTTCCTTGTCTATGCTTTCAAATAATATTATTAAACAATATATTGCTGTTGAAGAAGAATTTGAAGCCCAGCTCAGTAGGGGTTACTCATAACTCAGGATAGAGGAGTTGCTAATCCAGCTCCACTTGGAGTTTGAGAGCGACGTAGCCAATAGCCAGTTACTGGATTACAGCCTTGTTCTCAATGTTGTAAATACATGTCATAGTGGCTAACCTTTTGCTACCTCTGGTTTGTACTTGTTCACATATGGATTTCATACATGGTAAAGCATGAAGTAATATGTTACGAGGAAATGTGCATTTTTTTCCTTTTTTTTGTTAATTGCTTCTTGTCCTGATCTTGAGAAGTTAGACGGTCTTTCAGCTTATGTTTTAGCCGCTATCTGGTTTGTTTTGACTATTGTAGTGATGTTTCTTTTTTTTTTCCTTCCTATTTAAGGTGCCAAGAATGGATAAGCGGGTGATAGCTATTGCGAAGTTGGGATACAATAAATGTGTCGTTCCCAAAGCTTCAGAGAAGGTGCTCAAACCGCTTAATCTTGATATTGAGATTTTGCCCTGCAGCAACCTGAAGCAGGTCATAAACACCATATTTAGGCCCCAAGGATGATGTTACAGCCTTGCAGGGTGCTTTGCTTACAAGTAGCTGACTGTAGGTGTTTAGGCTTTAGCGTACCTAGGTCATTGGTCAGTATCTTGGATAGTTCGGTTTATGGTGACAACTTACACCTCAACGGGTTTCTAGATTCCAGCCATTTTGTACCGGTCCCGTTTGCTAGGAACCAAGGTCGACCACACTTCTGGTTTATCCGTACTGGAATCCTGAACCCTTCACCACTATATATGCATGATGTAAAACAGCTTTCGTATTTACTTTTTTTGTACGACTAGCTAAATGTCCGTGCGTTACTATGGAAAAAAATATCGTATTGCATTACATGCTCTAAACCTCCAATTGATTATATGCTCTAAATGTCCAATTGATTTATTGTTAAATTCATGTGAATAAGGTGCAGCTCATGTACCTGAGATGATATATATCACATATGTACGGAACACAGCGACTGAACCAAAATAAGTCGAGTACAGCACGATATGTACAAAAGAAAAACATTCAATCAGGTTAGTAAATAGGTCAGAACTCAGAAGAGTATATACAAGTATAATGCAAAGTGATTGGTCAGCAGAAAGTGGCAATAAATCGAAGAATCAAGGCTACAAGCTCTAACAACAAATCTGTTGGATGCTCTAGGAATTCATTTCACACTGAATCACACACGCGTACTTACGCAGAAGATGAAATGATCGAGTCAGTGACTTTAGTGTATACGACGACATATCATCAGTTATAGTATAATTTTAACCAACTATAATATAATTTTAGTCATAAATCAATTTATTTTAACCCTCATTCTGCCCGCCCGCTCGCACACTTAGCGGGCCGTCAGCTTAGCCGTGTCCCCGCTTTGCTCACTCGCCTAGTGCGCGGCTGCCGGCCCAGCTTGTGGACGCGGTGTGTTAATGCTTGCAATTCATGCATTGCTAGTATTTCATTGACTTAAGCATGTGGCATACTGCAATTTCTTGGTCTTGCTCCTATCATTGTTTCAATCAGATTTTAAAGCACCTAAATATTGCATGCTGGATCACACAAAAGCTTTGCCAAGCACATCCATCATCCCAACTACACAATCATCACAGAACACTCCGCACAGACCTTTACAAGACCTTGGAATTGATCGCTTAGGCAAAGATAAGAGTGAGAATTAAAGCAATAAGCTTACCTGTTGCGAGGACGACACCATCGCCAGAGCAACAGCAGTGCGAGTTAGCCAGACAGCGATAGACACGGAACCTGTGGAGCTCCTGACGACAGGAGAAACAACGATGACGCAAGGATAGGCGGCCATGGTTGCCAGAGTACACATGTGCAAGCACGGTCGGCCATGGCAGTAGGATGCTAAGGCATGCCCTAACCCTTTGTGTCGTCATGCTCCAGCCTAGCTGTGATTCGTGCGTAAGTCGCACCCGCAACATTACCCTCGCCACTTCAACTCAAGTGCTCATGTGGGCGTCGCCATGGACACTCTAGAGTCTCCTCGGCTCCTCTCATCACACATTGATTCAAAGAATATAAATCTCCAATATAGCAGCATGTGTGCACGAGTTTAGCAGATGCAACAAAAGAAGAGCATTCTGTTGTATTCAATTACAGATAAGAGATAAGCACAATTAAACCCTATGGAAATAGCGTGCATTAGTTCAACAGATGCAACAAAAGAACATCATTAGCGTGCATTAGTTCAACAGATGCAACAAAAGAACATCATTCTGTTGTATTTAATTACAGGTAAGAGATAAGCACAATCAAGCCCTGTGAAAATAGCATGAGGTGTTGACTAGGTAGAAGGGAGCAAGGGAAGGGATAGCAGAGACCCAGGGCACACCTGTAGGCATCAAAAGTTTTGTGAGAGGAGGGGAGGTGCAGATGAGCCATTACCATCAACTCTTCCTTTTAAGTAGTAAAGATTTTATGTTGCATAAGTGTTATAATAGAAGGCATTAAATTCTCACATTTTTTCCATATCCTTAACTGTATCGTTTTTCTATTGCTGATACGTAGGGTGAAATGAACAAAATTGTTGACCTCATCATGTATTCATTGTCCTTCAAAAGACACGGATGTCATGTCAATTTTGAGTTAAAACTAAATTGCTGATGTGCACGATACAATTGCCAATCAAACTAGCCTTGTGTCTCTTACCGGTGGGGCCTATGTTGTCATAACCCGATAGTATGGTGCATGGTTTTGGTTTGCGACATGTGGATTTCACGTTTGAATGATTTTAAGGAGCCACAAAAGATCCCTACAAAATTTATCCATAGCGCTCATGTTATGATCGCTTGTCCATACAACTTAAGTTCCAGATAAAAACTTTTCTTCGAAAATTATAGGGCTTTTACCCTCCTAAAAAGAGAGAGCCCTTCCAGAAATTCTCAGTGACCCACATAGGCCGAAGAGGGGGTTTGGAAATAGTTTTCAACCAGCAATCGACGCGCCTCGGCACGGCCTCACTAGCTGCGTCACTGCCCCAAGCGCAAAGATGAGGGAGGCTCCCCGTGCGCCAGGGGCGGAGCTGCATGGGCTTGAGGGGGTTCCCAGGAACCCGGGTCCAAAAAATTTTTAGTTATTACTAGCAAATATTCACCCTTTGTGCATCCCCTTGGCTCAATATGGTGTACCCCTAGCCCAACAAACACCCTCACTCGCCCCTGTCCAGCCCATTCTCCCACCGTCCTATGCTCTCACGCGTGGCCCGTTGCACCCCCTCCGTTTTGCTCTAGCTCCGCCACTGCGGTGCGCCCACCTCCCCGGGACAAAAACATGCCTGCAGCCGGTGGCGCCGCGGCTCACGCCGTCAGTCCAGTTGGGCTCGCTGTCTTTTCGACGGGCACGGGCGCCTCGCCACGCAGCGCGCCTGCGCTTCTTCTCCACTCCTCTTTCGCGGGCCGCGTGCGCCGCGGCGCTGGGCTGCCGCTCGAGCGTCAAGAGCCTCGCATGGAGAAAGTACAGTAAAAAAAAAGTACACACTGCGTCAATGCTGTGCTTGGTTGGACTGAAAAGCTGTGGATTATGACTAAAATTATATTGTAATTGAAGATGATTGTTTGGTGTAATTAAATTTAAAAAATCTTAAAATAGAAAAAATATGTTAGCTCATCGCAGGCAATACAAACGAATACGGGAAAAAAGAACCGACAAAAAAGCTAAAAATTTAGGGAAAAAAGACGAAATTTATAAATAGTAAAAAATAAGTTAGAAACTCAGATTGAAATGAGCCGGTGATTTGTCAGGATAGGCACGTAGGCATAGTAGGGGAGCTTGCTTGGCTGGAGAATGAGCGGCCATGTTCGCATTTCGCCTAACGAAAGACTAACTCAGAAGAAGAAAACTCCTGCTAAGCTCTTTGTATATTAGCTACAATCGGCACAAGCTCTGCTCGGTGAGAATCGTGTGTATTCCAGAGATTGACACGAGTCTGAGAACCCGTCTCCGGCACAACATCAACAAGGTTCCAATCTCCTAGCAAACGGACTCCATCGCGGCATGCATGCGCATGCGCTACCGCCGGAAGGGCATTAGGGCCGTTTGACTTTTGATTAAAATAACACTATAACGTATGTTTAAAAGCTATTTGGAACAAAGTTGATACCATCTTGGCAACGCCACCAGAAATTCACCTTGATCATTCCTTGCAACAACCCCCGTTACACCATGTAACTTCTATGTTTTTTCTATTCAATTTATGATTTATAATTTCTCTGAACAAAAAAATAGAATAATTTTTTTTATCAACTTTTCTAAGTAGATTATTAATATAGTTTTTTTCAAAATAGTTTATCGACATTCAATTTATTCACATAAACAGTTGCACTAAAATCAAAAGCATTCGGCTGCAGCCGAAAAGAACTCACACTCCATCAACATCTATCTTGACTGTATCAGCTGGAGGCGGTTGCCACCTCACAGGAGACGAGCTCTGAACCGTTTTCTCCTCGCCTTTTGACGAGTTCAGTAAATCATACGCTGTGTCCCGAGCCCACTGAGTTCTTTCAGTTCATAATCCGATACGAGATTATATGTCATGCATGCCCAATGAACTAACTGTGTTCTAGGGTTCTTGCACATTGCTGAAACACAAAGACAAAAAAAATAAACTAGTTCCAAAAGGCCCACCAAAAGGAGCAAGGCAGACAGCAGTATATGATAGCACTGACAGAGACAATGGCTTGCTCAGATAATCTCCCGCCCAAATATGCCCAAGAAAAGCTTATTAACTAAACTTCGAACAGGGATAACTGAGCATCACTTGCAATTACTACTATCAAGTACTAATCCATCTGCACATAGATATCAGCAGCCGTTGACCTCACTTCACACCGTTAGAGTTGGCGGGTGCGACATCTTCAACCTTGGGGTTGGAAGGTGGGCCATCTAAAAGCTTGGCTGTTATCTCGTCTTCCAACTTTGCCTCGTCGACATCTTTCTTGCTGAGGAAGCTTGGCTGGTTCGTGGAGGAGAGAAGCCTGGCCCACATCCTGTCAGTTATAGAGACTTTGTTCTGCTTCTCTGTGATCCTCTGAAGTGAGTGAAACAAAGAATCAATATGGAGGGCAATGAATATTTTGACATAAACTAGTGATGCCGAATGCAATAACACTTATGCCCTGTTCAAAATTGTTGTGGCTTTCGGCTGATTGCGAGAGAGAGAGAGTAAGGGAATAAGAGACACTCCCGTTGAAAAACTACTCTGTTCAAAACGGCTCCTGCAGTGACTCTACAAACAACTTATAAAAACCACCTTAAGAAACCCGTTCAAAAGACAGCTTCTAAAAAACAAAAGCCAAAAGTTGCTTAGAACAAGACCTTAATTCAATTTGTCCTATAGAGGGTGACTTACATAAAAGGGAATATAGCAATGCCGGCCGTTAACTTGACCAACGGTGAAACCAGTATATCCGGCCATGGCTCCATGGACCACACTGTGAGCCAACAGTGTGCAATAGACATTATCAGATGCGTTGCTGGGAATGGCACGTATCATGTATGTAGGATCTGCGACAGAAGTATAATGTCTGAAATTAGTTACTGTCAAATCGAGGAAGTTAGAGAAACTAAAATACAGAGGCAAAGAGACCACTGACCTATATACTTCAGATTTATAGTTGTCTTATTTTTCTTGAAATGCTCCTGAACTTACAGAGAACATTGATTAAGAAGTCACTTCTATCACAGCTCTAGATAAGACATGTAATGATGCATATAGTATGGATGGTGTCATCTAATACAGAAAGGAGCTAAAAGAAGTAAAAATGTCAAACCCAATTTAAACATGCATGTTGTGAGCGGACAAAGCAGCTATTTCACTTGAATTCAAGGTGGTACCAATGAAGTAGACAAATGGTAGATGCAAATGGAATTTTCAAGGGTCACCTTTATCTTTTGAGATAACCAAAGACCAACATCAAGAAGCAGAGCATTGCCTGATGCGTCTTGCGCCATTGACTGCATGGTTTCAGCGATAAGTTTCTGTCCTGCACCCTCAGCGACAACAATAACCATATGGCCGTTCTCCTTCAATCGCTTTTCCATATATTTGAAAAGCCCACCTTCACCTTCCAGATAGAAAGGTGATTCTGGAATCAAACAACAATCCTGATAAAATAGAAAACATTTGCCAGCTCAATAGGCGCAAAAACACTTATTCTTCAGTGTAACATGGAAAAAATGTTTTCAGCTTGACGGAGAGGTTAACATACCACATCTCTGCTCGCTAGAGTAGCATAATGTGCAATGAAACCTGCATCAGTAAAAAATAGTACTGAATCAAAATTATGCCATAGAGGAATGAGTAAATGGACAAACTTACACTATTACTCTGGAAATTACTGTGGAACAGAGGCACGTTTAGTTCATGACCAAAGTTATCTCACAGTGTTGCATCCAAAAAACAAGGATGCAAGCCAAATGCTACCCAAAAGAATGTGGAACACTCACGATTCAATACTTATGTCAGCTATTGCCATATTCTACATGCAAAAGTATGGAACATGGCAAGCAACAACTAGCCGTAGCAGCATAAGACATGCATCTAAATTCACATATAAATTCGAAGAAATTAGAAAAGGTTGATTTGAGATTTCTGTAGGGCTATAAATAACACTTAAGGTTGTTAACAGCAATAAGCAATACTGAAATTTCTCAGGAAACTGTTAATAACAGTAATATATTTAAAAATTCCAAAAGAAGCACCGGAGCTTCTTTAAAGATGCACCTTTCAGAATAAAGATATTAATAGAGAAACTTTTTTGGTCAATTGTGTCAAAGTATACAATTGGCTAATAGCATATCATACTAGCAAGAGATATCAGTGTCTCTGAGAAACTTACCACTGTATCGGCCCATTAGCTTTACAAGTCCTATACCATTCTCAGCACTTTCAGCTTCCACATGAGCAGCATTTATTGCACGCTGAGCCTCCTCGACTGCAGTGTCGAAACCAAATGACTTGTCAATTACCTGAAACATAGGGTAGCAACGAGTTCATGCATATAGGGTAGTATGCCATTTTTCAACAAAATATCACTATAATATGGAAAAAAAAGAGTATTACTGGGATGTCGTTATCAATAGTCTTTGGAATGCCAGCAACAGCAACTTTGAGACCACGTCTTCTAACCTCCTACAATAAGATTCAAGTAAATAGTACACTTACAAACATGTTTCAGAAAACTTGCTAGTAACAAAATACAATTGATCAACTATCAATGTGCCATTTTATTAACAGTATAAACTATAAAGGATACAACCAACCAAATGCTAAGAGGAAGAGCTATAATTCAATCCGGTTAATGAGCACTTTTGGCTAATCTATAATTGTGCTTACTTCAAAAATCACTCCTGCACCCCTTTGAGTACCATCACCACCAATTACGTACACCTGTACAAAGCACAAAAGAGTAAAACCAATGTGCAAGATGTCTCAGTATGGTAAAGAATGTTCATGATGCCAAGGGAAGGACAAAGTGGTTCTAAAAAAGAGAGAAAGAAAAACAGTAGAAATGGTGTTTTCTTTCCATCACCTGATTTATACCACGATCCTGAATGCTGTCAACAATCTTCATGGTGTCATGCCCTCCTCGTGATGTTCCGAGAATAGTTCCACCCCTTTTGTGAATGTCATTTACACTCTTTGGAGTCAGGTCAATGGTGTTGCAAGCATAGAAACCTCTATACCCACCCTATGAAAAAATGAACACAAAATTAGAAAACATGGCACCAATATAATAAATAATGGTGCCTTAGTTTTTTTAAAAAAAGAATTGTGAGGCCATTGTTCTTATTTTCCTGTGATCCCTACTCCTACATATCAAAAGCTTGTTGAACACTAGTACTTTTAAATGAAAAGAACAGGTATAGATTTACATCAACAACCAACGAGACAAATTTGGTAGACTGGTTTGGTGGTACCGTGGTACTCGGCATGATTTATTGAATCCTCAAATTGGTGCAAAGCAAGTCATCCGTTACCCAAATTTTCTTCTTAATAAACATTCATTGCCTATACTTAGCTTGTGCATAATGCATCTTCCTGATTATCAGGCTGATGCAACTGGACAGATGTAAAAGAAATATTGACAAGTGTATAACAGTTATTCCAGGACGACTTCAATGAAACTTCAGGAAAGAAGCAGTTTGCAGAATCCCAGGGGGGGGGGGGGGGGGGGATGACTACTTTCATACTTTATGTGGACTTTGTGATGCAATGTAATGACTTACCTGAATTCCAAGTATCTTGGTGACACCATACATGTCAGATAAGCCGCATACAATTTCCCTAATCACAGTATTAAGCCCAGGGCACAGTCCTCCACAGGTGACAATGCATGCATGGACCTCATCCGATTCAAAATAGACCTGACCAAGACAAACATTTTTTTAGATAACGGAACTAGGTTCCAGCCTCTACCATCCGGAGATGGTACACAGCTGACCAAGACAAACATGAGGTTAGAAAAAACCCTTTGTCCATGTTGATCGCTTTGTCAGCATACAAAAAACGAGGTGACATACCCTTTGGCGAGGTCCAGCACGGCGGAAGTGGTTCCCTCTTGGGCCACCCTTGTGAACAACAATCTGCATTGAACGATGATACTCACTGAATCAAAGTAAATACTTTCTAGAACCCAAGTATTTGTTTACAAAGGACGCGAGTTCACAACAAATTTCTCAAGAATTCACCTTCTGGCAGACGGTGTCATCTGGGTTTACGAAGTATTGCCTGCAAACGAAATATTTTATTATCAATTTAACAACAATATGATAAGAAAAAAATTGGAGTGACAAGTTAGCAAGTTCAGTCTTACTTCACAACCGAGTATGCTGGGTTATCTTGCAGAGGATTTGGGTAGGTCTGCCACATCAAAACAACAAAAAGGTCATCATGATCACAAAGAAACATGGGTTATTTATCTCAAAGACTCAACATTTCATCCATGGCCTCCGTAATTATTCACAGATCACCTCAAACTGCGCCACGAAAGAGGAAAAAAAACTAAGTTTAGGTGACCACTCGAAAAGGCTGCACTTATTTAAGGCCGTCGCTATTCCAATCCCCAAAAGTGCCCACGCCATGGAGCTAACGAACAAAAGGTCTATTAAATAAGAAAAGTTAGGAACAACTTTAGATCGCATAGAATCTTTATCAGATTCCACATTTTTCCCAGATAATCCCAACCACTCCACACACCCGCTATCTAGCGAAGCGGCGGATCGCTCCCCGCTCCAATCCCTAGATCGATCCACGCAGCACAGACTCCGCAAGCAGGAGACGGCCGGCACTCACCGGGAGATCGGGGAGGTAGTCGGACACGTGCGGCACGTCCTCGAGGACGTACCCGGCCTCACCGGCCACCAGCTTCGCCTCGGGCTTGGCCGCCCCGTCCATCGCCCCCTCAGGCTCCCGCGCGCGCGGCCGCGGCGTGTCGCGGCGGTCGAGCAGGTGGTGGTGGTGGTGGTGTAGGTGGGCCCGCGGGCTCGGCAAGGTGACGGGCACGGGAGCGCCGGGCCGGCTGCGGCTGGGGCTCGAGTCCGAGTCAGCGGTGGCGACCGGCGACGCCATGCGGGAAGGCTGCGGGGGAGGGCTCCATTTCGGATGGGGTTTAGCGATTCCTTTTTGTAGCGGGCCAGTGATGGCGACGGTGGCAGCCGGTGGTGCGTGACGACGGGGGGTTGACGGCGACGGGGGAGGGGGGAGTGATGCTGTGGAGAGCAAATGGGAACGGGGGACGGAGCACTGGTCTATTGGAGGGTCGGCGGTCTGCCACTTGGTGGTGGGGTCGGGCTGAGAGCGGGGCCAGGATTCGTGTTCGCTACCACTACCAGTGCATTGCATTGCGCTGCACGTATACGCAGCGATGGTGCCACATCATGTAATTATGTGGTTCGCCCGTCATTATCACTGTTCACATCAGAATTATGCTGGAAGAATTGATGATTTGCCCCACCTTTTATGGAAATGGCAAGTGATATCTTACTGACATGCGGGCGAGACATCACAGGGTATTTTATCAAACCGCAAAGAAAGATGGAGCAAATCATCAAATCTCCCAATTATACTTGGACAATTGCTATCTTCAATGTATCGGTCGCGGTCATGAAACTTTGCAAAATGGACAGTTGTACCTCCGAATTATGCTTGGACAATTGCTATCTTCAATTGCTGCGATTAGCTTGTAAGAAAAAAGTGTAATTAATTGGCTCCGCTTCAAAAAGGTCCAGATTGTAGTTTTCTGGTGCTTATAGCTTTTCGTCCTTTTCTATTTTTTAGAATTTTTAAGCTTTTCTATTTCTTCCTCTTATTTATTTGTATTGTCCATGCTGATATAATATTTTTTAATGTTTATATTTAATTATGCAAAATAAACCAATAATAGCTATAGAGCCTCTTCTTTTCGGTTTCGAAAAGCTACTTTTCAGCTTTTCTACAGTAACTAGTTTTCAAACGAAATATCTTTTTAAGGCGGGGTCTACGAGTTGATTGTAGTACATACTGTAGTGACTTTATTTATATCGGGCAAAACCGTATACAACAAGTTACTGGTACTTCGTATTCTCTCTCACGAATAGCCTAAAAGTCATAAGCCGCAACCAAAAACCATAAACTAAAGCCAAAAAATAGGCCCTGATCAACTCGGCTTCGGCTTCTGGCTTATTTTTCACTATTCATAAGTTTCGTCTTTTTCTGAACTTTTGGCTTTTTGTTGAGCTTTTTTGCCGGTTCTTTTTTTCCCGTATTTGTTTGTATTATACATAATGGGCTAACATATTTTTTATTTTTAAATTTTTTAAATTTAATTATGTTAAATAAGCCTCTGTCAGCTACAGTGCTTTTTCAGTCAGCTACAGTGTTTTCAGCCATAAGCCATGAGCTTTTCAGCCGAACTGATCACCACACCACCATAGGCTCACAATGCAAAAATAAACCATAAGCTCTGGCTTATAAGCCATTTAGAACAGGCCTAAAAAGGACTAATATATTTTTAGTGTAGGTGATGTAACTCTGTAAACGGATAGTTATAACTTGTAAGTATTGCAATGGTCAGTTCGTATAGAAAGGACTAATGTATTTTTATTGTGGAAATTGAATGTTCACGCATTGCTATGAATTAAAAAATATATATATTTCATGGTCTGGAACTCAAACATTTTCCATTTCGGCCCAATGATTTTTATCTTAGCATTATATTTGTAAAAGTTACACTTTAGTACACAAGTTCTGCCTTAGCAATCAAGGAAGTTAATCTCCGCCAGATCCTGCCATGTCGATGTGGGAGCTCATCGAGCCGCGGAAGCCGTGCACCCAACCTGCACTGCGCTAGCCGTTGCCTGCATCACGCCTCCGTCGCCATTGTCACGCTCAAGCAGTGACGGATCTAGGAAAAATTTTAGAAGGAACTGAACAAAAGCGATACAGCGACATAACTCCACTATGCCCCTCCTACACCATACATCCATAGCTAAAAATTTATAAGGGGCTCCAAGGGTTCGGTAGCGGTAGGGGGGCTCGAGCCCCCCGCCCCACCGCTGGATCCGCCCCTGCGCTCAAGCAAGCTTTGCACCAGCTTTATGCCACGCCTTCGTTGCCATACTCAGCCAACACCGAGCCCCGCCCCGAGCCACTGTGCTCCATGATCTTTTACTGGAATTGAGAAATCCACGAAATTCGTATAGACAACCTGCAGAAACAAATAATGCTCATAAATAAGATGCATTAGTGACTGTGAAAATGTTCCAGATTGGAAGTTCGCCTCACCTCCTGTTAGCATGGCAATATCATCCCAGTTCAACTGTGAAAATGTTGATGAGATCCCTTGCATTAGTAAATTTGTTGTCCACCAAAAGTAGCTCAACTGCTCAAGAATGAAGATGAAAATGTAGTGAAATCAATAATCTGCAATAGATAAAGACAGTGAGCTGCAGGGAAAAAACTCAAATTGACAGTTCAAATTGCCGTGCGTTAAGAAGGTGCACAGCTCTCCTTTTCAGCATCCAGTCGTACATGAAGTATCTGAATTGTTGATAGATAACATAGGGCGACACTTGGCACCCAATTACATTTGAATAAAGATACATCTTAGGTCTGTTAACATGAGAAATAATCTGGCATACCTGGAATTAATCTACTAACATCAAGATTTGCAAAAACAAAGTAAGAAAAAATGGCATAAATAGTTAAGAACATAAAGCTGAGGAGGGATTGATGGTACAAATTAGCTCAGAGATCAACACAAATAATTTTCCAGAAGCCAAGAAGGTGATCAGCACCCTATCACCTTTCCCTCCAAATATTCAGGAGGGATCGGTGATGAAGGTGATTAAAAAGAATGCTCGCCGCTAGCCTTATCAATAAATATAACAATCTAGACCCATCGCGTACTCACCTGCACCATCGCCGCGAACCCGAGCCACAATGCTTGTGTGGATGAACTGCTTTCGAGCGCCACCATTGGTCACTGCATCCCCTATCTCCTGCAAGCCGCCGCCTCACACCACCTGTCGAACAGCCACATGGCAGTGTGCCCCGGGCCTCGTTGCTAGCGGATGATGGCATGAGCTGCTGCCTGGTGCTACATCTAGTGCCGCATCCCCGCTGCCACATCTAGAGCTCAGGGAAGTGGGGGTGGCCGTAGCTAGGAAGGAGGGACCGAGGGCGGCGTAGCCAGTAGAGGAGCGGAAGAAGTTCCGTTTGTTGTAATGCTAAGGTGGGAGAGAAGATTATTGGGTTAGTTGCGTACACACTACAGGGTTGTTCACCGTTCTGGAAAACATGAGGAGAGGTGGGGGATGGGCGACATGTCGACACGTTTTATTTTGAGAGTGTAAGGGGAGAAGGTAGATAAATCCTGCCTATCATCGACTAAGAAAGTGATTTTGGGAACAAATTCTTTACAACTTGACCCACATTAGTTCAAACATGCTTCATACACCATCAATGAAAATAACTTAGACTCAAAAACTCAACCCATGACCAAATCCTATAACTATCCAAACCCCTCGGATAATTTCAGACATGGCCAGTCTGACCGCCATTGACAGGCTGGTTGAACCGCTCCACTCAAACCCCGGTAACAGGGGGAGCCGGCGTGACCGTTCACACTATGTTGGTACTACCTCTCCTGTAGTACCACCATTCAAAGCCCGATCATACCGCTCTCTCCGGTAATACCGCGGATCTCATCCGATACTACTAGACCTGGACACTGCCCAAAACAATCCTCTCTAAAAATAGCTACCGTTAACTATAATCCAGTCACACCGTGCCTACCGTGTTGGTATTACCACCAGGACCAGGCCAGTACTGCTGCCAACACCAGGCCGATACTGTCGCCTAAAGACTGACAGCAAGAATGAAAACTTGCAAACTTTCACAAACTCAAGTCTCAACTTAACACAATTGCCAATTATTCAACGCACATGAACTAAGGATATTCTCAACATGGTTCTTCAATTTCATTTATAGTAAGTGACATATTATGCCCAAAGTGAACTTTTTAATTGAGCAATTATTTAATTGATTGTCCCAGAGTTGGTGATAAAGTAGTTGGTCCTTCACAGCATCTCTTTCTTTTTTACCAGTAGCTTTTTTTCTCCTTCGTCCGTTGTCGTTTCGAAAAACACAGACAAAAACCAAAAGATATCAACTGTAGCTTAAAAGAACTAGGGCAAAAACTTTCAGGGACATATCTGCATTTTTTAATTAGGAAACACATATTGTGGGAGGATGACATATATCCACTGCAAAGCTGGAAGGGGAAGGAGTACAACAATTGTCTTGTGCTATCTGGTAAGTGTTAAGTTTAATTATTCATGTTTTAGTGAAACTAACATGTCAAACATTGAGCTGAGAACTTCATATCCATAGTGAGAATAAAGTTATCACGCACCACTTATTTGGAATTAATTTTGCATTGTTGTTTCGCCGGGATGTTTGATTTCATCAAGTGAAGAACAAGAGTATGACACCTACCGCAGCTTTTGAGTATGTGCGATCTAAAAGGGCTCGAGTGCTGCTGACCCGTTCTCAATGGAGGGTACTGGACATATCCTAACTCATTTCTTCCATCTCTAAAATTAACAACTTGTTGCACTAAGAAGATTCGCTTGTGTTGCTCTTGAGTTGTGTTGTTTCTTGGATTTGACAAGTTACACGCATTTGTCCGTTTTCTTAGTTTTCTATTATATAAGTTGGTGGAAATTACCCGTTTAGTGTTTAGCCAACCAATCATTGATAATCATATAACTAATTGGGAAAGCATATGTTGCATTTTAGCACCTTTTTCCATAGATTGGGATAAATGTATATATCAATGCATACAGGTCTTTGTTAAGGCTTGCATAAGCACAAAGGAAATATCGCTGACAGGAGATATTTTTGTTGTTAACTCCTCAATCCTTGACCAACCTATAGGCTACATGTAAAATGAACTATGTGTGATTTGATGATGATGTAAACATGGAACTCATATCCCTGTTTGTAAAGCAATGCTGCGATCTGTAAGCTGTTTGGATTGTGACATTTAGCTAGTACTTTTGTTCTGTTGCTGCACCGAAGTTATGTAGTGTGGACCAAATTCACTCTCAATGGACCCAAATCAAGCCCATTTGTTAGAGAAAGAGTTGGTATGAATTATATACCTGCCAGCAGTGTCACTGAAGGATTCTGAATGTTCATAGAAGGTCCTGAAAGCCAGGCCGTTTTTTTGTCCCATGTAAATCACTTGGAAGAAGATGGTTTAAATACATAATCATTGAAAAATACTTATATATTCTAGGTGGCTTTGATCCTTGCAGGTGGTTCATGAATTCAGCAAGAGGAATGCAGAACTTCCCGCTGTCACAAGCCATTCAGCAGCAGCATCTCCAGCAGGGAACGTGGTACTGGTAACAGAAGCAGATTTGGAGGGCTCTGATGCAACGAAGTTGCTACAGAGGAGGGCAGCTTGTCTTCTCATAAGACTACCCCAGCAAGACCAATGATAAAGATGCTGTCATGTTTGTTTCCTTCTGTGAAGGGCTCTGGTGACTCCTCTCTTACTGGACATCGAGTGCCCGACGTACCTGCATGCTAGGCCCAGTGATCCTAGTACGACGATAGGCAATTTCGCAAAAACAAGAATATGACGATACCGTGACTATATATGTATTTAGAAATGGCAAAAATATAAAAGATCTAGGAGTCGTCACTCACCTAGTCACAACTCTGTAGGAGGTATGGAGATTTCTGTCCTCACTCCTCAAGGCGGTGGCGGCTTGCGGGAGAAGAAGAAGACGGCGGTGGCAGGAGGAGGGTGTCGGCTGCAACAGGAGAGGGAGAAGGAAGAGGAGGTGGTGGCGGCTTGCTGAGAAGGCGAAGGTGGCAGGTGAGAGGGTGGAGGGGCGACAGTGTGTTAGTGCTAAGTGGAATGAGAGAGTGAGAGACAGAGCAAAACAACAGTAGGTTCACTCGGTTGTGTTCGATTTGGGGGTTAGGGTTGGGAGGGATGGCTTTGGAATCATGGAATGGGTTCTTGTTGGGTTTTAATATGAGGTATTTTTTGATCCTAGAGTATCGTTAAGTATCATAGAGTATTAGAGAAGAATCGGGATTATTTTTATTAATTTTAAAAGTCAAAATTCACCGATCCTTTCCGATACCATATCGTCGTGGCTCATCATATCGGGTACATACCTGGCACCGGAACAACAGTTTAGCGTAGGATCCGTGATTCATAGGCTAGGCCAATACCAGTTTAGCTCTGAGGTGGTGTGTTGATGCTGAAGGAAGGCAATGGCATTGCCATACTTTCTAAATGCATATAATTGCTCATATTCATCCAATGTGTCATGTATTCACATACATATATCAAGTCAAGTTTGTTTGGTCCTTGCCGGGTAATGATACATCGGTTGGGACTAATTATACGTAGCTGACTGCCCTTGTGTAAGTTTCAACAAAGTCAGGGCATGGGTTTTTAAAGAAGCACGGTTCAAACTTGAAAGCCAAAAATGGCTATAGGATAGCAGACATTAAATTGAACAATTACCTGTGGAATTATGTTGCAAATGCGTAGTCGAACTTGCATTTCTGATTGGCTGTTGAAACAATATGGAGCTAAAAGCTCTAATTTTGGATAGAGACTTTCTTCTGGAGCACCCAGAAGACTTCATTTGAGTGAGTAGCAAATCTCATTAGGAGATTGCACAATCAGTACTTCAATTCTGCAAGCTTCAGTTACTTGCTCTTGCTAAATTCTCCGAAGGAAATCTCCAAAAGCAAAAGAAACAATGCTTTTACTGTCCTTCCTTTTTGATAGCTACCTCTTGCAACACCTTGTTGTCACATCAAATTCTTTGATCTTAATCCTTTTAGTCCTTTACTGTTGTTACGATAACATCTGCTAAATCCATTCGCGAACACACATTTTATTCACAGAACAATTACGTATAAATGTTCCTTTTTTTATACAATTTTAACCGATACTTTTTTAACGATACCTTAGGGCCTGTATAATAGGTGACATAAGTCGTATGTAATCCTTACCACGTAAAATTTCTGATGGTATGGATAAGAGAGAACAAGGTGAGAGAAAGGAGTCGTCTGACATGCAATAGATAGTCTATAAGACTCTTATAGATAATTTTTTGTTGTTGTATCAATACGGTCTATTGAAATTGTAGGGTCAACTTAGCGACAACTCATATAATGAGTTGTCTTTAGTTTTTTTTTCTATAGATGACATGAAAAAACTACAGACAACAGATGGCTGAATGTACTATCATATATGTCCTTACCATATTTACTGCATTATTTATTGCAGTCAGTCCACTGCCTCTATTAGACTACCACTACCCTTTTGTAACACCTATTAGCTACCACCTTTGACCTAGGCCCCATTTCAAACCGCTTCAGTTTTTGGCTTCCGACATGAAAAAACTACAGATAACAGCTGGCTGAATGTACTATCATATATGCCCTTACCATATTTACTAAAGTCAGTCCACCGCCTCTACTAGACTACCACTACCCTTTGTAACACCTACTAGCTACCACCTTTGCCCTAGGCCCTGTTTCAAACCGCTTCAGTTTCTGGCTTCCGATTTTTTAAAACCAGAAGTCACTTGGAATGCATTGGCTTCTAATTTTGAGTTGTTCGGTTTTTTTCTTTCTCCTATTTTTCCTTTCTATTGTTCGTAGAGATATAATAGTGTTTTCATTTTTTCATTTTTCTTTATTTTCTTTAACTGGAAGACTCAGAAAAACAAATAACCATTATAATATAATTTCAGCTAACAGCCACAGCCAGAAGCCATAACCTTCAACCATTTGGAGCGGCCCCTAAACTGCCATTTCTACCCTTAACTAACACTATCTTTACCGTTTCAACTTTTGCTCAAAGCTCAAAATGCGTCCCGAAATTGTGGTAGACAGATACTACAAGTAACACAAACCAACTAAGGCCCTGTTCCAGATGGTTTCAGCTTCTTGCTTTTTTTTTTGCTTTCAACGTATTTAAGTCAGAAGCCATTTGGAACGCGTCAGCTTCTAATTTTGGCTTATTTTGGCTTTTTTGCTCTTTTTTCTCATTATTTCTTTGCATTGTCCGTGACTATATAATGTTTTTTTTCTTATTTTTAATTTTCTTTTAATTAAATGACTTAAAAGATAATTTCAACCATAAATCAATAGCCAAAGCTAGAAGCTTAAGCTCTTTTGTAGTGAGCCCTAAAATTAACACTTCCATCTGATCCACCCCACGAAAAACTATACTAAAAATCACACTTTATTCACATCTCTCACCATACCTTACCCCACAAGCGACATTTGCATTTTTTCCATTTCTAGAAACGTAAAAAGTAAATGAAAAAGAAAAAAAGGAAATAAAAGTAGGGCTCCATTCCACTGGCCTGCCTCCCCCACACGCAACCGATATACCCCCACCACCCCAGCCGCCGGGCAGACAAGCAGCCGAGGCCGCGTGCGATCCAAGCGGACCGAGAGAAACCGAGGAGAAGAAGCGAGCCGCCGCCGGAGGAGGGAGGAGCAAGATGTCGTGGCAGGCGTACGTCGACGACCACCTGATGTGCGAGATAGAGGGCCAGACCCTCACCTCCGCCGCCATCGTCGGCCACGACGGCAGCGTCTGGTCGCAGTCCCCCAACTTCCCCCAGGTCCCCCCCCCCCCCTCTCCCTATCTCTCTCGACATCAGTCTGCTTGTTTCGTTTCGTTTCATGCTCCTGTTTGACCCTCTCGAGCTGCCCTAGATCCACGCGCGTGGGCAGATCTGCCCCCGCCGCGGGGAGCCGCCGCGATCTGCTCCCCGCGGCCGGATCGCGGCGAGTTGAGATCCGGATCTTGGTCGATGAGGTGAGATGGGGATCTTTTAGCTTCGTGTGCATAGGCGCCAAGTGTTGTTTCGGTGGCTGTTGCTACTGGGGATTCGTTGCGGGATTGTGCTGCCAGTACGATTCGTGTGGGAGTATGCTGTGAATAGGAGGTGTGTTTTGAACGATGTGTAAATGGTGGAATCGCCAGTGAGATCAAATTCATTGGCCTACCGGTGCGATCCGGCTGCCCATTCCTCTTAGTCTTCATAGTCTTAGAAATTATGCTAGAATCAGAATTCAGAAATGGAAATAGTCATGCTACCGCAAGCACTTAGCGTTGGGTTACATGTAAATTTTGTTGGTGGAGTAGCTGCTAAACTTTCGCCAAAGCATATTATTGCACGAGATAAGTTTGTGTTAACATAGTGTCAATGGTGTTACATTACATTACTACATGGAACATTTGCTTTTACTGGACGATACCATACTGCTCTGGTGTCTTCTCTGCGTGATTTATGGTATCAATCATATGCTTTCAGCTGTGAAATGGCTATTTCTGTTGCATAGTTGTGCCCTGTATTGTTCGACTGGAGGCCTAAGTGTGTCACTGTCACCGGGGTAATTATATTATTAGTAGATGATCTAGCATTACCATAGGTTTACTTTGACAATTGTTCCCTCATGACCATATCATACTGTTGCATGATGCAGGTATAGCTGCCCTGTTGTTTCAGCAGAGACTGGATTTACACTGGACGCCTAATGTTTTTTATTTTTGCAGTGTGTATCTGTTTTTTATTTTTAGTGCTCTGTCACTGAATTCTCTTGTTTTATGGTTATGGATGTTGCAGTACAAGCCCGAGGAGATTGCTGCCATCATAAAGGACTTTAATGAACCTGGAACTCTTGCACCAACTGGTCTTTTCCTTGGAGGCACAAAATACATGGTGATCCAAGGTGAACCTGGGGTTGTCATCCGAGGAAAGAAGGTACACCTTGTTTTTTTTTGACACAGATTATCAATGCTTGTGACTTTTTCCTTCAATATTTGTATTAGTTTTGCAAACAGACTGAATTAATTTATGTTGTTGGTACGAATCGAGTTATGAATGTGTCAAAGATGAAACTGTCTCCTGGTGAGGGCGCTATATTGCGTTACCTCATTAATGCAAGCGTGTTACAGCAGATGAATACCTCTCTTTAGGATATCATGGACTCAAGGTCCATTATAAGCACTTGAGACAATTCATGTGATGATACAATTGCCAAACTGTATTAATAATGTTTAGGATGTATAAGCCTTATATGTGTTAAAAAAATTACAAGGTTATAGTGAAGTAGGTAACTAGGTAATAAATGCACAACTTGTTCTCACACATCTGCTTTTGCTTGTTTGTGTGTAGACTGAAGCTGCTTGTAGTTGCCTTTACTTTTTTGTTATCTTTGCTCTGTTAGCAAATCACAGTTGCAACCATTAACTGGACAAATAGGCTTCTGAACATGTAATGTAGAAGATCATTTGTTGGTACTTAGCAGTTAAACTTCTAGATTGTCATTAGTGGATATCCAGTTTACTTCAGAGTGAGAGTTGTTTTCTGCTATCCCTGATAAGGAAAGTTGCTAATAATTACTGCATAACGTGTTTCATTTAAGTTGCACAATTTTGTATTAAGTTCCTCCTATAATAGACTGTGAGAAACATGCAAAATGTGCACTCCTCAATTCGTTCATTGACTTCTCATGCAAAATGTGCACTCCTCAATTCGTTCATTGACTTTCTTTTTGTCAAGAAAAAAGCGAATTGCTCTTTACTTCTTATTTCCATATACCTTACAGGGCACTGGAGGTATTACTATCAAGAAGACTACCCTGGCCTTGATTATTGGTATCTACGACGAGCCAATGGCTCCAGGCCAATGCAATATGATAGTAGAGAGGCTTGGCGATTATCTGGTCGAGCAGGGTTTCTAAGTCCTCATACGTTATTTTGGTCATTTGAGACTTAAGTTTGCTCCTCATTTGGTTCAGTAATCTGTGGGCTTGCATCTGCTTGGCGTGTCACCTAATATGCAGTGAATAATTAGCTTTGGTTTGTTGGTTGGTGACATGTTGAAAAAGAGTTACTAGGGGTTTATGTTTGGCATTGCGTCGTATCAGACTTGGCTGTTCTTTCACTGAGTAATGTACATTTCCCTGGTCATGGTACTTGTGGATTCTGCTTTATGAAGATGAGTGCATTTTACTAATGTGCTTGGCCTGTCATACCTCTCTGCCTTCATGTTGTTGGATACAAAAATTTTAGTTCTCATGATCTTGGATTTTATGCTAGAAGCAGATCAGGCAAAATAGAAAACAAAGAAAGATGTTAGAATTAGTTTGTGCTTGTAGAAATTTTGCCATAGTCTATCGTCGAAATTGAAGTTGCTGATTTAGGGCCTCTTTGGAACATATTACTATAAAAATGTAGGAATAGGAAAAAAAAGCATGATTGGAATGTCATAACTTGTTGAATCCTATAGGAAACAAAATCCTTAAAAGAGGTGTTTAGATGCCTCGCTGGAAAAATGTAAGAATTTTGGGATTTTTTCAGTAGCAATTTTGATATCAGAAGTTTCTTTATTAGAGTGTGGGGAGAGGGAGAGGGTGAATTAGGCTTCTTAAAGAAAAAAACATGAGGTTTGAACTCAAGTGAAAAAGCATGAGGTTTGAACTCAAGTTTATTTTCATATAGAATTGAGGACATAGGAATGCATTCCAAAGAAATTATACCACATCTCTCGTTATGATGGTTAGAGCAAGTTCAATAATGGTTTTATAGCCAAGCTACTCAGCATTTTTGCTGATGTGGAGGAGAGGAGAGAGATGAGAGCTTGGCTCTCATGCAAGCAACAAGCTGGACACGGGAGCCTATGCAGTGATGGGCTCAGATAATAAATGTATGTGAGAAGGAATAGGAAAGAGAATGTGAGATATGGTACCACATAATAATAAAAAACCTTTTGTAGACAAATAGAAGACAAATTATTGTATAACTTGGCTCTTATAACTTGACTTATAGCCAAACATTTGGCTCTATTATTGGACTTGCTCTTATGTGCTGTGCTCAGTGCGCATGTGCCGAATCCGCTGGTTCCACCGCTTGGTTGCTTTTGACTTTGGACGGTTGGTTTTTGATTGAAATTATGCTAAAAGTAGCTGTTAACTTTTTCCAAATTATTTATTAAAAAAAATAAAAATATTGTTATATCTTTATAGACAAATGCAAAGAAAAAAAGAAACAAAGAAGCTGAAAAAAAACCGAAGAAGAAAATACTAAAATTAAGGAGCTAACATGTTTATTCTGGAAAGCCACGAGCTGAAATTGGAATGAAAGCCTTTATTAAGGTAGTGCTTGTTTGTGCTGAATTTTTATGGCTTATGGTTAAATTTTTACTGTAGCTAGCTGAAATTACACTGTAGTTGATGGAGGTTTATTTGACATAATTAAATTTAAAAAAATTTAAAAATAGAAAAAACAGGTTAGCCAGCACGTATAATACAAACGAATACGGGAAAAAAGAATCGGCAAAAAAGCTTAAAAAGGTAGTGAGCGGTTTGTTCGAAAGCTGCAAGTACATGAACAGATCAGTCGTGCTGCTTATTTGGGATTTTTTATGGCTTATGGATTATTCTGCACATTGCGGATAATGCAAACGAATATGAAAAAAAAGAAAAGACAAAAAAAGTTTAGAAAAGCTAAAAATAAAATTAAGGAATAGTAAACTGGAATTTAAAAGCCAGAAGTTGAAATCAAAACGAGCGGAGCCACGTATTAACCCTTTTCATTTGGGTTAAAAATATTTGTCAGTGGAATCGGGCAATTTATGGGAAAGAACTCATTATTAAGCTTAAAATTCAAGCAACTTCAATTGAGGGCCTATTTGATATGATTACGGCTTTATGGCATTTGGCTGAAAATTTTGAATTTTGGCTGTTTGCGATAGATATTACGGAGAGAGAAATACTCGTTTGCGATTTTGATTGATGCAGATATTGAGTTTTTAACGTGTATTATAATTAACTTGTAGATCCTATTTTAAGAAAATACTTTGTTTGAAATTTATGTAATATAGCAAAAGTTAAAAATTAATTTTAGATGCTGTAAAGAACAGGCCCACACGTATCTGTCTATTAAGTGAGACAATTCATATCCATGCTTTGGAGGGGCCGTTTGAGTCTTCAATTGCAATGGATATATGTATGTATATGCGTGTATAGTATAAGTGTGGTTTGTGTTTGAGTCATTAGCAACTCAGCATTAATCGCTTAAAATAACCACCAGTTGGCCTAGCTGCTCAAATCCCTTTTTATCATCGTAGATAATCATCACGAGTGATCACGATAGAACACGATTAAGAAAAGGGCGACCATAGAGACGGTAGCTATTTGAAAAGCCAAACGTCTATTTTCTTGACTTTTCAGTTGATTTTTCGCCGTAGTTTCTGTCGATTAGTACTAAAACACATGCACCACATTGCGGCTCTGATCGGTTCGGCTTGAGCTTCTGGTTTTTAGTTTATTTTTCATTATTCATAAATTTCGTCTTTTTCTGAACTTTTGGCTTTTTATTGAGCTTTTTGCCGGTTCTTTTTTTCCCGTATTCGTTTGTATTATACATATTGGGCTAACATATTTTTTATATTTTAAATTTTTTTAATTTAATTATGCTAAATAAGTCTCTGTCAGCTACATTGTTTTTTTCAGACAGCTACAGTGTTTTCAGCCATAAGCCATGAGCTTTTAAGCCCAACTGATCACCACCTTAAATCACCCCATGGAGCACAACGGTAGGCAGCGCCAACATGGAGCGAGGGAGGCGTCCCCCGCTTCGGTTAACTTGCCAGGCTAGTCAGTCTGTCCCACTTCGTAATGACTCTATTTTTAAGCTGAAGTATTATTTCTTTTTCTAATATCTATTGTAATAAACACAGAGCAAAATTGAGTGCACTAGGTACTTAGCAAGCCATATGGAGAGACTATATAACTAATATGTAAGTAGTTTAAATGAATAGTCACATGTTGTTATGTAATATTAGTGGATGCAAGTTTGCTTGGTAAAGAATCTTTGCATTTAAAATAGTAAAACCTACTTAATTAACAGAAGGGGTTTGTTAACCACAATTTTTGCATCAAAATCCTCTAAATTTTACTTGTACCTTGTTGTTGGATTTCTGTGTCCTTTTCTTTGCATAGGATTCTAGTCTTTACTTTTCAATAGTGAGGCAACCAACCACAAAGCAACAACCCAGTGCGTTATGGCACTGCCACCAAACCAACCAAAGCATCAACCCTAGGGTAAGGTTGTGGACTCCAACTATCTTATGACTTTCCATGATTCACTCTTAATTCTAGTATTATTTTATAATTCTATCGGCAAAATGTCGAATCACTTAGTAATGTAAAACATTTTAATGTCTAATCTACTGATGAATAATTATATAGTGGTTCATTACTATTTAGGTTATCAAGCTGAATATGGGCCTACAAGGAAAACAATGCTTTTTTAGTGGTAGGACTTAACTAACTATCATGTTATTGTAAATTATTATTTTAAGTAAATAGCAATGCACAAATAACAGTAATAAAGTACTAATAATTAATAAATAATGTAGGATCAATATGATCAAAGACATGTGACTTGCATCTTTATCTAGAGTTTCTGATTATTTTAATGTAGGCTTTAGGTTTACACCATCCACCGTAATTACTTCAACAATTTCTTCATTGGCTAACTAATTGAATCCAGACACTAGCGTAAAAGAGCGGATACAAATAAGTTCCCACTTTCCAGAATGCAAACTAGAAACAAACTACGATAAAATAACAAAAAAGACATAAATAAAATAGGTTTATTCGAATAGAGTTTAAGTGGTGCTTGATTTGGTTGAACAGAGTGAAAAATGGGTTAGATACGCTCGAGACAGTCAAAATGGATATAAATTTGTCTAATGGGTTTCTGTGAACAATAACATATTGAACAATAGTGGATCGGGTTTGGGTTTGAACAGTGTCGGGTTTTGGATCTTGAATAGTATTATGTTTTTGGTTTTGGGCTGGGTTCACGGCTTCTCTGGTTGTTGGGTCGACTGGCCTAGCTTGTCTTCACGCATGCACGCATGGCCCATCGAGACTCGACCTATGTTGGCCTTCTTCTTTCTCAAGTGCCAGGGCGTCCCGAGCAGAGCACATCAGCGAAGAGCCAGTGCACTATGGTCTGACAACAATTAAGAGCATGGATGGACTAAGGGGGGGTTAAAGTGGTTCCATTTCTGGGGTTTGTGACTACTGAGGTTTAATGGAGAATTGTCGGTGAGAAGAGTTTACTGGAGCTCTTCCATGGCACATTGGCATCTTGGTTGGGTTCCGGCGAGGAGCGTGTGCTTTTAAGCATCTAGGAGGGATGTGGATTCTACGGAAGTGTCGGTTTTGGCTTTCATGATTTGTGTCGGGTTGTCCACTATGAGGTGGTTCGGGTTGGCGGTGGAGCTTGTTGTCAGCGAGCTAGGGGATAGGAATGGTTAAGGAGAGGCTAGTGTTGAGTTTGTGGAGTCTTGGTGGTGTTAGGGGCGAAGGGAATTGAAAATTGGTGGAGGCATTTTGTGGATTAAAAACTAGGGCTCACCTTCGGATTGTGGTGTTGGTGGCGGAAACTTAGCTGGAGGTGGAGGGGAAGAGTGTGGGCGTACAATGATGTGGTTGTGGATGCCAATGGCAAAGTTAGGTGGGCTTTATAGCACTAGGGAGGCGGTAGGAGTAATGATGGCTTGTCTATGGTGCTGGAGCGTGACCGACGAGGGGGCGCACCGGAGTCTTGGTGGCTATGGTGGCACCTTGGGTTCAGAGATCCCCTTGGTGTTAGTGAGCTCGCAACGGCGGTGGTCAAAGGCGGGTGCGCGCGCTAGAGAAGGCATTGCTTGGCGGCGGGCTTGGCACGGACGGCTGTCGCACGTGGCCGTGGTCAGGTGATGGCTTTGATGGCATGTCAGAGAGGTGGCCGTGCATGGTACGACCATTGACAGCGTTGGCAGCGACGAGGACGTTCTGTGGCTGAAGCGAATCCAGCTCGGTCAAGTGGCGTTGAGATTCAGGGGAGAACACGGGGAGATAGGACGGCGCCAAGATGGGAAGAAGACGGGAAATTAAGAAGGGAAAGCGGAAATTTTAAGAAAATTCCCTAATTCGGCATAAACCCAAATTCAAACAAATTTCAGAGAATTTCGCATTTTTGAAATACTTGGTTTGTCTCACATTCTCTCTCCCTGCTCCTCTCTGACCACCGCTTCGTCTCGTACTCCCTCTCATGATCGGGGAAATTGCACATATACCCCATAGTTAGTAGGCACTTGTAAGTTTGCCCCACACTTAAGTGACCTTGTAATTTTGCCCCATACTTGACATGCCCCCTTATTATTTTGCCCCGTTGCCCATTTAGCTCCTATTTTAATTTTATTTTTCATTTTTTAGGGCAGGAAAAATGCAGTAAAAAATGAAAAACGAAATTAAAATATTTTAGGCATTTAATGGACAACTTTGTAAATATTTTTTACTGCATTTTTCCTGCCCAAAAAAATGAAAAACGAAATTAAAATAGGAGCTAAATGCAGTAAAAAAATGAAAAACGAAATAAGAATGTTTTAGGCATTTAATGGACAACTTTGTAAATATTTTTTACTGCATTTTTCCTGCCCCAAAAAATGAAAAACGAAATTAAAATAGGAGCTAAATAGGCAATGGGGCAAAATAATAAGGGGGCATGTCAAGTATGGGGCAAAATTACAAGGCCACTTAAGTATAGGGTAAACTTACAAGTGCCTACTAACTATAGGGTATATGTGCAATTTCCCCCTCATGATCTCCTCTCTACTCACCCGCCTCCCAAAGCAAGCAAACAACACCACTAATTAAACAAACCCACAACTAATCGCTACCCTCTACCCCCGCTTAAAAGCTAAAAGCCGTGGAGAGAGAGAGAGAGAGGAGAGAGCCCGATCCAATCGCATTACTGTATCCTCCTCCGCCTCTTCCCTCCAGGTGAGGGAGGAAGAGCGAAACCCTAGAAGCTGCAGCTGCTGCGGGCGATGAAGATCCAGTGCAACGCGTGCTGCGCGGCGGAGGCGCGCGTGCTGTGCTGCGCCGACGAGGCCGCGCTCTGCGACGCCTGCGACGAGGAGGTGCACGCCGCGAACAAGCTCGCCGGGAAGCACCAGCGGGTGCCGCTCCTCTCCGACGGCGCCTCCGCCGCTCCGGCCGTGCCCAAGTGCGACATCTGCCAGGTGAGGTCGCCCCTCCCGTCCCTCCCTTTGTCCCTCGATTGGGGTGGTTGTGCAGGAAGCACGACATTTTGGTTCCAGAGGCGTTTGTTTGATTATCTATGCCCTGCTGTTAATTTGCAAATACTGAAATACAGTAGTTGTGGATGTTCTTACTGGGAGAATTTGGTTAGTGAAACGAAGCTACTACCTTTTATCGGCGGTAGTAACCACATAGAAGCACAAAGAGGAATTAGCGTAGTCCTGGAGCTAAAAATGCGTGAATTGATTTCTACCAACCAAATGGCTCATCGCCATCCGTTGTTGTGCAGAGTCTTTGTTTCCAGAGCATACGTATGCATTCTTATAGCGTGCCCTGACTCATGACCTGATTGCCTTGTGCATTGTCTCCTGAGGACCCATATTTTCATTGATCCACCCCTCTTTTAAAGCTTGCTATTGGTGTGTGCATCATTACTTTTGAAGTGTCGCAATGCTTAGAAAAACTTGAATACGACCAATGCTTTATTATGCCAAACATTGCAATTTTTTTTGATTCCATGACGAACATTTATAAGCAAAAACACCCTGTTGCTAAAGCGTTTTTCTTATCTCATGCTGTATGCCTCGACTTAGTTAGTTACCATTTGATTTCACTTTATGGCAAGAATGCCTGTAAGTAGCTGGTATCCATGTTGAGCTTGAAGAGAACATGTTAGGGTATAGCAGTGTGCACCTGTGAACAATGGTTAAGTTTTGGTGGTATGCAACAACACCGCACTTGTATGCGACAACACCGCACTTGTAGCTGGTGAAGAAGCAGGGGCAAGGGCACATGCAATCAATCTAGGGTTGGTGTAGTTATCTCTCCAAAGGGGGCTAAGTTGCCATCCCTAATGTTAACTTACATAAACTGTTGACATATTAAGAGAGCACTGCAAACTCCCTTTTGAGTCACTAATGTTGGTACAAAAGGCAGTAACTTTATCAAATCAGATGAGCCCTTATTTTGTTACTGTCAGATTTGGTCTCATGTCCCAGAGGAATGATCAACATATATACTACTTGCTTTTGGTAAATTATGCACTCTAAGAGTTTGCATTAACAATGTGGTAGGTTTATGTTTTAAAGTTCACATCTCATCTGTTTCAAACCAGTAAGGAAAATGATAAATGTTGGTGTTAGAGCTGATCATGCTATCCTGGGCCCTTGGCATGGCCCTAGGCAGGGATACAAAACCCGGAACCGGGGGTGTTCTCGGCCGGTGGCCAGTAATGGTAACCGGCCGGTTACCGGAAATCCTAGGAAAAAACCGGACGAATTTCGTGATTCAAATGTTGAATTTGTTGGTTTGAAACCGTTAACCGTTCCGGTAACGGTCAAAAACGGGAAAAACTAGTGAAAAAACCAGCAAAACCGCTAGGCAAATCGAAAAAAGGCAGAAAAACATGGAAGAACAATAATTGATGTGTATTTACTTCATACAATATATAATCTAGCCCCTTCCGGACACAGCCCCTTCCTTTGCATATATGAGCCATACACATCAAATCTCCACCTTGGTAAATACACCATCTCCATCATTGATGATCGCACCACTTTAAAGAATAAGAAAAACTCCTTGATGATCACGGCTGCCTGCTCCTTCAAGTCATCCCAATCATCGTCCCCATGCTCTTCGGCTTTGCTCCACGCAGCCCCTTGAAACATCCCTGCTGTGCCAACAGATTCTTCACCCTCGTCTGCCATAATCCGAAGTTCCCTGTTCCGTTGAACTTCACCCCTTCGAACCGAGTACCCAACGCCGCCATCTCAACAGAGCTTTGATACTAATTGTTGAAACCGGTGGTAGCGTTAGCACAAGAGAAGAATCACAACAAGCACGAGCACACAAGATACACGAAGATTGTTTACGAGGTTCGGCAATGCCTACATCTTGGGGAGCTGCATCGCTGTGGTTCTGTCTGTATGGGGAGTTTTATTTTATCACGATTAGGATTACAAGAGGTCGGCGGTATATATTTATACTGCGATTACATGTTCGTTGTGTACACCTAGTCCGTACCGCAGGGGGCTTCACCTCCCCGCACCCCCTAACCCACAATATTTCGTAACCCGATACAAACTATGTTTCCTTTTTTTGTAGGGCTGTGTCTGGAAAAACGACGCTTCGCTTTTCCTGACGCAACCCCTTCCTTTGCATATTTGAGCCATACACAAACACCATGTCTGAACTGTGCAGCTGCACAGGCTCTTATTCCAAGCAACACATATTGGAAAATTAGTGCTGTTCCAACATGCAATAGAGGAAAGCCATGCCACTTCCTATTTAAAAATACAGTCGTTATCTTAAACATCGAGAACACCTTTTTCCAAAATGTCTTGCATTTGCTGTGCTTTGAGGTAGACTGTAAGCCCTATCTATACCCAGTAAATCCTAGTATGTGGAGTTAAACATGTTGTACAATAGTTGATCATGTTATTCTCTAAGCATCTGGTTCCTATATGTAAACTTAATTTTTAAAATGCTCAACAAAATTTAAGAAGGAATGGTATATACTACCGTGCTGCATATTTATTGTATCACAGGGATAGTATAGACTATCGCTTTGCATGTTTATTGTCTCAGGTGTCTGTGCATTCTGATTGGAGAAAATGTTTATTACTACATGGGTGAGGTTGACCTCAAGGGTCACAAGTTGTACCTTCTAATTGAGGTTTCTGTAACACATTCTATCGTTTTTTAGAACTGCCATTTCTTGTAAGATGTCATATAAGCTGGGTATGAATAGGACACAGTAAGTTCATCATTCTTGTAAAGTTTTTTTTCCTGATTCTATGTATAGTACAATAACTTCATTATGTGGTAAAACAATTCAAGTTGTGAGGCCTGTAACAAAGATAAATTGCAAGGTGGTTGTCTCTGACAAAATGGACGGTGAAGCAGACTAGGAAAAGCCTTGTCCAGTGGGTGGTTATTGTTAGATGCATGTTTTTATTCATTTGAACTCCATCCTTTGTTTTTTTTTTTTGTCTTTGAGCTTAAATTGCCATATGGATGTTGGGCCAACTGTATTGTACTATTTTAGTTCTTTGAGCTATGGTTACCAGGCTGGATAATTTGGATGTGGATCCTGTCTAATGATTGGAGGATGTAATTTGCCACGGCTAAGTTGGCCGTGTCTTGTGCAAGGCACAACTAATGCCCCAGTTATTGGAGACAACACTGCATCCACATAGTTTCTTTGGACTCTATTGATTCCTTCTGCTAGTCATTTCTGATATTTATCCTTACTTCCTTATATGAAATCTGAATCTCTATTTGTCATTGCAGGAGGCTTCTGGATATTTCTTCTGCCTGGAGGACCGAGCGCTACTTTGTAGAGATTGTGATGTTGCTATACACACAGTAAATTCCTTTGTTTCAGTACATCAACGATTCCTGTTAACAGGAGTTCAAGTTGGCCTTGATCCTGCTGATCCAGTTCCACGTATTGGCATTGCTGACAAGCAAGCTAATGCTGCTGGTGGATCAGTGGATTCACCAACTAAACAGCCAAGGAGAAATCCTACAGTCTTATTTTCAGGTGAAAGCAGTGCATCTGTTCCCAGCCAAAATGCAATCAATGGAGATTATTCTAGGCAGAGTTCTGTTCCAAATACCAGGACAGGAGCGGCCGATTGGACTATGAACAGCAGTGCAATTAGATCAATAGAGCCTCCACCTAAGTACTTGCCAGAGGAAAGTCCAACACTTTTGCTATCCAGTCAGAGCATGGCAGCCTTCTCCAATCAAATTAACAAAGATAGTGATCGGGCCTACAACTTGCCATTCTCAGGTGGTGACAGTCTAACCAATTGGCCTGTGGATGAGATCTTTGGTAACACAGAATATGGTCCAAACTTTGGCTTTGCTGAGCATGGCTCTTCTAAGGTAATCTAAAGTATTATATAGATGTGAATTGCTGTGTTGCCTGGCTTTTCATTTGTTTTTGGAATGCAGCTTGTATAGCATGATGCCATTGGCTGAAATTTCTAATGGTTCAGCAGCTTGATGTGTCTGAATTTAGGACCTTTTTATTGTGATATGGTTAGACTTTGTTGCAAATGAGTTCACTCCAGAAGATTAAGAGTTGGGAACCTTTCCAACATCCACTATGGGGAAATTAGCACCTAAGCTGATTTAGGTTGATGAATAATGAGAACTTAGCTAGTTAATTGCTTCTAAGAACTAATATGCTTATGGGTTTACTGTGAGGTCCCAGAGTCAAGCTAGAGTGCTGATCGGTTTAGTTTTCAGACTCTTCAACATAATTTTTTGCCATTCTAAAGTTTGTTAACCATTATTCTCAAGCTTAGAAGACCTGTGACTTGGGAAGTTTGTGCTAGTGATTTCTGTCCCTTCATTTTAGCTTACTGTGTGCTTGTTAGTTGTCACCATCATTGCTATCAAGTTTCAATTCATCACGACTTATCATGAAAACTTTTTAGCACTCGGTTATGAAGTTTATAGACTAGCTTGTTCAATTTGCAACAGTGGTGGCTAAACCATAAATGCTGACACAACGAAGTTCTTGATTTTAGTGTGGCATTTACATTTATGCTTATTTCACATGCAAGGAGGCTCGCTATTACCATGAAAAGCAACTATTCGATACCGGTTCTCCCCACAGGGATGAGTTCTTCCATGTAGATGTTGTTCTTATTCCATCCTTGTTTTTGCCACACAGGGTGACAATGCTAAGCTGGGGAGTGCTGGGGGATCTCCACAGTGCCATCTGGCTGAAGGCTTGGTTGCGGAAGAACTGTTAGGCCATGTGCCTGGATTTGATGCTGATGAATCTCTGAGCCGAGTGCCTGAGAATCCATGGACAGTACCCGAGGTTCCCTCACCGCCAACAGCCTCGGGGCTTTATTGGCAAGGGAATTTGCGGTATCCTGTGTATGACAGCACCATGTTCGTCCCTGAGATTTCCTCTCTTGAGAGCTCTCAGAACCACTTCACTGTATCTGCTGGTTTGAAGCGCCGCCGGAGACAGTTTTGAATAACCAGAAGGGCACTAAGACTCCCTCAGTCGAGCAGGCCAATCTTGAAAGAGGTCTCTTGGTGAGCCAAATCACAGAAGACCGGACTGGATGATCGTTCAAATGAATTCTCCAGTAGTCAGTCTAAAATATGTTGTAATGCTTCGATGATATTTTGTTTCTAAATATTATGGCGAGATAATTGTTGTGAGCTCTGAGATGACGGATTTGTGGTCGAGTTGTGTATAGTGAAATAAAGAAGAGTATCGCCAGTTCTCTCTCTAAACATAAGCATCCATAGCTGTATTACTCGGACCAGTTGGATTGCTACGAAAAGAAAATAATTATATTTTATGCTTTAAAAGCCGATAACATTTTGCATTTCAGCCCAACAGATACTCGTTCTAGTCTTTACATTTCTACCGATTACACTTAAGTCCAAACCTTGGCTTTGGAACCCTAGAGATAAAAGTAGCCACAACCACGCCGCAGCAGGCAGTCTCCACCGTTCCCCCTTCGCTGTAAGGTCTCGTTGAGCCACTGCGTAAACTTGGCTAGGTACTTTTCGATTTTAACTTTGTCTTATTATTTTTTATTATAGTAACTAGTTTTTAAATAGTATATTGTTTAAAGTGGGCTTTACAGGTAGATTATAGTATATACTGTATCGATTTCAGCTATACTGATTAAAATCGTATGTAACTGTTTTTCTCTACGTACCATCTCTCACGAACAATAAGAATTCAAAAACTATAAACTAAAAGTTAAGTCCACAGTCCAAAAAAAAAAAAATTCACCCCTTGTCTCCGACGAACCCAGCTTATCCACAACCATCCTTGGCTTGCTTTGTGGCTACCAACATACCAATCAGCCAGTACATTCTTACAACGTTATTACAGACATGGCTGATGGTGGCAGTCAAGAACACCATCATATTACGGTCATAGCAACCATTTCATTGGCATTGGGACATGCTCATGCACCATCGCATCTTCGGCAGTGTTGACACGCTCGCACTCATCAATCCATTCGCTATGTCTGCAAAGAAAAACACATTCCAACTCAGTTCGAGGTGCATATAAAAGTGACGAATTTGCACTAACTATAAAAGTTACGAGTATACCAAGGAAGTCTACGTAGACTCGACCGTCGCAGCACCGGCAAGTCGGCTTCCCAAAGTAGGTGGCTCCGTAGGGGCTACGGCTGAAAATGCTCACCACGTCGCCCTGCAACGGCCGGCCGTCAGGGCACAGGTTGCCGGTGTCCGACATCGAGTCGCCGAAGTTGAAGATGGCATTGTATCGTGATCCGCGGCCGCCGCCGTCGCCGGAGGCAGCAGCGCTAGCTGCAAACATCATGCAGCATGACAAGAGACTGGACGTCGTCGCAACGACGATCCCTCTACTCATGATGGCAAACGCTGAACAACAACTGGGCAGGGAAGATCTCTTGCTGCGTCTCACACACACACAACGCTAACGCTTAACACAGATGTAGATAATTAGATATAGATGGATGCGCGCGCGTTAGTGCCGATTTATCGATGGATTTTTTTAAACAAGGATTTATCGATCGATTCATCGCGCGTGCGCATCACGTTGGCATGCATGAATAAAATCGAAACGAAATGAAACTTGAAAAAGATGTGCATGTGCCCGTCATCTAGCTGCTCTTAATTTGGTTGGTTGTAGAATTGTGCTACTGTACTTGCTTTGGTTGGTTGTAGAATAACATCTATTATAGCGAGTCCTTGTCGAGCTATATATAGGATAAGGTATAATGAGTTAGAAGAGGCTGAATAACTTTTTAAGATTTTCTCTCTGGTATTAGCAACACACTACAGTAAAAAACATAAGTCCATAAGTTTTATCAAAGCAAAGAGCCAAAGATCATAAAGTCACCTAAGACAATCAGTCTCACTGGTCTATCCACTAGCCAAATGGCGGTCGGACTACTCAGCTGATCGGACCGAACGTCGATGGTGGTCTGGTCAGACAAGATCTCAGGGGGCGGTCTGGCCACTCCACAAACAAAGACAAAAATAGCACGGCCCACAACTAAAAAATGCTAACCCTTCAACCACTGATCTAAACATGATAAAATTGGTATGAACCCTCCCTAAGATGTCATGAACCCATTCCAATAATTGATTATGAAGATCAAATCCAAAGTTCTAACATTTACCCAAAACGACGAAGATTACACCGAAACCTGGCAAAAAAGATAAGCTCCAATCTACACTTGCTCGTGAGTTCTTGATAATCTAGATGACTTTGGATACATTCTCACATGTCATAGTAAGTCAGATCAAAGCACGAAAGAGGAAGGAACCGAGAGAAACCAAGAACTCCTCAAATCACCTCAAGAAGGTAAAAAAATCAAACAAGAATATAAGGGGAACAAGATAAACAAGATTAACCTTTTATTTCCACAAAGGGATGAAGGATTACATCCACTCCACACCTTAGAGATCAGAGCTCTCACAAAGAGCACACACAAAGCCTCTAACACAAGGAAACTTAGCTCTAACTCTCTTCCATCTAGCATAAGAGATATCTTCTCTCAACACAAACAAGGTCTTATATAGTGGAGCCTCCCCACCTCATACCTAACCATAACAATCAACACACACTTAGTGGATATAATCGCTTGTAATTATGAAAGCCCGGTAATCCACACACAAACAGTTTGTACACACATATTTGCACGCTTTTCAAAGCACGACTTTCACTTTGCTACAATAGCCCAATAAGACAATCCATCCTCCATGACGTGACATAATCCACCTTACACCACCGCCGTAGTTTTGGAAATCGCCTCTCCACCCGGTGTTGGACAATTTACACAATTATTACCCACCGACCTTCTCAATGCTTCTCCTCGAAGCAAACTCCAAAATGAAATCAGTGATGTCCAATAACTTGCTGCTAAGTCTATACAACTCCGGCCTCCTTCTGGATCATCCCCACTTGAAACAGCCTAAGTCCAATGGCATATCACATACATGCATTTGTATCATTATGATCTCTATCTTTCTTCTGTGTTTCTCCGTTTGAGATGTAGTCTCATTTGGAATTACGCGACCCTTCATGGCCATGGACTCATCCTCAAGCCTTGGTCTTACTGTTGACCGTCAACAATCACCAAGCGCTACACACATCAAAGAACAAGTAATTGTCTTAAGCACTGGCCGGTTTGACCACCAACCAACGGCCGGTCAGATCACCACAGTCATCCTTAGTCAAACCCCAATAACAAGGGAGCTGGCCTAACCGCTAGCCCAACGCCGGTTAGACCGGTCAGACCGCATCATACGGCTGATCGTACTGCTCTCAAAGCCTTCACGTAACAAAATAAAAACCGCTTTAGAACAAACGTAGTGTGGACTAGAAATCAATCACATCAGACTGCCACCCTTGGGCAATCAGATCGTCGCCTACGGTTGGTCAGATTGCTGATCACCTGACAGCAAAATTAGATGATGCAAAGACATAAAATCAAACTCAAACTTTGACAGCAGAGCACAAACAAAATCAAATACTCATCGTATACAATATGGGATGGTCTCACACCGTACATGCATTTTCGATGTAAGACGGTCAGAGCAGTCGATCAGAACTCGAGCCCACTGTTCATCTGAATCGAGAACCATGGCGGGCCAAAATTATGGAGCGGAGCGTCTACTCTGAGCACTAACCCTGAGCTTGCTGCGCTGCCGTTCAGCTTCGATCTTCCAATCTGCCATACGCAAAAAAGATTACCAAAGAGGTAAAACTAAATACTTCTGGGTGATAGGAAAACAAATTTAATTAGCAGAGGTACAGAGAAACAACTGGACTGACCGACATGGAGGCGTAGGCAGAAGGAGAAGCAGTCTGAGAGTAGCCACAGGCAACACTAGCGTTCTCATTCACTGAATGGATCAACTCCATGCACAACCCACGACGGCTTCCACCGAACGTAGGGCATATGCTGGTCATCAGAACGAAATGACAGTCAGCTAAGATGCCCATTTCAGAAAGATTTATTCTAGACATCATGCAAGAAATATTTATTGCCAGTGGCTTATGCAAAGTACATGCATCAGATGATCAACTACCAAACAGGAACCTCACACAGCAAGAGATATCACGATAATAATCTGGACAAGAGAATGACAAGAATGGAGGGGTTCAAGTGAATTGCCTGAACTGCAGGGCTGGTTGTAACATAAGGCCACACCTCTTCCAGGACAATGCTTGTACTATCCCCAGTGAGAAAAACTTATCTGGCCATTGAACCATTGGAATGACGCTACTTCCACTCCTGTTCTGGAAGCAACTGAGATCATCTTGTAAGTGGAAAATATATGGGCATTCCGGCCAAATTCACAAAGAATTACAGTAATGAAGCTTCTGTTATATCCATGCAGATATATTTTGACCGTCAGGTAGCTAGCTAACCTTGAAAGAGAAGCTAAGCCTCTTCTCTCCTGGGAATTTTCCATGGGCTTGGAAGATTCCACCACAGAGAGGAAGAAAAGCTCTCGTAGTGAACCCGTCGCCGGCCACATATCTTAGTTGCCCATTTGGAAATTGCATGTCCATAAATGACTGCTTATTTTTGGAAGAGAAAGTTCAGGCGAAGATGGATGGAAAGAACAAGTAGAAACTGTTCCTCAAAACAGAAAAGCACACAGACTTACACAAGCAAATGGATTGAGGCAAATCATTGACATGAAGAACCATCTCCTGTGGGCCGACCAGTAAGCAGGACACACCGAATGCACTCCATTCTGCACGAGCGTAGCAGCTCTGATACTCAAGACATTTGCATACTGAAATCCTTCTGAAAATGCAAAGCTCGTTTATTTTTGTAGACTGTACCTTGCGCTCGTATCCGTACCAAATGAGATGCCGCTTGGACAGGTGCACCGGGAACAGCAGCGTCGTGTCGCGGACGAAGAGGACCGGGCCGAGCTGTATCAGGAACAGGGCCGCGCCGTCGCCTCTCGGAGCTGCGGAGCTGCTGCTGTGTGACGCCTCCGCCCGCCACAGGTCGCCCCTCGCGACCACCGAGCTCTCCAAGTCGTTCGTCCTGCTGTCGTACGTCGCCGACAAGTTAATGCTCCCCTGCATCGAAACCAAAACGCCTCCTTTAATCGCGCGCCAAGATTTCCAAGGTGAGAGTGAGAGGCGTGGATGTGTTTGTGCGGTTTTGGTTCTCGCCTGCGACCGCGCAAATCGCCCAGAGGCGCCGATCGGGTCGGACCCGGCGATCCCTTCCTTGCTCTGCGTGTCGGCAGTGGCACCCGCCGCGCAGCTCCCACGACCAGCATTTATCCGATGCTGCGAAGCGTCGCCATAGAAGCTATCGTCGATGCGGAGGCGGCGGAAGACGTCGCCCACGGCGCGGCCGAGGCGGCCGCCGGCGTCGAGCACTGCCGCGGCCACGCCAGAGAGCTGCTGCTTCTGCGGAGGCGGGGGGAGGGGGAGGAAAGCAGCGAGGCGGCGGGAGAGGTCATCGGAGGAGGCGTCGGCGGCCATGGGCGGATGGGGAGGGGGCGCTCCGGGTTTGGGATGACGTTGGCCGTTGGTAGATAAGGGACTCGTGGCGGGAAGAAGCTGGGGAAGAGGATACTAGAGGAGTTTGGCGTGGACGCGGTGTTTGGGGAGGCGCTGTGGGTGTTGCGGCGTATGTATGGTGGTTCTGTGGACGCGGTCTAGGCGAGGGGATGGTGGGAAACAATATGTTCAAAAAGCCGTTGAAGATTGGCAGGTATCGTTATGCTGCGGGACTTTCGAAACAGTAGCACAATTTTATTCAAATTTAGCTCCTCGATATCCGTTTCTACAAAAATAGCTCCGTCCTCGAGTTCGGCAGGTGACACCTGTCACCTGCTGCATCATCGAAGCTTGGCAAGATGTGGACGGCGCGGCAGGACAGGCAAGCTCGACAAGGACAGCATGGCGGGAGCTAGTGGAGTCCGTTGGCCTGCCGAGCTCCCCTGGCGAGTTCGACAGGGTATGCCAGCTCCTACCGAGCAGTGGAAGCTCGGTAGGTGAGGGCTCACATTGCGGAGGGGAATCTAGGGTGGCCTACCGTGACAACACACCCACGGTGCGCAACACTTGATTCCCGTCGCATTCGGCTGGGGATTTCGCTGCCCTTCGCGCCTGTGTGCACATGAGTAAGTCAGTTGGGAATGCCTTCTCGCGGCATCAAATGTGTGGCCTTGCTCTCTACCCACTCATTTGAAGCCGCGCACCTCAGTTTCTTTCCTATCGAGCGAGAGAGCGACGAGGGAGAAGAAAGAAAGAGGGAGTAGAAGGCGAGTTTGTAATATTTTTTTGAGATAGTTTTGTTGTGGTTTAGAAGATTTCACAGTTGGAAGGATTATAGAGCAGGTGAAGATCTTCAAGAAAAGGTATTCTTCATTCTCATGCAAGCAATATGTTTAATATGTCATTAGCGTTTAATTAGCGTAACGGTGGTTTGGTAGTGACGATAATTATTATTTTTTTGTAAATATCTGAAAAAAATATATTCTTATTTTTAGTGTACACGATGCATTCGCAATTTATAAATATGTATGTAAGCCTCCACATATATATTTATTATTATTGTGCAGTTAAAATTTTTTTAGAAAATTATGCCAAGATTCCAGAAGTACACAATGTTAGTTGTAGTATCTGTGTGTATATATGTATGTATACATGTGTGTACCTGTTTACATGCATATAAGCACATGGTCGTCGGTATAATTTGTAGCTCAGCTATATTTGTGTGCATGATTATATTGTGTTATGATAGGTTGTATTTAGCATCGTTAGACACCGATACATTCTTACATTGCAAATAATAGCTGCTGATGACAATCACGAGCGTGGTATGTTGCTGGACCCATCTTGAAATGGGCAGCATCATTGTCGGGCACAGTCGAGCGATGATGGACCACCTCCTTTGTTCTCTGTGGACATCGGGAGGACTAGCCTCTTGATGATCGGTACGTTCCAGTTCTGCGACGGGCTAGTTTTCTGCCCATAGCAAGGATGATACACGTTGGGCACTCGTTTGCGTTAGACTCGCCACTTCTATCAACACTCGTTGACTGGTGGAGGCTGAAGATCTAGATGTTTCACTTTCAGTGGGGGAAGATACCTATCACCTTGCAGAACGTTGCTTACCTTACCAGCCTGCCACTGTAGGGTCTCTAGTTGACGTCGAGCCTGATGAGCTCTTGCTGTACAGCTGGGGCTTGGCTGTACTATGCACCACCTACAAGCATGCTACTAGCAAGCCAAACCTAGCCGTCTGCTACATCTTGTAGTAGTTGTGGTCGTAGGAGCACTTCCCTATTGGTCAGCTGTACGTTTGGTGGAAGGTTTGGATCGTAGAGTTCATCTCCGAGACAACATCTTTCAGCTTGTTAGAGTAATGTGAGCAGGATATGGAATACTGGTTTACAACCTACCACCTCGTTTTCTCCCATATGGTGGAGCCCTACGCCCCCAACGAGTCAGGTGACAGTTCACATCAGCAGGTGCTACCAGCAACAGATCAACCACTACGTATCCACGTTCACCTGTAAGTAAAATTGCTTGTTTGCTTATTTCGTATAATCCATTTCTTTAACTTTTAAGTCATGTACAATTCATTTCTTCTTTATTTCCGTACTCAAATAACAGTTGTGTACCACGGCCTTTTTGCAAGGAAACAAAGAAGTGATGAAATAGCAATAACTGGAGGGCGACACAGGTGCCGTGGAACATGGCCTTGGAGTAGTCAGCGAGGATGTAGATCAAGCAGGTGCGACAACTGTACGACCCAGACACGTACCCCACGTACCTGTGGTGGTATGTGTTGTGCATTCGTTGCAGACTACCGGGCCCCTTACGTAGCCCCCGTCGTAGGCTACGCACGTCGACAGGTTGGTGCTAAGCCCAGATCAACATCGTACGACATGACATGATGTGACAGTAAAAGATTTTAGGTTTACATTTGTAATATGATGTTCATGCATACACGGCTAACTTGTTTTGTCCGTCATTACAGTATGATCAACTTTGTCGTATCATGTCCGAGGGTGGTGTCGCACTGAGCCACTGATTGTCGAGCACATTGGAATGTCTACTGGGGTCTATTCGCAACATATACAAGAATGCCAAATACGCACTGGGAGCTATCAACTATAGACGTCCTAGTGACATGTTTATCCCAGGGGGGTGATGAGCCGCACCATCGTCCCTCCGTAGCTTCGTCCGCATGTCCTAGCTCCTCGACTTACCGCTTTAGCCTTGTCCATTCTTCGTCCGTGCAGCACACTTCTTGGGTTTGCTTTCGCGCCGACACTACTCTACTTCCGTTTTTGTTGCAAAGGCAACCCGACGCCGAACCTCCCTCATTGTGGGGAGGGGGACAATGGAGCACAAGTTGTCCGTCCTCATTATGTAGATAGCCTGAGACACATGATACCCTAAGCAGTAATGTCGACTCACCTTTTAAATTCATATGAAAATCAAATTGCTAATTTTATTTTATTTTTTTGAATTTTTGTTACTTTGAATTGTAGTTGACTTGAACTATTTCTTTTAATTTGCTATTTTTTGTTTAATTATTATTGTAAATTTTATTTATTTATGTATGTTATTTTGGAAGTTGTATAGAAATTAAATTGCCAATTTTACTTTATTTTTAATTATGAAATTCTCTTAATTTGGGTTATACTTGATATAGTCTCTTTCTTTTAATCTGAGCCTTTATAACTAGGATCCACCAAACTATTTTTTGTGAGAATTTCTAGCATATTTTTTCTTAGCAACTCTAAAAGGCTTACCATCATCGACTTTTAGTGTATAATAATAGATAGATTCACATAAAAACTTGTAGCAGTGCTCCAAACAAAAGCCTAATAGGAAACCTCTGATATTTTCAAGCATAAAAAGCCTTTGTAAAAGTCACGGCCGAGTCATGATTTGCTCAGTCTGACCATGTGTCAGTCAGCATTGGAGTACCAAGTAATCAGGTGATCAAGTGATGCTACTGTGTATAACTTGATCTACCATTGGCGCGGTCCTCGCCCATCTCATGCCACATGTGTTCTCCACGTCTTCACTCACGCTATGTTACCTCTCGGACCCACCAACTCGTTGGACGTGAGTCATCATCCTGGCCTACACACTTGTGCGCCATGTCACCCTCAAGGCCTCAATTTACCAGGAACATGAACATCATACCAGGGGTCAGGTCATTAAGAGCATGTTCTTTTTCAGTTCTTGGCTTCAGTTTTTAATTTTTTCTACAGTAACTAGCGCTTTAAACGGAATGTCTTTTTAAGATGGGATCTACTAGTTAATTGTAGTATATACTGTACCGACTTCATTTATATTGACAAAAACCGCACGTGAGTTTCAGTTATTTTGTAATCTCTCATACGAACAGCCCAAAAGCCACAAACCATAGTGTTGTGGCTACAGACCAAACAGAGAGAGATGGTAGTGGAGAGTGATGAAGATAAATGTGATGGCCTGGGTTCTTCCCATGGCTTACTCGTATATATACCTACACATTGAGGAGTGCTTTTACAGTTATACCCTTACATCTGGTTATCCCCTCTAGGGGCAGTTATGTCATTACACATGGCCTATTCTGGGCCTTATAATCTCCTACCAGGCCTGCTGGCTTAGGTGGGGGCCATCCCTACGACAGGAGCCTCTCATGGTAAAGGGCTTCACAAGGCCGAAGCCATGTTGCCGAGTCTTTTGGCCCCCTCCGTCCCTGCGGCCTGTGAACGTTTCCAAGCTTCCGGAGCTGCGCTGTAGCCGAAGCAGACGTGCGCGCTACTGCGACGCTCGGACTTCCGGGCGTCCACGTGGTGCAGCGTGCTTGGCGTGGTGCGGGCGTTGAGGCATCGTGACCATTAATATGGCGGCGGACTTCCGGCGGTTGGACTTCCGCCGGTTGGTTCCCCTGCTGATGGGGGTATATATATGACGCTGGTGGGGCGTTGCTCCTGCGTATATTGTGATAGAAGCTGTTCCCCTAAAATGGGCCCCTGCCGTGCATCAACATTCCTAGGTGACGCTGAGCGGCTTGGGGAATGTTGATGCACAGAAGGAGGTCTATTTTTACTGGGAGCTTGACCAGCGCCGGTTATCGACAGCCAGCCGCGCTTCCTGACCCCGCACCGCGCTTCCGTGGGCGACAGCGAGGTCTGCCCTATTTTTCTTAACAGGCCTACCTACAGTCGGTGTTCCTGAGGGAGCCCGCCGGCACCACCTTATATGTTGATGCACTGTAGGTGGTCTGTTAAGGAAAACGAGGTAGATTTCGTAGGACAAGACTCCCGTCTTTGCTGCGCCCCGGCGAAGTGGACTCGCGCGCTCCGTCCCCTACCGTTCGGACGGGTGGCGGCGAAGCTGGCGCCTAGTCGAAGTAGGCGCGCGCTCCGTCCCCTACCCTTCGAACGGGTGGCGGCGAAGCTGGCGCCTAGTCGAAGTAGGCGCGCGCGCTCCGTCCCCTACCCTTCGAACGGGTGGCAGCGAAGCTGGCGCCTAAGTCGAAGTAGATGCGCGCGCTCCGTCCTCTACCCTTCGAACGGGTGGCAGCGAAGCTGGCGCCTAAATCGAAGTAGGCGCACGCGCTCCGTCCCCTGCCCTTCGAACGGGTGGCAGCGAAGCTGGCGCCTAAATCGAAGTAGATGCGCGCGCTCTGTCCCCTGCCCTTCGAACGGGTGCCAGCGAAGCCGGCGCCTAGTCGAAGTAGGCGCGCGCGCTCCGTCCCCTACCCTTCGAACGGGTGGCGGCGAAGCTGGCGCCTAGTTGAAGTAGGCGCGCGCGCTCCGTCCCCTACCCGTCGAACGGGTGGCAGCGAAGCTGGCGCCTAAATCGAAGTAGGCGCGTGCGCTCCGTCCCCTGCCCCTCGAACGGGTGGCAGCGAAGCTGGCGCCTAAATCGAAGTAGGCGCGCGCGCTCCGTCCCCAGCCCTTCGAACGGGTGGCAGCGAAGCTGGCGCCTAAATCGAAGTAGAAGCGCGCGCTCCGTCCCCTGCCCTTCGAACGGGTGGCAGCGAAGCCGGTGCCTAGTCGAAGTAGGCGCGCGTGCTCCGTCCCATACCCTTCGAACGGGTGGCGGCGAAGCTGGCGCCTAGTTGAAGTAGGCGCGCGCGCTCCGTCCCCTACCCTTCGAACGGGTGGCAGCGAAGCTGGCGCCTAAGTCGAAGTAGGCGCGCGCGCTCTGTCCCTTGCCCTTCGAACGGGTGGCAGCGAAGCTGGCGCCTAGTCGGAGTAGGCGCGCGCGCTCCGTCCCCCGCCCTTCGAACGGGTGGCGGCGAAGCTGGCGCCTAGTCGCAGTAGGCGCGCGCGCTCCGTCCCCTACCCTTCGAACGGGTGACGGCGAAGCTGGTGCCTAGTCGAAGTAGGCGCGCGCGCTCCGTCCCCTACCTTTCGAACGGGTGGCGGCGAAGCTGGCGCCTAGTCGAAGTAGATGCGCCCGCTCCGTCCCCTGCCCTTCGAACGGGTGGCAGCGAAGCCGGCGCCTAGTCGAAGTAGGCGCGCGTGCTCCGTCCCCTACCCTTCGAACGGGTGGCGGCGAAGCTGGCGCCCAAGTCGAAGTAGGCGCGCGCGCTCCGTCCCCTACCCTTCGAACGGGTGACGGCGAAGCTGGCGCCTAGTCGAAGCAGGCGCGCGCGCTCCGTCCCCTACCCTTCGAACGGGTGGAGGCGAAGCTGGCGTCCAAGTCGAAGTAGACGCGCGCGCTCCGTCCCCTACCCTTCGAACGGGTGGCAGCGAAGCTGGCGCCCAAGTCGAAGTAGACGCGCGCGCTCGGTCCCCTACCCTTCGAACGGGTGGCGGCGAAGCTGGCGCCTAGTCGAAGTAGGCGCGCGCGCTCCGTCCCCTACCCTTCGAACGGGTGGCAGCGAAGCTGGCGCCTAAATCGAAGTAGGCGCGCGCGCTCCGTCCCCTGCCCTTCGAACGGGTGGCAGCGTAGCTGGCGCCTAAATCGAAGTAGGCGCGTGCGCTCCGTCCCCTGCCCTTCGAACGGGTGGCAGCGAAGCTGGCGCCTAAATCGAAGTAGATGCGCACGCTCCGTCCCCTACCCTTCGAACGGGTGGAAGCGAAGCTGGCGCCCAAGTCGAAGTAGACGCGCGCGCTCTGTCCCCTACCCTTCGAACGGGTGGCGGCGAAGCTGGCGCCTAGTCGAAGTAGGCGCGCGCGCTCCGTCCCCTACCCTTCGAACGGGTGGCAGCGAAGCTGGCGCCTAAGTCGAAGTAGGCGCGCGCGCTCCGTCCCCTGCCCTTCGAACGGGTGGCAGCGAAGCTGGCGCCTAGTCGGAGTAGGCGCGCGCGCTCCATCCCCCGCCCTTCGAATGGGTGGCAGCGAAGCTGGCGCCTAGTCGAAGTAGGCGCGCGCGCTCCGTCCCTTACCCTTTGAACGGGTGGCAGCGAAGCCGGCACCTAGTCGAAGTAGGCGCGCGCGCTCCGTCCCTTACCCTTCGAACGGGTGGCGGCGAAGCTGACGCCTAGTCGAAGTAGGCGCGCGCGCTCCGTCCCCTACCCTTCGAGCGGGTGGCGGCGAAGCCGGCGCCTTTGCCCTGCGAACACCGCCGCGTGGGCGGTGACTTGGGGTCTTTTATGTGGCCTTGCGCTGTACGGGTTCCTGGAATCACGCCGGCCCCTGGTCTGTCAGGGTTAGGTCCCGTACCGTGCGACCCAACGCGGTCGGGGCACGCGACGACCTATGACCGGTGGGCGGCGGGATGTGGACGGTTGCGTGTTCGCAGCCGCTCTCCTCTTCCCTAGGAAGGGGGGACACGGGGCAGGCAGTAAATGGCGCCTGTGGTCGTGACCTTCCAGCGCTGGGTGGGCGCTTGTACGACCGTGGTCGCGCCTCGTGCCCGGACCGCCGCAACCCTTCGCTTTCAATTATGGGGTATCGTGTGGGGCGGGCCTTTACACCGCTGCGGTTGCATCCGGCACGCGTATCATTGCGACGCTTTGGTAGCGGCGGTACGTGCGAGGTGGCTTGAAATAGCCCCCCATAACAGCGTCCTCGCACCTTTACGCCCTCTTTCCTGTCTGCTCCTCCTTCCACCTCTTCGCGCTATCTTCGCCACTCCAGTCTCGTCGTGGGAGGCGATGGCCTCCAGTAGCGAGCGCGGCCAGGCGGTCGGTGACCCTGTCATTCGCCGGCGATCCTCGCCATTGGAGGTGAAATACGTGCTCCCAGAGCGCGACCCGTCGGCAGCCGACCAGGAGCGGCGGGTGGCGGAGGAGGGAGACACGTTCTCCGGCGATCTAGGCCCCTCGCTCGTGACCGAGAAGACGATCCAAGGGCTCTTGCGCGCGGGGAAGTTGTCCGGGCGGCAGGACGTACGATTGCCCGCCGGCGACGAGACGGAACCGCATCCCGAGAGGTCGGAGGCGGTCGTATTCGTTGCCTTTTTCCACGCGGGGCTCCAGATCCCAGCCGCGACCGTGGTGGGCGACGTGCTGCGGACCTTCGGGCTGGAGCTGGCGCAACTGACTCCAAACGCCGTGGCCCGGCTCGCGGTGTACAGCTGGGCCTTGCGCTCGGGGGCGTGCTGGCCCAGCGCATCGCTGTTCGCCTATCTCCACGAGGCGCGATGCCAGCCGAAGGGCCGGAAGGACGGGACGCTGTCGAGCTTCGGTAGCGTCTCTTTTATTCTTCGCTCGTCGTGTAAGAAGCTCTTCCCTGCGAACTCAACTCGCGGGAAGTGGGAGTCTTACTGGATGAAGCGATGGTTCTACCACCGTGTGGAGAGCGGGAGCGGCCTTGAGTGCATAGGCCGACCAATCGCGTTCAAGCCCTCGCCCGGCCGAACGCTCGATGATGAGGACAAGCGGAGGGTCAAGCGGCTCGTGGGCGTGGCCGCCCGCCTCAACATGCGCGACCTTGCCGAAGAGTACGTGATGTACGGCGTGGCACCGCTTGCCCGTGACTGGCGTCTTGCCGCCGAGAGGCATCGAGACGACAATGTTTCGCCGTGGGTCTGCTCGCTACCGGCGCCGCCCGGCCCCCGTAAGCCTCGATTGCGTCCCTCCTTTGCTGACGCGAAATGCGTTGTGTGCTGATGCTATCCTTCTTTGCTTCAGGGATTTCCTTGGAGGAGGCGGAGCAAGCCGCGCGCGTATTCTTGGGGCCATACACCGCCAGGGAGCACGAGCAGCGCGCGTCTGCTATCGCTAAGGCGGGGCTGGGGCGAATAAACCGCGTGTGCGAGGTCCTGGGCCTTGCCGTGCCGGACCGTGTCGCTCCAGACGATAGTGGAGCGAAGAAGAAGAAGACCTCATCTCGGAAGAGGGGCCGCAGCGGGGCGCCTGCTGCTAGTGTTTCCGAGGGCGCGGCGGACGCGGAGACAGACTCGGCGAGGTACGCCGATTCGAGCTTGGGTGGCGCGGGCGCCGAAGGCGAGGTGTCTTCGGCAAGCGTCCCGGACGGCGGGTTTGCCGCGGGCGGCCGGAGGGGGGAAGCCTCACCGCCCGCCGAAGTCGTCGAGGCGGACCCCGTGCGGACCGGCGATGCCGAGGTGCAGCCCTCGACCGCGGCCGCTGTGGTGCCGGAGGTGCCCCCTGCGGGGGCGCACGTAGCCGTGCTGTCTTTACCAACAGCTGCGGGGACCGAGGTGCCCCCTTCGACGACTGCCACCGTGGAACCTTCGCCCCCAGGCGCAGCAGCCGCGAGGTCCTCCCCAACCACAGCTGCGAGGGCAGTGGCACTGCTGGCTGCCCCAGCCAAACGGCCATGTGTGCGGCCGGAGCTCCACCGGACACCGCGGGGGTTCGTCGTGGCTACGGGCATCAGAAGCTTGTGGGACTCCAGCGCGAGCACCGGGGGCCCCGTGGCCTATGCGCCTTCTGCCCCTCTGGCCACACCGCCCGCCGCGCAGGGGCAGCCGTCGTCCTCCCCGAACGCGGAGGCCTCCGCTCGCGGCGGGACCATTCCTTCTGCTACCGAAGGTAGGGTGGCTTAGCTTACTCTGGTGTATGCTTTTATGCCTTGGGGTGGTCACCCGTATCCTTATTTACAGCGTTGCTCATTGCGGAGGGGGAGCATCCTACGGAACACGGGGCCTCCGGGCACATGAGCCTTGCGGACTTCGCGCCGCCCCCGGAGACGCTGAGGGCGTGGCGCGGGATTGTGAATGACGCGGCCACGAGTGTCGACCCGCAAGTGCTGCAGGCCTACGCTGCGGGGCGCCTCGAGGACGCTTTCGAGGTGTCTGGGGTGAGGGTAAGTACTGCTGCGACCGCGCCTGAGTTTAGCTGGGTTTGCTAAGTCTTTTCCCTTCTACAGACACTTGTGCTGGGGCAGGCCCTGCGAACAGCCTATGCTTGTAGCCAAAAAGCGCTCGAGGATAGGTTGCGGGCTGTCGAGGAGGAGCTGCGCGAAGCCTCTGGCGCCCGTTCTGCCCAAGTCGCCCGCATCCGCCAGCTGGAAGCGGAATGCGCCGACGCGAGGGCGCACGCCGAGGGGCTTGTTGCGTCGGCGCAGGAGTCAGCCGCGGCAGCTGCCGAACAAAAGTTCGCGGCGGAGCGGGATGGGTTCTTGGAGCAGGTCGCCGCGCTAGAGAAGGAAAAAGGCGAGCTCGCCTTGACTCTAGCGGAGCGCAACCGGACGCTGGGCGACGCCTCGGTGGTTGCCTGGGACACCATGCAAGCGCTGGAGAGCCATCTTCAAGGGCTGGTAGCGGAGGTGCCGGGACGCGCCTTCGGTCCGGAGGAGCTGTCTCGGACGCTCCGCTGGGTCGGGGATGCCGCCAACGTCGCACGCGACGCGGCGACGTCCTTCGGCACCCACTGCGCGTATACGTCGGCATGCTTGGTGTGCGCGCTCCTGCAGCACCACGGTTGTACGCACGTCGCCGCGCTGGATGATCCCCAGCTGGAGATGCCTGGCGGGGCCGTAGTGATGTCCGGCGCCATCCGCTCCGCTCGCCTCGCCCTCGGACCCTTCTTCGACCGGATCTGGAGCCACGTCGGGGCGGATGCTGCGCGGATCGAGCTGCAGAAGTCGCTCTACGGGACGGGGAGCCTCGGCCAATTTCTGGACGGGGTCCCGCGACGCGACGATGGTGGCGCTGGGCCCTCCGAAGGCGCCGGGAACCCGCAGGTCTGACGCCGTGGTGTTTAGGTGTAGGCGTGTGTTGTACTGTTCCTTGTCTTTGCGAATAAAGTACACACTTGCTACTTGTATTCTGACCTTCACCTACCTCCCGGGCAGCTTCCTTGCTGGGGCCGGCTTCGCGCGGCCGACCTTTCGACCCGGCGACGCCTACGACGCTGGCGAAGGGCCGAAGAGTCGCTGGACTTTTGGGCGAGCCGGCCTTCTTCGAGCAAGGCCCCAACTTTAGCGCGTGTTAAGGACGAACCCGCGGGGTAGCGGCTTAGAGCGGCCGGGATGTTGCCGGACCTTTGTACATGTGATTCTTCCGGTATGCAGACGTCCTGGCATTTTAAGATATGCGCTGTGTGTTGATGCCGCCGCGGTTTGCCTTGCTTTATAGTCCGGAGACTCGTGCGTGCGGAGGCAGACCTCGACGCTACGACTTATTTAAAGTCCGTGGACTAGTGCGTGCGGAGCTAGGCTCGGCGCTACACCTTCTTTATAGTCCGGAGACTCGCACGTGCGGAGGCGAACCTCGACGCTACGTCTTATTTAAAGTCGGTGGCCTGGTGCGTGCGGAGCTAGGCTCGACGCTACGTCTTCTTTATAGTCCGGAGACTCGCACGTGCGGAGGCGAACCTCGACGCTACGTCTTATTTAAAGTCCGTGGACTGGTGCGTGCGGAGCTAGGCTCGACGCTACGTCTTATTTATAGTCCGCAGACTCTCGCGTGCGGAGCTAGGCTCGACGCTACGTCTTATTTAAAGTCCGTGGACTGGTGCGTGCGGAGCTAGGCTCGACGCTACGTCTTATTTATAGTCCGCAGACTCTCGCGTGCGGAGCTAGGCTCGACGCTACGTCTTATTTAAAGTCCGTGGACTGGTGCGTGCGGAGCTAGGCTCGACACTACGTCTTATTTATAATCCGCAGACTCTCGCATGCGGAGCTAGGCTCGACGCTACGCCTTATTTAAAGTCCGCGGACTGGTGCGTGCGGAGCTAGGCTCGACGCTACGTCTTGTTTATAGTCCGGAGACTCGCGCGTGCGGAGGCGAACCTCGACGCTACGTCTTATTTAAAGTCCGTGGACTGGTGCGTGCGGAGCTAAGCTCGACGCTACGTCTTATTTAAAGTCCGTGGACTGGTGCGTGCGGAGCTAGGCTCGACGCTACGTCTTATTTATAGTCCGCAGACTCTCGCGTGCGGAGCTAGGCTCGACGCTACATCTTATTTAAAGTCCGTGGACTGGTGCGTGCGGAGCTAGGCTCGACGCTACGTCTTATTTATAGTCCGCAGACTCTCGCGTGCGGAGCTAGGCTCGACGCTACGTCTTATTTAAAGTCCGTGGACTGGTGCGTGCGGAGCTAGGCTCGACGCTACGTCTTATTTATAGTCCGCAAACTCTCGCGTGCGGAGCTAGGCTCGACGCTACGCCTTATTTAAAGTCCGTGGACTGGTGCGTGCGGAGCTAGGCTCGACGCTACGTCTTATTTATAGTCCGCAGACTCTCGCGTGCGGAGCTAGGCTCGACGCTACGCCTTATTTAAAGTCCGTGGACTGGTGCGTGCGGAGCTAGGCTCGACGCTACGTCTTGTTTAAAGTCCGTGGACTGGTGCGTGCGGAGCTAAGCTCGACGCTACGTCTTATTTAAAGTCCGTGGACTAGTGCGTGCGGAGCTAGGCTCGACGCTACGTCTTCTTTATAGTCCGGAGACTTGTGCACGCGAGGGCGTCCCCCCGGTGCGTCTTTGGTTTATACTCAGTCCCGCCCTCCCTGGCGACGGCGAGTGCACACGCGAACGTGCGTCTTTGGTTTATACTCAGTCCCGCCCTCCCTGACGACGGCGAGTGCACACGCGAACGTGCGTCTTTGGTTTATACTCAGTCCCGCCCTCCCTGGCGACGGCGAGTGCACACGCGAACGTGCGTCTTTGGTTTACGCTGCGGGGACGGGCGCGTTGGCCAAGCCTGCGCGCGCCCTCACCGCGTGCTTGCGTGTGACGAAGAAAGATTAGCGGCAAACGGCGATCTGCATTACATCCCCGTTTGCGCGGGTGGGCAACTACAAAGTGTGGATATACTGACCGTTTGCCCTTGGCGCGGCCGCAGCCTCTGGTCGCTAGACATCTGCAGGGCCCGCGCAGGCGCCTATGGGTGACCCCGCGGACCTCCGTGCTGTGACGTCGGCTCTAAGAGCGTCGTTGGGCTTCGCGACGTGGGCGCCTGGTGCCTGGCTCGATGCGTCGGGCCATATCATGGTCGCCTCGGACGGTAATGATGGTCCAGGGACCTGGGATCTTCATGCACAGATAGCCGTGATGTGGTACCACGCCGAAGGAGTTGAGGATTGGGCGCCCTAGAATGGCATTGTAGGGGTACGGAAGGTCGACCACGTCGAAGGTGGCATCTTCGGTCCGCACATTGTCATCTCGGCCGAAGGAGACTTGAAGGCCGATTTGGCCCAGCGCCCGCAGGGGCTGTCCCCCGAAGCCCTGCAGTGGGATTCCCGAGGGCCCCAGGCGGCTTCGAGGGATCCCCATCTGGTCGAAGGCCGCCACAAACAATACGTTCGCGGAGCTACCACCGTCCACCAAGGCGCGCCCCACGTCGCACCCCGCGATGGTGACCCGGATGACCAGGGGGTCCTGATGAGGGAAGTCCACACCTTGGGCATCATCGGGTGTGAATGTAACTTCGTGCTGGGCCCACTCCGGCGGTGCTTGCGCTGGGTATGCCGCCACGTGATGTAGTCTTCGCGCGTAGGCCTTCTGTTGTCGTGCCGAGGCGAATTCCAGTGCAGAGCCTCCGGATATGACGTTAATGACCCTGCGGTAGGTTGCGTCCGGGGCCTGCAACGACAGGAGGTCCTCCCGAGGCTGCTGTACGTGAGCTTGGATCCGTAAGGCGCCTTCCTGGGGTTGCGTCCCTTGCGCCTGTACATGCATCCCTTGTGCCTGTACCTGCATGGGGGCCTCGTATGGGAATTGGACGTGGGCCACCGCAGGCGGGCGCGCCTCCGGGTTCCTGTCCCTAGCGACGCTGTCGCGGAGCGCTGCGATGGAGGTGCAGGCGCGGGTATCATGGTTGCCGCGGCCGTGGATTATGCACCACAGCCCCTGATGCTGGTCGTCGTAATCCCCACGACCCCTATCGTCGCGGCCCCTGCCACGGCCGTGCCCCCGACCGCCTCGGCCTGCTGGAGCACCCTCGTCGGACCCGCCTTCGATGTCGAGGATGTACCGGTTTCGTCTCGACCTCTGCTGGCCGCGCTTGGGCTGATCGGACAACTCCTTATGCGGGTTGTCCCTACGATCGGGCGCGTTTCGGGACGACTCCTGCTTACGTTTTCCCTTCGAAGAACCGCTCTTCGGCGGATCTTCGGCTTTTGCCGAGGCTTCGGCCTGGTTGGTGTCGGAGTCGTCACCTTGCCTGCGCCGCGCGTCTTCCTCCGCCCTGGCATATTCTTCCATCTTGTCGAAGAGCTTTGCCACCGTCTTGATTGGCTTTCGCGCGTTGTACTCGGCCATCGGGCCCGGACGAAGGCCCTGTATGGCTGCATTGACGATGGTGGTCTCGTTGACGTCTTTCACTTGACATCGAATTTTGGCGAAGCGTTTGAAGTAGTCCCGGAGCTTCTCCGAAGGTTTTTGCTTCACGGCGAAGAGCTGGTCCGCGTCGACTCGGTCAACGTAGTTTCCTTGGAAGTTGTTGTGAAGGCGGACACGAAGCTGTTCCCACGCGTAGATGGAGCCCGGCTCTATGGTAAAGAACCAAGAGAGCACCACTCCTTGTAGCGCGAGGGGGAGTCCCTTCGCCTTCGTGGTGTCGTCGCCGCCCGCGGCTTCGATCGCGGTTTCGTACACGCGCACGAACTCACGGGGGTCCGTGTCGCCTTTGTACGAGTCGATGGCGCTCGGAAACTTGAAGTCTTCGGGGCATGCCGCCTGCTGCAGCCCCGCCGAAAGCGGGGACTCCGGATCCACGCGCCGCAGCGGCACGCGGCTGGATGCGGGGGCTTCGCGACTGTCCGCCCTTTCCGGCGTGGGCTCGGACGCGACCACTGGCGCGGCCTGCTGAGTCCGAGCCTCTTGCATATCTCTAACGGCTCCGTGAAGGTCCCCTAGCTCTCGCTGGAATGCATTGAGAGCCGCTAGCAGGGCACTTTCCATCGCCGGTGCAGGCGGGGTCGCCGGTACCCCCGACGGGCGGGTCGGCGCGGGGACGACCGCGTCGCGAGGTCCCGAACTGCCGGTCGCTCCGTCGTGGCTACCCCGAACCGCCTGGTCCGCGCCGCCGGCGAGGGTTGCAGTGGGGGCGGCGGGGTCGGTTGTCGCCGCACCCGTGCCGACGTCTTCGACCGCGGGGCCCGTCCCCGCAACGCCGGTGGCGGGGTGGGTCGTCGCGGTGCCGATGACAGGATTGGTTGTCGCGGCGCGAACGTCGACGTCTCCGGCTACCACGCCTGCATCGGCGCCCGCGTCCGCCGCTGCTGATGCCGAAGCCCTGGTACTCATACGACGCTCCGGCCCGGACGCCTTCTTTCCCTTCGCCGCCGCTGAAGAAGCTTTTTTCGGTGCCATCCTTCTTCTTCGGTCTTCAGGCTTGTCCTCGTCCTCCCCACGGACGGCGCCAACTGTTGTGGCTACAGACCAAACAGAGAGAGAGAGATGGTAGTGGAGAGTGATGAAGATAAATGTGATGGCCTGGGTTCTTCCCATGGCTTACTCGTATATATACCTACACATTGAGGAGTGTTTTTACAGTTATACCCTTACATCTGGTTATCCCCTCTAGGGGCAGTTATGTCATTACACATGGCCTATTCTGGGCCTTATAATCTCCTGCCAGGCCTGCTGGCTTAGGTGGGGGCCATCCCTACGACACATAGCCAAAAAGAACAGGCCATAAGTGACTGGTTCAGTTGAAAATATTTTCTTATTTGGTGATTGGACTATACATAGTTTTTTAGAACATTTCATCAAAAGAAGAATTCAGCGCTGAAATGTTAACAGTTTTGCTATTTATAAGTTACCGGACTTTTTTTCTCAAGTCAATATTTGTGACCATTGAATTTGCATGGAGATTGATGTGCCGTACGCTTGGATGTTTATCCATTGTATAAAAGATGCAACTTACGCTCGAGGAAATTCAGACGTGTTGTAAATAGACAACTCAATGTTGAAAATGGTAGAAAAACTAAGTACATAATCCACACGTATGCTTTATGTAGCACTAATATTAATATATATACAAGCTAGCGTACATTATATTGCCCTAACAATCACTCAACGAGCCAGGATAGTTATGCTAAAATATGCGACGTAGGTTTGTAGTGCTAGCTTGGAAGGTGCATTTGAGCACACCAAGTTGAGAATTTCGCGTGCACACTTTCATTAATATATGTGTGGGAGTGTTTAGATATTATCTAGATATTTTTTTATTAACTATCATTTAAATTTGTGACCCTTGGATTAGAGATAAAGGGGCCTTTGTTTTTTAAGGAATGAGATTTTTTTTCTAAGGGGGGAATAGAACTCAAGGGAGAGAGGGAGAATTCATGGCCATTAGATCTCTAATTCAACAGTTCTAAATCTGGATGATAGTTAGGAAGGAAACATCCAGAAAATATTTAACAAAACCCTATATATGTATACATGCATGTTTCTTGTTGATGCCGAAAACAACACTTAACAATCTTAATCCAGTTCCTTTCGATCCATTTGCCAAATTGCCTTGCACGCGTGCATCTGATTGGGATCACATCAAAGATGAGTTGGCTCTAGTGGCTTAGGGTTGAATTCGTACTTGTATTAAATTCGGTTTATACATACAAGTACTTCTGTTTTGGACTGGTTAGTGTCAATTTGACCTTTTTTTAGTGTAGTTTATTTAACTTTGACAAGCGGATAAGAAACCACCGATCGAGATGAAGATGCTAGGAAGTGTGTAAGAGAAGAGAACTCACAACAAATTGTTACCATTTACCAGCTTTTCTTGGTGCTCATCCATCGAAAAGTCGCAAACAGAAGTACTTGTAGTTAATATATAATCACCATATGCAAGTAACTTATTCTTCATGAATATTTTTACAAACGCAGAGTGAAATGCATTGATCAAAGTTGATTTGAATTTGTTCATGGTGCAGAGTTCTCACTTCTTGCAAAGATATTTTTGTAAGCTGATGGAGTATATATGGGCAAGTTCTTTTAAGTTGTGGTTTATAGTTTTAGCCTTAATGTGAGCGCTTGTACGAACAAATCGAAAGCCGATAAGTCACTTTTAAAAGGCTATCTTGATAAGCTGCTTTGAAATAGAGGTGATTCAGCTACCCCGTTTATTTGTTCGATGAAAGTCATAAGGTATAAACCATAGGCTAAAATAAGTTAAAAAGAACAGACTCATATGCTTCTTTCTAGAAGACAAAGGGTCTGCTCATATTGACTTTGAACACCCGGCTTTCCAAAGGAGCTTCCCTACTCTTCTGCTTCCATCTCGCTCTAGGATAAGATAGGAAATCACATGCATATTAGGCACTCCACTTCTCTCGTTCCTGTCTCGCGCATGTATCTCTTTTTCACTTTTCCTACCGTCCATCCACTCTTTTTAAAAGTTATTTCTTTCTGCCACTACTATTTATTTAGTTAAAAGTCATCAGTCATAGTAAAAAAAATGATTACTGTATCTAATATAAATAGACCCAGAAGAAATGGTTGATGGTAGAACAATACGTAAAGGACGAGATATGAAACAAAGACAACACATGGATCCAAAGAAGCATGCAGGCAACGAGCAACAATATAAGAAGCAACAGTTTGCACGAAAGAAATGGTGCCTTCCACACGCAGGCAACACGCGCTCATCATCGCTGGCTGAACTATGCCTACATGAGCTCAAATGTGGAAATCTGTTGTACTCAGTACCTTCGAATTAAGTGTATTTATATTGGCTTCTATTTGTCACAAATTAATATAAACATTTAGTTTTTTTTAAAGTGGCATGTTTAGTCTTCTCGCTTTCGTCCCTCTCTAGAGATAAGACAGAGGGTTACGGACTCTCACGCACATCACTCCTCTCACTTCTATCTAGTACACGTGTCTCTCACTGATTTTTTTTCACCACTCATGTTCTCCTTCTAAAAGTCACTCCTTTCAATCACTATTATTTATTTTCAATTAAAAACCATCCGTCACTGCTAGAAAATATTAGTTACGATCAATATGAACAGACCTAAAGGCTACAGCCTTCTAGGAAAACAACACAAGCTCCAACTCCACATCTCAACAAATTAATCCCCTTTTCATGGACTCCAACAATCTAGTGGCTTTCCGTGGTTCATCCTTAACCCTAATACAATTTTATAAATCTAACAGCAAAATGCCAAACACTTATTAGTATAAATATTTTGGTTCATCTACTCTACAGTTAATTATACAATATTAAATATTACTAAGATTGTCAAGGTAAATATGGCCTCAAATTAAACACGACATTTCTGGTGGTAGGACATAATTAATTTTCATGCCATTCTAAATAATTTTTGTAAATAAATAACAGTGTGTAAATAACAATAATGAAAGTACTATAAATAAATAATTTAAACAATGTGGGTTCAACATGATCAAAGACACATGATTTGCCTCTTTATCCGTAGTCCAATTATTTTACTGTAGTCTCCTAGCTTATGTCAATTGCTTCATGGCTTTTGTAGCTCTTCCATTGACCAGTTGCCGAACCTGGATGCTAGCATAAGAGAATGAATTCAAATAAGTTCCTTCTTTACAAGATGGAAGCTGGGAACAAAAGCAATAAAATAACAAAAAAAGATATAAAAGGAATTGGGTTTAGTTGGTTAGAGTTTAAGTGATGCTTGTGTTGGCTGAACAAGGTTGGAATTGGGCTAGATGGACTCGAGATGGTCAAAATAGCTATAAACATGTGGGGATGGGTTTTTGGAATGAATAGTAATAGTCTAATATATAGTAGTGGATTGGTTTTGGAACAGTGCGGATTTGGCTTGTGTTGGGATCTAGGTTGGTGGAACGAAGGTCAGAATGGCTTTGATGGGCTCAAGATGACAAAATGGATATAAGCATGCATTTAGGGTTTCGGATGAATAGTAACGGGTCCAGTCACTACTCAATACGGATAGGGCATGAACAACAACGGGTCAGATTTCAAAAGAAGTGAATTGGGTTGGTGATGAACAGTGAAATGCTACAAGAGCTATAGTACTATGCCAGCCTGATATGAATAGTGTTGCACCATGGTCTACAGTGACGGGCTGGGTTGGTTACTGTTTTAGGGTTCGGCCCACGATCTTACTCAAATTAGTTGCTCAGCTGGGCCAACTCACGCGTGCTTGCACGGCCTGACTCCAGCATGGCCCAACTCGCCCCTCCCCCCTTCTTCCTCAGGTCACACCGACACAGGAACAGGTGATAAAACGATGACCAAAAAAGGACATCGGCGAAGCTCACCGACGGCGGTAAATGGCATAAACAGTCTCCACTAAACACAAGGTTTCCATTTTTGGGTTCCAAAGCAATCAATGATCACTCTAGTGGATCGGCGGCAGATGGGACCTCACGGTGCAAGGCCAAGGCACAGGAGCTTCATGATGGGTCTCTGGCAAAGGCATGGCCATTTTAACCACCTACAGTGCATGGGAAATAACATGGTGGTGGTGGGTTGGACTCGAGTGGTCTCAGATGGGTTGTCCACAGAGGTGGTGGCTCGGCCGGTGGTACTTGCAGTAGAATCCTAGAAAGGGTAAAGTTGTAAAGGAAATAAGGTCCTGTGGACCACTGGACAACCCAATGGATGGTCGTGCCAATCGCAGTCATGGAGATGAAGAGCCCAAGGTAGCCGCCTCTCGAGTTGAGCAGCATGCTAGACGAGTACGACACGAGCAAGAAGGCCAGCACGCCCCGGTGTTGCCGCCATTCATGACAAAGGAGAAGGCGGTGGAGAAGCTCGTCGCCTTAATGGTGGCGGCATTGCCCCAGAGAAGCACCAAGTGGTTATACGACACCCAGCCAGCCTTTGAATTGACATCTCTAGTGACTTTATCCTTTGCCAGAATGATCGAGCTGTCTCTGGCGTAGGCATTCCCTTCAAAATGGAGATCGCCCTGGCTGTTGCTCGTGGGATCGGAGAAATTGTAGAACAACGAGAGTGAGGTGGCATGACCAATCTGTGTGGATAGCAGCAATGGGCAAAATGATACCATGAGCAATGCAACTTGAATTGTACTCAATGCCATATTCGGATATTTCAACGATGCACTATCGGCGAGGCGTTGTAATTATTCTCCTCAGAGGAGATGGTGCTGAGGTCACGCTTATGTGCGGAGACATGGTCGAGTCCCAACCAAGATTCCCTTAGGTGTCCAACTCCACGGCGATGTCCTGTTCACCGCACGACGCACTCGTGCTGGCTGTGGTCGCGGAGTTGAAGAGCTCGAGCCAGCAGCCCAAATGCATAAGGTATTATGCCCTCACGGAAAAATAGCATCTACTAAGAAAAGTCTATTATACCCTCATAAATCAATGGTCAGATTTAATTTTTACTACCACTCTTCTACTACCAATAGAATGTACTATAAAAATGTCTTCAAATAGCACCCGAAAAGTTTTCGTTCTAGTCATCTTGTTCTATGAGAAAAATTAAATTGCATGTGGAAAACACCATAAATAACACATGCTGGTGAGTCAGAGAGGATGAATGAATCTTTTAAAATCTCCCCTCAAGTATCAACTCTACGCAGTGAAAAGACAAACTCACAAGCTCATCAAAGTACACAGCCAAAAAACACAACTCAAAATAGAGTTCTCTATCAGCCTAATCTGACCGCCGGCTAAACTCTAGTCTGATCGCTTGGCGATTGGACCGCACACAACACCGATATGACTATCCGACTATTGGACTGTCTGAGGCACCAATCTGATTGAACGCCGGTCGGACTGCTCAGTTCCATGTAGTCTAACCGCTCACCGAGAAAATAGTGCAGACAACACTACACATGATCTAAGAAAAGAGCCAACTCTTAAACCACTGATCCACATGAGTGATACTTGACACAAACCCACCCTAGGATATCAAGAATCTACTCCAACCATGGAATTGAAAGATCAATGCCAAAATTATGGCCTTTATCTAAAACAAAAAAAGTTGCATCAAAATCAGGCAAAAGAGGAAAACATTGATCTGCTCTTACTCGTGAGTCCTTGATGATCTAGATGACCTTAGATGTGTTCTAACATGTCATAACAATCTAAATTACTATATGAATTTAAACCAAAACCTTTGCAAGAACAAAATCCCAAAATCATCTCTATCTTGAGGAAAATCAGGCAAACTCAAGGACTTCCTCTAGACCATATCTAGATGGATGGATTTGATCTCCAAGAGATGTTTTTACCTCTTACACATCATTGCCACCAGGGAAGATCAAGAAGAGAGAAATCCAAACAAGAAATCAAGCAAATCAAAAGCGCTAGGAATGATCCATTGAACAACTAACTTGGGCAAACTTTGAATGTTCATTTCACTTAGAGATGAATATTTTATAGCCACTTCCTCAGGATGACAGAGCTCTAAGACTATAGAACATACACAAAAGGCTCCAACACTAGACAACCCTAACCCTAATCTCTCAAGTGTTAACTATTATCTCTCTTCAACACACAAGTCTCATATATTGGAGGCTTCCACCTCATACCAAGCCTTAAACAACTATTCATTCCTTAGTAGATCACACCACTTACAAATATAAAAACTTGGTAACCAATGCACAAACGGGTTTTACTCTTACACACTTGCACGCTTTTCAAAGCACAACATCCACAAGCTTCACAAGCCCAATTAGATATTCCATTTTCAAAGCCATGACCTGAACCACTTAGGCCAATACCACTATTTTGCAAACCACTAACCCATTTGGTATTGGAGAATTTCCTTAATTGCCATCCACCGGTCTTCACGAAGATGCGATGTCTAACGCCTCATCACCAAGATCATACACCTATGTTGAGGGCATCACCACTTGAAATGCCCGAGTCCTGCGATACATCACAACCCATGATGCCCAATTACTTGCTGTTAAGATGGTACGTCTGCTCCGAGAACCGTTGCCACTTGAAACGCATAAGTCTAATTGGCACACCACATGCACGTACTGCCTCTTCACGACACTTGTATTTCTTCCGTGCTTCTTGGCTTGAGATGATGCTTTACCCGGACGTACACAACACACCATAGCCACCAAGCCTCGGTCTTGCCTCTGATCGCAATAATTATCAAAGCACCTGCACACTAAATAACAAAAAATCGATCTGAGCATAAATAACATGCACTTGACTCTCATTAATAAAACATCTACATAGACACACCGTGACTCACACTTACATAATAACCCCAGGACTAACAACTGTATGAACTCTACTATTACTAACAGCCACAACCAACTCAGCTCAGCAACAGAAACAGAGAGCCGATCTGATTGTGGCCACCAAGCCAGTCAGACCACTAACACCACTCCGGTCAAACAGCCATTTAATGACTGACCAAACCGCTCCTCTCCAGTCATAACGTATTTTCAATACCGGTACTACCGCACCAAATTTCAACTCAAAAGCTCCAAAATACCTTCTCTGAAAAATACCTATATAATATCGCACACTGGTCGACCACCGTGCAACGGCCGATCAGCCCAATGACCGGTCAAACCGTTAGCTACTGAAAGCAACATATTAAAATACAATTTCTTTACATCAAACTCAACTAAAAATAACAAGGCACAAATAAGATCAAATACTCATCATCACCGTAGGGTTGCCCCCACATCTTAATCTTTGCTTTAAGGAACGTGCCCAGCTTGCTCTTAGCTCACAAGGGACTCGGACCTCGGAGAGCCAGTTAATTAACCCATAATCTGAACCGGACGAGCAGAAAACGGCCGGCACATGGGACGGGAGGCCGATATTCCAACCTCGCCAACTCGCGCCCGCGTTGCCCTCCCCGCACAAGGAATCCAGCCTGAGCCTCTCGATTTGATCGCGAGCTTGACGTTGTCTGTAATCCGCTCCGTGTTTTTCTGTTTTGATGTCTCAGCTCAGTTTCAGCTTTAACTTAGCTCATTAAATGGTTGCGCGCAGCCGGTGAGGTGACTGCTGCTGCAACGCCGTGCCTTGCCTTTGTCCCTACGCTTCCCGTTCGTCCTGCAGCTTGCTCGCCGCCATGTCCCAACCACGCGTCTCCTGCGCTTATATAAACCCTCCCTGATCCCCTCGAAACCTTCCCGGTTCTACCCCAAACACACACGCAAACATTTGGTATCTTCTCTTCCCTGAACCTCTCAGTTTAATTTGCATCATCCAGCTGAGCTACAGACATGGCCTTGTGCAGCAGCAGAGTGGCAGTGCTTCTCCTCCTCCTGTCACTTCTTGTGACGCTCATGTCGTCGCCACCGTGCGTAGCGGCAAGGGCGTTGCTCGCCGATGTGCGTGCCGGCGGTGAGGCGGCATACGTAGAGGATGTGAAGAAAGAAGTCGGTTCGACGGCGACGGCGGCGGGGGAGAGCGGGCTGCGTGGATCGCCGGCGTTCGCCGGCAGGAGGACGGCGGGCAATGCGGCGCGGGTCCTGGGGTCGGTCCCGAGCCCCGGAGTCGGGCATTAGCTGCATGCGCGTGGTTGTTCGTCCGGTTTAGCGCTGTGTTCTTCCTTCATTTTGTTCGTTGTTTGGTTTGGTTTCTGTGCCTTTTTTTTTCCTCGAGTGATTGGAGGTTGAGTATGCCAGGGAGGGAATACGCTGTCGTATGTTACGTCGCGGCGTTTTCTACCATTTGCGTGTGGTTTGTTTATTCGGTGTTCGTTTGTAAGTACTTTTTTTTTTGCATTTTTTGCGATTACGTTCGTAAGTACTCTGTAACATAACAATTCCATTTATTAATCATGTAGTCGTCATTCCCTTAATTATTTTCATTAGCAATTCTTTTAGACAGGACGGATCACCATATATAAACAAATAACTCATCCGATCCGATTGGCCAAACTGGGGCTCTCAACGAGGGAAAGCCGTTCTTTTAGACTGTGATTGATGATACGTTGATATAAATGATGTACACAGTTTTAAGTTTAGAAAATTGTTTAGAGAATTCGCTTTAAGAGATTGTCCTGTTTCGACGTTTGACTGTTTAACTTTCGGACAAGCCACGTCGCCACGTCGACATAAATAACATATATAATTTTAAACTTGAAAAACCGTTTAAAAATTCTGCTTCGAAAAATAGTCCTATTTTAACATTAAGCTTTTTGGCCTTCGAACAACCTACAAGTCAAAAACAAAAAAAAGAAGTACATGGCCCCCCGCCCGGCCCGTCTCCGGCGACGCTACGCCCTCGTCGGATCCTGACCGCCCCGCCACCATCCTGGCTGACCCCGACCGCCCCGCCGTCTTCCTCTCGCCGCATTATCGTCCATGTTGTCCGTGCTAAGCCAACCGCACCGGAGATCTGCTCGCAGAGAGCAAATGTTCTTACCTCTTTGTTCATCTTCTATTCTTTTTCTTTTTCTAGTTTTTTTCTTCTTGTAGTTCCTACATGCTTTATCCGGTGCTTTGTTAATCGGAAATCAGAGAAGCAGAATGTGATGCACTTGCTTCCATCTTTGCTGTGTTCCATGGAATCGAGCAGGGAAATGATTTCCTCAAAATTTTCGCTGCTCTCGATGTTGATTCGTCGCTGCCAATTTCGTGAACAGCGACGGTGCTTTAGACACGAGGCTTCCTCCATTGCGGCCCTGCCATGGTTCAATACTTCGATTTTGGGAGGCGTTGGTGAGTCCGGAGAGGCAACTGGGAGAAGGGGATCGATGAGAACGAGGAGCTAGGGAGGACGAATGCGGTGCAGGAGCCGAAGGCAAATTGCAAAACGGCGTAGCGGGATGGGGAAGAGTTCGCGTGCGATTTTGGCTGCTGATTTATAAATTGATTGTAGTAGATACTATATCGAATTCATCTATATCGGTTAAAATCATATACGAGTATCTCTCTCCATACTTTCTCTTTCAAATAGTTATAATTCAAAAATTTAGGTAAAAGACATAAGTTATAAACCAAAAGAATCCACTCATAGACAATGGTGCCACATATCTTGGAGTTACTGGAGTTACCGGTCTAGAACAAAATCGATCGGGGTCACAATCTTTACTATTTAATAAGTTTGAGTTGGTGGTTGATGCATTCTCCTTCCTCCCTTCTCAACCGTCCGATTTGAATACTGAAATCTTGACCATATATCTAACATCCCTCTCTCTCTTATATCTAACTACCCATCATCTCCACTTCCACCAACAGTTACCATATCCCACCTCCTCTTCTACCTGGCCTCTCTCGTCTCCTTCCTCTCCTGCTTGGACTGTATAATTTTTTATATGCCCTATCTTTCTTGGTGATGCAAATATGTGAAATTTATATAGTTAAAAACTGATGAAAATTAACTCATCATCATTTGAATTATACCCCTAATTCCTCTTGCCTTTTGATAATTGACCTGCACTAGCTGAATGCCCGTGTGTTGTTACGGATTTAAAAACTTTTAGAACATATTTGTATGTATATTTTAAAATTGTTTACCACCTGTGAGTTTTTTTAATAAAAATCCATAGCAATGCACAGACATTCAGCTAGTATATATTACATGTGTGTGTCGAGGGTAGAGTTATGGGTTTAAACTCTAGGGTGCGTATCTATACGTTCCTTAGGTTTTGATTTTGCAAAATTACTTTGGATCCGGTGTCCCGTGCATCTATATAGCTCTATGTGGATTGCCCCATGATCACATGTATTAATTTCTTAAGCTTAAATAAAATCACTGCGTGTTGCGTGTCTGATGACTGCTCTGGATCAGCGGCACGAATCTATCTTAAGCAGCGCCCTCGAAAGACATCTATCCTAAGAAAATGTTAAAGCGAGTTTATTCTTTTGGCCACAGTTTTGATGCTATGCACGGTTGCTGCGAAGAAGCTGGAGAACTGATAAGGACGACGACCGTGGCACAGAGAAATGGACGAATTCTTTGATGAATCTCGATCGAAACAACGATGCTAGGTACAAAGATTCCAGCCTCCGTGACCTTTCTTTATAAAGAGGTCGCAAACAAATCCCATTCGCACTGTTAGGGCCTGTTTGGAACAGAGGAATTTCACAAGAATTTTACAGGAATTTTACAGGAAACAGTTCAATTCCCGCAGGAATCGGGAAAAATTCCCGCATTCCAAACAGGGCCTTAGTGAGAAACATGACCTGTGTACACCGTTCTGACATGTTACTCTATCCTTGCATCGACTGTGTCTGATGGCTTTTAGTTATAACATAAGTGCTTATATGAATAAATTAAATACCGATAAACTATTTTGCAAAAGCTATTTTGATACGTTATTTTGAAACGATAACAGAATAATCATTTTATTTATTTTTTAACAAATCAAAAACTATAAATTAAAAAAGATAGGATATAAATCACTTTAACATAGCTATCTAAAACCATGTTCACAGTACAATGTGACTTCACTAGACGTCTAGGCCAAAATGATGCTCGATAGTTCTTTGATAACTGCACACCAACTACATGCGTTTCCGATCATTGCATGGCCAATGGGCTGCCACGGTCGAGATTCTAACCAAGAAACAGTCACTGCATGAATAAATATACATCTATCATAAATGAGTTGTTTAAAATAGGAATCGGCGCTAGGGCTACGAACTTGTAATTATGGAATCAACTTGATCATCAGATTATAAGTTTATTAGATGATTTTCTTTTTTAGTTGGATCAAAGGTGTTAATCTTGGCCATGGTTTGCGTGATCCAACGGCTGTGGGACTGTGCAGTTCCTTTGTTGCACTCGTGAGTCGTGACCACTACCGTAGCACATCCTGATTGTTAGTGATATACTCTAAAATTTAATTATAGAGGTGATTGTATCACTTCTATATTTATAATCTTTTAAATTATATGTTATTTTATCTTTAAATAAATGTCTTTCGTAATGATCGATAAGTATGTGACTTATTTGTGAAACTTTTTATCTATAGTTTGATGTTATTCTAAATTATCTCTGATCTTATATCATTACATAGAAGATCGTCATTGTTTCCTACATTAATGTGTAATAATTTACTTAGGAGTTACCAAACACTGCTCCGTGACTGGGTAGTTATAAAGGTAGCTTTCGGGTTTACTATGAAACATGCAGAGGAATATGAGCGATCAAGATGAAATTTGTCCCTCCTATATAACAGGAGAGATATCTCTAGGTCCCTCAATACGGTTGGATTAAACAAGTGTATCACTATGCCGAATGTGGTTGAAGAGTCAATCACAATCCACTAAAGGTTCGAGTGAAGGATCAAGCCATCATAGGATAGCATGATTCTCGCCTTGAGTTTGATCTAATATTATGAGGCAAAGGGATCGGTATGTAAGCACTATATAGCTTCGTCCGATATGATTTTTATGTATATTTGGGAGTCATTATGTTTTGTTAGGGACCGCTGCCAACTTATGGACCGGTAAGGAGTTTTCGGCTCATGGCCAAATATACATAAACCTACAGGGTTACACACTTAATGGGCTGGAATGATAAGGGTTCGGATGATAGTCTCCGAGTGAGATAAGATCTCTACTCGTATCAGATAAGGATCCGATTGGAGGCTATATAAGGAGAGGTGCGGGGATGAGGAAGGTATCCTGAAACACACCCGTCGAAACCCTAGCCGCCACCTCTCATAACCCCTACCGTGCGCACTGGTGCTAGCACGCCGATGCACGATATTCCATCCCTGAACGTGTGGATTTCGGTAAAGACGTTGCTGCTACTGCGGTGATGATCGAGACAATTGTGAGGAGGAGACAATTAGTCAGAAGACGATCGACTGCCGAGGACGATCAACTATTAGCACTACACCGACACGCTCTTCGTTGAATCAGTTGCTTTAACTCTACTTCCGTTGCACTGTGCGTCTAGTGGTAACGATCCATGATCTCTTACTCATATGGCTTCCTGATTTACGAGATAGAAAATTTTAATCTGTGCTAGTGTAACTTACCTGTATCCCAGCACTGCTAGCCAGGAGAAAAATTGCACACACGCCATTGTCCAAAAGCCACTTTGTAAATGTAGCATTATTAGTTTTTCAATTTGTTACTATTTTAAAACGTATAGTGGTAGACAAGTGTTTGATGAAATTTGACAGTGATGTTCATGTTTGCCAAATCCAAAGTGTGAATGGTATATTTCCGAAAGAGTAAGTCCATTACCGGTCCTTAAACTTTTTATGCTGTGTCATCCCGGTCCATAGACTTTCAAAGTGTGTCATCCCGGTCCTTAAACTTTCAAAGTGTGGCAATATCCTATGTAGTTGTAGCTGTGAACTTTTTATGCTGTGTCATCCTGGTCCATAGACTTTCAAAAGAAATTACCACACTTTAAAAGTTTAAGGACCGGGATGACACACTTTGAAAGTCTATGGACCGAGATGACACAGCATAAAAAGTTTAAGGACTGGTAATGGACTTTACTCTTTCCGAAACAATTCAGTTTCAAAAGTGCGGAGGCACTTTCGCACCAATTATATGTACTTGTGTGTACGGTGACAAAAAAATGCTAATCCGTGGAAATTCTTGTTGGACAGGGGCGTTTCAACAAGATATTTGTCGTACAAATCTAGCCTGGTCCGCTACAACTGGCTTATGGTTTAAACTTCTGAATATGGCTTTTTGGTGAAATTGCACTGTAACAGTTGTTAGTTTTTTCTAAAAAAATAAAGAAAAAAATGAAAATAAAACTGTTATATCGTCATAGACAATGTAAAGGAATAACGCGGGAAAAGAAAAGGCAAAAAAGTTAAAAAACCTAAAAAACCAAAATAAGCCAAACTTAGAAGCCGACGCGTTCTAAATAGCTTCTGACTTAAGTAAATTAAAAAGTAAAATAAATCAGAAACTGAAACCATTTAAATAGGGGCCATTGGCATAAGCCCTTTCGAAGGATGTCTGTATACATGACAAAAAAAGATCATATGCATTCTTTGCCTCTCCTATCCACTTGTTTTCTAGCTTGCGGGTTGGGGATCTGGGATGGTAAGAGTTTGCACTTTTGCAGTGACGACGGTAGCTTTGCAGAGCAAGTTTAATAATGGTCTTATAGCTAAGCTAGTCAGCATTTTTGCTGATGTGGAGGAGAGAAGAGAGGAGAGAGATGAGATGTAACATCCCAAATTTTTGCTAAAATAAAAAAATAATAAACAAATAAAAATGGAATAAAATAAAATTTAAATTAAAATAAGTATTTTTGTGCCTAAGTTTAAATTTGGATTTGCCTTGAATTTCTGTTTTTTGAAAAAGCTGGATTTAAAAAGCATTTTCAGAAAAACCTAAAATTATTATTAAATAAAATGATATTTTGAATTTCTACAAAAATTCTATGTCAAATTAATTATTTGGAGTTATTTGGCCTTTATTTGGTTTCCTGGATTTTCTGGAGTTTAAAATGTATTTTTGAAATTAAAAAGTATTTCAAAGTATGAAAATTAAATACCAACATTAGTTGGAAATATTTTTATTAAGTCCAAAATATCTCCAGGAGATCCTCTGAATTTTTCTGGAATTTTTGGAGGTATTTTTGTATTTTTCTTAGGCTTAATGGAATTTCTGTGCTTTTCTGAAAAATCCAGAAATCAAAAATCCGAAAATAAATTCCCCTCCCCCTCCACCGGCCGCCACGTGGACGGCCGGGATCAACCGCCCGATCCCGCCTTCCCCTCCCCCCTAACCGCCACGCGTCCAGCCCTGATGCCCCTCCCCCGCTCGCCCGGCCCATCTGGCCCGTTCGCCCGCGCTCATCCCCCTCGCCCTCCGATCGCCATCCGACCGCCCGCGCCCTCTCTCCCCTCGCTCTCTCTGCGCCTGCGGCCCCACCTGTCGGCGTGCCTCCCCTCTCTCCGCCTCTCTCTGCCCGCGGTCCCACCCGGCAGCCACTCCCGCCTCTCTCTCTCTCTCTGCGCCCCCTGGCCCACCTGTCATCATCTTCCCCGCCTCCGCCTTCCCCGCGCGCCCTTCTTCTCCGGCCGCGCCACCACCGGCCATTGCGCAGCTCCTGCCCTACCCGGCCACGCCTCCACTTCCCGAACGCGCCGCCACTTCCCTCCCGCACGACCCGCGCCTCGCGCCCCACCTTCTCCCCCAAACCCGCGCTGGCCGCCCGCAACCGCCGCCACTTCGGCGAACGATTCCTCGCACCCCCATGCCTCCCCGCCCCCTATAAAAGCCGCCCGAGCTTCGCCCCTCCTCACCGCTTCTCCCTCCGCTCCTCCCATCCTCTCCCGTGCGCCGGAGTTCCCCCGCAGCGTGCGCCTCCGCCGCCGCCTCAGGCTCTGGCGAGCGATTGCCGCCGGCCTGAGACTCGTCGCGCCTCACCGTCCCCGCCACCGCCTTCGCCGCGCCCTCGCGCACCTCGGAGACCCCGCGGCCGAGCCCCTCCACCGCCGGAGCAACACCCCCGCCGCAGCCCGAGCCGCGCCGCCGCTTGCGCTCGCCGCCGGCCAAAACCGGCCACCCCCGGTAACCCCCGCGCCCTCCCCCGAGACCGCCGCACTCTCCTCTCCCTCCTCCGCCCTTCGCCGCCGGCCGCCGGCCACCGGAACGCCGGCGGGCTTGCCGTCCCCGAGCGCCTCCCTCGCCGGTCCGCCGCGTCAGCGCGCCCATGCCCGCGTGGCAGGCAAGGTGGCGCCACGTTTCCGGCCACGTCAGCCACCCGCGCCCCGTCAGCACCACGCGAGCGCACGTGCCACCTCGGCCGTCCCCTTCCTCCATGGACCTGGCTCATGTGGACCGGGCCCACATGTCAGCCCCCTCTCCCCTATTTTTCATGCAAAAATAATTCGTCCGAAAAATAAATTCCCAGGGCTGACGCAATGCTGACGCCATAAATCCAATTTCCTTTATAAATCTCTTTTCCATTTTCTCTCTTTTTAAACTTCCCGGAGCCCGTTCTTCTTCGTTCTAACTCCGATTCAGCCCATTCAAATTTCTAAATTCATAAAATATTTTTCTCTATCCATTTCTAGCCTCAATTCAAATATTTGAAGTCAATTTGAATTTTATTTGAATTTATTTGAATTTGGTGGGTTATTTTCACGTGTAGACTTCGACGATTCGGGAGATTTCTTCGACGAAGTTTTGTGCAAATTTGAAGAGCAAGGCAAGTCACCCTTCTTGATCATGTTGATCCTAGTTTTCAAAATAAAATTATGTTGATTTAAATTATATTGCATGCATATTTTTATTCAACGTATTTCAATTCAGTTTTAAATTTAGTTAATGCCTACTTGTTAATCCCTCCATTGAATTTGAATTCCTCAATACCTTGTCACCCTAGAATAAAACTCTAGTTAGTACATTAGTATTGGCTAGAGAGATTTCATATTAAATGCTTAGACCTGCTTAGCTACAATATTTGTTTTGGGATACCTTTTCGCATAAAATGATGAACCTTTTTGCATGAAATGTTATGTACTCTTGACTTTGGTGAGTCAAGGAGGTTTATGAATTATTTTGAAAACAAATATAAAACTGGTTTAGACTTAGGCAATTGGTTAGAGTGGTGGGTGCAGGCATGCCCTGTTGGTTGGAGCCGCAGTGGTTGATTGTCGTGCACAGGGGTATGTGGTTGGGCCTGACTCAGATTAAGGACCGGTCTGTGAGCTACTATTGCAAAGCCCTATCGTACTACCACATGGCTGGTATGGGACAGCCCTGGCTGAATAATTTGTGAAGTCTCAATCTGAGTTGAGTCGTAGGTTGAAAGTGAGCGTGGTTGGTGCCATGTGAAGTCTCACTTGGGCGAGCGTGGTTAAGCCATGAGAAGTCTCGTCTAGGCTCAAGAGGGGGTCCCGGTCTGGTGGATTCCTTACTGGGGTGAAACCTTAGAGTTGGCTCGACCAGGTTGAAGGCTTTGCATTGTAAAGGCCTTGTCACGACTCCTTGCCGCACACCTAAGGAAGTGTGTAATCGCGTGGCACAAAAGGATGATCGTGTCTTGTGGGTAAAGCTGTACAACCTCTGCAGAGTGTATAATCTATCCTGGATAGCCGTGCCCACGGTCATGGGCATGCTGAGTAAAAGTTTTTCATGGATTAGACTTTGTTTTACAAAAATGTTTTTGAAAACCTTGTGGGTAGATGGAACCCATGAGAGAGATTGAAAACCTTGCGGATGGATGGAATCCGTGAGAGATGGAAAATCTGGTGAATGGATGGAATTCATCAGAGTTGCGCAGTGAAAGCGTGTGGATGGATGGAATCCATACGTGAGCTTTTGGAAAAGATGGTCCGGGTGGGATGCCCGTGAATAGATTGGTGTTTGGTCGGAGCCGACACTGACGGTATTATTTTTAATTACAAGTATTGTTTTTACTTACTGTATTAAATTCAGCAATTTCAATCTATTACTATATTTCTTAAATGCTGTTTTATGCAAACTAACCCTATAAGCCTTCCATTGAAGCCTTTATCATTATGTTGCATTTTCCCGGGTGACTTGCGGAGTACAAGTTTGTACTCACGTTGCTTTTTCCACACAGAGAAGGAAGACGTCGACTACGGTGAAGATCTGGACGAATAGGCCGCGTCTTACTGTCGTTTGCCTGTGGGCAGGCTCAGTGGGCTTCTTCCGCTTCGGTTTTTCTTCCGCTGCTTATTACTTAATTTTGGCTTATGTGCCGTTGATGTAAACTTTGGCATTCATGCCCATATTCAGTTAATAAATGTCATTATGGTTGATATTTATCTTTGTTGTACGCTGTGTGCACTAGCTAATCCTGGACTAGTGCGATTTACACAGAGGATCCAGGAGTCGTTGCTCCGGGTTCCGACATGAGAGCTTGGCTCTCATGCAAGCAACAAGCTGGGCACGGGAGCCTATGCAGTGGTGGGCTCAGATAATAAATGTATGTGAGGAGGAATAGGAAAGAGAATGTGAGACATGGTACCACATAATAATAAAAAACCTTTTGTAGACAAATAGAAGACAAATTATTGTATAACTTGGCTCTTATAACTTGACTTATAGCCAAACATTTGGCTCTATTATTGGACTTGCTCTAAGGCCAGTTTTAGTGGGAGTTTTCATGTCCCAGTTTCCAAGACTGTCATGTCACCTTTTCAGGTTTGGAGTGATGAATGAAACATGCTCTCTCAATGCACAGTTTCATATGCTATCTGCAGCATTTAATTCTGGCATGTATTGTGATCAAATGTGCCATGTGAACTATGTGAACTATGGCGGGAGAGGAGGGGAGACGGAGGGAGATGAGGGGAGATGGCGCACCGGATCCGGCGACGAGGAGGAGATGAAACAAAACGCTCTCAGTGCGCGTTTCACGCCGTTTCCAAGGTGGTGAAAACAGTGTCCATCCGTTTCTTCACCATGAAACGGTATTTCTCTTTTTCTTCTTTAATATAGTGCCATGTCATCAGTTTTGCTGATGTGTCATCTCATTTAATGCCATGAAACCTGATAAAATCCCGAGACTAGCCTAAGATTCAGCTAGGCTTGCTTTAATCAATTAGGACTATGAATGCAGTTAATGCAACATCTCACTCGCCGTCTCTGAAAATATCTCTTTTGAAACATCTGTCCGAAAAATATCTCGTACTACATTTCGACAAGTCAGGCGGAATAATGCTCGCCCTGCGTCGTGCAAGCCAGGCAACATCTGAAAATATCTCATCCTTAGACGTGAAAGCAAATTTACGATAAACGGATAATTCCGTTGACTTATATTTGCTCATATACACTCCGGGAAAATCGATCTAAAATTAGCTGTGTTATCTGAACATAACAATAGATGTAGATGTTTACAGGATATCCGGATTAGATGGGTTAAGTAAGATTGAGAAATAATTAATTATAAGCTCTTGTCATGAACCATGATGGCTAGCCATGCTTACCCTAAGACCGATGTCGACAATCATAGACGGATTTTTTATTATTCAAACTTTTCTTAATAGTAATTGAAATATTTATCCACGTGACTATAAGAGTCATCAAGTTCAAATTGCACCAACCATACTTTACAATACAAGGCTAAAAATCTAAGCTAACAAAATCAGCAGCCTTCAGCCCAAAGCCAGTCAGATCGCATGGAAGGATAGGTCTGATCGCACTGCCAATCTGACTTGATCGCCAGCCAGTCTGACCGTAGGTCTAGGGCCAGTCTGACCAATCACCTATTTTCAGACATAAGTCCTTCAGGACAAAACTCAAATATCAAAAACTTACTTAAATCTCATCTAAACACTTTCGAATTTTGCATGAGACTTGCTCAAGGCATTAGGGATCTAAGCCAATCAAGAATCATAGGGTTCTTGGGCTCGGGTAGAATTGAATCTAGGTCACAAGAGCACCAAAAATCTTGAAGCTCATGTTACTTCTTGCTCGTAAGAATCTAAGTTTAAGGTATTTTAGATCTATTTTCACGTATCTTAACAAGAACATGAAATCACAAAACTAACTCAAGAACAAGCAAAATTAGGCAAGAATACAAACAAGAGTACAATTGAGATAAAGTTTTGATCTATTTTTAGTACAGGATGAAGTTTACAAACTCATGGATGATTACAATGTACAATCAAAGCACCACTCTTTCATCTTTCTCAATTGTTTTCCTCTTATGACCATGCAAAGAGACAATGTGATAAAATCAAAACTTAAACCCTATGATCCTTGAATCTACCACCTCCTCTCCCCCTTTAATAACTAGCAACAACTCTGTTAAGTCCAACCCATTAAGACACTGGGGAACCCATTAACCCTATTAACACGGATTTTACACACTCATGCATGCTTCTCAAAGCATTTACAAGACTTAAGCTATTAACATCCTAGTGATTGATTTACTTAGCAATTCCAGCTCTACTTAATCTTAACTATTTCTCCTTTGCACCTCCCCGCACCCCGATTTTGATTAAGGCACCAACCCAGTATTTAGCTCTCTGCCGAAGTACCCCAACAAAACTTTCGGGCACCTTTCACCTTCACCTCAAAGCATCTTTGCATTCTTTGACATGTAGCTAGTAGTGTCCAATGACTAGTCGTCACGTCTTCACTAATTCGATCTCTCTTGAACCGTCTCTACGTACATCAACCTCGTCACTTAGCGCATCATATGTACTAACTCACCTCTTTATTATCCTTGTCTTATTTGTGCTTTCCACCTGAGTACACGAACTTATATGACCGCTCTAACCCCAACTCCCCTATCTAGTCCTAGTCCACTGTCGTCGACAGTTAACGTTCTCTAAGCCACCTGTACATCTAAAGACCAAGCAACCATCTTGAGCACAAATTCTATGCATTTAACTCAGGTTAGTTAAAATCATGCATCATACAACATAATACAACCAACCAACGGCACACACTCATCCAACTCAAAATTTATTTTCACTACTCTCTGCCCGCACCCATTGGTCAAATCGTACTCTCCATAGCAGTCAGAACACCGGCTGCTGACCGGTCTAACCGCTTAAAATCACTAGAAAACACTCTCTCTAAAATTTTAATTAAAATTTATCTATTTTTAACTCTATTTTCTAATTCTAGTGACACCTAGTCCAAACTTATCTTCAAATAAACTTACATAAATTTTTTGTATTTTTCTAAAAGTTCATTTTCAGTCTGACCGCTCAGCCAGCAGTGGTGTTCGCATGATCTCTGACTTTTACCTTTCAGGCTCAATACTGTAACCTGATCCTGACTAGTAAATTTGAGCCACCCTGATACCTGCCGTTGCCGACAGCCGTACAGGTGCTTCGTCATAGGCTTCAGCAAATGAAAGCAGCGAGCCCAGCCTATGGTCGAGACTAGCAACGTAGCATGGCCGGCCCGAGGAGTATAGTATAGCATGGCCTAGCAGTCAGTGGCCACTTGGTGACTCGACAACACAGTCGGTGAGGGTACGTACAGAGCAGAGGAACGCCACAACGTTGAAGAGGATGCAATGACCAGTCGGTTAACGTCCCGCTGTAACGGTTTCAGCTCTAATTTTTTTATTTTTAGTTTATTTAAGTTTAATGTTAATTAGAACAGATTAATTTTTAATTTTAACTTATCTTAGTTTTTGGCTTTTTTTAGTTTTTTCTTTCTTTTTTATCCGTGACGATATAGCAGTTTTTATTTTCTTATTTCTTTTTTTAATTAAATAATTTAGAAAAACTTGCCCTTTCCTCCACGTGAAAAGCACATTCTGTCCAGAAACATAGGTGCAGTCGCTGTCAGGCTCAAGCACAATCTTGAAGGCAAAGTAAAATGGTACGTAGGACAGCGTGAGACCGTAGCTAGCCAGGGCATAACCAAAAGTCACATGACATTATTGAACCACGATGCGATCTTGCTACAGTGACAAAATGATAGTGGATAGACACTGTTATATCTTCACAAATAATACAAAGAAAAAATACACTTTAAGAAATCAACGTGTTTTAAAACGGGTTTTAGTTTCTAAAAACAGAAGTCAGAGCAGTTTATAAAATGGCCATAAACAACCTACGAGGAGGTTACGAGGAATTGAAATGGCAGTAGAGGTCGTAAGGATGTAACGGCCTCGATCGAACGTTAGAATAGCCGTCATAGGCTTAGATAGCAAACGACTCGGCATGGATGCATGAGTGATGAGCCGCTTAATCAGATATCGATTCTTGGGATGACGACGCCGGCGAGGAAATTTCGAGCACCTCAAAATCTCCGTCCACATCTCGGCTGTCTAATTTCCAACGAGACGGGAGTTACATCGCCGCACAAGGCTGTCTCGGAGAAAACCAGGCTCATATTCGCCATCAACAGGAGGACTCTGCAGGTTGGAAAATGGCGAAATGGCCCAGCCGCCGGCGGCCGGTACGTCGCGCTGTCGCGCACACGCGGAGGCGCTGCGTCCGCGCAGCCGGGATGGCGTGAACGCGTGTTTGCTGCTTTCCGTGGGTTCTTTTAAGATGTGCCTATGACTTTTGTCTTATAGATTTTGAATTCTGTCTGTTCATGAGAAACAATATGCAAAGTGAAACAGTTATATGTAATTTTATCTGATATAGTTAAACTTGATACAATATTTACTATAATTAATTTACAGGTTTTATTTTAAAATACACAGTTTAAAGCTTACGCTATAGTATAAAATGAAAAGTATTGGCAAAAACAGTGTCAAACATGCCCACTTATCGGCAGTCAGCTCGTAACCACGCAACGAGATAACGCGTGCTTCCACATCAAGGGCGTGTGTGCCCGTGCTACTGATGCTGAGTGCTTGGTTAACTGTATACTAAGAGAGAATAAAAATATCTCAAGGCAACGAGATCTTTTAGGTGGATTTTTTTTTCAGACACATCTAATGATCTATGGATATGACAGATAACTTTTTATTCTACCATAAGTATTTATGTGAATAGATCAAATGTTAAGCTATTTCAAAAATAGTGAAAAAAATATTTTATTTGTTTATTTGAAAAGTTATAAGATGAAAAGTATAGATCTTAAAGTGGGGACCAGAAGATCTATAATGCCGTTTGCGTAAGTGTCACCGTGTCAGATATGTCATGTATGTGGCTATCTGTACTATGCTGTGCACTTTTAGATGTGGCTATCTGTACTATGCTGTGCACTTTTTCCTTGGCGACTTAACTGAATTAACAGGCGCTCGTGAAACAGTCTTGTCCAGCCGTGTCGAGTGCCGCCTGAACGCGGTTACAATGACACTCCTAGACAAAGCAGCCAAGATGACTTCTTGTCAGTTTCTGGATTGATATCATAGGGCCTTCGTGTAGGACTACTTGCAGCTCGATCGTAAGGAGTATCGTAGTTACGAATAACCCAATAATATTTTGGTTTTAGTGAGGAGAGGGGAATGATAACAGATAATTTGTTTTATTCAATATTTGTATTCAAGAAAACATGAATATAATAATCAAAATTCATATCCGATAATATTTGTATCTGTATTTAAAAATATTTGTATTCACATTCGTATTTGAGAATATTTGTATTCGAGACTATTCAATTCGTATTCGATCCGTTTTCTATACCGGCTGGTTGGCCTAGCAGCCAAGCCCAGCGGCATTCGTATTCATATTCGACTGAATTAAGTTGTTATAGGAGTTATAGAAAGATATTCGTATTCGATCGAATTAAGTACATATTCGATTTGAATTTGTATTCGTTACGATATTTCATTTGTATTCGAGAATATTCAAATTTATATTTATATTTATTTTAAAAATATAAATTTGCATAGTCGTATTTAAAATTATCCGACTATATAACCCACCCGTTTCCATCCTTAGTCCAGTCTTTATAAGCATCACGATCTTTGATGCACGTTTCTGCCATGATCCCACGGTACGATATCAATTTTATCAACATGACATATTTCCTACCAAGTATCGCCATCTTTGACGATCTTACAATAAGCTCACGATAAACAATCTATATATAACTTGTCTATCAATATATCATCAAATATCGCAGGATGGTTGAGTTCGGATGCATCTCCATCTCACAAGTTGAACGTACGACACGATTGGAAGTGGAGCTTGGCAGGAGCCTCCACCATGCAAAGCAGTGGAAGAAACAGTAGAGATTCCATCGTGCTGCCTAAGCTGTCCTTGTATTGGCTTTCGGCTATGAATCTATTTATATTGTTTTTTACTAATAGCTTTTGGTTTATAAATGATAATAGTTTTAGAGAAGCTGTATAGAGAGATATACTCGCATGCAATTTTGGCTAATATAAATAAAATTATTACAGTGTCTACTATAATCGATTAGTACTTTTTTTGAAAGTTATGTACAGTAAAAAAACTATTTATTATAAAAAACGGTTTTTAGAAACCAATACGAATAGGACCGGTGGGATGTTCAATCCAAACAAAATTGAGAGCTCTGTATATAATTGCAAGACATAGCATGTTCCATAGACGTTCAATCCGAATTGTGAACTTGATCTGACGGCGTGCATCTGGAGAATCTGAGACCTCATAGAGGCGCACAAAAGTTCTCACGTTCCAGTGGCGGATCCAGGAAAATTTTTTGGAGGGGCTGAAGTACCTTCAGCTCGACCTCAGCCCCTTCTACATTATACATCCATGGCTAAAAATTTAAGGGGGGCTCCAAGGGTCCGGTAGCGATAGGGGGGCTCGACCCCCCCCCCGCGCGCCCCACCGCTGGATCCGCCGCTGTCACGTTCCAAACAGCGTCTGAATCTAGCTGTATGGGGGAGAAAACTATTCGGTGAAGTGTCCAATTAATTTGGAAAATCAAGGACCAACATCTTGGTCGATCGAGAGATGTGGAACGGATGATCAACCCTTTGACTTGACAACAACTCAACTGTGCCGTGATTCATGAGTTGTTTGCAAAAGTGGATCCAAGTGGGACTTTGGGTGTCTACCTACTCCCCACTTTCAGGATTCTCTGCAGAAATGGTTCGTCCATCAAAATCCATACCAAACTTTGCTTCACTTTTCATACATATATGTTCACGAAATGGTTGAATCCAAAGGCGGAGCTGAGCTCAGGCCATCGGGGCAATGACCTAAGGTTCAGCTGAGAAAATCCTTATATTTTACTATAGCAATTGATAGTGAAGGCTTTAATTTTTTCTTTGCAGTGAGCTGGCCCCAAGGCTGTGCCTCGGGCTAGCTACGCCCCTGATTGAATCTGAGTTGCTCATTGTCACTGGATCAAGAATTTGCACGCAAAATTTGTCCAGTAACATTGCAAAGATATATAGGTCATAAAATGGCATCCAGTAAGACTGGACCCATTTGTTAGTGAGCAATGATGTGATTTTCCAACTCCTATGATTCTTTTGTATTACCGGGTAATTAACCCCATATATATATATATATATATATATATATATATATATATATATATATATATATATATATATATATATATATATATATATATATATATATATATATATATATATATATATGAAAAATACTTTTTACTCCCGGGTGTAATTACTTCCACCTCTAATATACTACCTAAATAAACTTGAAATACCCCTTTATCATTTTAGGTATACTCATATACTAATTATAAGATACTCCAATGTGAACCACACGAAAAAATTGCAAAAGAGTCTATAGTTTTTAGCGTATTTTGTAAATACCTTTATGTACGCATATAAAAAGGAGTATGTCTAAAAAATATACATACCACCTCTGAAAAATTATACATACTACCTAGATGGTCTTAAATACTCGTATACTACACGTACATACCCTCCGTTACGCGAGATACTCCCTACATTGTGAGATACGACATAGGGAGTAACTACACCCGGGAGTAAAAAAGAGGTTTCCTATATATATATATATATATATATATATATATATATATATATATATATATATATATATATATATATATATATATATATATATATATATATATATATATATAACGATTGCTGAGTTAGCCAAATTCAGCAAACCATTAGAACTAATTATATGCAACTACATTAACCATGATATACTACCTAATTAAGTGCTTTTTGGTACTATTTTACCTTTTCACGGGAAATTGAGAGCTAGCCAAGCATATAGCACTGTAAAGTTTGTGTGCAATCCGCGCAGTGCTTCCAGCATCATGGTAACCAATTTTATATCTGTATTAGGTCCAACAAATGCCGATGTCAGTCCATAAGCATCTGATTAATTTACTTTGGACGCCATTAATCTATACTTGGATTAAGACCTTCGCTTCAAACGGTAGCGGGTCGGGTCAGTGCCTGGTAGACACCGTGGATACAAACATCCAAATCCGGATTAGAGCTAGTGATTTTGCTTTTTGCATCAGATCTGCTTTTCCTCGCATGGATCTCGTACTCTCCCACTCCGTTTGAAGTATACAGTAGCAGTGTATGCAAAGCAAGCCTTTTGTCTCCTCATGGGTCGTTGCTTTTGGACCATACACTTTTCTGCCCTGTAATTGCTCCGTTAAAGGTATTAATTTGTGTGATAGGGCTTATTTTGTTGGATGCTAGCTTTCTCTCCTTGGTTGGACTTAAAAGCTGTGACTTATGGTTAAAAATACATTATATATAGTTGAAATTTCACTATAGCTGAAGGTGACTTATTTGGTGTTAGTAAATTTAAAAAAAATTAAAAATAGAAAAATATGTTAGCTCATCTCGGACAACGCAAACGAATACGGGGAAAAACAACTGGCAAAAAAGCTCAAAAAAATTAGAAAAAGACGAAATTTATGAATAGTAAAAATAAGCCAGAAGCTGAAGCTGAAACGAGCGGGGCCACCCTACTTAAAAACTGTTTTAAGTGTATCTAAAATTTTCATTTAGGTAGGTTTTATTGAATTATGGGCTGGTACGTTTTAGTTTGAGAGCTAGTTAGCGCTTAAAGGATGAAACTTGCGGGGACATGCAATTTATAGATGAAGACCACGGGGACAGTTGACCAAATAATCTTGATGAACACAAAAGCGTTGCTTGGAGCACAACAATCATTACAAATTTAGCGAATAGGCGCAAAGCAAGGACGGTTCAAGTACGAATGCATAAAATGGAGCATATTTATAAACAACTCAAAGCTCCGCTCATTTAGACTTGGACTTTTAGCTTCCAGCTTATTTTTCATTATTCTTAAATTTTATCTTTTTCTAACTTTTCTATTTTGTAAGCTTTTTTGCCGGTTCTTTTTTCCGTATTCGTTTCATTATACGTGCTGCACAAACCCTTTTTTTTGTATTTTTAAATTTTTTAAATTTAATTATGTCAAATAAGTCATCATCAGCTACAATATAATTTAGTCAGTTACAGTGAAAATTCAGCCATAATTCATAGAAAATAAGTCTAAATTTTCATAGCCAAGTCATAGAAAATAAGTCTAAATTTTCATAGCCAAGTAACACAGTTATTTTAGGCAATTTATGTCGCAATGAAAAAGAAGTGTTTCTACATTTCAACAGATCAATCAAATTCATTCTCTTTACTACTATTGGTTCCAATTTATTTTGAAATCCTATTGGTTCCAAACTTCGACCACACAAAAAAGACACGCACATGTGTATAGAAAAAATAAATTCTATTTCCAGATGTAGTTACTCCCCCATGATATACCACATAAAAGAATTTAACATACCCCTTTATCACCTTAGGTATACTTATATACTAATTTCAAGATACTTTAATATCAACCACATGAAAAAAAAAATCACAAGGGAGCACCTAGTTTTGACATATTTTTGCTAATACCTTCATATTCGTATATAAAAAAGAGTATGCTAAAAAAAGATGTATGTACGTATGTATGTAGAAAAAAATACATTATACTTCTGGGTGTAATTACTCGCACCTATAATATACCGCCTAAAAGAATTTAACATACTCTTTTATCACTTTAGATATATTCATATACTAATTTTAAGATACTCTAACCAACCATATAAAACATTACAAGGGAGCACCTAGTTTTTTTTATATATTTTGCTTATACCTTCATAGTCAAACATAAAAAAGAGTGTACTAAAAAAATTGTATATACTACCATAAAAAAAATAACCACCTAGATGATTTTATATACAAATATACTACACGTACATACTCTCTATTACGTAAGTTACTCTCTACTTTACGAGGTACGGTAGAAAAATAACTACTCCGGAGTAGATACGACATAACAATAACTATAAAAACCGACTTAGGCTTCTGGCTTATTTTTCACTATTCAATAATTTTATCTTTTCTGGTTTTTTGGTTTTTTTGAGCTTTTTTATCGGTTCTTTTTTCCTGTATTCTTTTGTACTGTCCGTGATGGGCTAACATGTTTTTTTCTATTTTTAATTTTTTTAAAATTTAATTACATGAAATAAGCCACCATCATCTACAGTGCAATTTCTGTCAACTAGAGTGTATTTCAGCCATAAGCCACTCAAAATAAACCATTTTGAGCACAGTTCGACTAGAACAAGCCTGGATGTGGATTAGGCTTAACACGCACCCACACGCCAGTTTCCATTCTTTGCGTTGCTCCTCTGTCCCCGACACTTAACTAAGCACACTCGTTTTCCCGGAAGCCACTTTTTGGTGGCCCAGCTACAACACGCTACATCTCTACTACACACATCTAGAGAGAGAAAACATGGCAATAATGCTCAGAGGCTAAAAAGAAAACTACAAAGCAGACTACATATTCCCAATCTATTCCAAATTACATTAAAGTTCTATCAACTAAAAAGACAAAAAAAAGTGGATGATTTATCCATGCAATTACATCACCAGCATTATTGTATATACTTCAAACTGCAATAAAAGATGCCCTTTACTTATCATCAACATTTCATCTACAAAAACCTCTTGCTAGGTATCTTCAATAAACTTGTCAGTTACTGTTCACACATCATGTGTCAAACTATTTAGAGATCAAGATATGGTTATTTTGTATTGGTGTCAAGGCTGGAATAAATTCACCATGCATTATATGCATAAAAGGTAAGAAAAGAGTCAGAATCCCTGCCCAAGATATGACGATTCTGTTTTCTCTAAAAAATTATGAATGAAACAATGAGTTGTAATTGCAGCTAATGTACCATTTTACACACTAAGTTACCATCTTTAGTTCAAAGAAGTATCCTCCCTAATCCACCATAACTAAGTCACAATCTTCAGTTCAGAAGACCCCCCCCCCCCTCCAATTTACCATTAGTAGCACACTAAGTCTGTTGGGTTTTCTTTAAACCCTAGATTAATTCTGTGGAGACTTTTGGTCTACCCTCTATTTCTTTGCCTTATCCGTGGTGCCGCTCACAATGCATAATGAGGCTAGAGGGTAGGGACCTATTTATAGACTCCACTTCCAGTTGTTCTAAAGTGACACACATGTTTCTGGTATCCCGTGAGACTCCCGAACCATGTCACCAACCACGATCAGACATGCCAATTTTATGAGTCTAAAATATATTAGTCCCAAGCACACATGTGTGAGTCATGTGCCATGATCAGATTGTTTATGAGATCAATTCCAATCTGATCATGTGGGTCAACAGCCTGCAGAGCCGATCCTGCAAAACAAACTCATCTATTTTGCCCTGTGCTGTGCCCGGATTAAACAAATGCATGCATATCAAATTCCAGTAGACTTGATCTCAATAAATATGTCTACCAAATTCCATCACAGCCGTCCTCGGCACCTCGAGTATTAATTTCTCGAGTTAAATTCTGCATCAAAATATTCCCTATCACTTGCATTAATAATATGAATAATTCCACACTGAGTAAAGTAGACAATAACCATAATAAATATTGAAAGCCACGTAAAATTCCCAACAAAGTCACCAAGGAGCTATAGTTGCAAAGTTATCATTTCTGCTCTTAGCAAATCAGCTTCCTTACTTTCAAGTATTTGGCCGGGTTCTTTTAGGCCTAAAATTGGCTTATACTTGTACTATTTGCAGGAACTAGCTTTTAAACAGTTATTTTTTCAAAGCAAGGTCAATAGAAAAATTATAGTAAAATGTGTATTGAGTTCAGCCGTACCAGCCAAAATCACATACGACTATTTTTCTCTACGTACTGTCTCTCGCGACTTTCACACAAATAGCATCTTAAGGTTCATAATGTACTATGGTGCAGGGGTGTTCCTCTAGTAGTGACTCTACTTCCAATTTCGTCCAAAATTACTACTGCATCTACTACCACATCTCAACCCTCAAATCAGCAAAGCAATGACAAAAATCACCCGAACACTAACTCCTAGAAATTGAAACACTAGATTGGTAGGAGAAACTTATCTATTCATTCAAAGAATGAAGCAGATCAATACAAATAGTCTGTGTGGTTACTTCAGGTTGTGCTTGCTTTTGCAGCCGGACATAAAGGCCATGCTCCACCCTCGTCTTGCCTTCTCAGGCCAACCTCACCGCATCATGGCGAACTGCCTGAGGTGGACATTGAGGGTGGCCAAGCAGTGGCTGCTTGGGCTCGCCATCCTCCATCGCATGCCGCCCACACCGAGGAGGGGATGGCAATGGGGAGCAAACGCCGCCTCGCTTCGCGTCACACAACACTGGGAGCTCTCTAGCAACAGAGAGTCGTGGCTAGATCTTGTGAGCATGGGAGCTTAGGAGGAGAGCGGTATAAGAGGAGGTGATGGTATCAGTGGAGTGGAGTTGAGGCCTGTGTGCAGGGGCGGATCTAGCGGTGGGGCGGGGGGACTCGAGCCCTCCCTATCGCTACCGGACCCCTGGAGCCCCCCTAAATTTTTAGCCATGGATGTATAATGTAGAAGGGGCTGAGGTCGAGCTGAAGATACTTCAGCCTCTCCAAAAAATTTTCCTAGATCCGCCACTGCCTGTGTGGAAGAATCTCACCCGTACGCTCCTGCTAGCTAGATCGGATAGACTTGCATCTAGATATACGTTAAGACCAATGTGCGTCTAGATGCACGATAAAATTTGCGTGTATATAAATATATACACATACGACAACACGGTTGTACCGGAAGTGTGTAACTACTGACCTACTAACCACTGTTGTTGAAAAAGGAAACGCGGAACACAAAGCTCCTCGTGCAGCATCATCCGCCCCACCACGGCGCCACGCCATCACTCGGGCACCCTTCCATTTCACGTTCGGGCAGGCAGGCAGGCAGGCGGCACCGCAGGCCGCGTGAGCCCAACCCAACCCGACCCGGCCGCGTCGCGCACCCGCCAAATCCATCGTCGCCTCGTCCCGGCAGGTGGGCAGCCGCAGCCACCGGCCCCCCTAACGTCTCCCGTCCCACTCGCCTCGCATTTCCAGATCCCCGCCGCGGCATTGGCGTTGGCGTTGGCGTCGAGCGCAATGCCGGCGTCATCGTAGGCGGAGGAGATCTCTTCGCGCCGAGGAGGTATGCATCCGATGCCCGAGGGGGACGCGGACGGGGGCACCGCGGAGGTCGGGTCCCCGCGATCCCGGTGCTTCCGGCAGCGGAGCATGCACGCTGCGGATCTGGACGGCGCCGGCGCCGCGGCGCGCAAGGTGTTCGACGTGGAGAACCCTCCCGCCGCCGGCGGTGGCGGGCTCCGGCCCAGCGAGTCCGTGGCCAAGCTGGAGTCGCTGGAGCGGGCGGAGCGCGCCGCGCTGGCGCCGGTGGTCGTGCTCAAGACGGGCTTCTACATCCTGGTGTGGTACGCCTTCAGTACCTGCCTCACACTGTGAGTTGTTGCTTCTCGCGCCTGTGGATCTCGGCTCTCACCAACTCTCCGTGCCTCTAGTCTAGCTCGTTGTGAAAAATAATGGCGGTTTGATGGATTGTTTCGTTGTTGGGTAGATACAACAAGACGCTGCTGGGGGACAAGCTGGGCAAGTTCCCGGCGCCGCTGCTGATGAACACCGTGCACTTCGCGCTGCAGGCGGCGCTCTCCAAGATCATAATGTTCTTCCAGTCCAAGGGGCTGGAGAATGCGGTGGAGATGGGATGGAAGGATTACTTCATGAGAGGTGTGGATCCTGGTTTCGGATTTCTCGTTTTGAGGCAATTGCCGCATGATTTTGTGTTTGTATCTGGGGAGTCATGCTTCTATCTTGCCTTTCTGCAGTCGTGCCAACTGCTCTGGGAACCGCATTGGACATAAACCTGAGCAACGCCTCTCTAGTGTTCATCTCGGTCACATTTGCTACTATGGTGTGTTATCCGCAAATGGGTTAAAGCCACTTACGCTTTTGATTACATTCCTAATTTAGTTCAGTTGGCTGGAGAGTTAACTAGATTTTCGAAATTTGATCTTTTGCAGTGTAAATCAGCCTCCCCCATATTTCTTTTGCTATTCGCTTTTGCATTTAGGTGAGTGTTGATCTATAATGAAGTTGGATACTGTTGTAGTAGCACGCCTTTCTCTTACTACTGCTACTTAGTTTTAGCGGTGATGATTATGCTGGTTGCATTTATTATTGTTTGTTCAACTTGCTAGTTAGTTGTAGAATTGATTTATCCATATTACCAGAGCAGGACTTATATTTCCCACTAATTGTCATTCACTTGCCGCATAATTGGTTGTTAGAGTTGTATGTTCATCCCACTTTTGAAAAGGATGATTTGATGGAGCCAATGCTGTAACTCATCCCTTTTACGGGTATAAGCTAGTATTAAGCTATCGCTAAAGCTTTCATATTTTCATGCAAAACTGTGTCGATCAAATGTAAAATAATAAAAAAAAGACACCCTTTCCTTAATCCACAGAGGGGCACTAATGTGGACGGTGAATAACCATGTCCACATAAAAATAACATGTGAATTGCTTTGACTGTGCTTCTAATTAGAGCTTTTTTCTAGCCATAGAAAATGAAGTTATGCAAGTAAACAAACATAAAAAATTGTTTTCTGTGAAAAAGGGAAGTGTAAGCAATATTTTTGGGTAGTCTAAGAAATATTGTCTCAATCTATTACTCATTTCTTCTTTTTGTAACTTTTGTAATATTCTTTTTAAAGTGCCAGTGTGCACACTTACTTTCAATATTCCTTTCCTGTAAAAATCTTTGCTGTCTTTTGCAACCTCATTGATTACATAGGACTTGCAGATTTATTAACTTAGTTGACTACATAGTATCCATTTATTTTTCTTATGCAACCAAGAGGGCCATCGACTTGTCCTGGACAACATGTATATTGTACTCTTTCTTTTGTTTTCCTTTGATGTTGATAGTATATGCTTCTAAAAGTTCTCTCCCACTTTACTAGGTTGGAGAATCCCAGCATCAAGCTTCTAGGGATTATAGTTGTCATTTCTATTGGGGTTCTGTTGACAGGTATGTAGCTTCAGAGGGCTTAAAATGCATGGAGCGAAGCTAATGTAGTTCGCTGTTGAGTAAAGAATTTGTGCAGTACCAGTTTGCTGATTATTAAGATTGTATTGTTCATCTTTGTATGGTTGTCCATCTTTGTCATTATTAGATTGTGTTTTGCCTGCACCGTTTGAAACATAAATCTGTAGGTGATAAACAAAATCTTACCTTTAAAAGGTGTTGTTATGATACAGATATGCCATTACCTACATTAATGCTTACTCTTGAGATTATTTGATAATTAAAGAAAATCCTGAGCTGTCTCAGTATAAGCTATAAGTTAATTTGGCTTGCAAAGTTCCAATGTTGGAGATCAACACAATGTTGCAGAAATCCTTATCATCTGTTGTTGATGTATTATTATTTTTGCCAAGGAACTGACCTTCCTTGTTTCCAATTTGATTTATAGATAGCAAACATGGTTTCCTACATAATTTCCACCATATTCCTTGCACAAGTGTACCGCACTAAGAGAATGCATTATCATTTGGCGTCATTCAAAATTCACCTTGCAACCGGCAAATCTATGTAGACTTTTGCTTTGACTCAGAAAATGAAGAAGAATGCACTTTACATAAAATCAGAGATAAGAAAATACATGTTCCAACATTGTCAGTTGAATGGAGAACTGAGAGGTTCTGGAAATCCTTCATTCCCAGCAGCGGCAAGTGGCAACTCATTTTAGGTTTTTCCAACATTTGGATGACCGAGCTGTTTCGGCGGATTTTTACAAGAAAGTATTATCCAGTACTGAGCTGAAGTAGTTGTCCTGAGGATCTGTGGTAGTTAAATATATTCTGCTCCATATATAGTAACTGTCAATTTTGTGGTAGAATGCTTTTCTTGTCTAAGCCATCCCATGATGATCGTAGTCTTCTAGTGTGCAGTACTGCAGTCCTATTTCGATACTCCAACATAATATGCTTCTTGGATGACCTTTTCTGATTTAATAATACCATTTTCATCAGTTGCCAAGGAGACCGAGTTTGACTTCTGGGGCTTCATTTTTGTGACGCTTGCTGCTGTTATGTCAGGATTCCGCTGGTCCATGACTCAGATTCTGCTGCAAGTAATAACTAATCCAAATATTTTTATATCTATCACCAGTCTCACATGTTTCCCTTTTTCTTGGATGCTCCCTACGCTAATGATTCGTCTTGTTTTTACGTATGTGGATCTTGATATTTCAAGAAAGACACTTATGGTATGTTATCTTTGCTCTTTTTTTACCCTTTAATATCAGTGCCAACACTAAGTGTAGAATTAGTTCACGTGAAAACTTAGGGCTTCTAAATTTCTAATTGTTTCATTAGTTTGTTTTATGCATATCAATCAAACGATTTCTTGAATTGAATTAAGGCCTTGTTTAGCCTGGGTCTAGCTCCTGTTTCTTTGATTAAGAAGCTGGATTCTTGAAAGTATATTATCTCTACTAATTGAGAAACTGGAGTTGAAAAGTTGAAGCCTTGAAGGCATTGGATGAGGGCTCTATCCTCTGTTTTCCAAAGCCTTGGTTTGACATTTCTGACCATGAAGAGAGAATCAAGTGGTCGAGCAGTTAATATAATTTAAAGCCAAATTTTGTATAGCGTCTGAAGTATGAGTTATATGCTGTTGATCTTTAGCTTCTGAAGTATCAGGAACAACGCTCCTACTTCATATAAATTGTCTCAAGTTTCTGCTGGAGCCATCCCATTTGGCCTAGTAGCTCCCAACTCCAGCTAAAATGCTGGAGTCCAGAGCTTGGATAAAAGTGGGCCCAACGTTATTGTAGTAAACTTAGCAATCCTCATTTGACTACCAGGAGTTCATTAGTTCAATAATCTATCTTCCTTTGGCAGGCCTGAAAAATCCAATTACCCTGATGAGTCATGTTACTCCAGTGATGGCCATAGCCACCATGGTACTATCTCTCTTAATGGATCCTTGGAGTGATTTTCAGAAGAATGCATATTTTGATAACCCGTGGCACATCATGCGCAGTTGCTTACTTATGTTAATCGGAGGAACCTTAGCATTTTTCATGGTAATGAGTGTTAATTTGATTACAGAATGAAGTTGTCAGTAAATATCGTAGATGTCATGATGTATTATTCTAACTGCAGGTGTTAACGGAGTATGTACTTGTTTCAGCAACCAGTGCTATAACAGTGACGATAGCTGGGGTAGTAAAAGAAGCTGTAACCATCTTGGTAATATTTGAAATATGTTTTTCTAAAATTTTTATTGTTATATATTTTCCTGTATCTGTAGCAGAATCTGCATAAATCCCTTGCAAAGTAATATCTTTCTAGTTTAGCTAATGTTTATGTGAATACTGTTATCAAACACGAATGGCACTTCATCTGAACTGAATTCAGGATGAGATAGATGGTAGACAATTGATGGCTCATGACAAATAAGGCTTACGAGTCTTGAACCACAAAAGAAGTGTTCTGTTGTTTGTTTAAAAGTTACGTAGCATCCAGGAAACATTCCAATCAGTAGCTTCTTTAATTTTTGGCATACACTGGTAGGGGCAATCTATCAGTATAGTTACATGCAACCAAGTCCAACAGCGTTTCTGGTGTATACTTGGCTGCTAGCAGCCTAGCACTGGCATGAAGATGGTACTGTACTTGGTACCATAACTCCAAAGATTGGGAAGTAGTTCATATATTATTGCTAGACTCTATATGATTCAGAACTAACGTGCTTTTAGTTAATAATATCTGTTATGAAAGTTTTTTCCCGTCCTTTCAGGTTGCAGTATTTTATTTCCATGATGAATTTACTTGGCTGAAAGGGGTTGGTCTTGTCACTATTATGGTTGGTGTTAGCTTATTCAATTGGTACAAGTAAGTGACTCTTTTCCTTGAGTACTTGCAAGATTAACTCATGGACAACACAAGTGTGATTTCAAAGTCCTTAACTCCTATACAAACAAGCTTATGTGCACATTGGGATGTAATGGAGCAATATGTGTTTGCCGACTCAAACCAAAGTGCTAAATAAATAAAGTGAAACCTCTTCTATTAACATTTGGTCAAGTTATAATCTGCATTTTGTTCTTCGGAAGTAACGTTAGATGGATATTATGATTTTTTTGTTCAGAATTAACCATGTTACCATACAGAACATCTTAGCATGAATGCATGGATATTGAACTAGGGATACGAAAATAAGTCAGCTGTAAAGTTCATTTCTTTGGCTAGTTGAATTTATCAGTTGCATAATTTTTTGTATGTTGCTAAACCATTTATCATTTGTTTCCTAAGTATTGATTTAAGAATCAAGGGTATGGCTGTCCACTGATCTTTAGTTCTTTACACAGCATAATGCTTGCTTGTACACAAATTCATGGATAAAGGTATTTACAGAAAACATTTACCATCAATAACCTATGACAATAATAGGTCCGAATTCACATTCCATCTTCAAAATGATTACTTTATTGATATTGCTACAAACTGACCGTAGGGCATTTGAAGGTACTTTGCATGCATTGTGAACTTGCTAACGAATTAGTTGGTAGTGAAGCACTTACTGTACCACATAGGAAGTTAGCTTCTTGGCATACTATTATTTATGTGTTCATGGAATCATGGTGTAACAAGTTTTATTGCTAATCACAGGTATGAGAAATTCAAAAGGGGTCAAACAAACGAGGATGAAGTTAATTCACCTTCGTTTAACGGAGAAGCCAAATACATTATTCTAGATGACTTGGAATATCAGAATGAATTCCAGGATGAAGATACATAATTTTGCAATGTGGCGACATTTTAATTGCCAATTGGTAAGGACCCCTTACATGATTGAGCACAAACCGTAGGCACATACGTGCGCACACGCTCTTGATTTATACAGTTTGTCTCAATTTCCAAGTAAAAGTAATTATTCAGCACTTGCTATTTTCTCTCAGCATTTTTTCCATTACCAGTGTAGCGATGATTTAACCTGTCTGATTTTGGCAGGATTGTTGATGCCTTGAAACCATTCCTGCCTTCCTGTTGAAGTAATAAGTACTTATGGAAGTTTCCACTGAAAAGACACACACGTATATGGCTCCTGCCAGGCTTGCTGATGCTCTGCAAACCAAACTTCAAAGTGATCTACCTGAGCTTTTCCATCTCAAAACAAGGATGAATGCTCACTTCTCATCCTTGATTGAATAGTCAGGCAAACTACAGTATGAAACTAGGAGCTAACTTCATCGGCATTCCCATTTTGAGAAGATCGGCAGTAGTTACAAATTGGTATGCTTGTTTGTAATGGAAGTTATTGGGTATGGATGACAATTTCCATGTTTTTTCTTTTCTCTTTGTGTGAGCACATATTCATTCTTAAACTTACACATTTTCAGTGCATGGGTATATTCATCCTCTCTATAGATCGAAATGTAAGAGTGACCACACATACCCCAATGTGATGTTCCCTTGAAAGTTAGGGAGCAGCATTTGATTATTTGTAATCTGTAAAACTATGAATCAAAAGAACTATTCTTTTCCCATGTATCATGTACTATTGTAGCTTGTGCTGTAACATTTTTTGTGTACTTGGAATCACAAGTTTTTAATGTCTTTGTAGTATTTCATTGCTCTTGTTAAAGAAAGGAAAAGGCAAAGGTTGTCAATCGTTTTTTTATTTATTTGTACCAGTCAGACACAAAGAAGAAAGAGACCTTCTCGCTGAACCCTTCATTTCAAGGAATTAATTAGAAACGTCACAATAGAGACTTCTCTCTAATATGAGACAGTGTTCAAGCGGGAGATGAGCTATGCCTATGCTCAATTAGGTCATCGAAGAACAGTTTTAAAATCAGATAATGCTTAGGTGGAGCTCACAATTCTTCCATAAAAATAAAAAGGAAAAAAAAAGGGGAAGGTTTCATTCTTCTTTCCTTTTGCCGTCGATTGCATTTGCTTTCCTTGTTTCAACCGCAGCTTTTCTATCCTAAAACGCTGAAGGTCTGTTGCATCAGACTGTCAGATGAGCAGTGAAATATTTGTTTCCACTGCAATGAGCACGCCTGCCTTCCTCTAACAGTATCCTTGGATAGCTACCAGGAACTATTACTTGAGTTCATGTGCATACAGCACAATCTCACCTTTCAATTCTGCATTCCAGAAAACACATAGTATTAATTAGTATACAGGGAATAGCAAATACTGATACAGTCAGGAACTGCGTGGGTAAGCCGTTACAGCTGTCTATAATCTATGGTGCAATATAAACATTTGCATTTGGTCAGAGGTACATTTGCATTGATTTAAGGCCCAAGCCATGTAAAAAACAGATAAGAATCAAACAGGGTGATGTGCGACAAGTTAGAAGGATGGGGATAAGATACCTCTGATGAATCTATTGAATTGTTTCCCAGGCTAGCAATATCATGGTCCCCAGTAATATTTTTAGCATGCACCTCTTTATTCTCAGTAGCAGCTTCTTCCTGCATGCCGAAAGTACGTTAAGCCTCTAGAACAGTTTCTGATGCATTCATATTCCATATGATTCATGACACAAATTGTAGAGAAGATATCAGATGCATCTAGAGAAAGCTTGAAACTGAAACAAAAAATAGATACACATTGAATTTTTTATTTAAGGACATCAGAAGAAATCAAGCATGACGATGCAAATTTGAAGGATGGAGACACCTTTGATGAACTGTTTCTTAGTATGGTGATACCAGTGTCCCTAGTATCATCTACACGCGTAGCATGCTCCTGTTTATTATCAATAGCATCTTCTTCCTTTATGCCAAGCAACATTTGGGTTAGTGCAAGAAAGCCCACAAACCACATGCAGTCACTTTCTTGGAGTCTTTATTAAAATTGCTGCACCTACTTGGACCATTTCATGCAAAATGTTTGGTGCATACTTTAAAAGAACAAAAGAATAAGTCCTCAACGCTAGAACACTACTAGTAAATGGTAAACCTGAAAGTTACAAGAGATACAACTTAACATGGCATTGGATTTCTCACCCCCAAGAATGGTTCACTTCTCAGATTTAAAGCAGTGCCTCTGCGGTATCAGGCTAGCTTTGAATTCAAATGTATTTGCGTGTGTGAATTGTGAATTAAGACTCTTGCCCAAGGTGCTCAATAAAAAAGTGACATTAAAAATCAACTTTCCTGTTCTTGCAGTCTTACCGGTTACCATCAGTATAAGAAACCAATATCAGTACTGACCTTCTGGACAGCTTTACAAAGCTCCTCATTTATATATGTGTCTTTGGAGCTCAGTGGGTTTATATCCTCCGTATCCTCCTACATAAGGTAATGAAAGCATTCCATTTAATTCCACATATAGTGTATTGCCAATGTAGTTCCACAATCATCAAAGGAAATCGATGATGAAACCATAAAAGGCAGCAAAATCTTCAACAACAAAACTACCAATGCACATTATATTAGAGCTAAATTTTTTATACAGATAATTATTGCTGACACAAACCTTTTTAGCATACTCTTCACCATTCTCTTGATCATGAACTTCTCCATTATTGTCACTGCTCGAAGAGCCACTCTTCCCCGCATCAACATCCTCCTGAAAGTAACGACAAAATCAGATTTGAACTAACCACCAATCTCATCAGCAATCAATAACCATTTAACAAGCTGTGCACCTTCGTTGCATTCCCATCATTCAAAGAGCCGTCATTCTTCCCAGTATTAACGTCCTCCAGAAATCAACAACCAAATCAGATTAACTAACAATCTCAACAGCGATCACTAACCATCTAAGATTTTGCACACCTTCGCTGCATCCCCATCACTCAAAGAGCCGTCATTCTTCTTGGCATGAACATCCTCCTGAAATCAAAAACCAATCAGATTAACCAGCCAACACTCTCATCAACCATCGAATAACCATTTAACATGTTGCACACCTCCGTTGCATTTTCATCACTCGAAGATCCATCATTCTCCCCAGTATCAACGTTATCCTGAAATCAACAATTAAATCAGACTAAGTACAACCTAACAGTCGTCAGCGAGCGACCAGCAATGAACCAATGAACATGCTGAAAACCTTTGCCTCGTGAGCGGCGGCGGTGGCAAGCGCCTGCCCAAGCGTGCCGCGGGGATCGATGACGACGCTGGGCAGCCTCTCGATGTCCCACCCGAGCACGCGGCAGACGGCGGTGGCGAGATCGCGGTGCGCCCGCGGCCTCCCGCAGCGCGTGGCGGCGCGCGCGTGCTGCACGAGGCCGACGCAGCCCTGGAACCTCCTGGCCATGCCCCTCCTCACCTTCCTCCCCACGCACGCCATGCACATGAACTCACCGTCCTCCCAGCTCCGCTCGTAGTAGCCCCGCAGCGCCGCGTCCCGCTCGAACACCCCCAAGAAGAACTCCGCCGCCCCCTCCTCCCCGCCATCCTCTCCCGCCGATTCAGACCCCTCGTCATCGTCGCCCGAGGCGTGCCTGGAGAAGAACTCCTCGGCGGCGCGGAGGGCGGCGCGCTGCGCGAGCGAGGCGGGGGAAGGCTGCGGTGGGGGCGGCCGCTGCTGCTGCTTGGAGGCCTCGGGCCAGGTGGTGGGGGACGCGGGCGGAGAGGGCGCGAGGGGCCACTCAGAGCCGGGATCGTGGGGCTGGGCGAGCAGCTCGAGCCTGCGGCGCTTCCGCTGATTGGCGTGGCGGCGGGTGGCGAGGGAGCCGGAGCCGCGGGGTGGGATGGAGGCGGGAACGGGAACCGGGACGGCGACGGGTGGGCCGCGGCGCCAGAGGGAGTGGAGGTGGAGCACCTCCTCGGCGAGAAGGCGATCGCGGTCGCCGGAAGGCAGGGCGCGCGGCTTGGGGCGGCGCGGCATTGCAGTTTGCGAGGCAAGAGGCGGCGACGCGAGGAGGGAGACGAGGCGCCGGCTGCTGGAATGGCAACGGTTCTTTAGGGGGGAATTTGCTTCCATGCCACACAGTTTTGTGGCGTTTGTTAAAATGCCCCATGATGTCTCACTGACATGTGGGCCCTGGACCCGCATGTCAGTGAGACATCATGGGGCATTTTAACAAACGCCACAAAACTGTGTGGCATGGGAGCAATTTTTCCTTCTTTAGAGCAGGTACAATAAGGCTTAGTCAGCAGGCTATAGCAAATATAATATCAACCAAATCTTACGTGGCAGAGAGAGAAAGGAAGAGAGAGAAGGAAGCTGACTACTAAATTACAGCTAGCTATAGCACGTAAAAATATGCATTTCACTCTCTTACACGTGGGGCCAAATAGTTATTGTAATAGCTACCTTATTGTATGAACTATTTTTTTGGAGGCTATAGATGAAATGGACAAGTGTTATAGCCACTAGTTGGCTATACTATTGTACTTGCTCTTAGGAACGACGCTGGCAATCGTAGGGGCGAAGGATTCATAAAGCGTTTCCTCAGGGTGCTCTAGGGTGTTTTTGGCATGCATAGTTTCACATTTCCCTATAACCTAATGGCTTTTTCAATTTGATTATTGATAACTAGTGTCAATAATCTACGAATCCAAAGTTTGGTTGGTTAAAAAGAAACAACAAAATGATCTTTATAATAATTCAAATATTTCATAACTCGAACGAAAAGGTCCACAAATTTAAATTATATGATTTGAAATTTCAAACCTCGAAGATTAACATTTATAAAATTAAATTGAAAACTAAACTTTGAATTTGACAATTTAAATTCTCTCAATATAAAATTGCAACATTCAAAAATCCAATTCTTATGATTCAAAGCTCAAATTTTAGATTTTTATTGGAACTTCAAAAAAATTCAAACCTATAAAAATTTAAAATTTTTAAACTTGAATTTTTCAATCCTAAATTTGAAATTTTAGATTTTAATATTTAAATTTTCATGCTCATGAATGATTACAAGGTGCACCAAAGTACTACCCTTTCCTCTCTCAACTTCTCTCTCACACAACTATGTAAGAAGACAAGGTAGTACAAGAAAGCTAAACCCTCGAATCCTTCAGTCTACTATCTCCTCTCCCCTCTAAATATCCAACACTACACCTTAATGGGTCCAACTAATTACGCTTACAGGGGAAACTCGTCAACCCCACTGGCACGAGTTTTACATACTCATGCATGCTTCTTAAAACATTTATAATGATCAACCCACTAACACACTAGCATTTGATCCACTCCATGCGACTGACTCTATTCTAATCCTAAACCACCTTCTTTGCGCCTCCCTACATCGCGGTTTTGGTATAGGATTCAAGTCTGATTTTAGGTATTTCCCAAAACACCATCGACAAAGCTTCTGGCACCTTTTCCTGACTCTGTCTTCATCTTTATATCAAAGCATCTTCACATGCTTTGACATGCAGCGCGTAATGCCCAATGACTAGCCGTCACATCTTCAAGCATTCGGATTCCCCCAAACCATCTATACGTTCATTTGTCTCATCACTCGGCACACCACATTCACTAACTCACCTCTCCAGGGTCCTTACTTCTCTGTGTTTCTGCTTGAGTCACGTAGTCTCACTTAGACTTACATAGTTACATGACTGCTTGGACCTCACTACTACTGCCTAATCCCAGTTCATTGACGCTGACTGCTGCATTCTTTAAGCCACATGCACATTCAAAGATCAAGCAACCATATCGAACACAAGTTCCATGCACTTGACTCATGTTAGTCAAAACAATACCTCATACAATGCAACACAACCATGCACCAGCACCCATGCCATGCACTCACTGGTCTCTCACAACTAGTCGACCAGCTAGTCTCATAACTAGCCGACTAGCTAGTCACTCAACAGCCACCCGACCAGTTGCGGCCACCCGACTAGCTCTACACTCCAACCGACCAACTCTTGGTTTACCGACTGGACTTTTCATGACCACCTGACCAATTACGACTAGCCAACCAGCTCTACACTCCAGCCGACCAACTCCTGGTTGACCGGTTGAACTCTCCACAACTACCCGACCAGTTACCAAGCCTACCAACCAACAACCAGCTACACACAATCAGTGACCAAAGCCGCCCAACCAACTCACGACCAGTCGACTAGCTACCAAACCAGCCGACCAGTGATTAGACTTTGTATATTTTTGAAATTGAAATGAGTCTGAACTTCCTAATACTTCTGCAAAACTCAAACAAAGTGTCAATTATTCATCACAAATGTATTTTAGACATTCTCACACAGCCGCTCAGTTTCACGCAGGCGTGTCATGTTTGGTTGTGAGATTAGATAGTGCAGAACGAGCGGCACCGTGCCATCTCACCTTGTTATTGACTCCCCAACCACATTCAGCATGACCATGCACTTTTTTAATCCAACCATATCGAGGGGCCAAGAGATATCTCTCTCATTATATATGAGGTACAAATTTCATCTTGATCGATCACATTTTTCCGCATGTTTCATAGTAAATCCAAAAGCTACCTTTATGATCACCCAGTTACGGAGTAATATTTGGTAGCCCCTAAGTAAATTATTATACATGTAGGAAACTATGACGATCGCAGGTCTAAGAATCTTGCATACAATTCCTGTAGTGTCTCATGGTAAGTCAATCCAACATTATATTCTCTGACATGTATTCGCATTATTGATTTGATATGCCCATATCTACGATCTAAGAAATATAATCATCAATTAATACATATGCTGATGTATAAATTATAATTATCTCACATAATGATATAATATTAGGGATAATTTAGAATAATATCAAAATACGAATAAAGAGTTCTACGAACAAGTCATATACTTATTGATCAATATGAAAGCATTTATTCAAGGGACAAAATAATATATTATCTAAAAGATCATAAATATAGAAGTAATATATGTAACGCCCCCATTTCTGGGGCCGTTAGGGTTTCCTCGCAACTGTCCAAAATTGTTCAATTGCGAGTACTGAAGATGACTGTACACCATTGCTAACATAAGCTTAACCATAAAAACCAAACTTTATTACAAAATTAAGACTTAGCAGCCAAGTTTTACACAGTGGGGTGTGCAACCCAAAGTTATAATACAATATAAAAGGAACTCTACAGGCATGTCTGGGTGTAGAATAAACCCTAACACCAGACATCGTCTATATCGTAATGCTCCTCAGCGTCATCTTCGTAGATTTTTTTCATTTTCTTGGCAAGCATCCTCTGTTTATGATTTTATCAAGCATGAGTACAATCAACCGTACTCAACAAGTCACATGGGAAAATACTATATAACTATTTGCCAGTATTTCCAAAAGATGGGAGTATATGGGTTGTGTTAAAGTATTTGTGTATGCAATTTTATTTGTAAACATTTTGTTTTTAAACACAAGATAACAAATCATGAACTTCTTAAGGAATTTAGGGTTTTAGAACTTGATTACCACACTTCAACATTTACAACTTATTTCCAAATCTACTTATGCTTCGCTGTTGGAATCATCCATTAAACATAGCTTTATTTACCGACAGTATGGCGTATTCGAATACCACATATTATGACTCTGCAGAGCTGCCCAATTTTACCCACAAAATTCCTTAACCCTTATGACTGAGTTGATAAAATAAGGTTGTTGTTTCACTGCTTATCTCTTTATGTCGCCTCTACCTGATAGACTAGATACCCCCTGTCATGGAATACGACGGCCTGACAGGGCGGAGCCTACCGTTGTGAAAGTATAGTTTTAACATTTCCATACCACATTCTTACGTCGGCTGTTCTCTCTTCTAGAACAGTATATCATATCCTTATAGTAGATATTCAATCGATTTGAGCAACTAGTAAATCAAATTTGACAAGTCAACGCTTGTGGTTGAGCGGTTACTATGTTCTTTACTTGGCATAAGGGTCTAGTATTTAATTTTCTCTGAGGCAACTTCCACCCACAAACCCATAATTCAGTGCCCACTCCACTGCCACCTTTCCGGTCCAAGCCTCCACCCTAGGATAAGGTCATAGGACCCACCCAACTCATGGTTTTCCGTGAAACTTCCTTACCCTAGAACCACTTTTAATTCTATCAGCAAAATGCCAAGCCTCTTAGTAGTGGAAAAATTTGTTGAGTTCCTAAACTATCATGATTACATTAATAATACATTTAATATTACTAGGTATTGTCAAGGTAAACATGGCCATCAAATTGAACAGTGCTTTTTCGGGTGGTAGGACATTAGCTAATATCATGTCATTCTAAATATTTAGTGTACAAGAAATAACGGTGCGTAAATAACATAATAAAAATATTGATAAATAAATAAATAAATAAAGGAATGTAGGTTCAATATGATCAAAGACATGTGACTTGCCTTGTGGATTGATTTATTCTACAATTTCGTATTCTTCAGATCCTTGTGCTTGATCTTGAGATTTTCCTTCTTGAACTAGTTGACCTTCGACGTCATGTGCTAGCGTAAAGCAAAGGAAAATAATTCAATTACATGCTCGAAGGGTTGAGCTAAGAATAAATAAATTAAATAAAGAAATAAAATATAAAAAACCAAATAAAATAGGTTTTGGGTTTATAGGTGTAATACGGGGAAACGGAGCTGAGGGATGGATCGGCAGGCTCGAAACGGTCGAAATGAGTATATTTTGCATTTTTGGGTTTGGTGAATAGTAACAGGTCAGTTTTACTGTTCATTGCGGGCATTTACTGTTCATGGTGGGTCCAGTCACTGTTCATGCCGAACCCGCCTGCTGCAGTATTTCGGTCAGCCCGGTTTGCTAACTGATTCGGCCTGTTACTGTGCGGCCCATGATGAACAGTGTCATCTTCTTCAAATGTACGCGCACGGCGACGGAAAACAGAGGAAGAAGGCGACGGAGATTGGTGGGAGTGTCAAGGTTCCATTTTTGTGGTCGACGGTGGCAGGGGAGGCGGCGTTCACCGGCGGCGAGGTCTTACTCCTATGGGACATTCGGATGGCACAGGGAGTATCGGTGGGTTCCTAGGATAGTAGCGCTAGTATTTGAGCATCCTGGGGGTTAGAGGAAGCTTGGAAAAGTGGTGGTTTTGGTAGGGGTGGTCGGAGTTGGGTTGTCTACGGCGAGGCACCATGGCCTGTCTTAGGCGTGGCAATATGGCGATCAAAGATTGCGGCTCAGGAAGGTCGGCAATGAGAGGGTGGCGGTAAGAAATATCAGCGGCGGCAAATTGCGGCCCGTCGGTGCTCTGTGGGTCAAGGGAAGCTGCCAAGGGCTGTCAGAGGAAGGGTATGGTTGCCTGCCAGGTTGCAGTGGTGAGGAAGCACCGAGAAGGCGCGGGAAGGCACGGGAGCGAGTGAGAGCTTGGGCGGCGGCAGGAAATATCAGCGGCGGTGACAAATTCAGATAGTGAACAGTGCTCAAGCAAAAATTGGTTCACTGGGGTGATGCAGGAGAGAGTTTGGGCCATGAAGGGCTAGGGTTTGAGTTGAATTAGGCAAAGGTTCACAAGAAATCAAAATCTCACAAAATTCAGACTTCTTTTGAATTTTCAGTTTCGTTTCAATATAATTATCTCCGTAGTTGCCTCTAGAGCATATCACTAACAAGAGCTATGGCTGCAAACTTGCAAATGTATTCTAGTTTGAAGCGTGCTCATGAAAGGCTGAAACGGACTCGCCCGAATGTGCTTCTAGTTTGAAGCATGCTCTCTATGCAAGTATGCATCATGTTTGCTCTAAAACAAGCTTGTTGATCTGTATACAAGTACAAATCACCGTTCACGTGATGTGCAGAATGGATAGTTTGCATAAGCCGGTGGTGTCGGCGGCCAGCATTGGTGGACGATTGCGCGTGGGTCCTGACCGGTGAACGCATGGATGGCTCGACCGACGCGCATGCCATCGCGCAGCACGTGGGCTGCTAATGGGCGCAAGTCTGCTAGGTTTTCGCTCCAAGTTAACCTAAAATTATAAATAAATTAAATTAAATTTAGACATTTCTTTATTGGGCCAGATTTAAGCTGAATTAGATCAGGCCTTAGATCTCATATTTTTTTTATAATAATTACTAAAGATATGAGAGCTGATCCTAATTAGATAACTAAGAAAGTAAGAAGGTAGAGGTGCTCGTTCCTACGCTCATGACATAATTTTTGTGCTTTACTTGTATGGCCATCAAGAATGTATAATAGCCCTGTTTCTTCGATACAGACATATTTTTAAGACTGCGATTTATAACTTTTAATTATGGTTTATTACTTTTATAAATAGTTATTGCTGAGAGAAATCAAAATCACTGAAAAGCCAAAAACAAAACAGAGCTGATCTCTTGAATGTACTGTACTATAGTCCTATTCTCATAGCTTTGGTTACGACTGATGGTTTTTGCCTGTGTTTTTCAAGACAGTGGCAGATAGCAAAGATGCCGACACGGATAGCGCACACAGTTTTGAACTCGAGAAGTCATTTGAAAAAACGGCCTAGAGAAGCCACGCAATTTATTTCGGCTTTCGAAGAAACCGAAACAAAAAACAACAAAAAAAGTCACTTTCAGACTACGGCTAATAGCTTTTAGTTACAGTTAATGACTTTTATTTGTGCTCTTCAAGACAATGGCAAACGACAGAGACGTTGACACGAACAGTACATATGATTTTAAGCTTAGAAAACCGTTTAAAGAAACCACGCCATTTATTTTGGCTTTTGAATAAGGCAAAGCTAAAAACCATGAAAAAGCAAAAAAAAAAAAGCCTATAACTACCGGTTATGCTACTACTGTTATGACCAAGGTTATTAAGGCGGTAAGGCGAGGTAAGGCGACCCACCCCCCTCACACCTTTTAAGTGATAAGGCGTGAGGCGAGGCGACGCCTTACAAACATCATAAGGCGAAGAAAACGGAGTTCTGAGGACTAAATTAGAAGAAATCCAAAGAGATGAAGGACTTAAAAGGATCTGATTGTAATTTCGTAAACCTCTGGGGAATCAAATGCAAAAGTCTAACCCTAATATTTCTCACCCCAGCGGCCAGCGCATTCGAAGCTGTCGTCGCCTCCTCTCTCCTCCCTCACTCGAAGCCGCCGCCTCCCCTCTCCTCCCTCACTCCCATCCGCCGCCGCCTCCCATCTCCTCCCTCACTCCCATCCGCCGCCGCCTCCCATCTCCTCCCTCACTCCCATCCGCCGCCGCCTCCCTCCCTCCTCCCTTACTCCCAGCCGCCGCCTCCCTCCGCCCTCACTCCCAGCCGCCGCCTTCCTCCCTCCGCCAAGGGGATGGACCGATGGAGGCGGCGCTAGGGTTCGACTTTGGTGCCTCCGCAGCTCCGCTTATGCGACAGCCGACAGGTTCCCCACTGGCCCCTCTCATCCCGTGTCGTCTCTTTGTTCTTGCTTTTTCCGGTTCTTGGGGCGTCCGCCTTCGCCATCACCTAGCGTTTCTTCGCCTCACCGACGCTTAAGCGACGTGTTAGGGTTTGAGGCGGACGTCATACAGCATCGTGGCAAGACGAGGGCGACGCCTTACGGTCCTTTGCCGCCTAGCGACGCTTAGACGACGCCTTAATAAGCCTGGTTATGACATATGCTACTGTATAGTATCTTTGCATCGTCGACCAGCAAAAACAGCAGCAGATTGTGCAACTGATCAGCACAAATAGTTCTGCGTTAATTACCAGAGCTGAAGGCCGTGTCCGGTCAGACACTCTGGAGTCGAGGCTGGATTATACAACAGCGGCAGGAAGCACAACACAGACCAGAGATACCGTGGACGCACGAATGTAAAGGGCAACTTCAATAGAAACATATATTGGTCTACAATCATGTTGCGATACCAGTTTTGTAAAGTTGCTCAGAAACATCAGCGAATCTCAAAAGATCTAACATTAACGAGAGAAACATGTCCCAAGTTCAGAAATAAGGCGCTTCTACAATTCACGGGCCCCGGATACATGCGCCTCAACTCGGATTTCTTGACAGCAGGTTTACGCAGCAGGCGCCTCGGTCATTTCTTGTTCAACAGGAGCTGCCTGAACCGGGTAGTAGTGGTAGTGCAGCTCCCCGACATCATCTCCAGAAAGCTTCTTCCAACCATTAGGGCCAACGTGATAAACTGCAATCCAAACAAACTGGTAACGTCAGCCACAATCCATATATGAACTAACAAAATGGGGGAGCAGATGATCAAGAGGAATTTCATTTTGTAACTGTGCTTTGCAAAAGTTCTATGAAGCACATAAGTCCCCCTATCCTACAGGCCTAAGAAGAACAGAAGGGAGCTTCAGCATTACTACTTGATTAGATAAGGGATGCAAATAATCAGATCCGGAGTGTCACCAAGGTATCTTGTTTCAAAATTATTATGGTAACAGCATGTTAGGATTATATTGTAGAAGGTTGTTTGCTGTTATTGCCAAAAGAAAGAAAATGGATGGATCTTATATGACCCTAGATAGAATAAGTAGACAGCTATCTGAAAACATGATAATGTAAAGTTCTAAAATAAACATAATGACATAGACTAAGAAACAGAAAACATACCGCTAACACAACCACCACTTGCTCCATCACGGAATGTGGCATGATAAATAGCCCGCCGTGCTAATTCACCAGCTTCCTCAATTGACATCTCAAAGCGGTAACTGAAAGGCGAAGTACAAACATAAGGCAACTCCAAAAAGCAGCCAGCAAAGCAACATATCAGAGGTAACAAAAAAACCTACCCTTCGTCCAAGATACCATAAGCATATAGGGAACCTGAACCAACAGAGAACCGGTTTCCCTTGAGCCTTGCACCCTCACTATCAACATAGTACAAGCCAGGACCCTAGATCAAGAAATCATTAAGCATAGAGCAGCATACAGCTTAAAGAAACTAAAGACATGTAATCAAAGGCAACCATTCACCTTCTCATCCCATCCAGCAATCATTGTACCAATTGACAGTCCCATCCCACGGTATGAATAAAGGATGTTAGCCAGCAACTTTGAAGCACCAGCAACAGAGATCCTTCGCTTGTTTGCAAGCTCATGGAGCCGGCACTGAAAAGGAAAAGCTAGTATTAGTCCTACTCTGCAAAAATGAAATGCAGGTAATAATTACAAGCAAGTGGAAATCTAACCTTGATCCCTAAGTTCCTATGCCAAAATTGGCAATCAGCAGCACCTCCAGCCATTGTTCCCAGCATGTAAGGATTTATCTCAATAATTTTCCTCACAGTTTGTGAAGCTGCAGACAAAAAAAGTAATGTGAGATCATGTTAAACAGTAATACGATCTGACAAGTAAGTTTAAGTGATAATCCTTGGATTAAGCCAAGTCCTTCTAAAACGACAAACAATTCTTTCAAAAAGTTGTTTTATGATAATACTCATGCAAGGGCAAGTTTACAAAAGGATCAAGGCTTGTTAAAAGAAATACCCATTTGGAATCAGCGTACAGTCGGTTGAGGTCAGTGATCTCCACATGTGACAAACAAACATCAAAAAGTAATTTCCTAAACTAAAAGTTCCCAATTTTGTATTGTCTTCCCCAAAACCACAAAGGGCACAAATCAGTCTGCATAACAATTGGATCTTCATGAAATATATTTATTCAATCCATATTCCATCACATGCCATGGGCATCAGAGAAACAAACTTGAATCCAATTGTAAATCTTAGCAAAACAAACCTTTTTCCACCCAAATCCTAGTTTAGCTCTATATTATATCTATTCGCCCACTCTTATCATTGAATGGTTCTCACTTCTCAGAGCTCCGTAAACACATTCCACTAACAATACTTTCTCATCCAACGACTAATCAGTGACAACACTTAATCAGTCTCTCCGCATCTTCATCACCTCATACATATGAATCATTAATAGCCAAACACGGCCACAAGCGAGAATTGTGAGGTTGTGGCGCTGTGCTTCCCTACTCATCATGTCAAAAGGCTAGTTTTGTTTGATCTCTGTTAGAGCCTAAAGAGAAGTTCTTCACATCCAACTTTAGTTGGTTTGCGATTAAAACCACGAATCACCAGCATAAACAGCAGTCCTTCACATCCTACTCTTAGTTGATTTGCGATTAAAACTACGAATCACCACCCCGAATTAGACGAGCTACGAAAACCTCCAGACCTAAAAAACCACAGGAAACCACAAATCTTGCATAGAAACGGAAATTTTCACAATCCCGCAAACCAAAAATTGCGCGACAAGCATTGCTAGTCACAACCGTCTCCTCCCGGACCTAATCGACGGAGCAAGACATCAAATTCCTCGCAAAGATCTAAAGTTTCTGACCGAAACCACGCATACACACCACAAACTTAACACCGCCACCAAACCCTAACCATCCGAAACACCCAAACCAGTACGACAAGGAGGACCGGGTGCTCACATATGTATCCGCCCATGCTGGCCCGGGAGTCGGCGGCGACGATGACGCCCTTGTCGAAGATGAACGAGAGCGTGGTCGTGCCCTTCTTATTCTTCACCAGCTCCTTGGTCGCCTTCTGGAACCCATCAAACTGCTCGGGAGAAAAACACACAGATAAGAGGCCAGAACACATCTGGGGGGCAGATCGACGCAAAGGGCGGGGCGGCGCGCAAAGGGGGCCGAGGGGAGGGGAGGTAGCTCACGTCAGCGCAGGTGGGGAGCTCCATGGCGGGCAGGTCGGCGGCGGCGGAGAAGAGGTCGGCGTCTTCGCCGGAGACGGCGAAGTGGTTCTCGAGGGCGGAGATGTCAGGCCTCATGGCGTCGCGTCGTGCGCACAGCGGCGGAGGCGATGAAGCGAGTTTTTTTTTTCCTTTCTCGGCTTTTTTTCCTTCTCACCCTTTCTTGCGACATAAGAAGAACCCGAGCATGCTGCGCCGGCCTCGCTTTATAGAGGAGGTTGGGTTGGGTTGGGTTGGGCCCGAAAGGGCTCGTCTGTCTTGGATCCGGATCGAGTCCGTCTTTCGTGCCCTGGCCGGTTTGGGATAAGGCCCATTGCGATCAAGGCCCATGTGGTCTAACCAATCCATTTTCTTCTCCTTTTTCCTTTTCGTCATCTGGGTATTTCTATTCTTATTTTCTTTTTGGGGACGATAAGAGCTACATTCTCATACACCCGAGAATGAAAAGCTAACAACATAATACTTATACTCTATTCGTACTTCAAGAGGTAGGTTAAAAGACGCATCTCTAGCCATTACATTTGAAACCTCTTTGGACCGGCACGCGTACATCTTGCATGACCGAACATCATGAATTGGTATATTGGATATCAAGTAGGATAGAAATCCCGGCGGTTACCGACTAGTTACCGAAAATCCTGATGAATACTAAGAGGAGAAAAATAACCAAAATCCCAGTAGTTATAAATGTACTTTTTAGATTAGTTTAGATCTTTTTTTTTTGTGCTAGATTACCTATTGTATGAACTAAATATACATAAGTATGCTAGTCCCAATATTTTGCGCTGAGTTTTCTCTTAGTTTTTTCTGATTTTTAGCAGATTTTCATTTTTATGCGGTTTTCCTGTTTTTTGGTAACCATTTTAAATCACCAAAATTCAAATTTTAATTTGTAAAATTCAACTAGTTTTTTCAAAGATTTTCAGTAACCGAACGGTTGCCGGCCGGGAATACCGCCGGTTCTGCGTTTTGTGTCCCTGATACCAACAACAAAAGCGAAGCTCAATACAGTCTAAAGGCTACAAAGAAAACGAGCGCTGCATCTCTTCTCATAGAGATGATTGTTGCCTGCATCTCTTCCACCTTCCAAGTTTCTCGCGACCCGACCCTGGAAAGGATGTGAAAGATCAAAGACGTCAACAGAAGCGATCGTAGTTTCACTATCTAAGATTACAAGTATAGAGGCCAATTGATTAATTGTTCATGTATTGAGATTTGAGAATACGATGCTTTGGCAAACCATAACGCTTAAAACTGTAGGCGACAAGAGGAGTCTCTGTAATGTACAACTCAATTAAAAAAAAAACCATGTACCTTTCGCGGTTTAATAGCTAGTTCATTGTCTTCCGTAAGAACAGCCTTGAAACCCAACGGTTCCAGTGCTTTCTGATAGCTGTGATTTCAGAAAGGACAGTTATCAGCAAAAGAGTAGAGAAGGGTAAGATTTTTGTCCAACACAAAGTTACGTCATCACCAAGAAAAATAGAAGGTTTTAAGTTGGAAATAAATTCTTTCATGATAGCGAGGGGACAGGCAAACTTACTAAGCAACTGTATTATTGTATGGTGGTCCTCCTTAATCACTGATCTGCAATAAGAAGCACTATAAGCAATGTTCTTCAAGGTGAACAAAATAATGGAATAGCATCCAACGAAGCAAATCGCATTCATGCATGTATGTAGATTAATTTTGGTGTTAAATGCTAACCTATATCTGCATCCTAATTTCCATGTTTCAACTGAGGTCGCATGTTGGAGTAAGCACCTGGCATTTATTCTGTTTTCTTGACTCCAAAGTAACGAAGCAAAATATATTGAAACAATAACATGGGAGGCATTAGCATGTCTTTATCCAATGTCAGTATTAGCTTTAGAAGATTAAACACTGTAGTTCACCAAACCGCTTCAGCTGATGATCACATGTTGATTCCTTACATGTCAAGGGCATCTTGCATTGAAGGTCCTGAAATCTGTGGGTGCATGTGGATCAGAAATGAGAAAATAGCCAGAGGATGGCTGCTTCTTAGATTTGCATCAAGCGCTCAGATTTGGCTAACTAGAGGCAAAATCCTGCTGATTTACACCAAGCTATGGAGCCCCACTTTAATCAATTTATCTATTGACCTTGAATATGTATTGTTTCATATTATTAGTTGCAGAGTAGAAAATAACTCGCCATTTTGACCACTATTTTTCCCAAGTTGAAACTGAGGTTTAAGTAAAGCCCAATCTAGGGGCAACAGCTGCAAATCTAACACAACCAACATTGGCAATTCTTCAGCACACAAGTCCAGAACATTCTATGTAAGTAATATTACTAGTAAGAATTCAGATTCTACCAACGATCCTTAAATTGTATTTGTTAAGTCTTCAGAGTCCAGAATCTGCACTCATAGAATTTGTAACTTCAGTGGTGAGTTCCAGTGACTACCTATGACTACTCATGAACCTTGAAAGGAGGACAGATGGTTGAAATTTTAGTATAGTTTGAGGAATACAACATCATATGATAAGTACAATGACATCTTCAATGCAAATCTTCTTCAATGCAGATCAGATGGTGGACCAACAGCCTCTAGGATTAGGATACTTATAACATCAAAGGGCTTAGAAAAATCTTAAGAGTAAATCAGATAGTTGAAATTTTAGTACAGTTTGAAGAATAGAATATCATGTGATAAGTACAATGACATCTTAAATGCAAAGGTAAACAAAAAGAATAGGGAGGTTCTGTCCTCACCAAATATATCAAGGTGATAAGCTCTCCATCAGGTTTTAAAAGGTGACCAACTGTCTCTGCCCAAGCTAGCCTCAAGCTTGGTTCGAGTGCACAAAAGAACCTGTGTATATTAATAAAGGTAATCACAGCTGCCGCCAGAACAATAAATAGACAGGATATATTGGCACATATGTATAATAAAAAATAAGGTCAAATTGTTCACTTGGTGTCAACTTGAAGAAATCGACTGCCAGAAAAGTAAAACAATCTGCATTTGGCAAAGAGGGTGGCCACTGATATACCAATGGGGAAAACGATTAGAGACATTCATATAAGTTTTAGCACCATAGAGGGTCTTACCTACAGTCATAAGACGTTTTTTTTAAAAAAAAGATAGAAAAGCTTTTATCCCAGTTATGATAGTTAGAATGATTGTGAATTTTAATTAAAAATGGACTGCACACCAATTTTATCCAAAAAGTGGGCCCAATTGCAACAACGACAACAACAACAAAGCCTTTTGTCCCAAACAAGTTGGGGTATGCCATTATGATTAATGCTACATTAGAATTTATGACTTCAGGAGTTCAACATGTGAAAAATACAGGTGGCATCCTTGCTCCTCAGCTCCGAAACTACAAAACCATAAAGTAGTCATTTTAGAAGATTTCTGGTTCCCTTTTGTAATTAACATCACATGTGGTTTATTGTTTATTTTGAAGAAAGTTAACCTATGACATAAATTAAACCTAACCATGCTCTAGAAGGCATATGCTCTTTCGCTTCTAAGAAATACTGCTAATCTTTTCCAGCACGAAATTGAAACTGAACCACTCCAAACATAATATTACTAGATAAGATATCAAACATGACTACAAGATAAATCATCACTCTGTATAGACATTGTCATGAACCGGGGTAAACACCACCAGGAAGATGGCCGGATGGCGTCGGCGTAGAATAAGAGTGAGAGAGACTAGAGATTTAGACGAGGAAGACTTGATATTTCTCTGATTGATTGCAATAGCATGCGGTAGCCATCTTATATAGATGGGCTCCCCCTAACAGATAGAACTCCAATTATAACTCTAACAAATATAGTAACTAATATCATATCTCTAACACAAGGAACTAATCTTTAACTCAAATAGAAATCAATCTTTAATTCCTAATAATAACCCGACTGGGCCTTGGCTTAAGGCCCACACCTCTAACACTACACCCCTCTCGGACATGCAGCTCGTCCTCGAGCTGCTAGACGGCGGCCAATGGAAGACCTTCGACGCCGATGTAGAAGAATGGTGGCGGGGTGCTGACAGACATATTTACCAAAAAGCACACCAAAAAAGAAGCAACTGCCAAATCCTATGTTAACAGCTTAAATAAGTCAACATAGCTTCCCTTAACTGATAATCCAGCTCTTACTCAGCTACATCTCACCTGCTTAGCTTTCCCGGTAGCCATATCAGAAATGTCCAAGCCAACAACAAATCGTGCCGGGCTTGCCAGAGCGTCACATCGTATCCCTATTAGACAGAAGCAACTCAATCAGAAAATACTGATGAAATGGTATTACAACGGAACATTGAGCAGAACCCTCCTAGCTGCAATTTGCAAATTGTTTTTATAGTGGGAAATGAATTAGGTCACTACTTATATAATCATCTTGCATTTCAAAGTGTCTACTATGGTCCATAGTAGGGCACACTACCACAGTGACAATCTTCAATCAAAAGATTGAAATTACTAATATGTTTTTTGATGGCAACTCATGGCACATCTGTTCTCAATAGACAGAGGCTGTGACTGGTGTTGATGGCATCAAATGGCGAAAAAAGTACAAAGTCCTATGGCATGCAACCTAGGAAGAAAGTCATGGTCTAACTCCCGGTCATGAGCTTAGTTATAGGGGAGGAACAGGGAGGGAAGCAATAATATTTGGGGAAAAGACTTCAGATAGAAGCACATGGTAAATGGTTTTTTTTTTTTTTGTTGAACTTGCCATGCTGCATCCAGGGGCCAAAGCTCTTCCTTTCGGGAGATTTCCTGATCCCACGGGGTTATGCCAGACTGCCAGGGCTAATCCCAGACATCTGATCAACACCAATAAATAAAGAGCAATTCAAAACTAGGCAACTGTCCGCGCATGATAAAACACAAGATACGCACTAAGTAGAACGTCCATCTGGCAGTTTTGTTTCCTGAAAAATCTGCATTTCTGCCTTGCAACAATATACTCTACTCATCTCAATCTCATTCTCTGCTTGGTTAGCATGGTTTCAGCGAACAACTAGCTGCATATCCTATATCCCCTAAAACAAAACAGCAGCTCCAAACTGCTGATTTGAACCTTTATCTCAACAATTGTGCTTCTACTCTGAGATAACATACTAGAGAATCAGTTCCTTCTACATTGCTCATGCTGTTTCAGCAAAGCCTGTAGAGAATCACCGGTGAATCTCTTTCCACGGTATAGGTGGTGTAATAAGCTGTAACCCCCGCCTGACGAACTCCCCAACCATACCAAGATCCACCAAATTTTTTTCGCTGCCAACACCGCTTCCAAGTTCCAACCAACGAACGGAGAAATTCCCCAGCTACTCGCCACAATCCAATCCACTTCACCCATCATCAAACGCACAGCCGCGCCACCCACCACGCGCGCACACGAACGAACTCCACAAAAACGAAAAAAAAAATCAAACCTTATTCAATTCCAACTCCCCACCTAACAGCCACCAGGTACAGAGAGAGCAACAGCCAACTCCTCACCCGCCGCGTCGCCGTGCTGGAGGAGCTCCCGCAGCCTCCTCACCGTCGGGTTCGCGCTCGGGTCCCTCCCCGCCGACGACGAGCCCATCGCCGCCGGAGCCGGACGCGGCCGCGCGCGCGAGGCGAAGCAACGGAGGCGAGCCAGCGCGTGCGTACGATGCGTCTCGTCCCGCCTCGTACTTTAGTCATGGCTGCGGCGAGAAAAGTGGGAAAATAAATAAAATAATACGATACGGAAGGGGATAAGAAGATAAAATTACAAAAGGAAAAGGAAAAAAGAAAAGAGAGAGCTGTCGAGTATATATCACTTCGCTGTGCTGCTTCTCGTCCCCACTCCGCTTCACCCAAATCCCTCCCCCAATTGCAACAAAGCAAGGAAAGGGGGGGGGGGAGAGAGAGAGAGAGAGAGAGAGAGAGAGAGAGGAGTTGACGACTTTGCCGGACGCGGCGGCACATCGCGCATGGCCGACGACGACGAAGTCGATGTGACGGTTAAGGAGGCGGCGCGGGCGCCCATCCTGGACCTGCCGGAGCCGCTGCTGCTGCACATCCTGAGCTTGCTAACCGACGCCCGGTCGCGCCACCGGGCCGCGCTGGCCTGCCACAGGCTCCGCGCGGCGGAGCGGGCGACGCGGGCCGCGCTGTCGCTGCGCGGGGACCCCCGGTCGGCGCCGTTCCTGCTCCTCCCGCCGGAGTTCTGCTTCCCCGCGCTCGACCGCCTCGACCTGTCGCTCATCTCGCCGTGGGGGCACCCGTTCCTCTCCTCCGCGCCCGCCGCCGGGGCGCCCTCGTCTTTGTCCTCCGCGCACCATCTCCACCATCCCGAGGAGATCGCCGAGCGCAACGCCTTCATCGCGGCGCGCCTCGCGCACTGCTTCCCGGCCGTGTCCTCGCTCGCCGTCTACTGCCGCGACCCCTCCACGCTCGCCAACCTCACGCCGCACTGGCGTGGCGCCCTCCGCTGCGTCAAGCTCGTGCGCTGGCACCAGCGCCCGCCGGACCTCCCCAGCGGCGCGGATCTCGAGCCGCTGCTTCAGACCTGCGCCGCGCTCAGGGCGCTCGACCTGTCGGAGTTCTACTGCTGGACGGAGGACATCGTGCCGGCGCTCGCCGCGCACCCGGCCTCCGCCGCGGCGCTCACCGAGCTCGACCTCGGCCTCGCAGGCGCCACCGACGGGTTCCACTCCTCCGAGCTCGGGGCCATCGCGGGCTCCTGCCCCAACCTCCGGAAGCTCGTCGCGCCCTGTATGTTCAACCCCCGGTGCGTTGACTTCGTCGGCGACGACGCGCTGCTCTCGCTCGCTGCCAGATGTCCCCGGCTGATGGTCCTGCGGCTCAGTGAGCCGTTCGAACCGGCGTCCACCAGCCAGCGGGAGGAGGCGGCCATTACCGTGACAGGGCTGGTAGACTTCTTCACTGAACTCCCCGGGCTTGAGGATTTCACGCTGGACCTCCGACACAATGTTCTGTATGCAGCGCCGGCGATGGAAGCGCTTGCCCGCAGGTGCCCACGGATCAAGTTCTTGACGCTGGGGTGCTTTCAGGGGCTGTGTAAGGCCTCTTATGAGCATCTTGATGGTGTTGCCGTGTGCGGTGGGCTGGAATCACTTTGCATGAAAAATTGTCAGGATCTCACCGACGCCAGCCTTGTGACGATCGGTCGTGGGTGTGGGAGGCTTGCTAAGTTCGCCATCCATGGCTGCGACCTTGTCACGTCATCTGGGATCAGGAGGCTAGCAGCGGCGCTTCGCCCTACACTCAAGGAGGTCAGTGTCTTGCACTGCCGGCTTCTGCACACGGCAGAGTGTCTAACTGCTCTAAGTCCGATCCGTGATCGCATCGAGAGTCTTGAGATCAACTGTGTCTGGAAGGCAGTTGAACAACCTGGCAGCGTAGCCAACGGCGCCGCCAGATGCAACCATGAGGATGATGAGCTTGGTGAAGTGTCATACGAGTCTGCATCCAAGAAATGTAGGTACATGGAATTGGATGATGATGGCAGCTGGGAGATGCTCCGGTCACTCTCCCTCTGGTTCCCTGCTGGTCAGCTGCTCTCCCCGCTCATTTCTGCTGGGCTCGATAGCTGCCCTGTGCTTGAGGAGATCTCAATTAAGGTGGAGGGTGATTGCCGGACATGTCCGCGCCCTGCTCCAAGAACAATTTTTGGCTTAAGCGACCTTGCGGGCTTCCCAGTACTAGCAAAGATGAAATTGGACCTCAGTGAGGCGGTGGGTTATGCACTTACAGCACCAACAGGGCAGATGGATCTTTCATTGTGGGAGCGGTTCTATTTGCATGGTATCGAATCACTGCCAACTTTGTATGAGCTGGACTACTGGCCGCCCCAAGACAAGGAAGTGAACCAGCGGAGCCTGACATTGCCAGCTGTGGGGCTGCTCCAGCGCTGCGTTGGACTCAGGAAGCTCTTCATCCATGGTACCACTCACGAGCACTTCATGAGCTTCTTCCTGGGAATGTCAAACTTGAGGGACATGCAGTTACGGGAGGACTACTATCCGGCGCCGGAGAATGATATGATGATCACAGAGATGCGGGCTGAATCATGGGACCGATTTGAGATGCAGCTGAACAACCGGTCCATTGATGATTAGTGGTGGATTTGGTGCGCAGTCAGAGAATGGTTCTGAAGTTGAATACAGAGATTCCTGCGGAGTACTTGCTCCGATTTGGGATGGCTCTGAAGTATGGGTGAGCTGCTTGCTATTATGGGTGGAGTAATTTTATTATGGGAATTGCTGCGGTAATCCCATTGAGGAGAAAGGACAATGCTTGGACCTGTGGCAAGCAATGGTGATCTTCTTAGTTGCACTTTTTTTCTTTTCCTGATGTAATAAGAGAGTTCGCTCAGAATTCAGATATTTGCAGGAGGTAAGATAATAAATTAGGCTTTGAGGAAATTTTGCCAAGGAAAAATGATTTTGTTTTTAAGCTGAGCTGAGTTGAACACCGGCAAGAGAAATTGGCATTGTTCTAGTGAGTTGTAAGTTGTCCACGTTTGAGCTCTGTAAACAGAAGAAAAATGTCATTCACTTGTTTTTCCTGTACCCTTGTGTCGTAAGTGCTACATTCATCATGGTCAAGATGGTCACATCCAAAATTGGTCGGTGATTTTTATGAATGGACAATGAAGTTCAATATAGTTGCAATAGGAAACTTGCCAATTTGATGTGTATATAACTGCACTGGAAAGCTAAAAATCTGTACGAGTGCTCTTGTGTTTACTAGTCTGTCCCTTTCCTTTCACATTTGGTGCACCAGTTTGGTGACAGGTGCAAATGGCACACAAACAGGTTTTGCAAGTTACTACTGACATGATCAAGCATGACGAGTTCTAACACCTCACACAAGAAGGTTACAGGAATGGCCAGCAGATTTCGGGTCTGTTCTTTTTGGCTGAGACTTATAGGTTTTGGGCTGTTTATGCGAGAGATTACAGAGTAACAGAAGCTCACGTACAGTTTTTGCCGACATAAATAAAGTCGGTACAGTATATACTACAATTAACCAGTAGACCTCATCTTAAAAAGGCATTCTGTTTAAAAGCTAATTACTATAGAAAAATCAAAACTAGAACCAAAAATTGAAAAAGAATATGACCTTCATCTAACAAAATGTTCAAACTTGTTTTTAATGCAGGCATCGAAGACGCTGTTTTTTTTATTTTTGCTGTGTGTGATAGGTTTTATCAGTGTTTTTGGATGGCAGCGGACGATGCATACAATTTTAGGTTTGAATGCCGTTTAAAGAATCTGCTTGGAGAAACAACTCCCTATGTTTTGGCTTCAGAAGACGAAGAAGAAAAAAAAACCCCCGACCTTTCCAAGGTTCAAGCGGTCCATCAGAAACAGAGGACTCGTACATCTGCCGATCTGTTCTCTGCAATGATATGATCCCCGCAGGAGTCGTCGCTTTGTTTCCTCTCATCCGCAAATTGTAGCATGACAAGGTGGACTTGCCGAACAAGATCAGCATCAGAACATGACAAGATCTTCGCACTAGAAGCCGGCCAGTTTATCCAGTGCTCTGCATGCCTTCCATCCAGCTCTCTCACTCGCTGGAGGCCTCACAAAAGATAATGCGAGATCGCAGGTTTCGTCAAAGCAGATCCAAACGATTATCGGTGCCCTGGAAAAAGGAACCCCTCATGAGTGTGAGAGCCCTGTTGTCCTAATCATTCAGCATTGGCACTAATGCTTTTTGGTTAAGTAGCCGGAGGCCTCACGAGAGAATGCTGCTACTATATAGAATTTAAAGCTGGAATCCAGGAGGAGCAGATTACGTAGAGCAGAAGCCTCTTCTTTCCTATTGTGCCACGTTGAGACTTCCTTGCTCGCATAATTGGGCCGTGACCACACGCGCGCAATTTCTTTGCTCGTATTTTAAGTAATTGCACCTATTTTGTTAAAAAAAAAGTTTAGGTAACTGCTCGGCCCCGCTCGGTTGAGCTGAAAAACTGTGACTTATAGTTGAAATTGCACTATAGCAGCTGAAATTTCACTGTAGCTGACGGTGGCTTATTTGACGTAATTAAATTTAAAAATTTTAAAATAGAAAAAATATATACTAGCTTATTACGGACAACGTAAATGAATACGGGAAAAAAAGAACCGGCAAAAAAACTAAAAAAAAAGTCAAAAGTTCAGAAAAAGATGAAATTTATAAATAGTGAAAAATAAGTCAGAAGCCAGCCCCGCTCGTTTCAGCTTCTGGCTTATTTTTCACTATTTATAAATTTCGTCTTTTTCTATTTTTTTTTCTTTTTTTGAGCTTTTTTGCCGGTTCTTTTTTCTGTATTCGTTTGCGTTGTTCGAGATGAGCTAACATATTTTTTCTATTTTAAAAAAAATTAAATTTAATTACGACAAATAAGCCACCTTCAGTTACAGTAAAATTTCAGTCAGCTACAGTGCATTTTCAGCCATAAGCCACAGCTTTTCAGCCCAACAGAGCAGGGCCAAATATAGATACTACATGTGTTACAGTTGCATATCAAATATGGCCATATTTTCTATGGTATGCATTAAAGGTATAGCAAGTATAATTGTAATTTTACATGTAAACATATGTATCGTGGACATGTAGCATCCAGTCACACAATTGCTCTATGAACAGCAGCATACGCAAACAATTGTCGATGAGTTTTTATAATGGAGCACGCCGTACATTGTCGATGATCTAGACTTGTTTTATTATATCAAATTCATGAATGGCGTGTTAGGCTTAGTGGAAGATGACATTCTTCACTTGGGAATATGATACACCAGAAGCCCCTTTCCCACGTAGGCGCTGTGCTAGCAAAGCAAGGTGCGTGGGCTTGGGAAAACCTATCATTGACATCCGATAAAAATTCAAACAAAAAAAATTTAGATAAATCTAATTTTCAAATATAAAGGAAATTTACAATGTTTTCAACTTTTTTCCTCTTTACTTCTGAAAATTCAATTTTTAATTCAAAATTTTCTTCTAAAAAAACCAAAAAAAAGATAATCACCGGTTACCGATTTTATCGCTATCCTGGGATAAAAATTGCGAACAGATAACGTTTTCCTGACGTGGGCTGGTTAATTGGCAACACGGTGGCATGTGCGACCACGTGTCGGTAAGCACACGTCTAACGCGATTGATTCCCTTGCAACTAGGCTAATCAAGTGCACGTTTTGTTAATGCAAAAAAATCACAGGCATCGCCTGTAATTGCAGCTTGCTTGGCCCCAATTCCGTGGCCTGAATAATTAAAAGCTGCTCGTACTCCTACACTGATATTTTATCAGGTTTTATCACGAGCGGAGTGGGTAGTGTCTCATCTGTTGGCGACTTTCTATTGCTCCAGCTCTACTTGGAAGAGCCCAATCAATGGACCCCACATGCAGCTCTCTTGTTCTTGCTCATCCTGATCCTGATCTAGGGTACACAGACTAAAATAAACTAGTTTACGATTTATTTTATATTATAATTAGTTTATTTTATATTATAACTGTTGGTATTTTTTTGGCTAATTAAATTTTAAAAAATTAAAAACAGAAAAAATAGGTTAGTCTATCACGAACAATGTAAACGAATATGAGAAAAAAGTCAAAAAAATAAAAAGCTAGAAAAAAATAAAATTAAGAAATAGTGGATTAGAAACTAGAAGCTAAAACTGAAATAAACGGGACAGTGCTGTGATCCAAACAGTGAGATAGTCACTGAGAAAATCCGAAACTATTTTGTGATTTGCAAAGCTGCTGGTCTGTTGCACATCGCAGTCCGTCCCTGGTGTTTGCTACAGCGATCGACACTACGAGAACATCAAGAGAAGAAACGAGGAGGGGGGCCGGGAACGGATGTTCGCAGGTTATTTTTTTTAACTTATGATTTCTGTCAAATAAATAAATAAAGTGATTTTTTGTTATCATTTTAAAACGTTTATTAGGATAGTTTTTTCAAAGCTATTTATCGGCATTCAATTTGTTCGTACAAACATTTATGCTAAGATCAAAAGTAATAAATCGTAGTTATAAATCATATGCCGTAAACATATACCATAAGCTATAGTAAAAAAGAGTACACCTATAGGCCCTAAAAGGGAGGAGAGAGAGAGAGGCTGTAAAAAACAACAGATCAGGGATGCCCGGAGGCGCACAGCCGTCGATCGGACGGTCAGCGTCGGCGGCCGTGAGTTCCGCGGAGGTGGCTGGCCACCGACCGTCGATCCGGCCGGGTGGCCACCAAACCTGACAGCCCCCGACCGTCGATCCGGCCTCCGTGTTTGTTCTGCATCACATGTGCATGATCCTGATACAATGCATTGCATTGCAATTTGCATGCATGGCTTAACATTGGGGGTCTGCATTGCAGGTATGAGCTACAGCATCAGGAGCTGAAGCTAGCACATATCAAATTTTAACAGGGTCTAATTTCTTTTTTTCTCGTCATCGTTCTAACTAGTAGTACTACAAACAATTAGTGGAGATTGATACTTTTGTTTGCTAACCTTCGCCTTAGTACGTTAAAGATGAACCAAAAGGAAAATGCTGCAAATAAGGGTGTGTTGGGACTGCTCCACAAACTCTGCTCCACGAATTCTACCGTAGAGCAGCTCCACAAAAAACCTAGAGTTTGTGGAGCACCCCTTTAGATGCTCTCACAACTCCACCTTTTTTTCCTCGAACAGAGTGTGTGGAGCTGAACCTGTTTGGCTAAAAAATATAGAGCGGAACTGAAAAACGTGGAGTGGAGCGGTCCATACAGGCCCTAAATATGGAAGCGTGCAGCCACAACCATGCGTGAGAAATCGTTGTAGTAGGCTCCACTTTGCGATCACCCTGCATCCAGATAGCAATCCAATCATAGCACAACCGTAGGGAGATTGGGACGAGGCCAAGATGGCAGTGCAGAAATGTGATGGCACAAAATGATTGCAAATTGCAGCACCTCATCGGAGTGTGCGTTTTGCCGCAATCCATGACGTCACCGTGCTGATATCCTGGTTAGGAACCTAAGCCCATTTTTAACTACCGAAAATGAAGCACAATAGATCCTATAGATCACAGATTAACGTCTAGGCTTAATTAGCAGTTAGCTTTTACGGCAATTACACGGTAATCCATGTTTAGAACGCGAAAATTTCGCAAGAATCTGACCAAAAAAAAAAGTTCAATTCTAGCAAAAATAAAGGAATTTTTTTTTCATATTCCAAACGGGGCCACGAACTTAGACCACTGCAACGGATCCTCGCCTGCAAGGATCATGCTCCTCGCTCGACGTGGCATGCCACCTCCACTGCACACGATGGTGATCCGCGGATCGAGCGATAAGACGGCGAGCTTGCCTGCTGCTCCAGTATTTCCTACGGTGCTACGTTATCCACCGCGCCGTGCGCGATGGACAAACGACCCATCGGCACGTCGTCTTGCGATACTCTTGACTGCCGTGCGTGGCCAGCCCCACGTATCCCTCCCTATTCTCCAATCACGTCCACTTTGTTATCCATAGATGAGAAAGGCTCACGGGCGGACTCAGCACAAAAAAAAAATGAGTAGGGATATCTAGACCGCATTGTGTGACGCCGCCGTAGTAGACCCGACCGTCAGGGCCTCGCAAGGCGAGGACCGAGGAGCGCACCGTTGAGCGCAGTGCTTGCCACCTGTGTGGCTGTGTGGCCCACTCTACTAGGTGATGCGCTTCTGTGTCGGTATGGACTACCTACTCTACTGTACTAGGCCAACTTGCTAGTGTTAGACACGTTTTACCAGTTGTCTAGTTCGCTTTATCATTTTACTTAAGCTGTCGAGCATCGGCAGTCGCGAGATAAGACTCCGAAGAGTGGGCACCTCAGAAAGACTTGAGTGGAAGCTCAAGTGCTAAGGCATTTAATTAATTCACCAAAAACTTAAAAGTTAAATGGAGACCTGGCCTCCACTCGGTCCTTTTGGGGTCTACCCCTGGAAAGGCTAGGGAAAGAGCCCAAGAAAAAAACAGTGGCCAAGTGCGTTCCCGTTTGCAGCCATCCCACGTATCCGAGTAGCTTTGCATGCACGTTCGCTTTCGCCAGAAGGCCTAGGGACCAACGTACCAAAGGTGTAGCAAATTGTGGACCTGTTCCTTTCGATTGCGGCTTCTTTTAGTTAAAATTTTTGAATTTTGGCTCTTTACGGTACAGATTACAGAGAGACAGATATTCACTTGTGATTTTGGCTTATACAGATGTTGAGTTTTTAATGTGTATATCGTTTAACTTGTAGACTCCGTCTTAAAAAAATACTCCGTTTAAAAGCTAGATACTATAACAAAAATCAAAAGCTTCAGTTTTTACCCTAAAAAACATGCCCTGTTGCTAGTTCTCGAAAGAGCGGCGGTTCTAGTGCACCCGTATCCTTCGCCGTGCCATTCAAGGGTAGACGTGGGAATATTTGGCTCCAGCCTGGCCTACGGAGAAACACACGTCACTTCAATCAACCAGTTGATGATGACATTGCGTGCTAAGGTTGGCTGCACAAGTTCAAGCTACATGTACTTATCTCCTTACGAGTTAGTTTTATAATATTTTAGTGCCGCTGATTGGGCATGAGGTCTATCCCTACTGCATCTATATATAAATGGACTTAAACGAACCTCTACCCCTCTCTCTCGATATACTTAAATATTAATTATAAGATATTCTAATATAATTTAATTGTAAATTTTCATTAGAATCATTTATTTTTGCTATATATACTTTTCTGTATATAAAATGAGTATATACGCAAATTATGCTATAAACAGTGGACTTTGATGAAATGTTTCATTAAACTCACTTTGAAGTATCTTATAATCATTATTAAAGTATACTCAAATAAATAAAGAGATATTAGAACACTACTAAAGCGGTATATGAGAAGTGTGAGTACAATAGTATAGAACCATTTTCCTATAGGAAGCCTTTTTCATACTCATGAGAATACATATTCCATTTCCAATATACTACTTAAACAAATATGTTATACTTATTTATCTCTTTCAGTATACTTAAAAATTAAGTCTAAGATATTTCAATGTGATTTTGTTGAAAAATCTCATCGGAGTCCTTTATTTTTTTTGTCATATACTCTTTTCTATACATGAAAGGAATATATATACAGGTTATGCTATAAAAAGTGAAATTCGATGAAATTTTTCATGGGAACCACTTCGGAGTATGTTGTAATTATTATTAAAGTATACTCAAAAGTATAAAGATATATAACAATATTGGTATATAACCCTCAGGGTAGTACCCTAGAAGTATAAAGTCACACCAACTTTTTTTGGGTTCCTTTCTTAGTTTTCCGATCCACGAAGTTTCGCCAGAATTAAGTAGTTCGAGGTAGTTCACGAAAGCGAAGGTTAATCATCACATATGCATGGTGGCATCCTTTTGTGTACGTCTCATCCTTAACCCCATTTCTTTTTAGGACTTTGGGGGATGAGCAACAAATAAATAAAATGAAGTGTCTGCTCACCTTATCCGCAGTGCCGGCCGGACCCCTACGGATAGGGATGTTCATGTGATCCATCCATCCATCCGACGACAACATGGACAAAACGCTGAAACTAAAGCCGAGGGCGCCGGGGGGCCCTCGAAGACTTTTTTGGTAGTTTACCATGTGTTGCAAGAGATGGACTGATTGTTGCGTGTGGCCAGCCCGGTGGGTGGCACCAACTACTCTACTGCACGCAAATCTACCGGTCATAATTTTAGCTCACAGTCGAAAGTCATAGCTATAAACTATTTGGACTTGATCTCGCTTGTTTAGACTTTAGTTTTTGGTTTTTAGTTTCTAGTTTCTTAACTTTAGTCTTTTCTAGTTTTTTTTGTTTTCCATATTTTTTTATTGTCCGTAATGAGATAATCTGTTTTTTCTATTTTTAATTTTAGTAAATTTAATTACACTAAAAATACTATCAGTAACTAGTTACGTATCCGTACTTTGTAAGGAAACTTATTGAATGTATAAAGAATCGTGCTATAAAAGAAAGTTGCTCTGATTAGTTGGAAAGTAGGGAATGATAAAAAAAGTTAAGAAAATAGAGCGGTTGAAGGAGAATAGACCTACAACCACCAACTCATTCTTTATAATAGTAAATATTACAGTAAAAAGTACTAAATAATATTTTAAAAAAAATCAAAAATCATAGATTTAAAACCAAATAAGGACACCCTTAAAAGTCACGGTTTCCTTGGCCAAAACCACCGGCGGTTCTGGATAAGGATGCAGCGTGCGCTTTCGTGGACGACGGTCCATCATTTCGCGAGCACAAGTGGGTGTCTTGTTTCGCGAGCCGTACGGCGCCAGGTCCCGGCGCCGCGCGAGGTGCAGTTCTTTTCCTGCACGCATGCACGTCGTACGAACCCGTGAGCTCAAGGTCTTGGACAACGGACGCCTCCTCCTCAACCAGCCGACCGGGCTCGCACGGCGAGCCGCAGGATGCGGTGTGCGGCGACGGCCGTCGCCACATGCTGAACTATTGGCCCTTGCGGCCGCGCAGGGCTGGCTGCGGCAAGGTTGCATGCTGCTTTCGGCGCAAGAGTGGGTTGAAATAAACTAGGTTATAGCTCAAATTATACTGTAATTGATGGTGGTTTATTTGGCATAACTATATTTTAAAAAATTTAAAAATAGAAAAAACAGATTAGCCCATCACGGATAATACAAATAAATACAGGAAAAAAGAACCTACAAAAAAAGCTCAAAAAAACTAAAAAGCCAGAAAAAGACGAAATGTAGGAATAATGAAAAAATAAGTTAAAAGTCAGGAACTCAAGTCGAAATACGCGAGGCCTAAACGTAAGGTCTGATTGGAACGCGGTAGCAAACTTTCATAGAAGTTGTAAACTATAGGATATTAGGATTCTTCGAGTCGAGGACCCTTGCCAAATTCATGCCACAAATGGATTTGGATCCTCTTGAGCTTGTAGAAGCCAAGGCGGAGAAGCGTAGTGGCGTAACCCTGCATGTCTCTCAGCCCTCCGATCCAAGAAGAGCGGTCCAGATTAGATGCTACGGTGAAAACAATGCCGGGGCTGCAAAGGTTTTGCTACAGTGATTCAGCGCGGTACTGTGCAGCGATCTGCGACGATACGTCGCATTTCTTCCCCGCTATTTGGCGCTCTGAACCTCTCACTTGCCTCCACTACATTTCAGAGGATCTGCGTCCATCCTAAATGGGGTCGTAGTGCGGGGGAAAAGAAACCTAGATACCGAAAGCAAGCACTACATGCAGAAATGGGAGCCATATATCAAGCTTCAGATGGCCAAAGATTTGAGGCCAACGAAAATTTCCGAACATGCAGAAATACTACATGTCTTGTGAGAAGGCTCCGATTTCGGAGCAAGCAGCCCATGTTTATACCTTTTCAACAGTGTGGGGGCAGGAACAAAAAACCAAAACTTACCGGTCCGGACCGCACATAGATACTACTAGCAGCATAGGCGCGGCGACACGCCGCGCCAGCCACCGTGTGTACCGAAGTAAAAGAGACGATAATTTGTGAGGAGTTTTTTAAAAAAATCGAGGGCACATGCGTATTTTCGAAAAAGTTAAAGAGTTTTTTTCGTAAAAATTGAGGATCCGTATGTAATGAAATGAGGACCCATACGCAATTTAGAAAACCGCGGGGCGCCATCCTGCTAATTGGAGGGGGTTTTTCAGAAAAATTCGCTGCAAAAAAACCGTCAGGGACCTTTTCGCGAGGAAAAAGGACCTGTTTGCGAAGAAAAAGGACATGTACGTAATTTTCGGAAAACAGGAGGAATCTCCCTCCCCCGGCCGTACGGGAATCCCCGCGCCCCGCGCCGGCCGGAGCGCGGGCGACGTGGCCGAGCGGGGTGCGGGGCATTCCCCCGGCTGTAAGAAGGGGAATATTCGTATTAGTTTCTATTTCTGAGTGCTGTTAAAAAAAATACAAAATTCAATATAAATATCCAGCTTCTCCACATTCCACTTTTCTCGCTACCGTCTCGCTCTGAGATAAAGTAGGAAGTCACAGGTACATTATCCACCCCATTTCTCTCGCTCCTGTCACGCACATATCTCATCCTCGCTTTTTGCATCGCTCATTCTCTCATTCGAAAAGCTATTTCTTTTAGCTATTATTATTTATTTTAAAAAATGATTAGCAAAAACTAATACAAATATCCTATAGTCAGATCAGATCAATGTATCAAACCAAGTTAGGAGGAACTGAACACGAGTTCAGCCGTTCGACCGAGCCGTTTCCACCGACCGTCCGTGGCGAATCCAAGGGCCAGGCGTGACGCGCGCCGTACGAGGCCAACGGCCGCCCACGCCATTGCCACCTCACCCCGCGGCCCCAAGCCGCCCGCCGCGCTCTCGCCCACTCCGTCGCGGCGTCACATGCGCGTCAGCCGTCAGCTTCCTTGGCCGCCGCCCGCCGCCTTTCCTCGCTTGCCCCGCACCGGCAATAATTTCGGCTGCCCGCGCTTTGCTATCCTTGCCACCACCATTCCTATAACTACCGCCGCCTCCGTCTCTCCCCCTTCCGCCTCCGCCTCTCCCGGCCACACCTGCTCTCGGAGCGGCACCGGCGGTCCGTCAGGTTCTTCTTGATCGCTCCTCCCATTCTCAGAAACTCGTTTCCGTAACTCCATTTGGCTTCCTGCCATGCCATGGCGCACGTTGTGGTGCTTGGGGGTACGGTTCCGCGGAGCCTTGTTAAAGAAAAATCTGCGTCGTTTGGGAATGAATCAGAGAAACGTTAAAAAATTTAGATTGGGGTTGGGGTACTCTGTTTGATAATTTCGTAACTGTAGTACTGAAATTTGGTAGTGGGTTTGGGCCTTTGAGCCCAAGCGATTCAAATGCCTGGTGGTTTGATCGGGTTGGATAATTCGATTTGATATATGTGCAGAGATTTGATCAGAAATTTGCATTTAAGCAACGAGATGATTTCCTAGATCAATTTACATCCCATCTGCTCATACGAAGGATGGTGTATCTGAATTCTGATGTCACTCAAATCCGTTTGGCATTTTAGCACAATGCATCCTCATCGGATCTATGAAGTCAATCTAGTTTCTGAATTTGAATAGGACAAGACACCAAGTTGCTATAGACTTCGTTCTTCGACAAAACTAGGTGCAGCCAACTTCATTTTCACTTTGTCTGCATGAACAGTGCAGTCAATAGTCGAGACAAATGAATGAGACTCAGAGAAAGGTTTTCATACTGATTTTTTTTCACAATTTTATTTATGCAGGATTGAACACTACAATATACCGTTATTTCCACCCAATGTCCGTCAGTAGGGGCAGTCCTGTATCATATTCATCCATGGAAATATCCAAAAGCAAGCAAGGACCAGATCATCTCCTTATTCTGGTCCATGGTATCATGGCAAGGTAATAGCCATAGATCCTAGTGCTATCGTAGTAATTTGTCAACACAGGATGAGCTGCATCATGCAGCTATTGTTGAGCTATATATTGAACTTTATCTAAAAACATTGCTCTGTCTCTCTTTCTCAAAGATTTTATTTCATTCCTGTTAATTTTACATATTTGCTTTTTATTTGGCCTGATTCTTGAATTACATTGGTGTGAAATTACAATGTAGCAGACTGCCTTGATCGGTAATGGAAATGCTGCATATCACATATGGTGCATCTGGCTGTTGCTGGCTGCACGCTTTGATTTTTCTGGCTTTTAAGATGCACACTTAATTGGTCAAAGGGTGTAAATGAATTTTAATGAGTAAATTGCATGTCATACATCTGTACTTCATTGTCAAAACTTTTTTGAGGAACACACTTCATTGTCAAAGCTCAAAACACACACCTGTACTAGGAAGAAAATTAAACAATAATGATAGCTTTGCAAAATGTATAGGTACATTTGACACAATTTACTCATTAATTTTCTTTACTCATCTTGTACTTTTCTACATTCTTTCTTGAACTTTACTAATAATTTTCCCTTCACTCTCCTTTGAATGCAGCCCCAGTGACTGGACATATGGGGAAGCTGTGCTGAAGAGGCGGCTAGGTGATAATTTCTTCATCTATGGTACGGCATTTTGGTATTTGGACTCTAAATTCATTTAGTGAACTTCAAGAATAATATCACCTACTCATTCATTCTGGCATTCTGACATACAATGATCTTAGGAACAAGAAGTAGAGAGCACCATTTTTTATATGTTAGGGGGATTATAAGAAATAACTAGTGTAATCAAATTAGATGCATAAAACAAAGTGTAGTTAAGAGATGAAATTGGCACCCACTGCATTACTGTAGCTACATAGGTCAGCTATAAAAGAGCAAACTATTTCTCTGCAGTTAGTTCATCGAACATCTACACCAAAACTTTTGATGGGATTGACGTAGCTGGAAGAAGGTTAGCAAATGAAGTATGTACTTGAAAGTTTGTCCTAGCAAGTCTTCAAGCATTTGCCATTGTCGAGACTGTTCTATGCTGTTCCTGTATTAACTGCTTAGGAAGTTTTGATAATTATGCCCTATGGAAGCAGGTCTTGGATGTTGTTCGGAAGATGGCCAGCTTGAGAAAGATTTCCTTCCTAGCACATTCTTTGGGTGGTTTGTTTGCTAGATATGCTATTTCTATACTCCATTCACTGGAAACAAAGGATACAAGTCAAAGTAGTGCTTGTATCACGCCTAGGACTGGAGCATTTGAAAAGTCACGACACACTTCAGGATTAGGTGCAATTGCTGGGCTGGAGCCAATTAATTTTATTACCTTGGCCACCCCACATCTTGGTGTTAGAGGAAAAAAACAGGTGGGTCTCCAAAATGTGTTAAGCTATATTTGTGAAAAAAAAATTAGAACTTTCCATCCAAGCTTGGTTCCCTTGGAAGCCAAAAAAACTTGTTTTATTGAAGAATTTTTTTAATGGAACTTTTAGTTGCCTACTAAGAATTTTATGAGTTAGGCCCAATGCATTGTGTTGTATCACCAGTTGGAGGAAAGCCAACTAGTCCAAACTTCTGACAAAATCTATGGACGATTACCCATTGAGAACATAGTGAATTTGTTGTGATTTTTTTTAATATGAGCGATGTTGATCACATGCCTCTTTCTCCTTTATAAAATTTCAGCTTCCATTTCTCCAAGGGCTATCAATTCTAGAAAAGCTTGTTGCACCTTTGGCTCCCTTCATTGTTGGGCGCACTGGTGCTCAACTCTTTCTCACTGACGGTGAACCTAGCAAGCCGCCTCTTTTTCTACAAATGGCATCTGATCACGAGGATAGAAAGTATATGTAAGTGAGGAAGATAAATCATTTACAACTTCTAATAGCAAGGGCTATTTTTTAGATGTTTCAAACTAGTGATTTTACACTTTGTTTCCTTCCTGTCTTACACCGACAGAGGAGTTTGACCCCTCAACTTCTGCCTTTGCCCTTTGTACTTCTTCCCACAATTGAGATCCCTATTAAGGAATAATATCTCGCTTGTGCTTTTTTTTTTGCGAGGAAATCGCTCTAACACCCCGTCTGGCTCCCAAGTATTGGCCTTATAATTGTGGAATTGGAATTCAAATCCAAGGATGTAGCTGTTTGGCTGCCAGCTAGAATTGAATTGATGATTTCAAAGCCAATTCCAAGAAGCATGATAGAGCTAGAAGCAATTCTCAACTTACACCCTGTTATTTATTTGAAATTCACTACAAAATTAAGTAAAAGTTTGGTATTTAGAATTTCAACTCCGCGTTCACACTATTAAATTTATTGGAGATGATTCAGTGCATAGATAAACTAATTTGTACACAATGGCGGAGCTAGGTGCATAGGTGGCCTCCATAGCCTTGTTGAGAATGATTTCGTAAAAGTTCGGTATTTGGAATTGAAACCTTGTGTTCACACTATAATTTTCTCACGAAATTGTCTGAAATTTATTGGAGATAATTTAGTGTGTAGAGAAGCTACTTTGTTCATATTGGTGGACTTAGGTGCACAGATGGACCCCATAGCCTTGTAGAATTCCAAATGACACCCAAACAGAAAAATTGGATTTCGAATTTGCTTGGATCAAATTCAATTTAAACTAGAATAGGATTTGGAATCCAATTGAACAAATTAAGTTCAATTCTACACAGCCAAATGGGGTTAGACCTTTAGAGCCTAACTTGTTCTAGTACACAAATAATGTTTCTCATTTTTTAACAGATCTGCACTAGCAGCTTTTAAGAACCGCATTCTGTATGCTAATGCTTCATATGACCGTATCCTTCCTTACCAAATTATTTCTTGGACTTGATACGCAACATATATCCAAACCAATAATTTTGATCTCCTCCAAACTATTTCTGTTTTTTGGTCCTTGCTTTCTTGAGCCTACACTAGATATGGTCGGTTGGCGAACATCTTCAATAAGGAGAGATATGGACCTTACAAAGGTACTTCCACTAGGATTTCATTGGAAACTAAATTGCGGCATTGAGTGTATGATATTTGAATAACTCTTATTTGTCCCCTATATACAGCCTTTGCATCGTTCAGTGAATGGTTACAAGCATATTGTGAATGTGGAATACTGTTCACCTGTATCATCTGACGGTCCCCATTTTCCTTCGCAAGCTGCCAGAGCTAAAGAAGCTGCACAAAGTTCACCAAACATAGAAAATGCTGAGGAATATCACCAAATGATGGAAGGTAAGTAGGAATTTTAATTTGTAGTAGACGTATGCATGCTGGATTTGTTCCTATCTCGCACTTTGAACATCAATTCTTTGTTCCGGAAACAGAGGAGATGATTCATGGCTTGCAGAGAGTGGGTTGGAAGAAAGTAGATGTCAACTTCCATGCAGCACTATGGCCTTACTCTGCTCACAATAACATACATGTATGTACAGCTCAAGATTCTTAAGAACGTTTTCTGCTTGGGTGACCTGTTCTCTCTTCAGTTCATTGGAGTACATGGTACCAAAGCAGGTTAAGAATGAGTGGCTTCACAATGCTGGTGCCGGTGTTATTGCCCATGTCGCCGACAGCATAAAACAGCAAGAGTCACGGACATGTTTTACTGCCAACCTATAAGATTTGGGCTCCGTATGCTGACACTCGCCATGGTTAGTGATTCGCAAACTTGTGACCAACTTCTGTTTGCTAGCTTTTCCTAAGCAACCATAGAGTTTTGCGAATAAACCGATAGCTAAAAGCTTTTGCTTAAGTATGTCATACAGCAAGCATTAGTTTGTTGGATGTCATATGTTTATATCTCTCACAGAAACCTTTTATTTTGCACGCACACACTTGTGCTGCAGATCTACAAGATATAGTGATGACATGGAGTGGGTAAGGTTGCAGACCTGCAGACGGTTCACAATCATTCAGATGATGATGCAGATGGCACAGGTTATGTTGTTTGGGAGCTACAAGGAGCCTGCACACTTGAAGATGTTAGCCGTCACCCGCAGCCCGTGCTAATAAAGAACACAACGAGTTCAGTGTATTCGTATGATTGAATCAAACTTATTTATGTTGCAAATAATAATTGTTAGACATTACGACCTAGACCTACTCCTTCAACAAATGATAAGCGTCATCAATTCATACAGAGCTTCAAGTCAATGAGATATAGATAACAATAAAATGATCCTCATGCATGCTACACTGTTGAGTGGTATTTCTGCAAATGGATTATTCATAGTCAATGCAAGAAATTGTTCGGTAGAAAAAAAAAATCTGAAGGTTTCACTTCCAATCTACGAGAACTACGTCAATGCAAGGTTTATGTAGAAGGGTTTGTGCTGGATGCACCAGGTTAGGTCTGCAAACTAATGAAGGATATGTATGGGAGGCGTGAGTTATTTAATATATTTTCAGTTCATCTTCGTTACGAGTCATTTCAATTTCTTTGTAGTTGTTTCATTTTATTATAATTGAGAAATCGTCCTTGGAAGAGCAACCGATTACAATCAATGACCAAACTTCGTCGCCTTCCTCTCTGGAGACTCACGACCAACATGTAGTAGTATGACATACGAGCAAGAGCGATTCAAGTCATTCAAAGCTAACTTGACGAAGCCGACAACACACAAAAATGAATATCTAGTTATCGGTTGGTTCTAGTTGTGTGTTTCGTTGTTCATTTTTTAGACAAGTTACCCTATTTTCATTCAGTAGCTTCTAAGTGTTCTGTTTACTGCGGAATGGAGAATTTTACGCCTAGAAGTGCGTGGAATATCGAAAACAGCCACCAAGGAAAGCCACTTATATCTACCAATTAATGAAATCACTCGAGAAAATAAACAAATTATGGAACAAGGATAATCGAAAATGGGCAATGACCATGGCGAATAAATTTGTTTTGGGCTTGATCGATGTTGCTTGCGGTTGTTGAGAGAGAAGCCAATGTTACATCAAACTTGACATACTCTTTGTAGCTTAAAATCAACTAGTAGTATTGCTCACGCACTTGCACGATTAGATTCGTTTCAAAGTTTTTAATATCAAATGATATAACTTAGATATTTGATAATATGTTTACGTATATCATAACTTATTTAAAATTTTAAGACATCATAAACATTGTAAATGATAATAGAAACTTGAAAAAAAATATAACTTGACAAATGTAATTGAAGTATAAACTTGATGAAGAAAATCATTAAGCATACTAAGATGTTGAGATTCTTAAAAATGTAAACACCCTCCATTATGCATGGATCATGTAGCTACATGTCCATATTCTTCCTCCCTTAATTACTCTTTTCAAAAAATATATGCATGCATATGTATCTCTATTTAATCTCAAAGCAATACGTTGATTGTATGTGCGGCAAATTGTCTTATTAGTTTATATAGTATTAAAGAATATGGCTCACGCATACACCGATACACCATAGACGACCTATCTTAAATTTATAATCCCTCACACGCTAGCTACCCTACAGAACCATGTGTCTTTTATCATTTCTTGTCACTACAATTTTTCTACCTCAACATGATCCAACAGTGCATCTAATTCTTGATCGGTCCCTCTTAGATGTTATCCATTCCAATACAATCTCTTCATTGCTATTTATTCCAACACAATACTTCACCACATGGTTATCTCCTATTTTCGAATCATTGCTTAATGCTAACCGTTACAATATCAAACATGCATAAATGTGCAACTGTCGTTGATCCTTGCCAAGGACATCGGTCACACTCTCGCGGGTGGTCCTAAGCCTATTTCCTATGGTTGCACCATCTCTGTTTCTGTACATCTGTGCTTCTGTTTATACATATGCATATATGGATACACACATGCATGATGTTATACGTGTTTAATGTCCCTCTTCTCTTGTGTCAATTGCTTCTTTTCTTCGACATTGGCCACTTCAATGTTATGGCTTTCTCACTAACCACGGTGACTTCGTATCTTTACTGATGCTAGCATGTCTGCTTTAATCATTGTCTAACAATATGGATAATCTTCTTGCCATCGTTGATGATGTCGTCCTTCTCACCAGTGATAGCACACTTCTAGCTACTTGATGGCCTCATATCATTATAGCTCATCTTTAATGCAAAGCTTCATCTCCTCCCTACCGAAGATTTTCCATTATTAAGCTTATTTAGACACTGACTTCTTCAATAATGTTGATGCTAACCACTTGTCATCATAGCCTTTGGCTCTTTTGACTCTGGTATTTTTCTTCAACGATTTTGGGTAGTAGCACGATATTTTTCTTGTCGAATGGCTAAGTAGGCAGCACGACATTGTACTCATCTTCCCCGCTACCGACTGCTATTCGCTTCCTGATGGGTCAGTGTTCATGTCTTCATCTTGCAGTGGGGATGGCTTCACACCAACACCTTCGACTTTATGTCGAAACTTCACACGGCGGTTTCGCACCACTGTCATTGTCAGTCTCACACTGACTTCCCCTCGCAGCAGTATCGCATTGCCGTTGGCACCGGCATCACACCGACTTTTCCTCGCAGTGGCACCACACCGCTACCACTTGGCTTCACACTGAAGCGTGTTTGTCGACTTCCCACCGACTCCTCTAGCGGTGATGGCTTCACACCACCGTCTTCTCCTAATAGCGGTATCGCACCACCATCATTGTCGGCCTCACACCGACATCTTCTTGTGATGATCGCTATCGGGTTCACACCAAGACGTCATCGACGATCACCATCAGCTTCACACTGTCTTTCTCGTTATGATGGCCTTTGCCACCGACGCCGACCTCCATCTCGCTCAGGGCCGGCTCTGGGGGTAGGCCGGAGGGGCGCCAGCCTAGGGCCCCGGGCCAGGGAGGGCCCACCCCCCTCGCGCCAGGCTACGGCCAGAGCCCAGCCCCCAGAAGCCTGCATGCATGCGTGCGGGCTGGCTCAACGTTTTGTGATTGAGCCATGCATACACATTTTGTGATTGCGACACTTCAACTAACGCCGTAACGCGGAACGCCTCGATGCTTCGACTAACGCCAGAAGAACGTCGCGCCGATTCGCCGAAGTGCCGAACGTGAAGTCGTGAACTCCGTCCGCGGGCCGCGGCTTCGACAGTTCGACGTGATCGTCTCCTGCGCGTTGCGCCGACATCGTGGCCGTGAGGCCGTCGCAGCCCGAGACTCCAATACTCCATCCGTGATCGGTGATCCGTCCATCCGTGATCCATTCTGCTCTGCTGCCTCGCACCCGATCAGGCGATTCACCTTGCCATCTGCATCCGTCGCCCCGCCTCCCGATTGCTTATTTGCTCGTCGCCTCTTGGATCTCAGTCGCCATTTGGTTTCTCTGAATTCTCAATTCCATCTGCATCCGTCGCATCGCCGAGGTCAGGCAAGTAGGCAACAATTTACATCTAGTGATCTACTCATGAACTCATCTACATCTACTTCAAAAGTTAATTACTTTATTGTCATGATTGATGTTGCAATTGATTCATTGACTAATCGATTTGAGCAGTTGAAGGCATTTGAAAATGTGTTTGGTTTCTTATTCAACTCAAAAAATCTAAAGTCTCTGGATGATAATGATCTACAGAGGTGTTGCATTACTTTTGTACAAGCTTTTTCTCATGATGGGTCATCTGACGTTGAGTTCAATGATTTTTTCTCTGAATTAAAAGTGCTGCAAGTCACCTTGCCAAATGATAAGATGTCGGCATCTGAGATTCTTCAGTTCGTTACAGCTGCAGATTGCTACCCAAATGTCTCTGTTGCATATCGAATTGTTCTAACTGTACCTGTGACTGTAGCCTCAGCTGAAAGGAGTTCCTCAAAATTGAAATTGCTGAAAAACTATTTGCGGTCTACTATGTCACAAGAAAGATTGAATGGCTTGGCTATGTGTTGCATTGAGAAGAATATCTTGGACAACATTGATCTCGATGTTATTATTAATGATTTTGCATCAAGAAGTGCTAGAAGAAGTTCCTTTTTATGAAAAACATTGGATATTTGTCGCTCCTATTTGAGGTAAATTAATTCTTACTAGTTACATTTGGTTTATGAACTAGTTAGTACCTAATTAGTTTATCATGTTAGAACTATTGATTTGTGTCACTTTAGACAATATAAAGTTTAAAGTGCATATTTTATAAGTAGGAAAAAAATTTATAGTAAAGGGCCCATAGAGCCGAATTCGTCCTAGGGCCCTTGAAAACGTTGAGCCGACCCAGATCTCGCATGGAGTCTACCGTCACCCGCATCTAGCCTCCACCTCGCATAGAGCCTGCCACTGCGCCACCTCTGGTCCCCATTCATGGAGTCTACCGTTGGTGTGCCTGTCGTCGAAGCCACTGCTCGCAATGGCACCACTTGACGACCCACCACCATGTGACATCACTTTGCCGTCGCCAGTGTGCATGTCACGTGCGATTCTGGTATATTGCGCTGGCCTCACCATGGCCGCATGGATCTTCGCCGCCGTGCTCCTGAGCGCACGGTGCTGCAACCAACTCGTGGCCAGCACCTACACACCTTCGCCTGACACGCGCCGCTGCACACACCATCATGCCGACAAGCGATTCATCGCCAGCTTCTCCTCACGCCTTGTTCTGGATTTTGAGGCTCTAATACCAATTGTTGGGACTGAATCGCTTAATCCTCTCTTATCGCTCTGGATATACACAAGCAGAGGGAGACTAACACACAGAGAAAAACTTCTTGAGACTTAAATTGCTCAATGTCTTTGATCAGGCTACAGCAATTCCCCTTGCAAATCTTCAAGAGAACTAAGAACTGGACACTAAATTCAACAGAATATACATCCAAGCAATATCGGAATGGCAAGTGTTTACGAGCGATCAAGCAGCACATGAACCCTCAGCGCCGGGCCAACAAAAAGAAACATAGAAATATTAGGCTAAGCATTAGCCTATCAACCATAATGCAAGCAGATTCCAAGATTAAACCAAAAAAATCCAAAACCCAGTTAGCAAACTGGAAAATCACCCCTCTCGACTTCATGATGAAGTGGCGAGAAATGTGTCACTATCCCTTGTTGCAACAGGTACGTACTAGCTGCACTAAGACCTGAGGTCCCAAACCATCGCCTTCAGAAAAATCTGAAGAACACACACTGCAACATCAGCTCCAAATGTATATGCCACATCATGGTCTCCAAAAGGCAAACAACAGGTGGTTCCACGTAGTGCATACCATCTAGCTTGACAGGAACAAGGTCATCCTCTAGAACCAATTAAGTTTACAAACTTAAGAATTTGTGGTGTGAATTTCACCTTATTTGGGTTGGTGCATTCCAGCTTATGGATAGAGGTAATTGATGTACAAGCTGATCAAGGTCAAACTGGTGTTTGGCAAAACAAACTTGTCAGAAGCAAGTGACGCCATGAAGATGGGCACCAAGGACATCTCAATCAAGTTACGTATTTTGGATTTTGTGTTTTTGCACCAGTGGAAGCATAGCCAGTCAGTAACCAATCTCGTCTCACAGAACATGAAAATCGCATTAATGAGATAAGAACATGCGAATTGGGCTAAAATTCGGGGGGGGGGGGGGGGGGGGGGGGGGGAAATAGTTCACAGTTCAACTTCAATAGCTACCACCGAATCACGGTCAGTCATCATTCATTAACCACATCTTACAGGCATCAAAATTACAAGTCACGTGGAACAACATTACGTAAACGCAAGGATTCATAAGTCGACCAGAAATGTACTTTGATGACAGCCACTGAATTCAGGCAGTCATCGTTCATGAACCACCTCTTCTTACGGACAACACTGAAATATTTTAAGAAGAAAAATCCACATGAAACAACATACATAAACACAAGAATCCACAGCTACGAAGAAATTTGACCACCACATGCTCTTTTCTACCCTTAAAACACCACCTCCAGCTTAACAAGGAGGATCTTCAGGTAAGGTAATCATTTACAACTAGCGATCAGTGGCGGCCACCATTTGTGGTGGCAGGAGGAAAAAAATTGCACGTGAATAAAGCCAGTCAAAGGCTGAATTTAACTCCAGCTACTGATACTCAGGGTTGAATGCAAGGGCCTCTTGGTAGATTAGATCCTTCATTTGTTCTTCTGACAATGCATGCTGCTCGAAGTCAAAGCTGAAGGGCATTGAGCAGACTGGCTCATCACTTAGGTCATGCAGTGATGCCAAGTAAGGATGTGCAAGTGCACCTTCAACTGAATAAAAGAAACAGGAGACATGGAAAGGGAGCATTCAGTAACATGTAACTTGGGAGACAAAATCAGGAAGAATATTTTGCTACTAGGAACTATATATTGTCAACATTAGAAACACCACCCGACAATGACTCTTTTAACATTCCCACTTCAGATTAATGCCCATTACATGCATTGGGTTTAGGGTCTGTTTACGTTCACAAGTGCTATTTTTGTATATAAAATCTTGTGCAGATGCTCTTTTCTCTACATATTTAAGTGGGTGCTCTCCCCTACTTTCTTAGTTTCTTTTTAAATGAGGAAGTGATATTAGCTAATGACAGATTTAATGAAAGGCTAGAATGGGGGGAAAGCAGAAGAGTTTCCAGTTGATAACTATCAAATAGAGAACAATACGGCTTTGAATAATATAATATCAAAAGTATCTGTGGTGCAAGAAAGCACAGTTTGAACCGGTTTAGAAGGTCTTTTTGCACTTGCTATTTGCAAGATAGCATCATCACTCTTGATTGCAAAAACAACATTTTAGAATAAAATATAATAAATGTCTAATACATAGAACAGATGGATGAGATGGTACCATCTAAATCTCTAAAAGATCATGTCAAAATTTACCTGTTATTCTCAGTCTAGGATCAAAAGTCAGCATCTTTTCAACCAGGTCAATCGCTAAAGGATGAACATGTGGAAATTTTTCAGGAAAGGACTGCCTTGCATGACGGGGAAGTTGGCTGATATATCTTCTTGCATTTTCATTTACAAAATCCAAATCAGCCTCATTTGGCGTCCCGATGAGCTGCAGCCAAGAAATATGATGGGGAAATCAAACATGCAATAATGTGCACTAGAAAGGTACATAAATTCTCTATTGAGCAATGCATTGGTATCAATCACTAGTCATGACTCAGGACCTGGGTTTCGATTGTCGGGGATTTTTTTTTAATTAAGACACCCCAGACCCCAGCTAGTGGCCATAAACCAGTTTCTGGAGAGCAACATCCCATTTTCTTTTTCCGTATGTTTTTGCATATCTTAAATCATAGGATAATCAACACAGTACATATCCTTCAAAATAGCACAAACCTACCATGATACACGTTTCCAGTGTAATTTGGAACCCTGCTCGGCACATTGGAACCAGTTACAATTGTTTGACATGTAAATAGTCTAAGGTTTAGTGTTGTTTGCATATTTACCTGTACACATTTGTATTGGCCAGTGGCCTCTTTGGGAATACAACCTTCATTTCAACATGGCATCAGAGCCATGGAAACCCTAGCCCCTTGACCGCCGGTCGCCGCCGTTGCCCCTGCGCTCCACCTCACACCGGATCCACACCGCCCCTACGCCTACACTGCCTGCTGATGTCCTCCCCGTCTGCGTCGCCTGCCGCCCACGTCGGACCCGCGGCCCCCGCGCCCAAATTTTGCCACCCCTACTCTCTCCCAGCTCCAGCCGCCCCCTCTGTAGCCCGTCGACCCCGGGCCTCCCCTCTCCAGCCGCTTGGCTCGCCCGCCGACGCTGTCCTCTATGGTTGCCCACAGGCCACCGAGCTCTACGTCGACGCCATTGCCTGCTGCCACCTTGGCCACCCTCGGCTGACCACACCGCTACTCCAGCTAGCTCCTACCTCCGGACACCCCAGCCACGTCCGACCACCCCGGCCTTCTCTGGCCATCTCAGTCCCAACGGCGTGATCTGCTCCAAATGGCTACCGCCAGTGGCTCCTTCGCCATCCCACTCCTTCGCCATTGCCTGCTCCCATGGATGATCTTTATTGATGATTATTCTCGTCATACTTGGACCTACATTATGTCCTCTTGCAGTCAGGTTCTCTATTTACCAAATGTTCACCATGGTTCGCACTCAGTTCAATTTGCCCATTCGTGTGTTTCGTGCCGACTCTGCTGGTGAGTATCTTTCTGCTGCTTTGCGTCGTTTTCTAGCTAAGCAGGGTACTCTTCCCCAGTACTCTCGCCCTGGTGCTCACGCTCAAAATGGTGTCTCTGAGCGTAAGAATCATAGTAAGTGACCACTCGTGCTCTCATGCTTGCCTCCTCTTTTCCCCCTCACTTCTGGGCTGAGGTTGTTGCCACTGCTGCTTTTCTCATCAACGTGCAGGGTTCCACTCCTATCGAGCGTCTCTACGGTCGAGCCCCAAAGTACGGTCACCTTCGTAGTTTCGGTTGTCCATTTCGTCTTTCCACCTTATGAGCGCACCAATCTAACAGCTCAGTCAGTTGAGTGTGTTTTCCTTGGCTACAGTCTTGAGCATAAGGGTTATTGTTGCTACAACCCTGTTGCTTGCAGGATGAGGATTTCTCGGGACGTCACCTTTGATGAGTCCCGACTTTACTACCATCGTTCCCCCGCAGTCTGGTCAGATTCTCTTATTGAGTCAATCTCTTTTCTGACTTTTCCTGACTCAATTTGCCTTCCACTCCTGTTTTGCCTCATCATCCCACCTTTTCCTTCGCACTACTCTCGTCATCCTCAGCGTATTCCTTCTCCAGTTGAGCCTCCGTCTTTGCTGGGTCCTGTTTCTAACTCTTCTTCTCCGTCCCTGTTGGGTCCTGCTCCACCCTCTCCTCCTAGATACGATCTTTGTGATCGCCACACTGTTAGGCCGCCTAAGCGCTTTGGTTTTGCAGCCGCTGCCTCTTCTGAGCCAGTGACCTACCACGAGGCTGCTACTTAGTGTTCTAAAAGGCGGTATTAGGCGACTGCTTGGGCGGGCCTAGGCACTGAGTGGAGCCCTGCCGCCACACCTTGGCCAAAATCGGTAGGCTAGGTGGCTAGCCCGCCTAAGCAGCCTTCGGCGGTCAAAGGAAGAGTTGTCGACGGTCAAAGGCGGATCCATCGCCATGCCAAATCCACCGGGACTGCACGCTACCACTGCCTCCGCCTCGCCGGAATCCGCTGAGGTTCGTTCCGCTGCCTCCTCCCCCCTTCGTCGTCTCCCCTGAATCTCCGTCATCTCCCCTCCCTCCAACCTCTCCTCCGTCGTCTCCCCTCCGCCGGCCTAACGGCCTCACCTCCCCCCACACCACGGATATGCGGGAGAGGCGAGTGAGCTGGTGATGGGAGGCGAGCAGGAGAAGGGGGGGTGACGGCAGAGACCAGAGGAGAGAAGGTGAGCGGGGGAGAGAGCATAGGTGTGAGGGGGAGATCGCCAGTGAGAACAGGGAGAGAGAAGAGATAAGGGGCGCATGTGTGGCTGTGTGTGGTGAGAATGGAGAGAAGAGATAAGTGGGAGGTAAATGGGCTGGCTACATGCATAAATAGGCCCAAGAACTAGGAAGCATGGGACAAATGAGAAAATGGACCAGAACAGAAAAAGAAAGAAAATAAAATAGAAATGAATACACTTCATTTTTTTTATTCAGCAACCTAGGCCCCGCCTAGGCCTCACCTCGCCGCTCACCTAGCGCCTTCTTGAACATTGCTACTGCTTATCCTGAGTGGCAGCTCGCGATGTCTAAGATTGCTGCCTTGGAGCGTACTGGCACTTGGGATCTTGTGCCCCTACCTGTGCATCACCTCCATCATGTGCAAGTGGATGTATAAGATCCAGACCCGTTCGGGTGGTTCCCTTGAGCATTATAAGGCTTGTCTTATAGCGTATGGTTTTCAACAAGAGCATAGTCGTAACTATGATGAGACTTCCGCTCCTGTTGCTCACATGGCCACAGTTCGCACTCTACTTGCTGTGGCCTCTGTTCGACAGTGGCCCATCTCAGTTGGACGTTAAAAATACCTTTCCCAATGGTGAGCTGCATGAGATCTACATACAGACACCCCTGGGTATTTTGTCCCTAAGGATACAGCTTGTCGCCTTCGTCATTCTCTCTATGGGCTCAAACAAGCCCCTCGTGCTTGGTTTGGCCGCCTATCTTCTGTTGTCACTGCTGTAGGCTTCTCCGCCAGTGCTCATGACCCTGCCCTCTTTGTCCACACATCTTCTCAGGGTCGGATGCTCCTCTATGTGAATGACATGATCATTACTGGCGATGACTCTCAGTATATTGCCTTTGTGAAGGAGCGTCTTAGTAAGCAGTTCTTGATGTTTGATTTATGTCCTCTTCGTTATTTTCTTGGGATTGAGATCACTTCTACGCCTGAGGGCCACTATCTCTCCAGGAGTGTTACATTCAAGATATCCTTACTCGCGCTTGTCTCACTGACCAGCGTTTGGTGGATACTCCTATGGAGCTTTGTGCTCACCCTCGGCCTACCGATGGCGAGCCTCTTGAGGATCCCACTCGCTACCGCCATTTTGTTGAGAGCCTTGTCTACCTTGGCATCACTCACCCTGACATCTCTCACCCAGTTCACATCTTGAGTCAGTTCGTCTCTGCTCCTACTTAGCTCCACTACGGTCATCTTTGTGTTCTGCGATATTTTCGTGGAACCATCACTCGTCGCCTTTTCTTTCCTCGCTTTAGTTCTTTGTAGCTTCAGATATACTCTGATGCAACCTAGGCTAGCGATCATTCTGATTGCCGGTTTCTTTCTACCTATTGTGTTTTCCTTGGTTCCTCGTTGATTGCTTGGAAGACCAAGAAGCAAACTATCATTTCCGGTTCGAGCGCTGAGGCTCAGTTGAGAACCATGGCGTTATTGACAGCTGAGATCACCTGGCTTCGGTGGCTACTTGAGGATTTCGTTGTTTCCACTACTGCACCAACTCCTCTCTTCTCAGACAGTACTGGCGTGATCAGCATTGCTCGAGATCCAGTGAAACATGAGCTCACCAAGCATATTGGGGTAGATGCTTCATATATGCGATCGTAGGTGCAAGACCAAGTTATTGCTCTTTAGTATGTACCTTCGGAGCTTCAGTTAGCAGATTTCTTCACCAAGGCACAAACTAGAGCTCAGCATAGCTTCTACCTCTCCAAACTCAGTGTTGTTGATCCTCCATGAGTCCATGAGTTTGAGGGGGTGTTAGACATATAAATAGTCTAGGGTCTAAAGGGTAATTTGCATATTTACCTGTACACATTTGTATTGGCCGGTGGCCTCTTTGGGAATACAAGCTTCATTTCAACAACAATAAGGACTAGAGAATAACTGAGGCCGTTACTGTCGACCAGGCTAATCCGTAGTGCACATTGTTTAATCAACAAATACAAACTTAAAAGCATGTATGACTAAACATAACTACACTACTAGAATTATATTGTACAACTCAAACAACAGTATAACTTCTGTTTGTATCCTCATTAATGGGAGGATATCTACAGGTTTCTTTTCCTCCGATTAATACCAGAGGTTTCAAAGAGACAGCCACTACTGTATCACAGGTGGGTGGATAGACAAATGAACAGATTTTTTTTGGGGGGGGGGGGTCCGTGGATATGTGGAAGGTAGATCAATGAATTCACAACAAGCTATGCTTATAAACTACATACTTGTAAGATAATATCACAAAACTATAATTATGCTAGATATAGGACTACGCAACATAATTTCATCAATTCAATATAAAAGTTCAAAGGGTATGGTCTAACCTCCATTAGTAGACGTAGCTGATGGACATGGTCTCTTCCAGGAAACAAAGGTCTCCGATCCATCAGTTCCATAAATATACAGCCCACAGACCACACATCAATTGCTGCGGTGTATTCAGAGGAGTTCAACAAAAGCTCTGGTGCCCTGTACCATCTTGTGACAACATACTCAGTCATAAAATCAGTTTCTGAGGTGGTACGAGCAAGCCCAAAATCACAAATTTTAAGGTCACAGTTCGCATTCAAAAGAAGATTGCTAGGCTTCAAGTCTCGGTGAAGAACATTTGCTGAATGTATATACTTCAAGCCACGAAGAATCTGATAAAGGAAATACTGCACAAAAAGGTAAACAATTACACAAAGCAGTCATATCAAACATGTACAATTTCTCAGAAAAAGATAGAAGCTTGCAAATTGGAAAAAAGAGAGCGCAAGATCTAATAATTGGAGAGAAGAGAAATAGGCGACCATTCTAGAAACGCACTCAAGATAGAGAAATGTGTCCGTTAACAATGACAATAATAGCTAGGATACAGGTCAGGCGTGATCTAGCATCAGCCTTTTCCCTGCTAGAAACCCACTTAGGCATGGTCAGTGCAGGCATATTACTACCAATAATCATAAATAGCAATCAGTTTCTTCATTGAACTTGTGTCCACAAAAGATCATCAGACGGAATTTGTAAATGCCGAATATGTCTTACTATAAGCAAGATACAATACTCTCATAAGTCATAACAGATAGACCACTCTGATATCAGAAACATATATTCAGGGAGTCATCTCTTAGCAATGTTGATGCATAGGTGGTGCACAAAGCATATAAAAGAGATGGCTAGCAAAAAAAAAAAATGTCATCTCCCAGACATGTGTCAGATGTGATAAACTTGTTCAACTGCTCCCTTTGCTTGATCCAATGCTCAATGGTGCATTGAAAGAATATAATTAACCATTTCTGCCTATACACAATAAAGGTTTTCTTCAGGGCATATATAGTAGGTCTCTTGATGTCGATTTCCTCAGTTTTAAAGCTGCTGCTTACCTATATTATTATTGAAGTAAAGGTGCGGTACAATAGGGAACTTCATCAATATATTACAGTTCACCTCTGTAGTTGTGTACTTGTGTTAATCAAAGTTCCAATAGTATTTCAAAGAAGCAAAGCATTTACCGATAGTCATCAACATATATCTCAATATTTTCACCTCTTAGGTCAATGTTCACTAAAACATCAGGCAAACTTAGTTTGAACACGTAGTCCTAAACTAGCAAGAGGATTCAGGACGACCAGAAACAGAAGAAATAAGAGGCATTGGTTATTAGTTCCTGTTTTGATCACTGGTACTGTACACGTGTACTGTAGTATTGGGAAGGAAGAGATTATCTTCCTAAATAAGAATATCTATTTCCCTATATAATTAATTAGTTTCCCTGGACATAGATTAGTTAATTGGTATCTCATCTATTAGTTAGGAAGGTTTTCTATTAGTTACGAAGGTTATGGTTTAGCTTGATCTTATCCATAATTGTTAGGAGAGCCTTTTATATGAGAAGGCCTATTGTAATCGTTGGAGGGAAGCAATGAACAATCAAATAAGTCTCTAGTCTCCCTCTTCTTCTAAAGTTAGGCCTTATAGCCTCTCTACCACGTCAGGGAAGAGCCCTACTGATGACAAGATGAGGGCAAGCGGCCTTACCCTCGATCCTCGGACCTATACCCAACCACCGACCATATCATTTAGTATCAGAGCTACTCACCATGGCTTCTGCTGCTGATAACATCAAGGCCTTGTTGTTGGACTCGAAGACAAACTGGATCAAGAGGGAGGAGAAGGCGCAACATGTTGCTGCGATTTCTGGGCCACCACCGCTGGTCAGGTCACCACGTCCGCCTGTTGCGACATTGCCGAAAGTGGAGAAGCGGCAGGAGGTGCTTGTCATCACTACAGTCATCACTTCCATTACCTCCAGAACTAGCACCGCCACCGATGCCACCCCTGTAGTCACCACCAACGCTTCGCCAAGGAAGGTTGTCGTTGTCCAGCGGCGATCTTCTCCACATGGCTAGTCGACGCTGTGCCTTCGAAGGTGCATTGCACAACAGCTGTTACGTCGGGGTCTACGACGCTGTTGCATATCTCCTACAACAGTTGCAACCCGGGGAAAAAAGGGCATCATAATTGCCCCCACACCAGTTGCTGACGTTGTCAGCAATGCCCTCAACGTCAAGTCATGCATAGGGGCGCACATCAGCGTAGTCGCCCACTGAAGCTTCGCTGACCCTCTTTCATACGACACAATGTCATCATCGTGTCCTCTCGTCGGCATGGGGTTACGAAGGACTTCAACCGTGGCCACCGCCGTAACTCGAGGACAAGTTGCCTCTCCGTGAGGGGCGAAGTGTTAGGGTCGCTAGTACTGCACACATGAACAGTATCAGGGCCCTGTAGCATTGGGATTAGGAAGGGATTATCTTCTTAAATAAGAATATCTATTTCCCTAAATAGTTAATTAGTTTCCTATGACAGAGATTAGTTAATTGGTATATTATCTATTAGTTAGGAAGGTTATGATTTAGCTTGATCTTATCCATAATTGTTAGGAGGTAGGAAAGTTATAATTTAGCTTGATCTTATCCATAATTGTTAGGAGGTAGGAAAGTTATGATTTAGCTTGATCTTATCCATAATTGTTAGGAGGGCTCTCTACATAAAGAGCCCTATTGTAATCGTTGGAGGTAAGCAATGAACAATCAAACAAATCTCTAGTCTCTCTCTTCTTCTAAAGTCAGGCCTCAAGAGTCTTTTTACTACATCAGGAAAGAGCCCTGACAGTGGCTAGATGAGGGCGAGCACCCTACCCTTGATCCTTGAAACCGTACCCAACCACCAACCCTATTAGTTCCTAGAATACTAACATCTGAGATAGTACTGTATGAGGCATCAAAAACTGAAACAAATAACTGACAGTATGTTGTATTTAAGGAATCAAACAAAATCAGATACTAACATGATAAGAATTTCTATAGCTAAGTAACAGTATTAATTCAAACACTGAATTTATCAAAAAAAAAAGGGGAAAGGAGAAGGTCCTGCTTTTCTATTGAAATAAGCACCTGGCAGTGCTCCTCTGACAAAGCTTGATTTGAGCGAATAATTTGATGCAGATCGGTATCCATCAATTCATAGGCAATGTAGACATCATTGAATGAATTCCTCTGTGGAGGAGGTATAATATCCCTTATTGCAACAATCTGCATAAGAAATGAATTTGTGTAAAAAATATATTTTTTTTCTAGCTGGCATTCATACTTGAAATTGTTTTTTAATAACTATGGTTAGCAGCAAGAGGGCTGGAAGCATGCAATGATTTTTAGTTTTTACATTTTGCACCAAAAAACATACACTGAAAGAGATGAGCATTTGCTTGTATCAGAAAACTTTATATACTCTAATAGATTTGTACGTTTTATTCAGTGGTTCGAGTCAACTTTATACACTCTAATAGATTTGTACGTTTTATTCAGTGGTTCGAGTCAACTTTATCTCAGCTCGAATGAATTGAAATAAGTCAACAACACATACACTTCATCAAACTTTTCTGTGCTACAGTTACAGCTAAACTAAGTTGCATGGACATTTCTGCCAAGTGGTGTTTGTGTTTCCGTACCCAACGTGTTTTTCGACACCACACAAAAAACATTTCTTAGAGCTGAGCTATGTCCGATGACATTTCCATGAGGTGTTGGCATTTTTCAGGTTAAAAACATGTTTTTTCCCAGATATAGTACTGTATAGCAATGACACAAACAGAAAAAAATTGCTATGATATTATTAACATAACTATAGCTATATTCTTCATCAAAAAGATAACCAAGACATAATAATGAGAGTCTGCACCTAGTAGTCCTTCTGGCACCACCATATGAAATATGATTAAAAGATACGGATGGCGATGATGGCAATCTATAATGTTTTTTGCTTGTTGTATGTTATACTGCTTTTTTGTAGTAGTGCAGAATGCAGATACCACAAATTATACAAATAAAATGAATTTCAAATAGCCAAAAGCCCACAATATTCGATATGAAGTATGAATAAAATAATTATGCAACTTTCAATATTTATATTTTTTTTTATAGTTTTTGGCTTTTCGCATGCTTTTTAATATCCAGTGTGTATACACTTCTTTAACTTTTGGAGCCAATCTGAATACAGGGCAGCATTATACCAACTGCATATGTTCCCAGAAACCACATGAGCAGGCAGTTGTGACCATTTATTGCTGTTTGGAGCATGGATATGTTGTATACAGCTAACTAAGAGTTATGCAGCTCCTATGGATTTGTAGAATACAACCAACCAGGTACAGATGCCTGACTAACAGTAGATAGAACAAGTGCATCAACCAATTATTTGCACTAACCAAACCATGTCCAATCCAAAGATCTGCTATTCCACATTAATAATTGTCCTCCACTGTTATAGCTCACAACAAATGTTTGTGTATATCTTTGGAATGTTGAATGCTCAAAGATTTTGCTTTTATGTAGGAGGTAAACCAACAAGATTTTCACTTAAAAAAAGGGAAATGTTCCAATACAGCTATAAGAATACAAGAATAAGACTTACACTAATATAAAGGAAAAGTTCAGATATATATAGATGACATTGTATAAAGCAAGTACATAAACAAAGTACTTCCACCAACCAAACCTTGCCTAATCCTATGATCGCTACTAACACTCAAATTGTCCAATGGTATAACTCCCAAAAAAGTTTACCCATATTCGGAGCATTAAAAGCTGAAACACTTTGCTTTATGTGAGATACAAGCCAGAAACTGATTTCACTTTGAGAAAGCCTTCCACACTAGACATGAGTATACACAATCTCCAAAAGAGGATGCTTGATAAAACAAAGAATAAAATGGAAGAGGAAAAAGGTAACACTTTTGCATATAACTTACAAAATTAGTAACCTGTCCGTGTTTTCACATCTTATCAGGAAAATATTCATCATCCAGATTTTAACTCAGTTCACTTCAGAAAATGCTGCAGTGTTCAAGGGAAGGTTGTCAAGATACAATCCAATCTCTAATCTACTTCTCCAGTAGTTGTCCTTCTAACACTGATCATCTGAAATACGTCCCCTCTGACAAACTGAAAGTGATTACTCAAGCCTATGTAGGTCAAATCCCATAATTCAAACGTGGACTCCTTCTAACCCTCTTTATCACATTGGAAAGATTAAGTCCAACATCTAAACAGAAAGTCGATCCTAAGTCTTTCCAATAGTAACATAACTCCTAGTCCCCTACCAACTGGACATTCACTTCCACTACATTCAGACTGGATTTGATTGACCTAGCAAAAAGGTAGCACCAGGTTGGTCCTTAGGCGACTTTTGACATCAGCACCTACGAGCATCATGTACTGCGGCTCCAGGTCTATTCACATCACTTGTTCCCCCTCTTAACTTCTTCAAGAACACAAAGAATAACACCCCCAAAAGGTGGCTGGCTTCTTTAAATGCATGGCCACAATTACTACTATTCCTGAAACCCTCACTTCTCAGAGAAAGAGAAAAAAACATTTAAGGAGAATATCAAATCTCCGCGAAAAATGAAAAGGGGATTGCGTCTCTGAAAGAGAAGAGCTCAACGGATCGGAGCGCGCGTGACTGACATTCTCGTGGTCCATGTGGCGGAGCAGCTTGATCTCGCGGAGCGTCCGCTTGGCGTCGATCTTGTTGTCGAAGGCGTTGGCGATCTTCTTGATAGCCACCTGCTCCCCCGTCTCCGAGTTGAGCGCCGAGCTGCCAAAAAAAGGCGCAAATCAAACACACGCCCGCGCGTGTCACGCACGAATCAGATGGGGGAGCGAGCCGGCCAGGCGGACCAGACGATGCCGTAGGCGCCCTTGCCGATGGGGAGGACGGGGGGCTTGAACTTGACGGTGACCTCGAACACGTTGCCGAAGATGTTGTACTGGATGAACCTCCCGCCGTGGCTGAGCGTGGCCTGGATGTTCTCCATCATCCCCGCCGGCGCCGGCGCGGCCGGCTGCTGGCCACCCGCACCCGCCCCGGCCCCAGCCCCCGCGCCGGCGTCCGCCATCTCCGTGTCCGTCGGCTGCGCCCCGCCGTCCATCGCCACGAGCGGATTCGGATTTGGATCGCGAGGGGAAGGGAAAGTGTGCGTGAGAGTGGTGGAATTCGTTGCGAGATTTGGTCACTTTCCACTTTTCTAGGGCTCCCTTCTTTTCTGGTTTTTTTTTCTTTTCGGTTAGAATTTTCCGGAGACCGAAATAAATACACGGTTTCTTCAGATAACCTCAGAAACCCACTTCTTTTAACAGTTTTTTAAGTTTAAAATTATATAGGCGGTGGTGGTGTGATTAGTCTCCTTGCTCCTGCACGGTTTCGGGTGGATTTGCCTAGGTCAGGGGGCACCTAGCAATAATAGCAGCCTGTTTTGAGTTGTAATGATTGATGACGTGCGAGGGTGACAAGGACACGAGGAACTGAAGTAGAGTAAAAGTACAGCGCATTTAACGTTGTTTGTGTTGGTACTTATAAAATTAGCTATATATATATATTGTATTTATAGAAATAGTATTTTTACTGTCTGGTCAGTGGACGACAGCGTGGAGGAAATGACGTGTGAGCACCTACCGCTCTGTGAGCAGACGGGAGGCACCTGTCGCCTTTCCACCAGACAGCAGGGCCGCCCGTACACAGGACGGCAGGTGATTAAGCCATGGTTAAGCCGCTTAATCACCTGTCGTCCTGTGGGCAACTGCATCACTACCTAAATTTGTAATTTTATATCATATTTGTTCAAATTTTTAAATATAGCAAATGAGGTCGAAAAATTATGAAATTTTATACACAGACTTCTGACACAACGTATATTATGTAATTTTTTTTACAGTTTTATCCCCTCTGAATATTGATCAAAAATTCGTACGATCTTGATATTTGTAGGAATTGTTACATATAGCAAACAAACTCTAAAAATTATAAAATTTTATGTGGAGCCTCCTAACACAGTCAACCTAATTGTGTATTTTTTTTGGAAATTTTATGTGCTCCAAATTTGCTATGTTAATTCGTGATAATTTAATTGTAATTAGCGATATGCGGCCCCTTGACATCCCTCCTCGCATATCACGGTAGAGCTTCCCGATACATCGTGGTACATTGTGTAATTTTTTTTATAATTTTTAAGGTATTTTATACCTTTAAAAATTCTTAGAACGACGTATAATTAACCAGGCAATTAAGCAGTTGTACTTCGCTCCAATAATTTTTAGAGGTAGCAAATTGTCGTGAAAAATTAAAAAATTTTCACGCTTTTTTTTGTGGAGCTTCCTTCTGTAGTGTGCTACGTTGTGTAATTTTTACGTAATTGTTTGCACCACTTTGCTACCTTAAAAAATTATTTGAGTGGTACGTAATTAAATGAGTGATTAAGCACAAATGGCTGGGGCTAATGGCCAGACTTCTGGCCAACATGAGGGTATTGCAGCAACAATACCGATATGCCAAGTTCACGAAGTACTCCAAGCTTATCTATACCCTGCTAGAAGCAGAGAAACATGATAAACTCCTGATGCAAAACCATCATGTACGTCCCATTGGGACAATGATTGTGCCTAAAGCGCACACTAATGCTCAACAAGCTAGCAATAGCCATGGTCGTGAAAAGGACCCAAAGCAAAATAGGGGAAGTGGAAGAAGATCAGAGTGCAAAAGGGTAAGCCCTAGGGTAAAAGTAAAGGTAAAGGAAAGTCTTAGAAGAAGACTCAAGCAGCAAGACTGCTTATCCACCACAGCTTGCACTGACCATTGGATGTGCACCTACCACACCCCAAAGCATTTGGTGGACCTTTGCATGCAATCAATTGGTACAGTCAAAAACACCTAGGGGAGCAAGGTCGAGGCACACTTTGTTACTCAGTCTGTGCTAGCCAGGACATCAAGAAGATCGATGACATGGTTCTTGACACTGTGGTTGGGGACAAGGATGCCTCCATAGAGCATGATGACCTTCTTGGGACCAGCTCATCTAGCTCCACAAGGACAACCAAGATCTACATGGAGACTTGCAGTAGTCTCCTAGCTACACTTTCTGTTGCTCGTCGATGTCGCATTTCCTTCATTAGTTTACTTATCGGTTTAGATTAAGTTCTTGATGAACATTTACTTAGGCTGAACACTTAGCATTTATAATCCTTGTAAGTCTCATGATAATGCATGACGCATCTACACATATAATATGCTAAGAGCATTCTGTAACTTCTTATCCATATAGTGATTTCACCGATTGTGCGTCCATGATTTTTTTCTGTAAGGGTTTCTTACATGAAAGTTTTTACCGAGGCAACGGTGCAATACAACCTGCGGATGCAATATACTCTTTTCTCCATCTCTTTTTCACTGAGTTTTTGGAAGGAGTTTTTGCTAAAGCATGTGCATAATGCAGTATTCGCCTAAGGGGAGTGTTATGAAACCCTTAGGTTAAAAGCTTTTGTAGTCAAATACCTAAACTATCCCTCATACACTTTAGTCTATAAGTAAGACTCTGCCTTGTACAAGAGATGATTGATTGCTAATAAAGAAATCAGTCCCAACATAATTTGTCTTCTGTTGTCTCTATTGTGTGTGATTGGCTTGATGATATCTGCAAAGACTATGATTATTTAATATTTACATAGTCATAGCCCAATTGCAGCCAACTATTCCATGGTGGTGTGAATGTGTGATGGAGGCCGGTTTTCTTTTGAGTTTTGGTTTTTGTCTTCTTCTCATTCATTTTCTTCCAAGTAGCTATTCACCGATTCTTAATAATTTCTTCTAAAAGATTCAGAAAGAAAGGATGGTGTTAGTTTATTGGGTGGAAGTAAACAAAGGTAGTTAGAAAGGATGGTGTTAGTTTATTGGGTGGAAGTAAATAAAGGTAGAGTTGCGTTTCTCATTTGATCGGGCCCTTGCCTGCGACGTTTACTGCATGATTCAATTGTCAATGCACGTGTAGGCACAACTCTTTACACATGGCCAATCTTACCAGCATGGTCCAAGGCATTGGTTGATGAATATGACAAATTGTAAGAGGTCCAGAGCTTTCTGGAACTAGTATCCTAATTGCGTGTTGGGTGAGTTGTATGGAAGAAGTTAGAACTGAAAATGATCTAACTCACGAGGAACATCCTCAAGATCCAATGAATCTGATTTGTATATGCAGAAGCTTTTGTCGGATATGCTGTGGAATAGCGATAAGGAGAAGACATCATCGAGCAATTGATACATGTGATTGTTATTAGAGATATCTAGGAATCAATGCAACAACTAACCAGTACAGTGGGCTAAACTATAATTCGAACGAAGAACATCGAACCGAGTAACAGCTTTCCAGCTAAATTCTGGAAACACGGTTATTTCAGCGATTCCAGTGAGTGCCTGGTAAACAGAAATAGTGCCGGTGAGGCGGCAAACTGAAACCTCAGCCGAGAGCAAGAGATATCAAACCCCAGCAAACTTTGTCAAGACACAGAGAGTTATCTAGGGTAATTGTTGAGCCCTGATGGTCCCAACAAAATTTGTCGAAACAGACCAGATTCTTTTGTTGAAAATTCAGGAAACCAAGTGGTTTTGAACCGAAAGGATGCGAGAGCCAGCCTGCTCAGGCTTCAGCACATCTTCTTGCATAAGAACAGCATTTACAGTAAGTAGTAGTGACTAGTAACACCCCCTCGACAAGCAACAAACTTTTTAAACCAATTGCTCAGCCCACCAATGGCACAAACTACCGAACATAAATAAATGTGATTCCATCTTTTCCTACTGATTTCCTTACAAACAAGAGATTTATTATTGGTACACTTGAACAATAGCTCAAATCAAACCAAGAATTTGCTAATTGATTTGTGATTATATAACACGTTGTTATAGGTTAAAATTTAACCATATGTTCATAGTAAAAAGAAGACTAAAAAAGGAGAGGCAGAGCATGATGTAGATTTTAAGTAGATCGTATGATGTATTCATGTATGACAAAGTCGTGAAGTAATTACTTTAGACTGTCCTAAGAAAATGCTGCATTAGAAAACTTGTAGTTTAAGACATAATGATACATATACAGGTAGTACTTACCAGAAGCAGATCTGGTCAACAGATCCGCTTGGAATGTGAGATGCAACGAATGGTCCTGGGAAACTGCAGCCAAACTGATGCTGCGAACTAAGTGCAATGAACCCGTTAAACTGCCCATTCCAGCTTGTTCCACCAGGACCTGCTTTTTGTTGTTTGACTGCCCTTCATGAAGATAGATTTTGAATGACTGTACAACGGGCTTGGTGACTGTAGCCCCGCTCGGTTAGGCTGAAAAGCTATGGTTTATGATTGAAATTGCACTGTAACAGCTGAAATTTCACTGTAGCTGAAGGTGATTTATTTGACGTAATTAAATTTTAAAAAATTTAAAAATAGAAAAATATGCTAGCTCATCACGGACAACACAAACGAATACGAGAAAAAGAACTGGTAAAAAAGCTAAAAAAGCCAAAAGTTCAGACAAAGACGAAATTTATAAATAGTGAAAATATATAAGATAATCACATATTATGGTCTAACAAATAAAAAGTAGAGTTTATGCTAAAAGCGGTTAGTACCCTGGATTTCAAGTTCAAGGAAACGTCCAATCTGGGTTATTATTCCATCCCTTGGTCGCATATTGCTAGCCTCAGGAGAAGGAGACACTATTTGACAACCCTGCTGCAGAATTTGGATGAAAAAGGCTTTGGAGAACTTTAGCGTCCTGGCGGCTGCTAATACCACCAAAAGGAAATATTAAGCTGTCCAATAACTCTCCTCTAGAATCTGTCCAGATGCATACTGACCATCGCCAGTCCTCAGTCCAACCATGAAAGCAATGAAGGCTTGTTGCTGCGTCACTCTCAGACCCTTCGAGTAGAGGACTCGCTCCACTATGTGTTTGGTTGAAGGGATGATGTGTTTGGTTGGAGGGATGAGGTAAAATGTGATGGGATGGGGATGGGATGAGATAGTTCCACAAAAAAAGTGGAACCACATGGTCCAGCATCTAAGAAGAATATTCTCTAAATTTGCACAGGCTCATCCCACTTTAGACCATTCCATCCCACCTCATCCCTCCAACCAAACACACAGATAAGTTTAGTCAAAGGAACCATCCCATCCCACCTCATCCCTCCAACCAAACACATCCTATCAGAGCCACCTCCTGAAACTGAACTGTAAACACCGCTACCACTTCCATCCACTCCAGATTTTGAGGATTCCATGACAGCACTATAATCAACAGACCCAGACTCTGCTAGTATGAAAAGTGGCTCAAATGTGGTGTTCAGTTGGGCTGAATTTTTGTGGTTTATTTGACATAATTAAATTTAAAAAATTAAAAATAGAAAAAATGGGTTAGCCCAGCATGTATAATATAAATACGAAAAAAGAACCGGCGAAAAAGCTCCAAAAAATCCAAAAAGTCAAAAAAAGATGAAATTTAGGAATAGTGAAAAAATAAGCAAAAAGTCAGAGGCCCAAGTCCAAACGAACAGGCCTAAATCAGGGGGCTTACTTGGGCATGGTAATTGTAGAGGAAGCTCAAGTTAATGATAGCCTTTTGTTGCTGAGGTAGTCGAGAGCAAGGTGACCATGGTCATAGCCGTGGAGGAGGGAGTCATGTCGAGGTAGCTCGTATCGAGGTCGTCGCTATGATCAGGATAGTGGAGTTGATGCAGACGAGGTCGTGGCCGAGGTGCATACGACCATCGACCACGTTGGTCTATCTACCATGGTCAACTTCCCGTGGTCGACCGACTATGGTCGTTCTGTCATTGTCGAGGCCGGTCGACCTGCTGTGGTCGACCTACCGTGATCGTTATCGAAGATGAGAGAAAGGAGCAACGAGGCGGTGGAGTTGGGGAGCCACGCCGATGGAGGGAGAAGGTGAGGAAAGGAGGGCGGTGTGGTCGACCTGCCGAGTAGGAGAAGATGTTGGCGGAACAGCTGGCGTCACTGGCGGCAGAGAAGAAGATGCCAGCGGAACAGCTGGCATCATCGGCGATAGAGGGGAAGGTGCCGAAGAGCAAGCCGGTAGGTGCGGGACACCGGCGCGGTGGGAAAGGCAACACCTTGTAAGCGTAGATGAAGAAGTAGAAGCAAATCATTGATAATTGGGGGCGACGGCGACTGGGGCCGAAAGGAGGGGCCGCTCGTTGGGGAGCTCAGATCTAGGGCCATGGGGTTCAGATCTAGTCGGGTCCAGACCCAGTGTGGAGCTCCACAGCGCTGGAGCTAACAGAGACAAGCGGCGGAGAGAGCCGGCTCTAGATCCTGGCGGAGAAAGACCTGATCAGCGTTGACGAAGACGGTGGCATCGACGATGGCAATCATGACCACGGGCAACGACACTGCAGCCCGAAGGGGCGATGCAGTGGTAGCCCGTGCATGTCGATGGCATGACCACAAGTGCGGGCTCCTGGTGGCGCGACGGTTCATGCTCGCAAACGATGGGCGGCGATAATGATCCAATGTGATGATGACGGTAGACTGGACTCTCGGAAGGCCACGGTGGGAGGGCCGTGTAGACGAGCGTGCTGCGTAACGCCACAACATCATTGGAGGAGAGGAGGCGCCGGAGAGGTTGAAGCCAAGGCGGTGAAGTCTGGAGTTGAGGAACATCGACAGGTCGACAGAGTAACATAAACCGATCTATGATTAGAAAAAGTAAAGAAAATTTGATCTGAAGATGACCGGGGAAACTCTAATTGGTAGCCAATCGAATGATCGATGACACGACTTAAACTACGGGTTGCGCCAAGTGGCTCCTCCAACAAATCCTCCCTGATAAACTCCTCTTCCTCCTCCAATGTCTGCACCATATCACCACCACTTCATTGATTCACTCCCCTCTCACACATTCCTTCTTTGTGTGCAAATACACTAAAAAAACCCATAAATTTTAAGGTTAAATCCATGTGAATCCTAGGGGCAGAGGGGAGCACCCCATGAGCCTCAAAAGCTCAACCCTAAAGGCGACGTTGTTGACCTCTTTGATGAGTTCATCGTTGTGGTGTTTTGGTCTCTTTGACTATGAGTAACAGCCAGATGATGAGGCACCCAGATCGGCCTCGCGCCATCAGATCTAGGCATACCGACAACAAGGCAATGGGATAACCTCTTCCTTCGGCAAGCTCTACTACTCATCACCATCTGTGTGCCTTTCGTGCCTCCTTCTGCATGGCTTTTTTTTGTTGCAGATGTTTCTTGAATTTGTTACAGCATCCTTTGTATTTTGTTGAAGAAAGTATTTTTAATTGTTGCATTATTTTTTCTGAAATAACTGTAAATCTGAGGAGGTGTTTATCTTTTACTTGTTGCAGCAGTCTCTTTTTATTATTGCAGTGTCATATTTTGCTTGTTGCAGGTTGTTGAACATAATTTTTTTAGTAGTTTTTTCGATTTATTGTATGAATAGATTTTGTTTGTGAAAGAACCCCACGTCATTTATTTTAAGAGAAGTTTTAATATATTGCAATAATTTATAGTTGATTGTTGCAGAATGACCATTTATTTTGACGTAATAATTCTTGCTATTTTGTTTGTTGCAAGATAAATTTTTTGTCACATCAATTAATTTTTATTACTCGCAATGTTACAGAATATTGTGCCGTTTTGAGGAGTGTACGATAGAAACACTCTCATTGTATGTCCGAGCGCTAGCAGCATCTGAAAATAAATTATACGTTTATGCATCAACAAATCTACCACCCACTTAAAGCCAACAAAGACTTAAAGAGGATAGGGAAGGGGCCCAGCCGCAAAACGGGAAAACAAAAGCCCGATTGGCCCAAAACAGCCGGCCCAAACAATTATTTCAACGGACCAAGACTGTTAACACACAAATTACGGACAAACTGGCCCGTTGCTTCTTAACCCACTCTACAAGCGTAGACCAGCCCATCACAAGCCGTTCCTGTCCTCTTAATATCGACAGGCAAATAATAATTTTTTTTCAACGAAGAACTGGTACACACAGGCGACAAATTGGCGCACTGTGCACAACAAACATAGTCGCACGGGGTCACCAGTGACCATTTCCACACAGGCAGCCAATCTTACACTGGAAACGTGAAGGAACGGCCGTCCTTGTCCTTTTATGCAGAATACTGCTACTAGTAGTATTAAAGTCCAGCATTTACTTAGGTCTCACTTCAAATGATTTATGTTTTTTTTATTATTTTTCTGGTTTTTTAGTTTTTTTCTCTTATTTCTTTATATTATCTTAATATTTTTATATCTAATTACACAGAATAAGCCAACAGTAGTTACAGTATAAAATAAGTCATAAGATCCGGCTTATAAACCACTTAGAGCATAAACTCTGTCATCATCTAATAACTGTACACTTAACCAAAACAAAGTTATAAACTACCCCAAAATCCAACCTGCATCTCTGAACCACTCAGCCACCGGCGGCTGCTGCTCATGTCATGCGCGGAAACGAGAAAAGTTGACGCCAAAACTTCGGTCGCACGCATCCCGTCCTACTCACAAAGCCGGCGCCGTTTGGTAGTTAAGGGTAGTCCCAGTGCAGAAACTACTTAAATAGTTTCTATCTATTCTATGTCATATAAACACTACTTTAGACACTATTGTCTTCAATGCACCATGTCTATTTATAACCCAAGCAATTAATTAAGCATCAAAATCTCTCTCTCCTCTCCACCAATCATAATTTTTCTCCATCTATCATGAAGATACCACTATCTCTCCAATGAAAATTTGGTAGTGTCTATTACATTGGTTTTCTCATAGAAACTAGGTCTTGCATGAGACCCAGTTTCTTCCTCTTTTTCTTCTCTCTCTTATTTAATATAGCGTCATATCATCTAAAACTCCTACATGGCAATCTAATTAATGCCATAGACACTATCCTACGTGGAGGCGTGGAGCACTGGGACTGCCCTAAGAGCAGCTAATCCCTTCCTCGGTTCCTTACAAAAATCCTAATCAGACAGCGCTGCAGAGCGATTGCTTGCCGAATTCTCACTCTCATCGCTTGCTGCAATCTGCTGCAACATCCGTTGATCCAAATTAATGGACATATTTATATTGGTTATAACTGATAATTTTTTAATATAGCTGATAATTTTTAACATGATTCTCTGTCTTATTGTTGAAACAAAAAGAAAGCGTGGCGAGGAAACTGCCTCGGAAACGTGTGTTTTATGTTGGCCGATGCATGAACGGGTCTACAATGGTGTACTACTATGCTGTGGACAGTGAGCGGTCCCACCTGGCAGTGACAGGGAAGGCCGGGAAGAACGAGGAGAATGGATGGCTAGGGCACGCTCGTTTGGGCTTGGTCTTCTAACTTCCGGTTTATTTTTCGCTCTTCTTAAATTTCATTTTTTCTGACTTTTCAGATTTTTTGAGCTTTTTGGCTGGTTCATTTTTTCTGTATTCGTTTGCATTACACGTGCTGGGCTAACCTATAATTTAATTGTGCCAAATAAGCCACAATCAGCTACAATATAATTTCAGCCAGTTATAATAAAATTTCAATTATAAGCTATAAAAAATCAGCCTAATCGAGCACTACCTAGGTTGGAGGGGAGGAGGAAGTGAATTAGCAAAGTTTGAGAAGCAGAGAGAGAGAGAGAAAGGGAGATTATGGTGGTGATCGGTTCGGCTGAAAAGCTCACGACTTATGGCTGAAAACACTGTAGCTGGCTGAAAAAAGCACTGTAGCTGACAGAGGCTTATTTAGCATAATTAAATTTAAAAAATTTAAAAATATAAAAAATATGTTAGCCTATTACGTATAATACAAACAAATATGGGGAAAAAAGAACCGGCAAAAAAGCTCAACAAAAGCCAAAAGTTCAGAAAAAGACGAAATTTGTGAATAGTGAAAAATAAGACAAAAGTCAGAAGTCGAAGTCGAGTTGATTAGTGCCATATAGGGGGTGTTTGGGACTGCTCCACAAACTCTGCTCCGCAAACTCTACCGTGGAGCAGCTCCACAAAAAACTGGAGTTTGTGAAGTACCTCTTTAGGTGCTCTCACAACTCCACCTTTTTTCCTCGAACAGGATGCGTGGAGCTGAAACCGTTTGGCTAAAAAATGTGGAGCGGAGCTGAAAAACGTGGAGCGGAGCAGTCCCAAACACCCCCATAAGTGAGGGAACGTAATCCACCGGATTAGTGGAAGAGAAGAGGAGAGAGGGTCCGAGCGGGGGGCGTGGAAGAATCTGCTTTGAGCCGTGCACGTGCGTGCGTGCGGTTCTGGCAACGGCGCAGACGTAGTAGTAGTAGTAGAGAGAGAGCGTTTCGTGAGAAATCCTTCTACTGCCTTCTCTTCTGTCGTGTTCGTCTTCCTCGCCGCGACGCCGCCGCTTGTGGGTAAGGGCGTGGGTGGGTGCGGTGGTTGAGGCTTAGTGGAGGAGTCGGGGAGCGCGTTGGGTTGTTGGGGGGATGGGGAACCGGGTGGGGGGCAGGCGGCGGCGGCCGGCGGTGGAGGAGCGGTGCACGCGGCCGCAGGGGCTGTACCCGCACCCGGACATCGACCTCAAGAAGCTGCGCCGCCTCATCCTCGAGGCCAAGCTCGCGCCCTGCTACCCCGGCTCCGACGACCCCCGCACCGACCTCGACGAGTGCCCCATCTGCTTCCTGGTCCGTTCCCTCCGCTCCACCGTTTCCTGTTCCTCTTGTTGCTGCCGTTCTGTTTCGCCTCCGATGGATCGATGGATGCGAAGATTTGATTATCGTTTCTCCATTGCGCTTGCAGTTTTATCCTAGCCTGAACCGGTCCAAGTGCTGCGCCAAGGGGATTTGCACGGGTGAGTTGAGGATGTATGCGTGCGTTCTTCATGCCGCCGTCTTCGGCTCTTGAATTTCTTGGTGCCTGACTTGTGCTTGCTCGTGCTTGCAGAGTGTTTCCTCCAGATGAAGTCGCCCACCTCGTGCCGGCCGACGCAGTATCCTAGCCCAAATTCTGATCAATTTTATCTACTCTAGATGATGTTGAGACTTGTTCTTCGTTTCTGGGGTTACAAGTCCACACACCGGCGGCGGCCGGCCTGTGATTCGGTTGTTCCTTAACCTGTAAGGTGTCCGTACTGCAAGACGGTGAGTTACGCGGTGGAGTACCGCGGCGTCAAGACCAAGGAGGAGAAGGGCATTGAACAGCTTGTGAGTGCCTGTGATACCATGATTTTGTTCAGTTCTGTCTGTCTGCTTTGGTTATTATTTTTGCCAATTGGGCGGCACTGCAAATTGTGGGTAGGAGGAGCAGAGGGTGATCGAGGCACAGATCAGGATGCGGCAGCAGGAGCTCAAAGACGATGCGGAGCGGATGAAGAAGGAGCAGACTGCTTCTTCGACCGATGCAATAACAACTGCACAAGTTGAATGTCGTGATACTGGTGGCACATCCACACCAGGTGTGTAGGTTGCTGTAGGTTATTTGTCTTTCTCTGTTGTTTCTTTTTTGTTGTACAGTTGCTGACCCTATCTGTTTTGTTGATAGCCGCAAGCAGTGCTCAAGCCAATGATGTGCTCTTATCTCAAGTACAGCATTCAGAGTTACTATTGAAGAATTCTGAACGCTTAAAGCAGATGCGGTTTGTACTGACTAACTCATTTGTGCCTTCTATTCTGTTGAAGCGGCATCATTATGGTTGAATCTATGCATTGGGGATTATTTGTGCTTTCTAGATTGAATTCTGTCGAAGTACCGTGATTACTGTTGCATACATGCATTGGGGATCAGGGACTGTAGGCAAAATAATTAGTCCTTGCCGTTCATTGGGAAATTTGATAGCTTACTGTATGTACTTTCTAATAGATGGTTGTGCATTCTCTCCTGCTATCAGGCATAACACAGTAGCAATTATTTGGCAATTAATAACACAGATCAGTTATATACTTATATGTTGTTGCCATGTTGGTTGTCAAAATAAGGTCCTGGTGGTACCATGTTGATGATATTGCTACCAGTTTAAGATCTTTGTTTCTTCTTGTCTATCAGTTTATTGAACATGTTGGAGATTCCCTTGAAATCTTGATCGTGCTACTCGACTTGAGGATAAATGGTTGTTGAGTGATCAATTTAATTCACCTAATGCTTGTTGCACCTTAGCTAAGCACTACATATATGTGTATTCTAAGTAATTATTTATTTCTGCTTTTGACTATTCTAGAAGACCTTCTGTTTAGTTGTACTAAAATAATTAATAATATGAGAATTGCTAACTACTATTCTTACAATGGAATCCATTACTAGGCAATACGGTTATCTGCCTATCCATCCTGAACTGCAAAAAAAGATGACTATTGTTGGTTTTGACTCACCTTTATCTGAGGCATTTATATGTGAGTTCTGTGGGAAGTTTCTTTATTGCCTCGGGAGACTTTTACAGGAAAGGTCTTGCCAGTGTGAATGCATCTATTTTAAGGATCATAGGTATATCTTGAAAAGAAGAACCGTGCTTTGTTCACCTGTTTCATAGACCCTATTTGATAAGAAAGTTTGACCGGTAAACATGTACAATTCGCAATTCGCAAAGCTTGTGGCCTCTGCAAAGTTTAAGAGTATTAATTTGTTTGCTGGTGATGTTTGATATCGAGAAATATTTTATTTGTTTTGACCATTTCTTTTGCATACTTTGGGTCTGCTCTGTCATTCGGAGGAGAGTAGAGTGCTAAGACATTTAAAGCATTGTTCTTGCCTTAGGAAGAACACAAACATAAGAAAAGATAGGCTAGTTCAAACAACCTGCTGCCATCCCCTTTTCCTCCCTTATTAACTATATCCTTTTTATTGTGGTATGGATATATCACAGCTGTTGGTATTGATTATTTACTGATGAATTCCTCAAAATGCAGGGACAACAATTTTGACATGGATCTTGAAGAAGTTATGCTTATGGAAGCAATTTGGCTTTCTATACAAGTATGTTAATATATTGCTGAACTCATTTATCAAAATAGTTCATATCTATAACTTGTTTATTTCAAAGAGCTCATCAATTAAGTTCCAAAAGGTCTATGCATAGATCAGTCATATTTTGTTGCCACATCACAAAAATGAGTTTGAATTTGTGTGTGTGTGGGGGGGGGGGGGGGGGGCGCAGTTTGTAAAGCATGATTGCTTCAGTAATGATGAACATTCCCATAATGGGTACATCTTTTGCTGTTTACCATCTTCCACATGATAGCTGCTTTTCATTTAATTATCGTATGTCCTATCATCAGCAACCAATTGGTTCAATATCCTTTTGAGTTATGTGCAAATTTACTTAGAAATTGCTTATTCACATAAACCTATATTTGGTTTTCATCACTTGTTATGCAAACTTGCATTTGTTGTCTTAAAAGTTATGCATACCCATCATTGTTACATTTGTGGGTAGATGGTTTCCATTAGTACAAGTGTACCTCTTTCCAAGGAAGAAAACACCATTAGACTTATGTAAACTCCATCGTAGACAGCTTGTGTAAATGGGGGAAGGACAGAACTACTCATCTTGTTAAAATTACCAGGTTAATTGTCCATTTATTATCTATGTTTGTTCGAACAGGATCAGGAAGCATTGGGAAATCCAGGCTGCGCCGATGCTGTCCCACCAATAATTCCTTTGAGATGTCATGATGGCTCTGTGACGGCTTCAGCTGAAGCAGCTTCTTCCAGTGGATTTGTTTGTGCGGTTGCAGCTTTGGCCGAGCAACAGCATGTGTATGGAGATTCTTCCAGTGCAGCTACTTGCCACACATCAGGATATGATACTCTCAGCAGGTCAGGCAGGTCTTTTACAGAGGATCTGAGCGTAGTTGGGAGCAGTTCTTCAGGCACCAAGGTCGAGGAACCATCGACCAGCAGAGCACGCCAAGCAAGAGAAGGTGCAGAGTATTCTAATGACCGGTGGTCAGAGGTGGCGGAGGCCAGTACCAGTTGTGCCGGCTCTGATGTTACAGTGGAGGCTGGAGCTGCCAATTTGGCTGCTTCAGATGGATCTAGCATTGGTTCAGGCAATATTCCTGATAGCTTTGAAGAACAGATGATGCTGGCCATAGCTCTTTCATTGGTTGATGCTCGGGCCAGGGCAAGTTCTCCAGGGTTAACATGGCGGTAGTCACTTTACCCCTTCTATTTATTTGTTTCAGTTGGTATTGTTTAGGTCCTTTTTTTCACATAAAACATAGGATTGGATCGGGGGCAGATAAAAAAAGGCTGGCTGTGGAGGTTGTGAATAGTGAGATAAATCTGCACATTTGCAGGCAGTGTTTGGCTAATGTTTCCCGCCCTCCCTTTCTTTTTCTTTTCTTTTTTGTTTCTTTAAGGCAGAAACTAGGTTCTGTCAGGCAGACCTTCTGCCCACATAAGTTGTGCCTTGATGTTGTTGTAGACTTGGTGTAAATACAGAAAGTGAACCACTTTTCATGCCCTGGGTGATTATCCTCAATGCTATGTAGACAATCTTACATGTATGCATATAATGAAATCAAGCAAACAGCTTAAACTCTTGCATTTGAAACACACTGTATATAAGTAGTCATTACTTCTGGTGAGGCATGCAAGCAGGATGCTCACATTCTTTGTCCATGCTTATTGCTGTGTCCTTTCCAGTATCATTTCCAGCATGCTCAACTGAATGCTCGGTTGGGTTGAAAAATTGTGGCTTATAGCTGAAATTATACTGTAGATGGTTGAAATTATACTGTAGCTGAAGGTGGCTTATTTGACGTAATTAAATTAAAAAAATTCAAAATAGAAAAAAATATGTTAGCTCATCACGAACAACGCAAACGAATACGAAAAAAGAACCGGTAAAAAAGCTCAAAAAAGCTAAAAGTTTAGAGAAAAAATGAAATTTATTAATAGTGAAAAATAAACCAGAAGTTCCGAAACCTAAAACTGAAGGTACTTCATCATCAAGGCTCCGCCCTCCGCTGGGATCAACCGTGGCGGAATCCTTACGGCCGCCACCTTGCTTCCTGTGGCAGCCGCCGCTGCAGGTACTGTCGTGGTGGAAGAAGATGCTGTACACGGTAAGCGAAGCGATCAACGCGAAGAGCGTCATGACGAAGAGCCCCCAGAAGTTCTCCGGGCTGAGGCGGTACAGGTCGCCGTCGGGCCCGTCCTTGGCTGTGGCCGAGCAGTTGTACGCGGACAGCCTCGCCGTCTCCAGCTTCTGGATGGTGCCGTTCTCGAACACCTACGAGATGTCGGCGAGCAGCGGCGACCCCTTGGGGAACACCTGAGACGACACACCCTATATAAGGTGGTGATCGGTTGGGCTGTGGCTTATGGCTTATTTCATTGTAGCTGGCTGAAATTGCACTGTAGTTGAAGGTGGCTTATTTGGTATAATTAAATTTAAAAAAATTTAAAAATAGAAAAAATGGGTTAGCCCATCACGTGTAATGCAAACAAATACAGGAAAAAAACCGGTCAAAAACTCAAAAAATCCAAAAAATCAGAAAAAGACAAAATTTAGGAATAGTGAAAAAATAAGTCAGAAGCCGAAGCCGAAACGATTGGGGCCTAAATGTGTCGGATCAATTAACTCTTGATCCGGACTAGGTTAGTCGCAGGTTTTTGGAGAGGGATTGATGCGACGCTTTCGAACCCGAGGCCGCCGACGTGGTACATGAGGCCGCTCGTTGCAGACTTGCAGCACTAGGCGAGGCTAGGCAGGGATGTACTCGTTCTCTGCAACTAATACTGCACTTACTGCTTGTGGCATGGCAGCTAGGTATATTAAGAGTGTTTCTCCTAGTTTCAGATAAACCAAAACAAGAGCACTTATGCGATACCTCTCAACATCCTCGAAGGTGTTGTTAGCCTCCTTCAACTACTCGAATCCCTCATGCTTTCTTAGAAGTTTAAAGAAAGGAAACCTTTCCCCCCCAACCGTGTGATGAAATGATTTAAAGCCACCATGCACCCCGGGCATGTCAGATAGTTGCCACACAAATACATCTACATTTGCTTAGAGGAAAGTGATGAGGGTGTCTTCCTATGTGGGGTCAGAAGTAACCCCGATGCGACATTCTTTGAAGACTCCTCTGGATTCAGAGGGACTTCTTTTACTTGCTCGTTCAGCTTCGGCGTAGCTTTAGGCTTCGAGTGCTTGGTCGAAAATTGTGCCTTGCTTGCTTCTCTAGTTAGTAACTGGTCGACCATCTCGAGAGACTTGCGATCGTGTGTAAGCACCATCTTTTTATCACAGCAGATTGTGATTACTCTTTTGGAACTTGGCATATTAAGACATTAATATGCATAGTGAGCAATAATCAAGAAACATGCTAGAGTTGTTCGTCCGAATATGGCGTTATATGTCGTGTCAAAATTGACCACGTCAAAGGAGATTTTCTCTGTCCTGAAATTGCTTGGGAAACCAAATGTTATAGGAAGAGAAACTTGACCAAATGGCTTAGCCAAAGACCCTAGTACGATCCCATGGAATGAGTATCGTACATGATTTATTCTGGTTCGAGGGACTTGCATCCTGTCTAGTGCACTTACAAATAAAATATTTAAAGAACTAAAACCATTGATCAACACTCGATTTACTTGACAATTGTTGATGGTGGGGCTCGACCATGATTGGAAACTGACCTAGTCGAGTCGAAGGGATCAGACAGTCACTTTTCTCAAAAGATATTGTGACTTTTGACCATTTAGGACGATAATTGACAAGGGGAGGGTCAATAAAGTTTAACTCTCATTCGACAACTTTATATTGTCGTTTTGACTCGTATGCTGGAGATCCTCCATAGGAATGCTCAATGGTGTGCTTTGGATCCTGGAACGGTATCTCCTCATCATTGTCCGATTGCTTTCGACCACTCGTTTGTTCTAGCTGTTTGAGTATAGGGAGTAGTTCTTTGCCTGAGTAGTAGTTCTCGAGTTTTCATTGGAAAACTTGGCAGTTGTGAAGGTCTTGTCCTTCCTTTTATGGAGAGGACACCACCTAGGCTTGTTGTTGTTCCGCACGGGGATTTTGCCCTTTCCCGGTCAAAGTATGGTTTGGGATTCTGTGGCTCCTTATCGCCCACGGTCAAGACCTCTTGGAAGTTTCGGCTTGAGGTTTTTGACATTTTGCCTTGTTCTTGGATTTCTTGACCTTTTCCTTTCTTTTGCTACCCTCGTCTACCTCTTTGGTACTTCGATTGGCTTGGTCGATGGTTTTGCTCAACTTGACTATTTTAGCGGCATTCGCATAACAATCAGCCATCTCGAAGAGCTCGGCAACTGTAGTTGGATGATTTAAGGCGATATCTTCTATGAACCTTCTATTGCGGACTCCCTGCTTAAATGCCATAATGATAGAAGCGTCAAAAACCTCCGGAATAGAATTACAAACCTGACTGAAACCAGGTGGTCGTAGTTTGGCTTAGTCGTAGGATGATCTATGACCACCAGGTGGTCGTAGGATAACTTACAATTATGTCATAGTCGTAGGAGAACGTACGACTATGAGATGGTCATAGAAAAGATTTACGACCAAGGAGTGGTCGTAGAAGAGTTTACGACTAATGAGTTGTCGTAGAAGAGTTTACGACTGTCTTGTGAAATCTCTCCCTTATAGATAAGTAGTATACTTAGGAGTATAATAATGTAAAAGTATCATTTACAGATAAATAACAATTTGATGATTGTTACATCCTCGTTAGACGTTTTTGACTTTTCAAAGTTAATAAGATGCCACTTTAATCACTAATTTTTGTTGTTATGTATTCGAAAAGATGTAAATATATAATATTATAAAAGTATCTTTTATGATAATTTACTAGTATCATTTTAATATATACAAATTTACATATTCCTTTATAGAGGAGGCAAACTACATATTCTAGACAATATTCTTTGGTCAAAACTAACATGGTTTGACTGCGTACGGCATTACTCGTTTTTTTACTCGAGGGATTATCGACCACCACTGTAGCGCTAGAATCTTTGGATTGTGATGCATCGTCGATTTATCATCCGACCAACGCGATTCGCCGGTCAAATATCTTAGTAAATGTATCAGCTTGAATTGTTGAAAGATTCAACATCAGTACCATGCTGATGATCCGTGGCTGCGCTAACTGTCAAGTGTGAACTGTATACTCGCTGCACACCTGATTCAATGCCTCTCAAGTCAGCTGAATCAAGTGATAAAGTCTATACTACCTGATAGCTACTGTGTGAAGGCTTGAAAAACTGTGCACTTTTTGTCTAAGGTGATAACAGCAAATGAACAGGACATTTTTTTTAGGAAAATTGACGAATGTAAGCCGTTGGTACGTGGAATACCCAAGAAAACAAGAGTTCTTCTCACACTATGGTTTATGACTTTCTTCGAATAAATAAATATAATAATTCTTTATCATTTTCTAAAACGACTTATTAGGATAATTTTTAAAACGGCTTATCGACATATATATGTTGCAAATCTGCAATCCTATTTATCCAAGTGTGACTACTAGTGATAATCATGCATGACACCAAGCACTGAAAAATAAGCTTATCCATTTGTTTGAAAAATTAGTTGAAAAATCTGATCTTTTGACTCTATTTGCCAGCCAAGTGATCCAACTGATGATACATAGCACTGAAAATACTTTTGTCTGTTGAACAATCAGGAAAACTAAAGAACTATATGCAGTCGTTTTCATTTCTGATGCTACTCCATATGTAGGGGTTCATTATTGAAGTTGTATCGACATAATTATATGCTATATATTTGGTAGAGCTTCCATGATTTTCAGAAATTAAACTAAACACATACACACAAGCAGATGTTTTTTTAGATCAAGAATACAACAAGGACATACTCATGCACACAATACTACGCACACACTCACGTGTGTGTGTCCAATGCTCACGCTTAAAACTAGATGGAGACCCAAGATCTTCGGGAGCGTGGGCACGCGCTTTGATCACTGAACACATTTACGTGCGCGTGTGTACTCATAGAGTTTATCATATGACCTTCCTCGTCATATAGATAGTATACACGTGTGCCCTTGCTTTTGCCCTTTTTCTTATGACTTTTGTTTCTGCTTGCAACACTTACTCCGGCCAATACTTGATCACCTGAGGATGAAGATTTCGATGGTTTTTTCAAGGACTTCGCCTCTAATAGATATGCAACTGCCTCATTAAAGTTAAGAGTGGTTTTTTTGTCAAGAATAATCATCACCAATTGCTCTATGATGGTGGTAGAAATGATGGCGGTATGACGACCTTATTGTTCTTCTCAATTTTCTCATCCATTGTCATAAGCTTGTTGGAGATATTGAGATGATCAAAGAACTACGTACCTTTCACCATATGCAACCTATATAGTTACTGCTTTAGCACCAACTGGTTTATCAGTGAGTTTGCCATATACAATTCTTCTAAGCCTTTCCATAATTTCTTCGAAGAATTTTCCTTGACACCGAATATTCTACCTCATCGAAGAGACATAGACGGATTGTACCGATAGCCTGCTGCTCCATCATCTTCTAGTCTTCATCGGGCGTCTTTTCTGGTTTATCCCCTTCAAGTGCATCAGTTAACTCTTGTTGGACAAGAATATTCTTCACCACATATTGGCATATTACCACACGTTGAAAATTTCTCTACTTGATTCCATATCGTCGATATCGATTTTGATTTTGTGCCACCTAACGCTTTATTCCACGGCGAGAGAGAGAAGATTTGGGGAAGCAGACCACGAAATTCTTAAGTACAATATTAAAAGAGTACAAGAGATTATCGTTCTCTCACAACCTTCTTAAATATTTTAGAACATTCAGATCTTTGCCCTATAGAATAACCTAGTGCTAAAGAATAACCTAGTATCTAATCATCTCATGCACTTCTACCTTTTGATGAGTGACTTCTTTGCTTAGAGCAAGTACAATAATGCTGACTAGGTCGCCTCTAGCGAAATCCACGTCAACACAATCCTATGTGGAAGAGAGAGAAAAGAGGAGAGAGAGGTAAGCTGCCCCTTATATAAGAGGTAACCTCTAGCACATCATACGAGGAGCAAGAGGCAAGCTGCCCCTCATGCAAGAGGTGACCTCTGATATATTTATGCAAGTATTAAATGTTTGAATGTTTTAGTAGAGGTAATCTCTACTCAACTTATTGTATTAGCTACCTCCACATGAGCCACTTGTACTCTTTTTGCTTATGTGGCTAGTCCTAGAGGTGGCAGCCACCTCTTCTATTAAACTTGCTCTTAGTTGCTTGAGTTATCCACAACCACCCCTCATGGCTTTATATAGTCTCTCTAGCTCTCCTTCAAAGTGGAGTAGAAATCATACTTAAAAAATTACGAATTCTAATTCTATTATGGTTCATCTATAACTCCTTGTAGCCCATTTTTTCAAATTAAAAAACTACCACATCACCGTAGTCGACAAAGTGCAGAGACGGGATACCCACTATGGAGTGAGTATATTGCCGTTCCTGCACCACAAACTGATTCCACGACCGTGACATAGGAAAGTAGGTGCTGCATTTCTCGTGGATTCTCTCTACTAAGGCTAGTTGGGCTGAAAAATAGTAGTTTATGGCTGAAATTACACTGTAGCTGACAAAAATTATACTGTAGCTGAGGGTGACTTATTTGGCGTAATCAAATTTAAAAATAGAAAAAATATGTTAGCTCATCACGGACAATGCAAACAAATACGGGAATAAAGAATCGGCGAAAAATCTCAAAAAAGTCAAAAATTCAGAAAAAGACAAAATTTATGAATAGTGAAAAATAAGCTAGAAGCCAAAAGCTCAAGTCAAAATGAGCGAGAAAATTCTGCACTTGAGAGAGAGAGCGCGCGCGCTTCATCATGCCAAGTAAGAACTGTGTACATGATTTTGACGGTTCTTTTTTTTTTGCGATCAATGCAAGGTTCTGTTCTGGTCTGACTAGACACTACTACAGAAAGCCTAATAGTAGACGCCTCATCACAGACGGTTTTGTGAAACCGTCTCTAATGAGCACTATTACAGACGGTTGTAATTTGGAGGACGTCTGTGGTATTTGTGGCGGGAAAATGGATTATCACAGACGGTTATTAACTATGAACTGTCTGTGATACGTTTGTATCACAGACGGTCTGTATTAAAAACCGTCTGTGATAATCCCAGATTATCACAGACGATTTTTAAATAAAAACCGTCTGTGATAACCTTGTTATCACAGACGGTTAATAATTAAAAACCGTCTGTGATAATTCACAGACGGTTTTTTTTATTAAAAACCATCTGTGATAATGTCAGTAGGCATTTATTGCGCTGCTCAGACCGCATCTGTCTTCATTTCGATCCAGATCTAGCCACTGCTGCGCACTTTTTCACTCGGGAGGAAGCTAGGCGATTTCAGGCCTTGTTAATTTGGTGGGAAGAGGCAGAGATTGAGCTTTGAAGATTCATACTTTGCTGGTTGTTCTAGATATGGTTAGTAATGCAATTTATTTTTTCTTTAATTGCATTACAATTTAGTTCTAAGTAATCCATGAGTGGTTATTGAAGATGGTTAATTTGCAAAATTGTTGGTTATATAATAGCTGTTGTGTTTGTAATATGAATCTAGCAAATAAAGTCTCAATATAATAAATGTGGCCGGTATATATGTAGTTATAATTAGTTAATCTAGATTTTAATACTAAGTTGTTATATATGTACGTAACGTAGGACCGAAGCTGGATGTATGCCGCGAGCCGTGTGAGTGAAGAGTACATTAATGGCGTTTCTGCTTTTATAAGAGCTGCCGAGGAGGATATGTTGAATAAGGGGGCGATATATATGTGCTGTCCATGCACTGACTGCAAGAATGTGAAGATGTTTAAGAACCGAGGGCAAATTGAATCGCACTTGATTCGGAGGGGTTTCAAAAAGGATTATACGTGTTGGACCAGTCATGGCGAAGTGAATGATCATATGCCGCCGGATGACATCGCCGGTGAAGTGAATGATATGCCTCTGGATGACATCGCCTGTGAACTGAATGACATGCCGCCGGCTGATGTCGATTGTGGGTCGGATTCGGATAGGTTGCACGATGATAATCTGGATCAGATGCTTCGCGGTCTTGAAGAGAACTATGATGAGAGAGAGTATGTTAAATTCCGTGGCTTGATGGAGGACTCAGAGAAACCTTTGTACACGGGATGCAAGTACACGAGGTTGTCGGCCGTGCTTGAACTGTTGAAATTGAAGGCAAGCAACGGTTGGTCGGACAAGAGTTTCACGGCGCTGCTAGGTCTTTTAGCGGACATGCTTCCGGAGGGAAATGAGTTGCCTAAAACCACGTATAAAGCCAAGAAGGTTCTTTGTCCGTTGGGAATGGAAGTAGAAAGAATACATGCATGCCCGAACGATTGTATCCTCTACCGTAAAGAGTATGCAAACATGCATGTATGTCCGGTGTGCAACGCATCCCGATACAAACGTAACAATCAATCAGTTGATGGCGAGGGAACAGAGGCGAAGAAAGGACCTCCTGCTAAGGTGACATGGTATTTTCCTATAATTCCCCGTTTGAAAAGGTTTTTGCAAATCCAAAGGAGGCAAAACTACTGCGTTGGCACTCGGAGGAGCACAAGAAGGATGGAATGATAAGACACCTTGCTGATTCCGCGCAGTGGAGAAACATCGATAGGAGTTTTGCAGAGTTCGGTGCAGAACCAAGGAATATAAGGTTTGGACTGAGTACAGATGGAATGAATCCTTTCAGTAGCATGAGCAGCCGACATAGCACATGGCCCGTGACTCTCTGCATCTATAACCTTCCTCATTGGTTGTGTATGAAGCGAAAGTATATTTTGCTATCGATACTTATCCAAGGGCCAAAACAACCTGGGAATGATATCGATGTGTTCCTAGCACCGTTGGTGGAAGATCTAAAAGTAATGTGGAACGAAGGGGTACAGGTATGGGATGCGTACAAACGAGAGAACTTCACTCTGCGCTCCTTATTGTTCTGCACCATAAATGATTATCCTGCCCTTGGTAACCTATCGGGCCATAGTACAAAAGGTGCCAAAGCTTGTACTCACTGTTTAGATGGTACCGAGAGTGTGTGGCTGAGACACTCACGCAAAACCGTCTACATGCGTCACCGCCGGTTCCTTCGGAGGGCTCACCCATACCGCAAGATGAAGAAACAATTTGACGGAGAGAAGGAAGATGGTTCAGCTCCAAGGCATTTAAGGGGACGCGAGGTTTATGATATGGTTAAGGATTTAGATGTTGTCCTCGGAAAGGGACGTAAATTGAGGGCTCATGAGAAGAACACCTGGAAGAAGAGATCAATATTTTGGGACTTACCTTATTGGGAGTACCTAGATATTCGGCACTGCATCGACGTCATGCACGTAGAAAAGAATGTGTGCGACAGCTTGATTGGTCTCTTACTGAACATCCGTGATAAAACAAAGGACGGTGTCAACGCACGGCTTGACTTGGCTGACATGGACATCAGGCCTGAGTTAGCACCGACAAGCACTGATAATGGACGAACGTACCTTCCCCCTGCGTGTTACACTCTGTCCAAGGCTGAGAAAACAGAACTGTGCCAGTGCTTGCATGGTGTGAAAGTTCCGTCTGGTTACTCCGGCAACGTGAAGAAACTTGTTTCGATGCAAGATTTGAAGTTAAATGGCATGAAGTCTCATGATTGTCATGTGCTGATGACACAGATGCTCCCTATTGCAATTAGAAATATTTTGCCGATCAAAGTCCGAGAGACAATCATGAGGCTATGTTATTTCTTTAACACAATTGCTCAGAAGGTCATCGATCCCAAAGGACTAGATGCTATGCAGGACGAGGTGGTGATGACTCTATGTCACCTTGAAATGTATTTCCCTCCTTCGTTTTTCGATATCATGGTCCATCTCATTGTTCACGTTGTGTGGGAGATAAAAATGTGCGGGCCCGTATTCCTACGCAGCATGTACCCATTTGAGAGGTTCATGGGAATTCTCAAGTCCTACGTACGGAATCGTTCTCGGCCGGAGGGCAGCATCGTCGAAGGTTATGCAAGCGAAGAGGTGATTGAGTTTTGTGTCGATTATATGGCTCAGATTCAACCGATAGGTGTCCCTCAATCTCGTCATGAAGGGAGGCTGAAGGGTCTCGGAACTATCGGAAGGAAAGCAATCACTCCAGATATGGACACGTATACTCAAGCCCATTTCACGGTGTTGCAACACATGACTGAAGTGGCGCCTTATGTGGACCAGCACAAGGATGTGCTTCGGCAACAGAATCCAGAGCGGCCAGATGTTTGGATCATGAGGCAACACAACCGTTGGTTCAACCAATGGTTGAAGGAGCAAATTGCTAGGAGCTCGCCGAGTGAGACGCTGAGATGGTTGGCAAAAGGCCGACATTTACAGTTGTGACATGGCAAGGATATGACATAAATGGGTACACATTCTATACGCAGTCTCAGGATGTCAAGAGCACTAACCAGAACAGCGGAGTCCGCATAGATGCATTCAGTACCGATGGGTCGAGAAACTCGTACTATGGCTTAATAGAAGAGATTTGGGAGCTCGACTATGTGGTTTTCAAGATCCCCTTATTTCGCTGCCGTTGGGTGCATCTCCCACAGGTGAAGGTTGACAAGTACGGTGTCACGACCGTGGACCTCCAACGTGTCGGGTACAAAGACGAACCATTCGTACTCGCCAATCAAGTTGTTCAAGTTTTCTATGTAACCGACCCGGCAAATAAGAAACGCCATGTAGTTCTTCATGGAAAAAGGAGAATTGTCGGAGTGGAGAATGTAGTGGACGAGGAGGAATACAATCAATTTGACGAGTTACCTCCTTTTGGAAATGGCATAAGGGTCGACGATGAACAACGTGACGAAACTAGTTACGTACGCATTGATCATGATGAAGGGCTAATTTTTAAAGGAAATAAGCAAGTACAATAAGAATGTATATGTGAAAATGTGTGACAATTTTGAGATCTATATGTGAAAATGTGTGATGTAGTCAATTTTGAGATGTATATGTGAAAATGTGTGACAATTTGGAGATGTATATGTGAAAATGTATGATGTAGTCAATTTTGAGATGTATATGTGAAAATGTGTGATGTAGTCAATTTTGAGATGTATATGTGAAAATGTGTGACAAAATGTATATGAGTATTGGCATTTATGTATATGTGTGATGCACATGTGATGGTTGATATGAATGCAGCTGGTTGGTGTTGTATATGAATGCAGCTGTTTGGTGGTGGATATGAATGCAGCTGTGCTTATTGGTGTTGTCTTAATAACTACAGTCGCAAAGGCTTATCACAGACGGTTTTAAACTTAGAACCGTCTGTGATATCAATAAAACAGACGGTTCTAAGTTTAAAACCGTCTGTGATAATATGACTATCACAGACGGTTATACACTTAGAACCGTCTGTGATATTTATACTATCACAGGCGGTTTTAGACTTGGAACCGTCTGTGATATTAATATCACAGACGGTTTTTGAGTTAGAACCGTCTGTGATAACCTCCCTATATATACCCTCTGGCTAGGGTTTTCCCTGTGCGCTGCGCAGTTATTCGATCTAGATCCAAGTAAATCCCGAGCCCGTCGTCGCCTCCGCCTCCCCGAACCCTCGTCGGCCGCCTCCTCGAGCCCCTCGCCGGCCGCCTCCGTCGAGCCCCTCGTCGCCTCCGCCTCCTCGAGCCCCTCGTCGCCTCCGCCTCCCCGAACCCTCGTCGACCGCCTCCCCGAGCCCCTCGCCGGCCGCCTTCGTCGAGCCCCTCGTCGCCTCGGCCTCCCCGAGCCCCTCGTCGACCGCCTCCGTCGAGCCCCTCGTCGCCTCCGCCTCCCCGAACCCTCGTCGACCGCCTCCCCGAACCCTCGTCGACCGCCTCCCCGAGCCCCTCGCCGGCCGCCTCCGTCGAGCCCCTCGCCGGCCACCTCCCCTCGATTACCGACTGCATTGTGAGCACTTTCTGTGATGGACTAGGGTTTTGAGCATTGTGAGCATTGTTTACTGCAGTAGCTTAATTAGTTTGCTATTTGGTACATATTGCTATTTGGTACATTAATTGTTTACTACAGTTGCTCGATGATGATAAAATCATATACTGAGATTGGTTCATTCAGTGCTTGAGCTCTAATAGCTGTCGGTTCATGCAGTTTTCAGGTTATAGCATGTTATTAAATTGATCTGTTAGGATTTAATCTTGACAAGTTAAAAGACTGAATTATTGGGCAAAGTTAACTTGTGTGGTTTTGATCTGTATGAATACTGCTGTTTGAATATATGCATGCTGAATATATCTTGATCTTGAGATTTTAGAGTTTGTATCTAGAGCTCAAAATACTGAATTCATTATTTGGCATAACCAATCAAGGAAGAGTATATGATTTAGTAGCGGGACGGCCAAGATTAATCTTGTGCAACCCTACAATTTGAGAGCACATATTCATGTTGAGACTGTTATTGATTCTATTATTGATGCTTGTTGCTTGTTGCTTCATATTGCTACCATTATATATGTATATATGTAGGTATGTATATGTATATATGTAGGTATGTATATGTATATGTATGTATATACACATATAGTATGTAGTATATAGTATAGGCACATAACACCTCTCTGTGTCCACATCACCCCCTCCCTTCTCCCCCTTCCCTCTACTCCTCTCCTCTCTTCCGAACATTGAGCATCATGTTTCACTTTTCGTGCTTCCTCACTTTGAACATTCTCATCTTATCTTAATAGACCCACAAAATGAGCAACATGTCACCCGCGCATTCTTCATCATCATCGCCGGAGGCGTCCGCTCCAACATCAAGACGCCAAGGAAGAGGGCTATCAAAGAAGCCTCAGAGCCGACAGACCATCACAGCGGTAAACGCAGCTGGGGTCCCTATCCTTCCTAAGCAAGCGGTAAACGCATTCCGAACCATGGTCGGAATAGTTGCACGACAACGAATTGAGATCACATATAATTCGTGGAAGAACGTGCCTGACACTCGGAAACGTGAGCTGTGGACCGAAATCTTGGCATCGTTCGAGTTCCCAGAAGAACACTTACACGCTGTGGAACGACAAACCTACCAAGCGGCGTGCAAAGCATGGAAGAACTTCAAGAGCACGCTTGTCAGGAAATACGTGGAGACGGACGAAACGCCTTTTACTAAATACCCATTCCTGGAACCACAATGGGAAGAGTTCAAGGCGATGAAAACGACCGAAGAATTCAAAAGTACAAGTGTGGCGCACAAGTCCCTCCAGGCAAAAAACACGCACCCCCACAGACTTGGCACAGCTGGGTATGCGGGTAAAATCCCGCAGTGGAGGTTGGAGGATGAGCTGGCAGCTGCAGAGGACATCGCCCCGCCGTTTTCCAATATCCCGGATGACCGCGCTCGAAATTGGCTTAGAGCAAGGTCATCTACAACGACATCGGGGGACGTCTCCTTTCGAAACCCTGTAGACCAGCAAGTGTCCCAGCGCCTGGTAAGATATCGATCGAACTACGTAGCTTGTAATTACTCCACAACTTCGTACGAATTGAAATGACATGTCGTGCTCTTGCAGGAAGAGCTGAGTTTTGAATCTACCCTGGGATCATTCCAGGGAACAAGGGAGAATGATATGCTCTCCGTGGCCCTGGGAAACAAGGAGCACCCGGGTCGTACGAGAGGCCTTGGGCTTTACGTTCCTTGGAAACATGGTTTCCAAGATGACTCCGGAATGTATCGGCGTAGGAAGAGAAACAAAGCCGAGCGTGAGGAGCAGCTACGAGAAGAGATCAAGGAATCTCTTCAAGAGGAGCTATTTGCTCAGATGGGTGAAGTAATCAGAGAAGAGGTGCGGAAACAGACAGAAAGTCAGCAGGCCGCCACCGCCGCTGCTATGCTAGGTAGCCCGCACAACCGTCCGAGTAGCTGCGCGTCCAATCCGACGCATACCCAGTCCAAATTTCCTGTGGACGACATCCTGGTAATAATTATTACCTCTCGAATGCTTGCTCCATTGGTAGGCCTATTCGAGTAGCTAATTTTGTATCGTTATGTAGGAGCCTACGAACTGCAAGCTCCAAGTGAGATATGGCGCCATTCCCTTGTACGCTGCTTGGGGCCAGGCATATTCGTCTGGTAATGGGGCCATGGTGCACGGCCAAGCTTTAGCGCCAGGCTTCGCAAAAGTTAATGTGGATGGTGTGTATGTCAATTTTGAGGTGGTCCCGCTACCGAAGCCCCCCAACGACGAGATCGTGACTCTAGGACAGGCCATTGGAACATTCATCCAGTGGCCCAAAAGCGACATCTTCCTGGAGGCTTCTTCACCGGTGGCAAGACCAGAGCAACATGCACTGGTGCCATCTCCAGTACAAGACCAGTCGGTTCCACCACCGGATACTACAACGATGCTATCTCCACGGGCCCTATTCTCGCCAGAGCAACTTGCGCCGCTGCTACCTTCAAAGTCGACTTCCGTGAAGTCGACCTATAGCCGAGGCAGCAAGGCCAGCAAGGGCAAAGCAAAGAAGACCAATGATGATCTTCCGTACCACCCTTTGGCCCGCAAATTCGTGCTTGGCGAGCCGTTGCTCGAGCAAAAAGCCCTCCAAAAGCTACCATATAGTTGCATGCAATTGCACACGTGGTATATGCAGCAGTCCAATAAGCCAGAGGGAGAACGGACTTCAAGTATCACTGTCAAATTCTCCGAGGAAGATTTACACCACAATCTTCAAGAGTGTACATTCGTGGTCGCCTTTGAGGATTTATTCGAGCTGTTCATGCTCAACGCTCTTGACGTCTCAATCGTTCGATGCTGGACGCTGTAAGTGTGTACAATCACAGTCTCCGTTAATGTCATACCGATAAATGACATATCTAATTTTTTTGCTTTCGTGTGTATATATATAGACACATGCTGATTAAAGCTAGAGTATCGAACTCATCAGCTGGTTTCTTGGACCCACAATTGGTCGCCAAGACTACCATCGACGTGGAGGCATCCCTCGTCGAGAGGTACATTGCATCAGGCCTGCTGAGTTGCCGCAATAAGGACTATGTACTTATGCCCTTCAATCAAAGCTTTCATTGGATTTTAATAGTAATTGTACCAAAATGGAACAAGGTATATTACCTTGATTCCCTAAGTAAGAATAAAATGGACTTCACAGTTGTTAGCCAAGTAATCGATAGGTAAGCACATATTCCCCATACATATCTACATTGTACTCTTTCTTTCCTTCCGAATGATTAAGGTTAACCTTTTCGAATTACGTAGGGCGTTCGCGATGTACATTGAAAAGGGAGGTGACTCGAAGCGCGGGGCCAACGGCCTGCTGACACATGTTCGAGATTTTAAGGTATTCGCTATTTCACATTAATTAATCCTATGCAACAGATGGTACTAATGCCTTTTGAACTAACACATTCCATTTTTTGCAGTGCCACCAGCAGCAGCTGGGCAACACATGTGGATACTACGTTTGCCAACATATGGAACTACTCCTCGATTCCTCAAGGGTCACCAATCGCAAGGTTTGTCACTCTTCCCATAATTACTTCATACTTATCACGTTACATATATATGTACATTGATATTCCTATCGACAGGCTGTATCAATCCCGTCAACTGCATTGAAACAGTCTGAGCTTCGAGAGGTTCAATCAGAGTTGGCGTTCTTTTTGCTGACTCAAGTCATACAGCCAGAAGGACGGTTCCACTGCGCACACTGATTTCTTATTGGTCTTATCACTAAGTGTAAATGCAGTGTAGATCTTTTGTAACTGTGCATTTGTTAATGGATATTTCAGTTCAATTCAATTAATTGATTTGCGAAATGGATGCATGCTTTATGTCTGTGAGATGAAGTGCGATGTCAATTGGATGTTTTATGTCTGCGAAATGTACCTGAAAGCAAATGAGATGTGTGAATTGTATGTTTTTTGTCTGTGATTATCTGCTTGTTTCAGAGGGCATGGCTAGCATTTCCTGAGGCTAGCCAATAAACAGAAATAGATTTTGGTTTAGGAGGAAGGAATATCACAGACGGGTTTTAAGTAAAAACCGTCTGTGATATGTATCACAGACGGTTTTTCATTAAAAACCGTCTGTGATTATCGGTTATCACAGACGGTTTTTAATTAAAAACCGTCTGTGATATCTGATAATCACAGACGGTTTTTAATTAAAAACCGTCTGTGATATCTAATAATCACAGACGGTTCGAAAACCGTCTGTGATAACCTTCGATCATCACTGACCCATAAATTCAGACGGTTCAGAAAACCGTCTGTGATGACGTTTCTGAACCGTCTGTAATGTCGATTTCTGTAGTAGTGAGATTAGATCGATACACAATAATTGGTCAGTTGAGTTAAGCTTCGGATTGTTTTGGTTGAGTAGGTTTCAAAGTATGTTGAACTATATCAGACATAAAAAAAGCCCAATTTCATTTGGACCGTCAACATAGAATTCCTACAGTATATTCCTTCACAACTCGAATTCATACGGTGATACTGTGGCAGTACTGCAACTGAACGTTGCAATCTAGCTGGTATAACCACTCGTGCAACCAGTCAAGTGAGATCATATACCATATAACCTAGTATCATAGTACTTGTACAGTACTGTTAATTGATAATTACTATACGATAATACATGAATTGGCCATGGAAACGTTACACTGTCTGGTAATACCCAGTCGTGCATCCAGCCTTTTTCTAATAAACGAATCCCGATAATTAATCAATTAAGCAGTTTTAATTCTGAATAAGACTCTCACAAGATAGAAAACTTTTCTGAAGAAGATGAATTCCTTGGATTTCTTTTGGGAGAGATTTGAACTCACATTTCACAGTACCACAAAATCGTTAAACTAAACGAGCACAGTGCCGACAAAATCTATGAATGTCATGCAAGATCAAGATCGAACACACAAGTCAAACGAAAGGAGTTTTTTTTCCCTACGATCTGATCGAGTTAACATCAATCGTCGCGGCCGTCGTCAGACAGGTAGCTCCGGCAGTGTAGCGCAGACGGCGGCGCGGCACAGCGGGCACGTCGCGTGCGCGTGCAGCCACTTGTCGACGCAGCCGGAGTGGAACAGGTGTCCGCACGCTGGCAGCCGCCGCACCGCCTCGCCGACGCGCACTAGGCCCAGGCATATGGTGCACTGCGCCCACCCTGCCGCGGCCTGGTCCCGCTTGTACCCGAACGCCGCCGGGAGCGCCGAGATCGCGGCCGCGTCCATCCCGGCCGCCGCCCCAGCGAAGACGCCGCCGCCGCCGCCGCCACGGCCTACAGCGCCAAGCGACAGGTGCAGGAAGGGGAAGCTGCGGGTGACCTTGACGCGGTGGGCTGCGAGGGCGAGGAAGCAGAAGAGGACTAGGACGACGGCGGCCGCGGCGACGCCGAAGAGCTGGTAGGCGACGAAGAACAGGAAGGCAGAGGCGAGGAACAGGGTGATGAGCACGCGGTTGTCGCCGCGGCGCGCCGCCGTGTGGCCATGCATATCCATGAACGCGCTGGAGGTGAGAGAGAATCGTATCACACACCTACGGTGGTGTACTGGTGTGGCCGAAATATGGGCCAGTAGAGCGAGCCTGGCTATCTCGAGATTCATACCACCTCGTCGATGGTCCGATGAAGCATGGACGGTTGAGATGGATGGCAGATGAGAACAAGGGGAGGTTAATGCATAGAGTTGGATTTGATGCAGTGCTGGAATTGGAGAACAGCCTGGGTCTGCATAAGCAAATTATGCAGTAGTATTTACCAGGTTCATGTATATGCATGGCCATTATTTACCTAGGTATTTCTTGAAAATGTTTATATATAGGCCATGTTTGGCACAACTTCATCAACAGCTTCATGAGCTGTTGTGAGCTGTTTTTTGCCAAACACCTTTTTGCAAACAACTTCATGGATGAAGCTCCTTAAATCATACTCTCACAAGGGAATTGGGTGGGGTGAAGCTGAAAATAGTAGCTTTTCACAGCTCTCTCCCTCAGGCTCGCAGTTCTAGGAACCCACTGCCCTTGTAGTTGACAGAAATTACAGCACTTTACCACTGGGTCCCCACACCTGTTTCCTCTCCTCCCGTTCGCACTTCTGTAATGATTTTAATTTTTTATTTTAATTTTTTAATTCATACTCATTCAAATATATTATTTTTTAATTCATATGACCATATACAAACATACAACTCCAAATGTTAGAACAAGTCAAGTAGACAGGGGCATCTTGGACAATTGTCCTCTTTCAGCCATGCATGAAGCTGTTGGTGAAGCTGTTTTGCTAAACAGTTTTAGCTTCACCGATGAAGCTGCTCGTGAAGCTGAAACAAAAAAAAACAGCTTCACTAGTGAAGCTGAGCTGTGCCAAACGGGGCCATAGTTTCCAGCAAAAAGCAATGTACACATACTATATACTCTTACTATACGCTGCAACGGTTTCCTCGTAAGTTTGCAAGGAAATTAACGTACCTCAGCAAACAAAAATTCATGCGACTCGTTAATTCCAACCAAAAAAAAAACATGTGCTATATTTTGCCAAGATTTTGGTTTAGATATTTGGCCTGTTAATTTTCTATCTTGTGAGAGTCTTATTCAGAATTAAAACTGCTTAATTGATTAATTATCGGGATTCATTTAGTAGAAAAAAGGCTGGCTGCACGACTGGGTATTACCAGCCAGTGTAACGTTTCCATGGCCAATTCATGTATTATCGTATAGTAATTATCAATTACCAATACTGTACAAGTACTATGATACTAGGTTATATGGTATATGATCTCACTTGACTGGTTGCACGAGTGGTTATACCAGCTAGATTGCAACGTTCCGTTGCAGTGCCACAGGGCCTATTCTTTTTGGCTGCGGCTTGTAGCTTTTAACCTGTTTGTATAAGAGATTACAGAGTAATAGAAACTTATATACGATTTTTGCCGATATAAATGAAGTCAGTAAAGTATGTACTATAATTAACCAGTAGACCCTATCTTAAAAAAATACTCCATTAAAAAGCTAGTTACTGTAGAAAAACCGAAAAGCTATTTTTAGAAGCTGAAAAGAACAGTGCCTTAGGGCATCTGTAGTGTATATAACCCAAGAGGTCTTAAGGTGGGTCCTATCTAAACCTTAAGGTTGACTCCATAGTGTATATAACCAAAGGGGTCTTAAGACGGTCCCACTTGGCAGATAAAGAAAAATTGTATTTTAATGCTTGTGGCTAGGTCTTTAGCTTGAGGACCAGCCTTAAGCCTTTTTTGCTTATAGCCTGCTTAAGGTCACCCCTGTAATGTATAAAGTTGACCTTAAGGTGGCTTAAGACCCTCTATTTTCATACACTACAGATGTCCTTATATACCATCAGTGAGATGTTCTTTCTCAGGATGCATGCTGTACATGTGCAGAATCAGCGTGCACGCGTGGAGTGTTTTGAGTGCTGCATCTATCCAGCTATTGGATGGGCTTAATTTAATTAAGAGATGGAAGATGCCATGCGCTCATGCATATATATATGGAAGATCGAACGCATCATGCATGTACTGTCCTCTTCTGGTGCTGCTCGTGACTATGGCTTGGATCGATCCAGATGGCAACTAACGTCCATGCATGCACGTACGTCTCTCTCTACTGTTTCAAATTATACCTTCGGAGTAGTTGCATTGTTTGAGAAATATTTGTACAAAGTTCGCTTCTCTATTTTTATAACTCTAAAAAAATTAAACAACAACTAGTCAACAAATTGGCTAATCAATTAATGCTTAATAGCTACTGTTGAGTATCGATTAAATAATAATTTATATCATAAGAACAATAATCATTTAAAATGGGATTCACCTCGTGCGGTCGTGCCCTCACGCAGGACGCAGCTGGCACTGGCAGCTCACTGAGTAATTGCGCAAATCAATAACTCGTCAGTACCCTCACACCTCACGGAGTCATGCTCTGCCTCGTTGGGGAAAGGGGAACGAATGGGGTCATGGGGAATAGAATACCGGTAGTGACGACTGGCGAATCGAACGGGGAATAAACGAATCGCTCGTCGCCTCGTCCTCTCCGATGCGTCAAAAGTCCGATGTGGCGATGCACCCAGCCGATGCGCTGATGCCGCCGCGCGCCGCCCGCTCGACGGCTCGGCCTCGCCCGCGCGGCCACGCCCAGCCGTCACTGACTGGCCGACCGCCTCCCCCTCCGGCCTCCGCTCCACATCGAGCTGCCATCCGTGCCAGGCCGCCGAGGCGCCGACCGCCTCCCCCTCCGCCGAGTCGCTGATCGCTTCTCGGCCCTCCCCTCCCTAGCTCCCCCTCCGTCGCGTCGGGCTGCGGGCTGCCGTGCCGACTCCGTGACTCGTGACGGTGAGACTCTCTCCGACCTGATGTCTCAGCGGCTCGGCCTTGTCTTTCTTCAATCTTCAGCTCCGACTCACTCCGTCTCTTCTTCATCCCCCGACAGTCCGACCTCCGCTGGCCGGTGCTTCAACCTTCGGGCCGGCCGGGTCTTCTTCAACCACAGTGGGAGGAGGGGGTGCTCGAGCACCTACAAGCACCCACGGTAGATTCGCCACTGACCGTGATACAAGTGGGCTTTTGTAACCGACCAATGACATGATGACACGTGGTGTTAAACACTGTAGCAAAAACACAGTTTTCCTATTCCCCGCTGTGTTTCCGCGTTACTACGTAGTTCTACAGTGTTTTTGCTACAGTATCACTACAATGTCATATGCGACATGTAATCGTCTTATTAGTTTGTTACACAAAGCCACCTGTATCACGGTTACACTATGAATTTTCTCCCAATACAGCCTTTTTCACAGGATGGGCCTGAACGGGCTGGTAAAATAAAAACTATCACTGCAGTTAATTATCCACCGTTAAACACCGACAATGAACCAGCCAAGTCACACGACGCAATACAACGGAGCAACGCGTAATGCCGCCGCCAAGTGTGAACTATCTGTATCCAACCTTTTCACTCAGCTAGTATTTCATTTTGCGGCTGATGCGCATATGATTCGTAATGCAAGTACATGAATCTAGAATCAAATCATACATTTTATAATACTGCTACTTCATGCTGGCCTGTCACTTCGTTGCTTATGATTATTCGCTTGCAAGCATCTGCATTTCGTTCAGGCATTTCTTTCAGAGCGGTTGTGTTGTCGCAATGATTGGAGGCAGCAGCTAAGCCCTAATTTCAGTTGATCTATAGCGCGCGCATACATACATACATACATACATACATACATACATACATACATACATACATACATACATACATACATACATACATACATACATAATGTCTGTTGTACACTCACCTCTCCCATGCACTCCGCGAGGGAAGTAGCGGCCATGATAAAGGTGGGTGTGCACCCTGGGCCTTTTTTCGTTTACCCGCTGCGTGCGTCCAAAGACTCCAAAATCAGCTCGTTCCCCCACGCCCTCCCGTCCGTGCGTCATGGTCGTAACATCGTGGCCGTGGCGCCGTGGTTGTAGCTCCATGGTCGTAGTACCGTGGCCATAGCTCAGTGGTCATAGCGCATTGGTTATGGCACCGTGGTTGAAGTGCAGTGGTCGTAGCTCCGTGATTGTAGAGCCATGGTCGTGGCGTTGTGGTCGAAGTGTCATAGTCGCGGCATCGTGGTCGATAGGCCTCAAGTGAGAGGACACTGTTGCCGGATAGAGGACGCCATCGAAGGGGTGCTCCCTCCTCGTTGGCATCGTCGGAGCCGCCGGCTTTAATTGTTAGGGATTGGGGGAGGGCCATGGAGAAGACGCCATCGAAGGGCACAGGGAGAGGACTTAGAGGACATCGCCGAAGGGGTACATGTGCGGGCGGCGCTGCCGCTACCAAATCACCGTCGCCATCGTTGCCTGAAGTGGAATTGGGGAAGAGTTTAGGGTTTGTACAAGGGAATCCAACACATGAGGGTTTTTTTTTTTGCAAAATATCGGGGTGTCGGCCTCGGGTGCATCTGGGCCGTTCGTTTCAGATCGGACGATGCGTCGCTAGGTGGCCGCCCACTTTAATCTGGAGCGTCTGTTGGAGCCGGGACGGACTGGATGGCATGAGTGCACGGGAGTATCTTGAAAAGTAGAATGGAGTGTATAGAGTAGTATATAAACTTGAAAAGTGGTATGGAGTATCTTAAAAAAGTAGTGTGAATACTTGGAAAGTGGTATGGAGTATATAAAAAAGGTAGTATGTAAGCATAAGAAAGTCAGCAATTTTAGGAAAATTGCAAGTACATTAACTGGTGGATCCTCGTACAAAGATACAAATCCTTACGTAGAAGATAAATTAGAAAACAGGATCTTAAAAAACACCTAACTAGGGAAAGCATCAAAGCAAAATTATATCTCATCTTAGCTCAAGATATACCTCTTCATGATGAATTTTGAGAGAGTGCCGATACTAATAATCCGTGACCGGTATAGTGCTGAATTTGGATTAATCAAATTTACATTTGCCATGACAATATGCATATCTCCTCAATAATGGCAGCCATTGATCTCAGGAAAGAACCAATGGAAGCCACTCCATCACATATGGATTACTACAGAGTAGTTCTATACTGCATCGAACTCAAATAATGAGAGATTTGTGAAAAATAGTTATGAAAGAAAAGGGCTGCTTACAGTGGGATTTGCTGAAGCACCAAACATGCAGTCACCGCAGCCTCGCCAATGCCGCCTTAAACCAGCCACGGCTTCACGTCGCCACAGAAATACTCCTCCAATTGCGGCCTACAAGTTACTGTACAGTTACTATAGCTTTTGACTATCTACTAGTTACTGTAGTTTTCAACTACCTACAAGTTACTGTACCTTGCGACTACCGATCGGTTACTGCAGCTTACGACTATCGACCGATTCACTGTAGCTACGACCACACACACAGACCTCACCAAATTGACTCCTTACGACTTTGAGACCTTCGACCACGGCGTCTCGACCACACCTCTTACTGCAACTTCGGTCATACCTACCATTGAGTGCAGCTTACGATTACCGACCAGTTACTGTAGCTTACGACTATTGATTGAAACTAGATAGGCGTCCGTGCGGGGGTAAAGGGGGAATTTTGCAAGAGGGGCGTAAAGGGGGAATTTCTTTGCAGGGGGGGGGGGGTCAAAAATGACCACGCTTCACCAGAGGTCCAGTTCCTCGACCTCCAGTCTAGCATATCTATCCTATTTATTCAAGAACGTGACAGAATTTCTTGATTGTCTGTCATATAAGGTGTGCTTGACTATATGACTGATGACTCATTTAGTTATGAGTATGCAGCAAAATTTGCATATCATTTCTAGACATATAATCAATGCTTTTGACGTGGATTCCATGTACACGTTTACTAATGTATGTGTATATGTGTGTGTATGTGTGTGTACGCGTATTCATAGCACACATTAAAGCTGTACGCCAGTTAGACAAACCGCAATCGGTTGTCACTTGTTCCAATCCAATTATTCCAAGTCTCAGCCTTTGTTTTCATCATAGTTATACCTGTCTACTAATTAGTATCATAGATATTTAATTAGACATATGCTTATGCAATATTAGTTGCAACCGACGGCTCACACCGACGCGCAAGCGCGCAAGACGAGCAATCATCCTGTATTATGCTCCGAAGGATTCCCCGCGCGAGAGGCCATCCACGTCGCCCCCTGCGCACAGCGCACGGCCGGCCGGCGCGTGGCGCCCGGTTTTTGGTACGACCGGGGGAGGTAAATCCCTTCTATTTTTCCGAAATTACGTAAAAGTTCTTTTTCCTCGCGAAAAGGTCCTTGTATTTTTCAAAAAAACCCCTGCGCATATTAATTTTTCACTGATAACGATCCACATTTTCGAAAATTACGTACAGGCCCTCAGTTCTTTCAAACCAACCCCTGATTTTTACGAAAAAAACCCTCTGATCTCCTTTTATTGCGAAAAGCCCCTCACTTTTTTAAAAAAACCCCTACGCATTCCTTTAGCTACGGATTTTCGCCTCTTTTACTTCGGTACACACGGTGGCTGGCGCGGCGTGCCGCCGCGCCTATGAGACTAGTTCACTTCAAACAGCTCCACAAAGAAATTATATGGGGACATACCCACACGTGAATACCCGATTTTTTTTTAAAAAAATAATCATTTTTATTCAATATTACAAAATTACACCTGCATATATTTTTTTTGTAGTTTTGACCATATGTTGCTGCACGGTTGGGTGACTTGGGCTAGTCGCCTAACCGTTGAGCGACACGTGTCCGAGTCGCCGAACAGTTGGACGACTTTGCTCCTAGTCATGTGTGACACTTGCTGTAGGACAAGCATAACCCCTGTCCTCACATGCTGCCCCCTCCTATTGCAGTTGTGGTGTTTGAGCGCTTCTCCCTCGGACGGTCGATGGTGCTCAACAGCGGTCTGTACCGCACGGATATGTATCACGGGGGACGCCGTGTACCTGCCTACCACAAGGTCCCTTTGGTACCGTAGATGGGTATGTGCTCTTCTGAGTCTTTACTATAGGTACATTACAGGTCATCCTATGTAACCACTGTTCTAGCTCACAGGCACAATTTGCACACCTGCAGGTCACTCGTGTGTATGCAAACTTCGTCGAGCACCTCAACCACCTCACTGTTGACGACATGCGCTGGGAGCCATACTCTGCTCAAGAGATAGCGGACCACGCCCCCTCTAGGCTCTCGTCACTGTGTTTGCACGACTGGACGTACTGGCTCACGCAGAAGAAGCTCGTCTTCGGCGTGTTCATTGAGAACTACATGGCACACAGGGTGATGTGCCAGTTCGGCCTCTGCTAAGCTGTTCTTGTCCACACAACACATGTTCCTAAATTTTTCACAGTTCTATTACAATGCCTTCTAATTGTAGTTGTACATTTCATAGACACAATAGGAGGAGTGGTAGCGGGACGAGCTGGGCCGCGAAGATGGCACCGTGGGTGGAGGAGTGGGCGGAGGCACTCCAGGACCTCGTGCAGGAGGCCACCGCGTATGACCCCAGCACGTATGACAAGTACCTACACGGGTACGCTCCGCATATATGCACCAGGCTGGTGCTTGTCGTCGACCCTTCCCCCACTTGCATACCAGCACCGACCGATGTATACCCCATGCATTTAGTGCAGAACTTCGCCCTCGCGGTAGGTACTCTCATATTTTAAAGTTTCTGAGTATGGTTACCACAATTACTACTTTGACACTTCCATGTACTTCTTGTAGACGGACATCACCGTTGAGATTGTGATGGACACTGGGTCGTTCGTGGATAGGGTCACCCATGGTTTGGAGGTGACGTGCGACGAGCAGCTGGGCATTGTCCATCGAGTCTACGAGAGGGTGAAGCGTGCCCGCGACCTCTCGTCGTGCAGGATGCTCCCGGAGGTGGCCACATCGACGCGTACGTCGAGGCCGCCACATCCTGCAGCCCAAGTAAGAGGCTCTGAAGGACCACATGCACAGGCCTTGCTAGCACCTTACCAGGCCAGAGAGTCGGCGTGGCCACGTGCCTACCCCCGAGGCACCGACACCACCGTCGCCGGACCAAGCCGGAGGGTCAAGGTGGGTACATCCGTACACATCGCCGTCATCATCTGTAGACCCCTACCTGGCATCGACAGGGCAACACACATTGTTCGGCCAGGGCAGGTATGACAGTTGGCTATAGGCTATGACCCACTTGGAAGGTATGTTTCATCTCTTAATTTTTTCGCTTAGATATATTGCACGAATAAATAATACTTGTCCTGTAGGAACGACACAACGGTCAGGAGTTCACCTATCCCCACGAAGATGTCCCGGGGGATGTTAGCGACTTCTTCGTAGAGATCCTTTGCAGGTCGCAGCTCAACAGTGTCCTAGTTTCCACACAGCCACAGGTGCAGTCGACCTCCAAGGCATTGGGAGCACGGGTCAGTAGGTCTCCTGACCGCTTCACCCTATTGGGGCCCAAACCACGACACCTTGCATCGAGGAAGGCCAAACAGGGCCGTATAGGCAGCCATCGACCGGGGGTGGGATATGGCGACGGTGAAGGAGGTGCTATGGGTGGTGTAGCTGGTGATGAGTAGTGGATCTTTCTCCTGATATGTGTACTTTTTTTGGTTGTGTACATATTTTGCTTTGCCTTCCTCCGTGTACGAATTATCTATTGCATCGTAATATTTCTTACCTTCTTACTTACAAATCGTTGCTATCTCAATCGTCTTAAAAAAATTCTTCAAAAATTTCTCGTACTAAAACAACGTACGATGATCATAAAATGTTATTGCGAGTCTAACATGTTTCTGACCATTCACAATCTATGAAGATCACAAATGCATCAAACGACATTGTTTGTCCTTTTATTTAAAAAACAACAACTCCAAACAAGATTTCTTAAATATATTACCTACAAAAATTGCCATTTACTCCACCGTAATTATTTCCATCGGATTAATACAATAATTACATTATTATTTAAATCACCCAAACGTTAGACGATTTGGGCTAGTCGTCCAACCGTAACTTTTGCATTGTAACTCTGTATATTTTAAAAAATTTGTTACCGTTAGTACTATTTCATATTTCTCATCAAATATAATTCTATTGTATAGCTTATTTAACCCTCTTCATTTCCAAATCTTAGGCCCCGTTTGGCACGGCTCCACTTCACAAGTGGAGCTGTTTTTTTGGCTTCAGCTCCACGAACAGCTCCACCGGTGGAGTTGGAGCTGTTTTGGTAGACTGTTTGGCAAAACAGCTCCACCTGTTTTATCATGTATGGTTGAGAGATGTCAATTGTCCAATATACCCCTGTCTATTTGGCTTGTAGTAACATCAAGAGCTGTATGTTTCTACATGATTTTTCATCCGAGTAAATTTGAATTCAAAAAAATTTAAAATAACACAAAGTATTAGCAACCAATATTTAATGCGTTTTTTTCATAGGAATGACCCGTTAAAACAAATATGCATGTGCAAAGTCATGATATAATGCAAACATCACATGTACAAGGGCAGATCGCGTAAATTCACGAAAGTACAAGGGCAGTGGCATGCGGGCCTGCGGATGGAGCCGGGTGGAGCTACTTTTTTCAGCTCTATCTCGTACATATCTTTTGTCTCAGCACGTTTTAAGGATCTCCTTGGGTGGAGCTATTTTGTTTTACCCCGTTTGGCACAAAACGGCTCCAAATAGCTCCAGGAGCCGGTGGTGGAGCTGTGCCAAACGGGACCTTAGCTTCGCTCATAGGCCAATCTATACGGATAGACCAGGATTATGGCCCAACTAAAAAATGTCTCTGAGATTTCTCAATTACTTAGCCTGTTGCCAATGAATCTCCGTTAATCAATCGATTAGATTTCATAAGTAATATGTTGCATTCAAGTGCGTGTACCCGCCTTCTTGCGTCCGGGAGATCATTTTTTTTTGGTGAAAGGACGCAGGACACATGCACAACAACCGGACAGTCACGGTACCTTGCATTGCACTACACACATATGGGACGTAGCACTCATCACCATAATTGTACAAAGACACGCCGATCTCGACGGCCTGTCTCCACGACAGTAAACTAACAACAGCAGCAACAAATCATGCAGCCGAATTAGGCGGACCATGATGCAACTGCCCTGCTGCTTTTGTGGCTCTACCTAGATTTTTTTCATCTTCAGCTCTGGGGTGCATGGCTTTAATTTAGCATAACCTGTTGCAGTGTAGGGTTGCTAAATTAGTTAGCACTTCTTTTCTTGAGCAAAATAAGGTAGTAGTACTACCCTACGTCTGGAAATGTACGTCCTTTTGATGTAAGCACAGCCTACAATGGGCAATGCAATTTGGCCAGCCTTTTCATTTCAGTTCCTAAAAACTGCTTTTTTTTTTTACAGTTTTTAAAAACTCAGTAACTATTTTTAAAATGAAGCGTATTTTTAAAATAAGATTTACAAATTGATTATAGTACATACTATAATGACTTTATTTATATCGACCAAAACAGTACGCACGTTTCTATTACTTCGTATCTTTCTCATGAACAACCTAAATGTCATGGGTCATAGATAAAAATCACAAACTGAAGCTAAAAAGAACACGCCGTTTTCTAACCTAATATGTTGGTATTATGAAAGTAGTATTTTTTACGATAAATATACTGTATCACTTCCGTCGGCCAATCTAGATATATTTGTTTATATCGGTAGTCAAAATTGAAATGGTTTGACCGTATAATTCTCCAAATCGATGTACATTTGTAGAGAGAGGAAGTAAATTAACAGAAATGAGAGTGAAACATGGCAAGCGTGCTTCCAATGATCGGCGTATCAGGTGCGGGGATCCCTTTCTGATTAGCTCCCAACGTGCTCATCATCTTATCCCTTCGCTCTTCTTGGCTTCTTCCAGAGCTCTGCTCACCGTGTTACCTGGGCTCCAAGGTTTAATTTTGCTGTGGTTTAATTTAACAGAGCTGGTCAAATCAATTCAGACAACAAATGTGCCTAAGAAAAAGGGCAGTTTTTTTTGTGTGTGTGTACACTGTAGTACACTTCAAAACAACAAACTCTATCTTGGGTGGCGCTCAACACTAGTTTATCGCAACCTAGGCAAATTACCGGCTAGACTAGCCACCGATCAGCACTATTTTGATTTCCACCCGGATGTTTTATTCCTAACAATCATTCAAATTTCGGACAGTTGGATTAGAGATCTAACGGCCTCTTATTTTTAGAGGGGGAGATTTTTTTTTGGAGGGGGCGGGAAGAATTCATGACCGTTGGATCTCTAATCTAACGGCCACAAATCTGGATGATAGTTAGAAAGAAAATATCTGGATGATATTTATCTATACCCTTCTTTTTAACCCACATAATATGAGATTTCCTTCTGCTGCGCGTGGATAATAAACATCACGAAATGCAAATTGTCGTTGCTCTGCTCAAGTGGATCTCCATGGAAGTCAAAAATGAAGTTACTCCCTGTCCCCATTTTTAATGGCAATAAGATAAAAAAAAAGGACAAGTCCCACACTCCCACTAGTGTCTAGAGGAGTACCACTCATTCACGCTGTAAAAAGAAGTCAGTAAGTTAGCACTCATCAGTGGCCGAGGCAACTATGGCCCTCTTCAAAAGTGCGGTGATTTTTGTTGAAATAATATCACAGTGACTATTAGTTTTTTTAAAATATTTAATTAAATAAAAAGCATAGAAAATAGAAAAAATAAAAATAATATTATATCTCTATGGATAATATAGAGAAAAAGTAAAAAACAAGATAAAAGTCAGGTTAATAAGCCAGTACGTTTCATGTAGCTCTTCTCCAACTGGCTTATAAGCCGTGATTTCTGACTTTTTTTTTACTGTAGTGATTGTTAATTTTTTTAGGTAATTACATTAAAAAAACTAAGAAATATTTAAAAAGTCAGATGCTAAAAACGTTTGAAGCGGTGCAAAAGCCGGAAGACAGCAGATGTTTGGAAGAAAACAACGGGGGAGCAAATAGACGAAGGACTTGATCTGGACTTATATCTAACTCCAACCCTGCACCTTTCCACCTTCCCTCCCACCTCCCCCCTCCTCTTTCCCTCTCCGAAAGGTGGAGATCCATTGCTTCCAATGGATGCCTCCCTTTTTCTGAGCTCTCTCCCGCATCCTGAAAGCAACTCCTGATTGGATTCAGACTACCGCCACCTCCTCTGAACCTCTGGTACTTAGTTTCTGCTCTCTGCTTCTTAGTTCTCTGCTCTGCTCTGCTCTGCGCGTGGTTTTTGGCACTCTTGGTTTGGTTCTGCTCTGGGTTTTGGAGGGAGGCGCAGCTGCTTTCTCTGTCCTGTGATGGATGAGCGGAGGACTGGATGAGGCATGGGTTTGTTTCGTGGGGATTTTGTCTTCTTGGTCAGGTTAGGAGGAGGAAGTCCCAGTCTTTCTTCCAGGAGCCCTGACAGTTAGAGATTTCAGTGGGTTCTTGGTTCCTGTTTTATTACTCCTCTTTTTTTTATTTGAGTTGAGCTGAGTTGCCATTCTTATTCAATTTGGGAAGACTTCTGAATACAGTTTCTTGAGATTTTACATACAAAAAAAGGTTCTTTTCTCATGCTTGCTGGGGGCATATTTCTAGTAATTCAGAAATAATAGGGTTGCTTATTTACTATATGCAAATTTTGCTTTTTTTTTTTACTTAAGGGACAGTCTAAGAGAGATTCAGAATGAGCCAACAACTTGGTTCATCAGTAGTATTTTCTCATCAAGACATGTTGCACCATCTTGAGCTTTGAGTTTTTTCTTAAACAAAACAAATCCTAGATAATTTATTCTCCTTTTCTTTTCCATATGATCTAAGCAAGGGGACTTGAATACAAATTGATCTCCGAGGTGCACTCCTGTTGAAGAGGCCATGGGGTCCGGGGACTGGTTCAGGACGATCATCTGCAAGAAGTCGTCGAAACGGAGCAAGTCAAAGCACGCAAAGGTACTCACTCCATCAACCTCCTTTATGTCCCAGTCTCGAGAAGAAAAAAAGATTTAATCTGTCTTTCCCAACATGCCCTGCACAACTTGCCTTGCATAGTTGCATGTATTCTAAGCATCCTGAAAAAAGACGTCATCCATTCCATTCCATCATTAAGAAGGGCCAGGACAACGCAGCCTCTCTGTGCTGCAACTTGGTGTCTTGTTGTTGTGGTCATCATAATGGAAAATTGGCCATAAGGAAAGCTTGATTTGTTGATAGCAATAATGAAAGGTACGATTGATGCTGACTTGTAGAACAGTACGTGTGAGACTGAGGTAGATGCTGCTACCTTTGGATAGGACTATAGGAGCCTTCAGCATATTTGGAATTTAGATGAGCTACTGGTAACTGACCTCACCTACTGACAATAGGAGATCTGAAATTGCTGGCATGGATGATGAGTGTGTTAAAGTAAACAACAAAAGATTGTTCTTTGATTGGCTGAGTTCTATGTTGATTTTTCATGTTCTATGGTTCAAAAATAGGAATTGCATGGTCATTCTAGGCAGTGGCATGGTTGCTTGTTCTCTTCTTTGTTACTACTCTAGGAGGAGATCTACAAAGAGTCCCCCAAAAACTAATTTCTCATTGGGCAAGCATTCTCAATAGTTTTTGTTAGATTCAATGACCAAATATGTTCAACTCTCATTTTTGGACTTGGACTGATTAGTCAAAGTAATTTGACTATTGAATATACCTTCATAACTTTATTTTTTGCTACATCAATTTTCAGACATCAACTGGCCTACCATCTTCCCATGAATCCTCTCTTGGAGTTCAAATTTTTGCTCTATTAGGACATTCTGGCCGACATTGCTGGTGTAATGTTTGTTGCTGGGTTTTTTGCCATACCAGCTACACTGTATAATATCATCAGAAGTGCTATTGAGCATTCAAATGTTTTTTTTAGCCCAAATCAGTCATTTTTGTCATGTATGCAATATTTTTCGCTCATGCATGCAACATTTTTCCGTTGATTGCAATATTTTTCGTCTAGAAATGTTACATATATGTTAAAATGTTATATGTATGGGTAAAAAATATTGCAAACATGAGTAAAAAAATGTTGTATATATGACAAAAAAATCAACTGATTTTAGCTTAAAAAATAGTCGTATATGCTATAGACACTCTAATATTATTCAGCTGGTCACTTGCGCCTGGGTCTTGGCTCCTTGTACCTTCTTTCTTCCTCTTAATGAAATGGGCCAATCTCCTATTGTTCTTTTTTTTTAAAAAAAAACCTGTATCCTGGCATAGGACTTCTATATATCCTTAGAGGAATTAACTAATGGATGTTTTACAAATTATCGACTTACAGCCATTCTCACACGTTTTACTTTGCCAATGAAGCTTGCTGGTCAAGTACCCAATGGGGTCCGCCCGACAAATCAGAAGTCCAATGGTCCTTCTAGTAGTGACCCTGAGGACAATGCAGCACTAGAGGAATGGGCAGCTACTCGGATTCAGAATGCGTTTCGGCGATACAAGGTAACATCTATTATGTGTTGCTTCCGTCATTTCGACTACTGAATTGAGTGAATTGCTAATAAATAGGTATGTATCTGTTTTTTGTTGTGTATCATTACTTAAACGCAGGCAAGGAAAACTCTCCGTTGTCTGAAGGGAGTTAAAAGATTGCGCATTATTGGACAGACCAATCCGGTTAACAAGCAGACTGCTGCCACATTGAGCTACATACAGTCTTGGAACAAGTTACAGGCAGAGATAAGAAACCGGCGTGCTTTTATGGTCACTGAAGGGCGCAATAGGAAGAAGAAACAAGAGAATCAAATGAAACTTGAAGCAAAACTCCATAATTTGCAGGTGAGTTTCCTCCCCCAAGGACCAATGTTCCTTATAAATTCTTTTTACTCACCTGCTTATGCTTTTTTTTTGTCATTACAAAGTGTACTTCTTTTCTATCCCAAATTGAAGTACTAGAAAAAACAAAGGTTCCTTGACACTGCATTTTATTTTGTTGTTTGGTATGTTTTAACAGGTCGAATGGAATGGAGGCTCGGATACTATGGATGAAATACTTGCGAGGATTCAACAGAGGGAAGACGCAGCTGTAAAGCGTGAGCGAGCCATGGCATATGCGTTTAGCCATCAGGTTCATACCAACTACCAACACTGACGTTGCAACCCTTTCATATTGCAACACTTCATGTCTAAGATTTGGATCCAACTTATGACAGACTCAAGCATCATTCTAGAATCCTAGGCCTGTTTCTTAACCAAGTTACTCGTTAGCTATTCGAGAATAGCACTACACTAGCATTTCTCCGTGTGCCTCAACAGTGTTAGCTATATATTCTGCCCTTTTGCAGTGGAGGGCAAGGTCTGCCACAAGTCTAGGAAACTTCAACTACGAAGTCGGGAAGGGCGGCTGGGGGTGGAGCTGGATGGACCGCTGGATCGCCGCACGACCATGGGAGCCCCGATCTCTTGTCCACCCTGAGAACCCGAAGAAAGGACAGGCAAAGAAAGACAACGGCAGCACAAACCAGTCAGCTCTGAAGCTGCAAGGCTCAATCAGTATCAGCAACATCAACGACCGAAAAGCCCCTAAGAAGAAGTCATCACCGTCTCCCACTGATCAGAAGAAACTGGTAGCAAAGGAGCAGAAAGCGAAGGCAGCCGGAACTCCCAAGGGGAAGTCGAAGGACATGGAAGGGAGCCAAGAGAAGCAGCAGCAGCAGCAGCTAGAGGCTCCTTCGCTCAGCGCTTGAAACCCGCGGCGAAACGGTTACTGCTCATTGTATGATACATCTTGTGAAGTTCTCTTTTGTATTTTTTTTTACGCTCTTTGTTGTTTTTTTTTCTAATTTTGTTTTACAGTGATATGGAACAAGAAGTGACCAATGTAGAATGTATTTGGTTTGAGCGATTGCACACATATATCTGATGAGAGTGGTTTTGGTTAATACTAGGATCTCTGCTATTCATTGTGTGCTGTTGTAATAAGACGTGCCTGGCTGTCTGCTTGAATGGAAGGTTTTGTTGGTACATAATTTTAAGTTCCTCATTTTATTCATAGCTTTAGGATCAGATAGTAAATCATATATATATATATATATATATATATATATATATATATATATATATATATATATATATATATATATATATATATATATATATATATATATATCCATACACAATGAGAGAGGTGAAACAGTAAATTTTCTAGGTTCACTCCGAGAGGTAAATGATTATCATATATATATATATATATATATATATATATATATATATATATATATATATATATATATATATATATATATATATGATAATCATTTACCTCTCGGAGTGAACCTAGAAAATTTACTGTTTCACCTCTCTCATTGTGTATGGATATCTTCAGTCTGATGGAGAAGTAATTTTGTTTGGTAGCTCTACTAACAAATTTGCAGTCTCCCCACTGAACTGTAGTTACTGCACTGATGTTGCAACAGTAGCTCTTCCATTTCCTCTCTGAAGCATGGCGTCTCCTGCACCGCGACGAACACCTTGAACCCTCGCCGCCGCCTGTCGTCCGTGGCGCCGTAGGGCAGCAAGAGCCACGAGAGCGGCAGCACGACGTCCGGGCCGCCCCACTCGAAGTCCACTTCCGAGTGGCCGAGGCCCCGCCAGTCCGTGAATGCGCTCACACCGCGCCCCGCCGTTACCCCCTTGCCGCGGTGCAGCTCCTGGAAGTCAATGTAGGACCGCACGTACTCGTCGTCCACCCCTTGCTTGCTCTTCTTGATCAGAGCAGCTGTTTCTGCCAGCGGCCGGCCGACGAGCTCGCTGGCGGTGAGGGCGACGTACACCGGGACGCACACGTTGCCCCAGTAGCCGTCGGGAGCGCCGGGTCGAGGAGGTTGCTGATGTTCATGGATTACACCATCTTCACGAGCTCGTCGGGGCTAGTTCCATTGGCCTTGACCCTGTTCGATCACCAATTCAGTAAACGAAAAAGCAACCAACTTGTTGTCAGAGGTGTTCGACCGAATCCTTTACCTGGCGCGCCAGATGAACGCGGCGAGAACCTCGAAGGTTGTGAGCTTGAGGCCGGACTAGTCGGCGAGCTGCACCCTGAGCGTCTCCACGCACGCGTCGCTCACATGGAAGCACTCCCTCGCGGCTGTTCCCGTCCGTCGCCGCCGCGCCGCTCGGCGTCGTCGTCTAGCGCGAGGAGGCGGTCGAACGGCGTTACCGCGCGCGGCGGCCGCCTCGGCCCCAGCCGGTCCTGCCGCTCCCACACCGGCCGCACGTTCGGCTTCTGCGCGCGCAAGAACCGCGCCGCGGCGGCGAGGAACTTGGTGGCTCCCTCGCCGTCGCAGAGCGCGTGCGCCACCCGCATCCCCAGAGCGACGCCGCCGCAGGCGAACTGCGTGGCCTGGAGCGCGCGCGCCGGGGAGTCCGCCGGGCCGCCGTCACCGTCTCCAGGCGCGAGGCGGTCGAGCAGGGCGGAGTCCGGCCTGTCGGTGTCGACGTCGGTTACCGACAGGCCGGACACCGCAAGAACGAGGGGAACGGTGTCAGTCCCAGAGCAAACGACGCGGCCGTCGAAGCGGAGGGAGCCGGCGAGCGGGGGGAAGAGGCCGAGAGCGGCGGCGAACGCGAGCGGGTCGAGGGAAGAAGCGGAGCTTGCGGAAGGCGACGTCGAGCACGTTGCGGTCTGCGTCGAGGCCGGAGAGCGGGAGGGACACGTGCTGCGCCGGAGCAGGTGAAGGGGAGAGGTGGACGGTGTCCACGACTCGCAGCTGTTGCGGCTCCATGCAGATCATTCACGGCGCGGAGGGGAGCCTGCACGGTCGCGGCGGTGGGAAGGAGAAGAGCTTGTGTGTTTAAAACCTGGGGGTTGGGTGGATCGAAGTAGGTGAGCGCGGCCGCGCGGGGTTGGTGGAAGAGAAGCTTGAAGTTTTCAGGGGAAGTGGCGAGCGGCGACGTGGAAGCGCGCGCACCAGTACTCCGTCTCAGCGCACTGCATATTCTCGTTGCTTGCTTGCTGGGAGTGCTACGTGATTGAGCTCACACACGACACCATTTCAAGTCAAAACCTCCAGGTCCCAGGTCCCGGAACACAAGAATTTCGCAGCAATTCTTCAGAACCGTTCAATTTCCGTAGAAATCGGGAACAATTCCTCCGTTCCAATCTGGGCACCAATTCTAATTAAGGTCCAACTGCCTCTTCTCATGAAGTCATGTGAATGTCTGCCAGGTCACCTGCAAAACTCTGGATATGTTCTTTTGTGGCTGCGGTTTATGGCTTTTCGCTACGGCTGGTGTGTTTTGGCTGTTCGTGTGAGAGATTACAGAGTAACTGAAATTTACGTGTGACTTTTGTTGATATAAATGAAGTCGGTATAATATGTACTGTAATTAATTAGTAGACTTCATCTTAAAAGATACTCTATTTAAAAACTAATTACTTTAGAAAAACTAAAAGCTAAAATAAAAGGCAGAAAATAACAGGCCTCCGGCTCGCTCGTGTCAACACTGGACTGTAAGGCCCCGTTTGGCACGGCTCCACTTCACAAGTGAAGCTGTTTTTTTTACTTCACAAGTGGAGCTGGGTGAAGCTACTTTTTTCAGCTCCACCCAAGGAGCTACTTTTGTCTCAGCAGGTTTTAAGGGACTCCTTGGGTGGAGCTATTTTGTTGTATCCCGTTCGGCACAAAACGGCTCCAGGAGCCGGTGGTGGAGCTGTGCCAAACGGGGCCTAACTCCGGCGCGGGAGAAGCTGATACCGAATTCCTCGCACAAGGAGCCGTGTGGTGATTTGTCTTGTGATCCTGACCGTTCGATCGCTCCGAACTGCTCAATCGAGCGGCTCATGAGGCGCCCCGCGCGTCCAATGGAGCTGCGTGACGGTTGTAGGAAACCGAGCCACTAGCGCTCGGCCATCCGCCACTCTTGCCCTCCGCTCGTGTCCGCGGCCACCGCCATGCCTCTGCCGCTCCACCTCCGCCTCCGCGTCTCTTTCCCTCGTTCACCCCACCCTCTCCCTCTCCCCTTCTCCCGACGCTCCGCATCTCGTTTCCCCTCCGCCACATCCCGCCCGTTCACCGTTCGCCCCCTCACCCTCCGCCGCGGCCGCCGGCTACCAGGCCCGTCCCTGGGGGCGTGCAGCCTAGGCGACGGCGCAGAGCCTCCAATTGTCATAGACCTCCAATTTTTTAGTACCATAACCCACTAAATAGCTAAGCAGGTATTTGTTTCGTTGGCCCAATAGCACAAGAGGATCGCCCACTAGCAAGCCTAAAAAAAATGATTTTCCGGCTGACTGGCGGCCGCACGGCGTCGTTTTGTCTCCTGACTCCCGCGATCCCAATTCCCAAACCTTTTCGTTTCGTCTCCTATCGGCTATCGCGTATCGCGAGTGATGGCGACGGCGAGGCGCCGAGGCAAGGCCCTGAAGGTAATACTAATAAGTAATCATTCATATTTCTTTTTTTCAATTCATTCACAGCGAACTATGCGAGTAGCGGATCGATCTCGAAATTCTGTTTCAAAGAACACTAAAAGAATGATGCTATTCAAGTAAAGATTATGCAACATAGGTACCATTTTTGATATATCTTATTGCAATGTAATACATATATATATCGTACATCTTATTGTAGTTCTATTTTTTTTCTAGATCAGTAGGCCTCATTTTTTTTAGTTTAGTACAAGGCCTCGGATCTTCCCGGGACGGCCCTGCCGGCTACGCGCTCCCCTGCGAGCCACACGGGGGCGAGGCCGCGTGGCCGGAGGGGTTCTAGGAGGAGCTGCGGCGGCTTATGGAACTGCTTCCGGGGGAGCTGCGGCGTCGGGTGGAGGGCCACCTGGAGCTCCCCGCACTGGTGGAGGTGGTCAAGGACCTCGGCCGCCCCCCCGCTTCCCCTCCGGCGACTTCCTCCTCTCCCACCGACCCATCTCCTTCAAAGACCTCCGCCACGCCACCTCCCAGGTCCAGCTCACTCTACTGCTCGTAATCTGTGATACCATGATATACTGCCGCCGCCGCCTTACGATCGAGACGAGCCCAATTTAGCTTATTTGCTTGGGGTAATATGCCTTTGGCAGGTTGGGGACTTTGGAGCGGACAATCGTGCTGGGATTAGCTGGACGCTGCACCGGATCAGTGCGATTCGGAACCGGAAGGCCGTCATCGTAGGGCTCACTTGCCGCGTTGGGCGGGCCGTGCCTGCAAGCCCTAATTTGCTTCAGGATTTGGTTAAGGATGGTGGGTCATTGCTGCTCATCGGTCCACCAGGGGTGGGGAAGACAACTGTCGTAAGGTAGCACCTACAACTAGAATTAGGAGAGTTTTTATGGCAGTATGTACCAATTTTAGTATGAAGTTGTTGTCCTGTCTTGCAGAGAAATTGCCCGTATCCTAGCAGATGATTATAAGAAGCGGGTGATGATTGTTGACACATCCAATGAGATAGGTTCCTCACCCAGGAAGGCAATGCCCGTAGGTTGCAAGTACCTAACCAAGAAATGCAGCATAAGGTACGTTTTTATATGTTTGTATTGCAACTCATAAGCACATTACCCCTCACGTGTTCAGAATTAATTATATAGTTGGATTATTGTTATGTGCGAATTGGGTCTCATCTTTGTTCATCCAATGAAGTATATAATTTTATATGCTGCAATGTAACCTATGTTGCACAGGTACGCGATAGTGGTACGGCGGTACGGTGATACGACATTTCCCAAAAATCGCCAGTACAACAGTATATATAATGAAATAATAAAAATACATAACATAAAAAATAATGAGTAAAGTCCATTACCGGTCCTTAAACTTTTTATGCTGTGTCATCCCGGTCCATAAACTTTTAAAGTATGTCATCCCGGTCCTTAAACTTTCAAAGTGTGGCAATTTCTTTTGAAAGTCTATGGACCGGGATGACACAGCATAAAAAGTTCACTGCTACAACTACATAGGATATTGCCACACTTTGAAAGTTTAAGGACCGGGATGACATACTTTAAAAGTTTATGGACCGGGATGACACAGCATAAAAAGTTTAAGGACCGGTAATGGACTTTACTCAAAAATAATTGATAAGTTCATGAAGGCAAACATTAACTTAGTACATAACCAGTAGCCACTAGCCAGTAAGACTAAATCGATCGTGGTAGAGCACGAGACATGCTTCCAAAGAGGTTTAGACTCATCAACTATTTGCTGCACATGGGGGGTTGAAGCACTTGCTTCTAAACTTGCACTTGCATTTGCCATGATGGGCAAATAAACCTAAAGAAAATTAGTTGAACAAACTCAAGTCATGGGATATTTCTAGAAAGGGAAGCACAGATCCTAGTCATTTCTAGCAGATCTGGACAAGGGGAAGCCCTAAAGCACAAATCCTACCCATTTGTAGCAGATCTTGACGAGGGGAAGAGTGGCGCAAGGAGAGCAAGAAGAAGAGGGGAACAAGAGGAACAAGAAGGGAACAAGAGGAATTACCCGGTCGGAGCCTTAGCCTCACTTCTTCAAGTCACCAGACGCCACAGGAGGGAGCAACAAGATGGATGTGGCTTGGAGCGGAGGCTGCACGAGAGGCAAATCTTTTATATGTAGGGATGCAAACGGATCAAATACGGATGGATAATGCCTCTATCATATTTGTTTTCATATTTTTTTCTCGGATGCGGATACGAATACGGATACCTCGGATACGAATACAAATACAAATAATATCGAATACAGATACAGAGCGAATACGAATCGAAACAAATACGGTCACGAATATTTATCGAAACATAAAAACCCCTTAAACTATATATCCAAAATCAATGAAAACACATAAATAGTTTACTTGTCAAAACATTAATGAAATCTAAACAAACATAAGTATTTTTATCTACAATAGTCATACCATTATACAAATTTTAAATCTTCAAATGTCAGTTAATTTTTTCTAAAGTCCTAAATAATTCTTAATAGATTTCTACATTTACATGTGACTAATAAATTAATTAAGAATTTAAATTTGCATCAGAATGATTTAAACGGCAGTACATCACTTTAATCGGTACAAATTTTAATATACTGACAATATTAAATTTATTTTTAATAAACATAAATATTTGCTAGTGGGCTGATTGCAGGGAGGATGAGAGAGGCTGGCTTGGGCTGGGTAATGTTAGGCTGAAATCTCGGATATCCGAATCTGTATTATCCGGATAATCCGTATTTATATCCGTATTCGCCGGATATTAGGCCTACTATATTCGTATTCGTTTCCAACAAAAAAAATCCGTATTTGTTTCCGATCCGAGAATTATCCGAAGAAAATCCGATCCGATACAATCCGTATTCGTTTTCATTCGGATCGATCGAAAACTATCCGATCCGTTTTCACCCCTAATTTATATGCTTGGGTTACACTTGATTCTTTGTGGGCTGGGCTTCCAAACAAGAGCCTTTCTAATGGGCTGTACCAGGACCAAGGAGTACTCAATAGTACCCGATTTTTATTTTCTTTTTTTATTTGGCAATTTTCCTGGTACCTCTGGGTACCGTATCTGAGCCGTACCGGTACTGGTACGTGACTTAGCCGAAGTACCCGCACATCATAGAATGTAACTCACAAATCTGTTACCCCTCAGGCATAGGGAATTATATAGTGGTAGGTTATAAATATCCCTACATGGACTATTGATGAGAGTCACCTTTCTTCTGTTTTGGAGGAACATCGGACCTTGCACCTTCACATGTATATTGAAATCAGATGTACTTTTTGAGAAATTCACCAGGCCAATTTATTTTTGTATTGAAAACTTTTGTGCTTTTAATACACCACTCATTATGTATGCTAATTTTGTTTCTTTGATATCAATCAGGTATTGATAGAAGCTGTGGAAAACCATATGCCCCAGGCAATCGTTATTGATGGAATTGGAACTAAGCTAGAGGCTATGGCTGCTAGCACCCTTGCACAACGGGGGATACAACTTGTTGCCACTGCCCATGGTGTAACAATAGAGAACCTGATCATGAATCCATCACTAGAGATGCTTGCAGGAGGAATACATGTAATGATATGCTCCATTTTATTCCATCTACTGTTGCGTATATATTGTCTTTCCACACTGCAGCAAGAATTAACTGTATTCTGTCAGCTGAAGTGACGAACAATGACATAGCCCATCTTCATAACTTCATTACCTATGAACATACTCCATTTTTTTTTGTCTAAAGAATCGTTTCATAACTGAATCAATTCAGAGATAGAGTGTTCTGCTGTCCCTGTCTGTAGTTTCTCTACGCTTTTCGATTCTTGTAGCTTGAATTTGAACATGTTAAATTACATAGTCCAAAATCTGCCTCGTAACCATTTCCATGTTCCAATATAAGAGATGAACATATGGCAAGATTGTAATTTTGATCAGAATATTACTGCTTGCTTGCTTGTTGACAAGGAGGATTTCAAAAGTAGTTAGTAGTTACTAACTTCTAGTGGATGGAAGAGGTAACAAAATCTGAAAGAAAAGTGATTATATTCATAAATCAAGTTGCCAGCCTGGCGCCATTCCACTATTGATCAAATGATTTCTTTAATCTTGTTATTGAGGAAGGAAGGGAATTATCAGCTTAAAATGTCTTCTGAGGACAACTACTGATTTCTCTGTTCTGTTGCCAAGTAGGCTTCTAAATTTGTAGTTCTTACAGTTTCCTTGCTGAGTGCTTCTATGCTTTACAGCTGAAGACTGCACAAATTTGAAAATAGCCAATGTTACTAATGGCCAGGTGCAATTCAGCAACTAATTGGTATATCATGTGGGGCAGCTTTCTTTTCGGAAGGCGTAGAAGCACTTCACTTGCTTTGATGTGTTTCCTGTCTTTTTGTATTTTACTATTTTTGTCAAGAACATTTCTTACAATATGTTCATTGTTTGTCTAAAAGAGTGTCACCCTTGGTGATGAAGAAGCTAGCAGGAGAGGGGGTCCAAAAAACTGTCCTAGATAGCAAGGGTCCATCAACATTTACATGTGCTGCGGAGATTGTCTCGAAAACTGAACTGCGTGTCCATCGTAGTTTGGAAGCCACTGTAGATGCTCTACTTTCAGGTTCTCACTGATTATGTCATTAATCAGTTACATGGCCTTGTTAATTTTGATTATACAATGGTGATCTTAAACATGTAACCCCGTTGTAAATATGGTTAGGCTTTCTTTTGTTGGTGCAGGCAGACTGCCTAATGTTGAAGTTCGTAAGTTGGGTTCAAAGGGGTCAGTGCAGGAAGTTTCTGTACTAAATGAGCCACTACGCCTTGGTCCTTATGAAGATGCTGCTCTGTTTGAGGATGATTCTCTGAGGAAGGCCAGAAGAAGTTTGGACTCTGCATATAATCTTGATTCTGCCGATGGACATATAAAAGGATCAAACGAAGCTGAGTCATGCTTCAATCTATATGCTTATGGGGTATGAATTTCTTCAGTAGTTCATTTCCTTGATGTTCTAACTTTGGGAACATTGCTTCAGCGTTCTCTTTCCTTTTCCTTAAGTTTTTTGCTTTTGGGTGTCAACATGCCACTTCTTTGCATAGTTGCATAACTTGCATTGCTGGGTATGAGCATAGATTGTTGTTGGTTATGTATGTTAAGTATATCAAGGCCCATATACTATAGGCCCATATGGCCCATGTGGTTATCTATATATTGACATCTCAACTATTGGAGTCATTGTCTTCTCAAATCCCTAAAGTAAGTCACATGGTATCAGAGCCATGGATTAGGGTTAGGTTAGGATTATTTTAGTCCTCTCCCACGATCCAAAATTTTTTTAACCGGCTAGTTGGCCGGTCGGCCCCGTTGGCCAGTCGGCCCTTCGTCGCCCGTCCCTGCCGCCGTCGACCGTCGCCCGTCCCTGCCGCCGTCATCTGTCCCGCCCGTCGCGGCCTCTTCCCGTCGCGGCCTCGTATTCGTCTGGGCCGCCGCCGCTGCCGGGGTCTTCCGTCGCCTCGTCCTCGTCAGATCCGGCGCCGACGGCTGCTCGGTCTTCCGCCGCCTCGTCCTCGTCAGATCCGGCGCCGACGGCTACTCCGCCCGTGGATCCTCTGCCACCGCCGTCCGCTCTCCTGCAGTCGCCCGTCGCCTCTGCAGCCGCCCGCGCGGCTTCTTCGGCCGGCCGCCAATCGCGGCGTTTTCTTCGGCCGCCGCCCTGCCTTGCCTCAGATCCGCCGGCCGCCTGGGGGAGCTGCTGCCCCGACTCGCCTCGTCGCCTGGGGGTGCCGCCGCCCCGACTCATCAGATCCAGCGCTGCCTGGGGGAGCGCGCGCCTCTGCCGCTGCTTCCCTCGTCAGATCCGGCCGGCGTCGCTGCTTCCCTCGTCAGATCCGGCCGGCGTCGCCTGCCTGGGGAAGGCTCACCTCGACAGATCCATTCTGCTCCGATCTGTCCTCAGCCCGTGGTTTGGTGGGTTTTCTTCGACCTGCTGCTGTCCTCTGCCTGTGACATCACAGTCGTGGTAACTGCTATCTTTACCTGCTGTTGGTCAACATGTCTCAGATAAATGCAATAGTAATCAATCTCACCCTAGATGGTCAGAATTATCCAGAGTGAGCTTTTTGTGTAGAGACTGCATTGAGGGGCTATGGTTTACTTTTTCACTTAACTGAAACTCCACCTGTGCTTAAGGATGATGGTAGTAATGCTGCTGTAGTAAAAGAATGGCATATTAATGATGGGAAAGTAATGGCTGCCATGGTGAATAGTACTAAGCAATCCATGATCATGAGTCTTTCTAAGTTCAAAACAGCCAAGGGCATATGGGACAACTTGAAGAAGCGTTATGTTCAGGATAGTGGTGCTCTTTTGCATACTCTCATGCAGCAAACTCATGAAATTGAGCAGAATGATATGTCTATTGATGAGTACTACTCTGCTTTTGATCGTCTGATGGGATCATTGACTTCCATGATACCTGAGTGTACAGCTGTTCCCTGTCCAGCACATAAGTTTATTGAAAAGTTTTTTACTTACAGATTTGTCATGGGAGTCCGGGCTGAGTATGATTCCATTCGTACACGATTGCTTCACAATTCTTCTGCTCTCACCATGGCACAGGCATTGTCTGACTTACTTGCAGAAGAAACACGTCTTAAGTCTATGTCTTCTTCTGCATCTGTTCCTCATAGTGTGTTGGCAGCTTCTCAGAGGATCAGTGCACCAAAAAGTTCCTCTTCAGCACTCTGTAAGCATTGTGGCAAGTCTGGTCATCTTCCAGAGAATTGTTTTTCTCATTATCCAGAGAAGTTGGCTGATTATCGTGCACGTCGTGCGGCTCGTGGTCGTGGTACTGGTTCCACTCCTAGAGGTTCAGTGTCTGTTGCTGCTGCTTTGCCTGTTAATGCTTCTTCGTCGTCTTGGGTGCTTGATTCAGGAGCTTCTTTTCATGTGACATCTGATCAGTCCCAGTTGGTTGCTTGCAAGCCGGTTACTGATGGTGCTTCTGTTCAGACAGCTGATGGTACATCTTGTCATATCACTCACCAGGGTTCACTTTGCAATCCTCATTTTTCTGTTCCTGATGTTTCTTTTGTACCTCAGTTGTCCATGAATCATCTTTCGGTTGGTCAAGTTACCGACCAACATTGTTTTGTTGGATTTGATGACTCATCTTGTTTTATTCAGGATCGTTGAAGCGGGAAAGTGATTGGGACTGGCCATCGCCGTAAAGGTGCTCCTAGCCTCTACATCCTCGACACCTTGCGTCTTCCTTCTTCCATTGAGTCTCCAGCTCGTGTGTCATCCGCTGCTTCGTCTTCCGCCTCTTCCTTCGCACAGTGGCATCATCGTCTTGGTCATCTTTGTGGGTTCCGGTTGTCCACATTAATAAATAAAGGTTGTTTAGGTCATACCCCTATTGAGTCTAGTTTTCATTGTAAGGGTTGCAAACTTGGAAAACAAATACAACTACCATATTCATCTAGTGTTTCTTATTCAGCTAGACCTTTTGATCTTATTCATTCAGATGTATGGGGTCCTGCACCTTTTGCTACAAAGGGTGGTCATAAATATTATGTTGTTTTTATTGATGATCATTCTCGATATACATGGATTTATTTCATGAAACATCGCTCTCAGTTGTGTTCCATTTACTAGTCTTTTGTTCGCATGATTCACACACAGTTTTCTACTCCTATTAGAGTTTTTCGCTCTGACTCTGGTGGTGAGTATTTGTCTGATGCTTTTCGCCAGTTTTTGTCCTCTGAGGGCACTCTTGCTCAGCTCTCTTGTCCTGGCGCTCATGCTCAGAATGGTGTTGCTGAACGCAAACATCGTCATCTTATAGAGACTGCTCGCACGCTTTTGATTTCATCTTTTGTTCCTTCTCATTTTTGGGGTGAAGCTGTTTCTACTGCTGTCTATCTCATCAATAGACAACCCTCATCCAAACTGTCTGGCAAATGTCCTGGTGAAGTTCTTTTTGGTACTTCTCCTAGGTATGATCATCTCCGAGTTTTTGGATGTACTTGCTATGTTTTACTTGCACCTCGTGAGCGAACTAAGTTGACTGCACAATCTATTGAGTGTGTTTTTCTGGGTTATAGTCCTGAGCATAAAGGTTATCGGTGTTATGATCCTTCTTCTCGTCGCATACGTATCTCTCGTGATGTGACTTTTGTTGAGGACCGTCCTTTCTTTTATAACCCCTCAACTCAGCCCTCATATTCTCCCACAGAACCCACATCGTTCCTGTGTCTTCCTCCTATTTCATCCCATCATGATGTCACTACACCTTCTCCATATATTACACCTGCTCCTTCTATTTCCATCACGCCACCTTCACAGGAGACTACACCTCCTCCTGCACCACCTCCTTTTCATTCTAAACCACCTATCACACATGTTTTTCATCGTCGTTCCACAAACCTCACAGCACCTCCATCTAGTTCTCCCACCATGGCCAGTCCTGATACGACCGCTGTTGATGATTCTAATGATATTGATGAGTCTCATACTGTTTCTGATGAGTTACAGGTTGGCCCAAGATATAATCTACGAGATCGTACTGCTATTGGTCCGGGTGACAAGTATGGTTTTCCACATGTGAATGCCGTTGTTGATGAGCCATTCACTTACCAGGAAGCTTCTAATATTCCGGAATGGCAGCTTGCTATGTCTGAGGAGCTTGCTGCCCTTGATCGTACAGGCACTTGGGACCTTGTTCCATTACCGTCACATGCAGTGCCTATTACATCTAAATGGGTATTCAAAATTAAGACCAAGTCTGATGGTTCTATCGAGAGATATAAAGCTCGTCTTGTTGCTAGAGGTTTTCAGCAAACTCAGGGTCGAGATTATGATGAGACCTTTGCACCAGTTGCTCATATGACTACTGTTCGTACTCTCATTGCAGTGGCTGCTACTTCCTCTTGGACCATCTCTCAAATGGATGTTAAGAATGCTTTTCTTCATGGTGATTTACATGAAGAAGTTTATATGCAACCACCCCCAGGTGTTGATGCTCCTCCTGGTCATGTTTGTCGCCTTCGTCGTGCTCTGTATGGTCTTAAACAGGCTCCTCGTGCTTGGTTTGAACGCTTCGTATCTGTGATACGGGCTGCTGGTTTTTCACCTAGTGATCATGAACCTGCTCTATTTATTCATCTCTCTCCACATGGACGTACTTTGCTTCTCCTATATGTTGATGATATGTTAATTACGGGAGACGATGTGGAACACATTTCTTGTGTGAAGAAGCAACTTAGTGAGCAATTTCAGATGTCTGATTTGGGTCCTCTCAGTTATTTCTTAGGAATTGAGGTGTTGCATTCTGCAAAAGGCTACTATCTCTCTCTGACCAAATACATACAAGACCTTATTGCTCGTTCTGGCATTACAGATAATCGAACGGCTGCGATACCTATGGATCTTCATTTACAACTTCGTCCTACCGATGGTACACCTCTTGAGGATCCCTCTCGATATCGGCATATTGTGGGTAGCCTTGTTTATCTCACTGTTACTAGACCTGATATTGCTCATGCGGTTCATATTCTGAGTCAGTTTGTGAGTGCTCCTACTTCCATTCATTTTGGACATTTGCTTCGTGTATTACGGTACTTAAGGGGGACATCTTCTCAGTGTTTGTTCTATGCTCGTGATAGTCCGCTTCAGCTTCATGCTTACTCGGACTCCACCTGGGCGAGTGATCCAACAGATCGTCGTTCTGTCACAGGTTATTGCATTCTTCTTGGTTCTTCTCCTCTTGCATGGAAGTCTAAGAAGCAGGCGGCTGTATCTCGTTCTAGTACAGAGGCAGAACTTCGAGCACTTGCCACTACCACTTCAGAGATTGTATGGCTTCGATGGTTGTTAGCAGATTTTGGTATTTCTTGTGATGCTTCTACACCTCTCCTATGTGATAATACTGGAGCCATACAAATTGCCAATGATCCTGTAAAGCATGAACTTACAAAGCATATTGGTGTTGATGCCTCCTTTACTCGGTCTCATTGTCAGCAGAAAACAATTGCTCTTCAGTATGTGCCCTCAGAACTGCAAGTGGCAGATTTCTTCACTAAAGCACAAACTCGAGAGCAACATCGGCTTCACTTGCTCAAACTCAATGCTTCAAAACCTCCGTTTCCACCTTGAGTTTGAAGGGGGGTGTTAAGTATATCAAGGCCCATATACTATAGGCCCATATGGCCCATGTGGTTATCTATATATTGACATCTCAACTATTGGAGTCATTGTCTTCTCAAATCCCTAAAGTAAGTCACAATGTATAGGAGAACTTCTAAAGTACTAGACATACAATTGGAGTATGCCAAGCTTGTTACCGATCGTGCATGGTACCAAACAATAAACATTAAACAGCACTTGCACAATACATAAAACTTGATTTTTTGTTTAGAAAGTGTATCTGCAGGCTGCTATTTTGTAGGATGCGGGTTTACTTTGCACCTAATTTAGGTTTTCTGGGAGTAAATCATGATCTATTCCAGTGGTGACGCTTGCCTTCCCGAGTTGTAATTCTTTTTTCTGGTTGCCTGGTCGGTACTCATTAGTCATTAGTGGTAAATGGTCATTCAATAAATTGTCTGCCTCGTTTGCTTGGATACCCCGCCCCCTGTCACTGCAACAAGACAGTGGTTCTAATCGGTGGTCACTGTATTTTGCCAACTGCTAATTCCTTGTTTACATATCTTTGGTAAATTTTCAGTACTTAGTTTGTAACTTACTGGATAGGCTGTTCTACATCTCCGAGTCGACTGCTTTGCAAGCCATTAAATAACTGGAGTTGGAGGACGTTGTTACTTTAACTTACAATATCAGTGAAGCTGATGCAGTGATTGCATTGCAATCGACTCTCAAGAAGAATACCCAGATTCAGGCTGTGGTGAAATCTCAAGATATACCAGTTTTTTTGGCAAAGGTTTGTATGCGCACTGTTAATTTTCAAGGCACTGTTAATTGTTGAAGCGCCAGAGTGAGTTTATGTCTGCTCACTGTTCTTCGTAGACAAACTCCCTGGTGCAAATCACTAGGGCACTTCGCGCCCTTGTTGATGATCACATGGATGGGTTGATAGATTTTGAAGATAAGGAAGAAGTCAGATCATCAGAGGAAATCGATGCTCTCGAGGTACCATTATCATCCCTGCTGGTTTAACTAAAAGCAGTGTAAACTTGTCCTGAATACTCTTATTGAACGTAATTACTGTTTCTTGATGTCGGGAAGCAAGATTGGCTATTGAGCAAGTAGTGATCCCTAAAAGGGGAGAGCACGATGCTACTGCCCAGACCACCGAGTATCATTTCATCCCAAGTGGATCTAATTGAAAGCTTTGAGCTCAAGTGGGAAGTTTCCAAGCGCATACCTGAGAATTCCTAGTCTTTCTTTATTACTTTCTTTCTGATTTCTTCATTACAAAATTATCAATAGTACTCCCTACTAGGGGTGCAAACGGGTCGGGTTAATCCTGACCGATCCGGCACCGAATCCGATTGGTACCGAATCCGGAGAAAAAAATATGGGTTAGGATATGGTAACAGCAATATCCGTCCGAATCCGATAGTCTTCAAGTTTGATTTCAGGTTAGTGCTACTATTTGACGTTTCATTTTCTTTTGCAATGGTAAAATAAAATCTTCCACATCAGCTATTAAGTAGTAACATCAAGTTCTTGACAGTATGTCCTCCTACTCCATTTGCTGTACTGCATGCATTCCTTACAAACGGGTTAATCCCGACCGATCCGGCACCGAATTCGATTGGTACCGAATCCGGAGAAAAAAATATGGGTTATGATATGGTAACAATAATATCCGTCCGAATCCAACCCGTTTGCACCCCTACTCCCTACTTATAGTCTAATAATGAGGTGCCCACCATTAACTAAGACTTCAAACCTAGGCTCAGGATTGCTAACATTTTCATCCGACCTCCTCTCACCAGTGCTTTTTCGGACGAGGACGTCGCGTCTCTGATCACCAGTGCCTTCGGTGGTATCTTCTTCTCTAGGGAATTTTCACCCATCGCCTCCACTTCCTCGACTCTGATACCACAATGTTGGAACAAAAGTTAATGATCATACACACGAGGACACTACACACGCCTTTCCCCGGGAAACACACGAGAAGATATTTGTGGTGCTCTAACGTCCACGTCGTTTTCTCTCTTCCTCTTATTATATCTTACTAGCTGAATGCCCGTACATTGCTACAGATTTTTAAAATTTATCATACTATATGTTTTAAAACTCACAGGTGGTAAATTTTTTTAAAATATGCATACAAACATGTTATAAAAGTTTTTAAATCCGTCAAGTAAGTCGAAAGTCGTCGATCCCACCTCTTGGTCATAAGTCGGAAGATATCAAGCATACCTCGTGGTCGTAGGTCGGGAGCCCTCGAGCACACCTCGTCGTCATAAGTCGGAAGCCGTCGACCATCGCGCGTGATCGTAGGTCAGGAGCGGTCGACCATCGCTGGTGGTCGTAAGTTGGTAGCGGTAGACGATCGATCGTGGTCCTAAATCGGGAGCCTTCGACAATGGCTCATGGTCGTACATCGGAAGCCGATGACCATCGTTCGTGGTTGTAAGTCGGAAGTCATTGAGGATACCTCGTGGTCGTAAGTTGAAATACATCGACCAGCGCTTGTAGTCGTAAGTCGGAAGACATCGACCACACCTCGTGGTTGTAAGTCAAAACACATCAACCAGTGCCCATGGTAGTAAATTAGAAGCCGTCAATCACACTTCATGGTCGTAAGTTAGAAGCCGTCGACCATCACGCGTGATCGTAGGTCGGGAGTGGTCGACCATCGCTGGTGGTCGTACGTTGGTAGGCCTCCGGTGCGCTTGTGCCCTGTTGCTCGACTACTAGTGCCAGCTTGCTCGGCCTCGACTTCGACCACTAACCCCTTCGACTTCGACCACTGTCTCCTTCAACCATTGTCCTCTTCGACCACAACCCTTCGACGTCGACCACTCCCCTCTTCGACCACGGCCCCCTTTAACCATGGCTTCGACTTCGACCACCTTGTGGGTCTTGCCGTCGAGGGTGGGGAGCTCAATCTCGGGGGTGACATGGGATAGGCAACGAGGATGTCCAACTGGAGGGGGAACTCATAGTGGTGGAGATTGTGGATGAACCAGCAGGTGCCCTCCGGGTTGGCGCTACGACTACGACCATGACTGCTACAACCATGTCCACGGGCGCTACGATTATGATTATGACCGCAACCTTGACCACTGCCCCCTTCGATTTCGAGCACTCCCCCCTTCGACTTCGACGACTATCTCCTTCAACCACGGCCCTTCAACGTCGACCACTTCCCTCTTTGGCCATGGCTTCAACGACGACCACGGATCTTCGACTTTGACCACTGCCTCCTCGACCACTGTCCCCTTTGACCACAACCCTTCGACGACCATGTCCTTTCGACGACGACCACTTTCCCCTTCGACTATGGCCCCCATCGACCACGGCTTCGACTTGACCAAGGATCTTCGACTTCGACCACGGCCCTTCGACGTCGACCACTTCCTCCTTTGACCACGGATCTGCGACTTCGACTACTGCCCCCTTCGACCACTATCCCCTTCTACCACGACCCTTTGACGTCGACCACTTCCCCCTTCGACCACTGTCCCCTTCGACCACGGCCCTTCAATGTCGACCACTTTCCCTTTCGACTACGGCTTCGACTTCGACCACGGATCTTCGACTTCAACCATTGCCCTCTTCGATCATTGTCCCTTTTAACCACGGTCCTTCAACGACCATGGCCCTTCGACCATTGTCCCCTTCAACCAAGACCCTTCGACGTTGACCACTGTCCCCTTCAACCACAACCATTCGACATCGAAAATGGCTTCGACTTCGACCACTGTCTCCTTTGATGACCACGACCCTTCGACGTCGACCATTTCCCCCTTCGACCACGGCATCAACTTCAACTATGGATCTTCGACTTCGGCCACGGCTCCTCAAGCACGGCCCCCTTCGACCACAGCCCCGACGTTGACCATGGCCGCCCTTCAACCACAGCCCTAATATTGACCACGTCCCTTCGACTTCGATCGCGAACCGACTTCGTCCATAGCCCTTCGACTTCGACCACTGTCCGCTTTGATCATGGCTTGGACTTCGATCACGACCCTTCAACTTCGACTACAGCCCTTCGACTTCGACCGCAGACCGACTTCATCGCTAGCCCTTCAACTTCGATCGTTGGCTCTTCGACCACTGTCCCCTTCGACCACGGTTTGGACTTTGACCATGACCGTTCGACTTCGACCACGGTCTGACTTTAACCACAGCCCTTCGACTTCAACCATGGACCAACTTTATCCATGATCCTTCGACTTCGACCACTGCCCCCCTTCAATCACTGTCCCCTTCGACCATGGCTCTTCGACTTCGACCACAACCTAACTTCGACCAAAGCCCTTCAACTTCAACCACTACCTCTTCGACTACGACTTCAACTTCGACCACGAATCTTTGACATCGGCCACGGCCCCCTTCAACCACGGCTTCGACTTCGACCATGGCCCCTCGACCACGGCCCATTCGACCATGGCATCGACTTCAACAACCAGCTTGGGAGACCAAAATTGCCAGACAGCGCGCCGGGCTCCGAGCGAAGAGCAGGAGGAGGTAGAGAGGCTCACCAGGCGAGTGACCACTGGGTAGTGGCGGCGGGGGGAGAGCCACGTGGGTGGGTGTAGTAAGAGGAAGCCACCACTATCGCCGAGTGCTCTTCTCTCTGATCCATCGGCCGCTGTCGCCGAGCGCCATTCTCTTCGATCCATCGGCCGCTGTCGCCGAGCGTCGTGCTGCTATTTGGAGGGGCGATGGGAGATGGAATTGGTAGCGGCGCCCTGGGGAAAGTTGGGGGACTACGAAGGAATTGGTGGCGGCGCTGAGTAGGAGGAGGAGGCGCGACACGAGGGTTTGGGGGAGAAGAAGGCGATGGTTGTTGGAGGTGAAGGTGGGGAGGCAGCGGCGGGCAGATGGGGAGAGGAGGCAGCGTGCAAATGCATTTGGGGGAAGTGGCGACGAGGGGATGCGACACTGCTGGGGAAGTTGGGGGACTGCGACCAGACGCTAGCGTACGAGGAAGGAATTGGTGGTGGCGCTGAGGAGGAGGCACGGCATGATGGTTCGGGGGAGAGAAGGAGGCGGCGGTTGCGGGAGGTGGAGTGGTTGTGGGAGACGGAGGATGCGGGGGAAGAGAAGAGGAGGAGCGCGGCCCACGTGTTAGTTTGACCTTTTCTACGAGGAACGGAAGAACTATCTACATGCGGACCTGAACGGACAGACGGTTGATCTTTGATCGGACGACTGAGAAGAGATGAGAGAGAACGGACCGACGACCACCAACTCACATTTTTTATAATAGTAAAGATAACAAACTCTGAGATTACAAAGCAAATAGACCGAACGACTCGGCCGACCCTAACGCCACGATCTGCAGGAACCGCGCCATCCCACATCTTGGAATCGTGGCTCAACGCAACAAGCGCGCACACACTAACAGCCACAACATGCAGCGCCATGCAGAACATGCAACACGTCCATGATGACTTCGTGCTTACTCAGCCACAGTACCATGCGAACAAAACTAACAACTCACGAAGAACACTGGCTAAACAACGAGATTAAATGTGACATTCTTCTCTCGACGAATAGTGAAGTTGTGATCGCTCGATGATGCCGATCGCTGTGTGGGCTCGGGGGGGTACATAAAGATGATAGCAGCTGCATGGGACTGTGCAAGCGAGTCAGGTGACATTGCGGGTGGGCTCACGTCGACGTGCATGTGAATTCTTGTTTCTAGCTAGCTGGTGACGTCCGGCCGATGTGGACGTACAAATCGAGTATGTATCTGGTTCCTTAGATGCATAAACTTTGTCCTAGCACACGTTTCTCCGTCACCTGTAACGATGAGTGCCGCAGGGACGGATATGTTCGTCCTTTTTTTTTTTACTGTGGCTGTGGTTTTCGACTATGTTTGATGATGTTTATCTGTGCTTTTCAAGATAATGACAGATGACGAAGATGTTGATGTAGATGGCACAAAGTTTAGGCTGAAGAAGCCGTTTAGAGAAGTGACTTCGAGAGATTAGTTGGAGAAGCCAGTTCACTGTATTTCAGCTTTCAAAAAAATTAAAGTTAAAAGTTAAAAAAAGTCAAAAAGATAAGGACTTGTTGTTCCTGGGCTGGGCCTGTGGGTGTGTATGAGGCTACACAACTGCATGCAATGCAGGGGAGCTAGGCGGGAGCAGCCATCCATCGTGCATCTAGCCCACGTGTCACAGTTCACGACGACGTGTACTAAATATAGTATTTATTATAATATTTTTATAAACACTATCTTAAAAAGATATATTATTTAAAAATTAATTACTATAATAATTTAAACTAAAACATAAGCATAAACTTAACTGCACTGAGCCGATTTCATCGACCTCCCTCCCTCAGAAAACGAAGTCATCATCGTCGTTGGAGAATGGTACGTCGATCCGTACGTCACAATCTGGTTATACTCACCCATCAGTACGTATCCCCTCTGTTTGGCTGGCCATATAAGCGAAGCACGAATAAACGGTGAACGTACGTACTCGTCGGTCCCTAGATCCGTCGAACCTTCGGCCATTATTATTCCGATCGATCGAGTCAGCAACGTAACTGTCAGAGCAAATGGAGGTCGATCACCTAAGATGTACTATGAGTATTTAATTTTGTTGTATAAATGATGTCGAAATTTGAATTTAATTTTTAGAGAGTTCGTAATTTTTAAGAATTATTATATGTCTGACGATCTGCGGTCAGACCAGTGGATCCTATGTGACCGGATTTGAGGAGCGTCCATATCGCTGTTGCGGTATAACCGATTTCTAATTGGCAATTATTTTTTATCAGAGAGTATGTTTGGGAGTTGGGTATGTACGGTTGGACCGACCATGGTTTGCAGTAAGACAGGAGTGAGTTGGCTGGTGTAACTGGCATTTAAAATACGGTCACACCGGGTGGCCGGTCAGACCGGCTAGTGGTTGACGGTCTGACAATGACGGTCTGATCAGCATGGGAATAACGGTCATACCAGTGGCTGAGGCCAAAGTACAATGAGAGTTGGAATTGAGTGGTTTGAGTGTGTGCACGACATGAGTAATGTTGCTTAGTTATAGTGTGTTGTATGATACATTACTTTGACTAACTAAGTCAAGTGTGTAACTTGTGCTCGACATGGTTGATTGGTCTTTAGATGTGCAGGTGGCTTGGAGGACATAGCGGTCAATGGCAATGGACTGGGACTAGGCATGGAAGCTGAGGTCCGGAGCGATCATGTAAGTCTGGGTGAGGCTGCGTAACTCAAGTAGGAGCATAGAGAAGACAAGAATCATGGAGAGATGAGTTGGTGCATGTGTTGCACCAAGTGATGAGGCTGATGCACATAGAGATGGTTCAGGAGAGACTAAGTGCGTGAACATGTAACGGTTAGTCATTGAGTACTATAGGATACGTATCAAAACATGCGGAGATGATTTGGTATGATGTAAGGATTCTTGCCTCATCAATTATGTCAATTAATTATTTTGTGCCATGTGGTGCTATGTGACGATTTACTTGTTGTTAGTTGTAGGATTCTTAAGCTAGGTTATGGTGAGGTAGAAGGGATCAAGATTAAGCTAGAGAGTTGAGGTCTAGAGCGATCAACATGCCGCCCGAAGATGACTGTGGCTAGCGAAGTGGTTACAACAAGACAAGAAGATAAGGAACCAGAGTGGGAGTCATCGGTGGTGGACATAATGGACAATGACAAGGTAGATTGGGACTAGACTTAGGGAGTAGCTGAGGTCCAAAATGGCCAGGAAAGCTAGGTATCATCATGGTAGATGGATAGGAATGTGGCGCTCCGAGTGACTTGGGATCCGGACACGTGAGAGGATTGGAGGCAAGTCATTAGCAGGAGGCGGTAAAGGGGAATTTTGGTAAATTGTCCAATACTGAAAAAGTGACGGCGTGTGAAACCGTGGCGATTAGCTAAGTGGATTAGGTCAGGGAGTTTTCATGGTAAATTCGAGCTATTGGACCCAAGTGAAAGTCGTGCTTTAAGAAGCGTACACGTGTGAGTGTAAAATCTGGTATATAGTTGGGTTAATGGGTTAACCCATGTAAGAGTGGATGAAACGCAACTGGAGGTGTTGGTTATGGTTTCTCATGTCTCTATATATAAGGAGGGGGAGAGTTGGTTTAGGCTAAGCTTGGGAGAGTTTAGACTAAACCTTTGAGAAGAGTTAGGTTTTTAGAGAGAATTTTTGTGAGATGAGTTGTGGCTTTTTGTCTTGAGTTTCTTGTCATCCTTGAGCTTGTGAGTTACTGGGAGTGACTGTAAACATTCATCTCGAAATATCAATAGATATCAAAATTCGTCCAAATCTTTCTACTCTTTAGTCAAGTGTTGAAGTCTTGATTTGGCTTGATTTTTTGTGTTTCCTGCTCCTCTTTTGACTTTGCTATAATCCATGATGAGTAAGAGGTATAGAAGATCCTAGTTAATCAATCATTATCCATCTAGATCACATCCATAGAAAGAAATAAGATCATCCCCGATTCTTGCTTGTTCTTGGATCAAATTTGGGTTTTCATGATTTAGATAGTTTTAGCCCGAATTCATACCTAGATTAGCTTCCTATGACATATAGGAGTATATCTAGATCATACTCTTGATTAGAAACTCCTTGAGTAAGAACTATTTTGGATTTTAGGGTTTTAGATGTTTTTGAGCTATAGATTTGATTTTCTTTGTTTGAGTGAACCTGAGTCCAAGAACCTTGTGATTCTTGATTGATTTAGGTTTCTATTTCTTTAAACAAGTCTCATACAAAATTTCTGATTGTTTGGATGATTTGAGTTTTATCAGAGATGCTTTTTTGAGGTATGGAAACTGGGAAGCGGTCGGAGCGCCTAAGACCTATGGTTAGAATGCCCTATTCAGTCAGATTGGCCTCAGATGATAGGCAAACCGGTCTGCCTAGTCAGATCGGCCTCTAGGACACGGTCAGATCGTCCCAGAGGCAAGGTGGGTTGTTCTGTATTCCTATTGTTCTTTTGACTATTTGACTTCTATTTGAGAGTTATTTCTACTGCGCATATGATCTTCTTAGCTTTTTATAGCTAGTGAAATGAAGAGCTCTTTTGCATTCGAAGTGGTTGATTTTATTGAAAATAAGAAAGAGACAAAGATCATTTCCGCCATCGGTACTACAGTAACAGACTAATGGAGCACAGTCATTAATAGTGTAGGTAACGGTGTAACGCAAATCGGCATGCACCTCATCGATCGCTACATTTCACTGACGCGTACGAGGCAAAAGCCTGCATGCAGCTGCCCGTTTGCCCGCTGTGTAGCACAGGCCGTCGCCTTGAATTGCGGCAGTTCTGCACAGGCTGCATGACGAACAAGGGGACTGAACTTTACAAGTACTTCAGATCATTACAGGCCCTACAGCTTTGCATGCATGTCCATGTACTACACACCAGAATGATCGGCCATGGCGGCAAGTGGGACGACCTTGCATTGATACCTTACGGATATTCCGTTAGATTTGTAGGGGTTGATTGATTGCATCTGCAAGTGTCCAGCTGCACAGCACAGTGCTATTTGCCAGGCTCGCTTCGCTGGACGCAATAACGCCCAAAAATGGCTTCCGAGGTGATGGGTGGCGCCTTAATGAATTTGGTGGTGATGAGGTGAGCAGTTAACGCGCGAAACCGTCCGATCGGAAAATAGACGGTCCAGATCTGTTAGACAAGCCGGAAATTGAGGTGCATGAAAAGTGCTCTTGCCATCTCAAAAAAGGTTCTTGCATGCGATAATTTTGATTGTTTATTGGTCGTTCAGATTATATAGCCGCCGATGCATCCAACAAGGAGTTCATGAAAGGATTGATTTGAGTGCCAGTGAAAGAATCATAGCCGATGCTTCTACCTATCTTTCACTTAGTGTAGCATATCATCAAGTCACTAAACCATTCATCTGCTACTCTGTTGTTGCGCAAATCTGTCTTGATAATATTTATTGCTGAAAGACTCTTTCAATGGATATCGTTGCCACAAGAAGGATCATGTTAGCTCAATAAAGCGATAGACTAATGGGAAAATTCTATTTTTTCCCGATTCAACCATCTTTTGAGCTAGCTTTGCAATATCACTACATCCTTGAAATTCTACACTTTCTCCTGATGTTGAGAACAAAGGTTCGAAGTTGATTTCTTAACAACAAACAATCAGCTATGGTGAAGTCATCAGCATAAACCTCGGCAAGTCAAACAAACTTGTAATTGGAATGTAATTGACTAGATAACTGGAATTAGAAATTGGCTTACATTAGGGTCTTCTGGTGATCGCTGGCGAGGCTCCGGTCGAGGGCTCAATTGGGGTGTGGGGGTGGCTCAGTGAACGTCTATGCGATATTTGGGAGGAGGTCTCGGGCTTTTCTAGCCATCCCATGGTAGTTCAGCATAGGGACGGCTCTGGCGGTGAGGCGGCACGTGGCTAGGTCGGGAAGGCGTGGGAGGGCACGACGTAGCTGGTTGAGATGATCTTTGTGCTACCTTGGGTAGGATGTTGCGGCAGTCAAATGGAAGTACAATGTGTCAGGTCGGCTGTGAGAGTGTGTGAGTAGAGAGAGCAGAGAGCATGGTGAATGGTGGGGAGTGAGGCGGCTACGGTGCTTGTCTAGGTGAGGGTCGTGACAATTAAGAAGCAGGGTACAACGACTCGAGCTGGCAGCGGTGGGCTCTGTGGAGCGAGAATTTGCAGTGAGAGGGAAGTCAGCCGTGAGGGGGGTGGGTGGACAACGGCGAATTCTTGTCTCTACCGACTCGACGCGTGGCCATGGAGCATTTAAGAGGATGTCAGGGCATAGCAGATGAGGGTACGATCGTTGATAGAGTTGCAGTGGCATGGTAGAGGTGAGTGAGGTTGCGGCGGCAGGGAGTGAGTCGTGGTGGCGGCAAAAGAGCTGTGACCAGGTAGGGAGGGGGAAATAGGGGTGAAGGCGCCCTGAAAAAATGTGCCAAGGAACTGAGATGGCGCAAAGATAGAAAGGGAAAGTGAAAAGAGAAGAAATTTGTCAAATTGGGTGAGATTCAAATTCAAAGTAAAAAACCAAAAATTAAAGTAAATTCTTTTGAATTTTAGGTTGTTTTAACCTACCCCTTAAAACAATCTCATCATCGAGATTCACCCAGGCTAAAGAATGGGTTGAAAAGCAAAAAGTTAGAAATTCTCACAAAAAGCAAAACATCTGTCCTTAATCAAGTGAGTCCTAATTAAGAAAAACTATAGCAGCCATTAGATGTTATTGATTAAAGATATATTTCTTCTTAATTTAAAAGAGATAATAATCTTTATTAAGATGTTATTGCTTAAAAATATATTTCTTTCAAATTTAGAAGAGAAGATAATCCTTATTAAGAAACAAATCTTAAACAAGCCTAAAACCTAATTTTAAACTAGATGCCCACCAACCTTCTTTTATGAACCGCAAAAGAAAAAAATAGAAATTCAAAATGAAAAACAAAGGAAATTAGATATCTTATTTTTATAGAACTACAAATTGAAACCTGTACTAGCTAAATTTTGGAATAAATATTAGATAAAAATTAGTAGTTGAATTTGCACACAAATTCTAACCTAAAACTCGGACAAACAATAACAACAGAAATTAATAAAAATTCAGAATTGAAAATAAAAGGAAATTAGAAATGTGTTTTTCATACAAACTCCAAATTAAAACCCACACATAGCTGAAATTTAGAATAAAATTAGATAAAAATTAGTAGTTGGATTTGTATTCAAATTCAAATCTAAAACTAAAATTTTAAATTAAATAAAAATAACATAAGTTTGGAATGAAAAATAAAAGGAAACTAACAGTCGGTTTTAATGCAAACTTCCAAATAAAAACCACTCCATAGCTAAAATTTGAAATAAAAAATTAGCAGTTAGATTTGTATCTATCCTAAATTTAGTTTTATTCGGAATTAAAATTACAGAAATATTCTAATTTGAGAAAGACTAAAATAAGATAATGAATTTGATTTGTATATATATAAATTAGGAATCGAAATCTATTATATAATAAAAAATAGATGACAAGTAGTTCACAATCGCTAAGAAAAAAGATAATTGCTAAAACTTCTCATAAAAACAGAAACATTATGACTATTTATTTGGTGGACCGCCTAGGATGGAGGGATTGAGAGTGAGATCATTAACGGGTGTTCACTCGGCTATACCGATATAACCTATATGATGTGTGTTATGAGCATGTAAGTATAGACAAAGCATTGCAATAATAATAATAATAATAATAATAATAATAATAATAATAATAATAATAATAATAATAATAATAATAATAATAATAAGCGATGATATAAATGAAAATATTATGTAATGCTATGTTTACTGTTTGCTATGCAAGTATTTCCATTAAAAAGTATTTAGGAAAGAAAGTTTTGATCATGTGTGATAAATATTAGAGAATAGAGTGGGTATTTCTCTCTTATAATATATAATACTATAATATCACAAATGAAGTTCTGTAACAACCTATTTTTCAAAAAGCAAAATCACATATGTGTTGCCAAGTTATTTAAATGTGTTTTAAAGGTGATGCCCGCGCAAGTGCACGGTCCACCTCACTAGTTTGAAATAAAAAAATAGATTATTTTAAAAAATTCGGCAGCCATGCCTGCTCAAAGTCTTGGATAAGAAGAGAGCTTTAACGGGATCCTTGGAGAAATGGAGCTTTCCAAGTCAGAGACGTTAACGGCAATCTCGGACTGCTGCATCCGTCAGATAAAACCTTCTTAATTCTTATAAGTCATTTTTTTTACAAAAAGAACTCTTGTAAGTCTTATTATAGAATCCATGCACAGTACTATTGGGTACATGGAGCTGTCAAATATATGGATCTAGGACTGTACGGCTGGATCAACCTTCAAGCTAAATAAATCAACGGACGTCGATCATCTCCAGTTAGGTGACATGTTATTACCAGGCACAACTCTGAACTGACAGATTAACCGTCTCCTATCTTGCGCTGTGAGGCACTATCGATCGCACCATGCTGCCTTCAACTAACCAATTTTGATCGCACTAAGATCAGAACGTTGTTGGACTGGACTGACCGATAAACAAAATGGTAGCCTCCGATGATGCACGTTGAGTGTAACCGTGCAGTAACCTCCATTAGTCTCGATCATTTGTTGCATGGGATTCAATTCTCCAGCTCATGACGCGAACAGGCCACCAAGAATGGATCAGGCAATGATAGAAAAGATGTTCAAACTATATGTTCTCGAGCTCAGTTATCTATAGTTCTTTTTGGTCTCGATCATTTGTTGCATGGAATTCAATTCTCCAGCTCGTGACGCGAACAGGCCACCAAGAATGGATCAGGCAATGATAGAAAAGATGTTCAAACTATATGATCTCAAGCTCAGTTATCAATAGTTCTTTTTGGCTTATAGTTTATAGTTTCTCTCAAATAAATGAGATAACTTCTTCGCCACTGTTCGAAGCAAGTTATTGGGATAGTCTTTTTAAGCGACTTATCAGTATTTGATTCTTTCACACAAACACTCGTCGTAAGACAAAAACTATTCCATAGGTAATCTGTTTTCAAATCCTCCGGATGTGATAGTTGGTTGGAAATGTTGAGGTTTCATGATATATGCCATAGGAAAGAAGCGATGGCTAAGATTAGGGCAAATCCACCCGGCTCTAGGGGATCTGCACCACGCATGGAAAAAGTTTCAGACCCAATTTTTAGCGAGAATCAACAAATGTACATGTGCTCCGTAAGCTAGCGAGGCTGCTTCCCGGTCATTCAACTCGAACCTAATAAGCCCAGCCGTCAAAAAAAAAAAGAGAGAAGAGTTGTTAGTAGAGGAAGTTACATTGGAAGGTTCAGGAGTTCCGTGTTCGCTTTTGTGACGCAATATCGTGGACGTTGTCGCCGATGACGACGGCTCTTTGCACTGCATTAGTCCACGCTAAACGTACTGGAGCCGAACGCTCGTCCATTAGCCAACTAATTGATTAAAACGTTTCTGCTAGTACGCACCAACTCCTCCTAGAGCGGCTCAAGTTGTTGGACGCAGCAGCCTGTTTTATTCGTTTGGTGTAGTGTGCACAGGCTACTGAAGCTAGTGCATGCGCTTACTGTTCTTACAGCCTTCCTGATTAAGGCCCGTCTAAAATGGCTTTTGGCTGTAGCTATTAATTTTTAATTAAAATAGACAATATAGTAGTTATTAGCTTTTGGCTGAAACATTCAATTAAAAAAAATAAAGAAAAAAAGAGAATATGAAAAAAATCATTATATCTCTATGGACAATGCAAAGAAAAAAAAGGAAAAGAGAAAAAAAAAAGAATAGCTAGAGGAACAAGGAATCGAAGTGGTCAAAAGATGTGCTTTGACGTTGGTCTCACGGGGGAGCTAGCTGCCTTTATGGATAATCTTGTTTAACAGTTGTTGCACTTTGATCACGTGGGAGTTATCCACATGCATGATGTGGTACAAGGTGTTAATCCTACTGATGGAATGCAATTATGCAATGACAATTTTCTCTCTGGAGAACATGTGAGGTTGACACATAAGTCACAGCACTGTCACAACAGATCATGGTTGATCTAAATCAGACAGTCTGATGACCTGATCCCTCCTGTTAATCTGTCAGAACTTTGGATAATAACGAACTGCATTTGGATAATAACGAACTGCAATTCTTCATGGGCCATCCAGTGCCAAGTTAGCTCAGGAATTGACATGGCATCCAACTACCCGCAAATAATAGCCAGTGCATGTCCCTTCCTTCTCAATATTGGAGTTGTTGCGCCCTCCTTTTTACGTTGAAACGTAGGTTTCAATGGAGATTCAAGTACTGCAAATATAACTACCACTTCAAAAAAAAAATCTATAAAGTTGGTTTGTAAATATATCATTGCATATATTTGGGGGTAGATGCAGATGTATGCTGGCCTTCCTGTTGCTGACAATGCTGTTTTACCTGCTACTAGTTTCCCAAACCAGAAAAGCAGAAGGAAGAAAGCAGTGGTAACGTCTGATTGACACAAACACACAACCGAGTGCTCGTTAGCTGGCTGATGTAGTAGCAGTGTAGCTAGCTAGATAGCTTCCTGTTTCATAACAAGCACAGCTTTTTTTGGCCATAAATCCGAACAAGGACTACTTGACAATCGTAATGCGTTGTGGAATCATGTAACATGGAGTATATGATGGTGGTGCTATTTGGACGGACTTCGATTACCTAAGCAAGTTCTTGAGCTTTTTAGTAGCTATAGCGAGTCAATAACACCAGGAGAATTATGGATCCTAACCGTTCCCTGCGAAGTACAAAACTCAATTCGAGGAAGAATGATCTCTGAGGAGAAGTATTTTGTATGATTCGAAAACTTCTCAAACGGCAACGGTATGAATTTCCTTGAAGCAAACTAGTAGGACATCATGCAGTGGCATCCAGAGTACATGGAGAGTTCATCAGAGCTGAGGGTGAATAAATGTACTTTCTCAAATTGTATTTGTTATAAAATACACAGTAAAAATAGTTGATCAAGAAAATAGGATATAAGGATTTAACATGGAAACTCTTGCAAGAAAAAACTACAGACGCACGAAGGTAGAATTCACTATATGAGGAGAGATTATAAGTACAGAGAACTTTGGCGTGTCTTAATTGTACGATTACAAGGTATATATATAAACTAGGGATCAGAGTCCCTAACAAAAAACAGATAGAGTACTAGTCGGCAATGAAACAGTGACTTATAAAAACTTTGAACAATAACTTTCTCGGAGACAGGAACAACACCCCGCTTAAATAGTCTCAGAAGATAACAGTATAAAGTTGTAGTCAAAAACACCTCAAGTATTCATGTTTGACTCTAGTCAGAGCAGAGTCCATCTGGACATGAAGATGATTCCAATCATAATCTCTGACCAGTTCTCATTGCTTTGAGAGAATACTGATCAAACTCTTTAGGTGGTGATCGGTTCGGCTGAAAAGCTCATGGCTTATGGCTGAAAACACTGTAGCTGGCTGAAAAAAGTACTGTAGCTGACAGAGCCTTATTTAGCATAATTAAATTTAAAAAAATTTAAAAATATAAAAAATATGTTAGCCCATTACGTATAATACAAACAAATACGGGAAAAAAGAACCGGCAAAAAAGCTCAACAAAAAGCCAAAAGTTCAGAAAAAGACGAAACTTATGAATAGTGAAAAATAAGCCTACAGCCAGCAGCCGCAGTCATGTTGATCGCTGCCTAGTCGAAAATACCAGCAATAGTGAAACCTGATCAGATTCGGATCACAATACACAACAGTATTGTTTTATTTGCTGGTCACTCCCAAATTCGACAAAATCAAAGTTGATTCGAGGACATTTGGACTTCTTCCGATAAGTCGATTCAAGCACACTTGGACTTGTTCTGATAAGTTGATAGTGGAAAAAATGATTACGTGGTTGTTTCAATAATGGATATACTCCTACTAGACTAGCACCAACAAGAATGGTCCAACTCAAATGTATTATACGGCTACGCCCATGCTTCATATACTCAATCATTTCTCTTTTGCTCGACACACATATTGAAAAGAAGAGACATCTAGGTCACACTTTCATGTCCACTGAAGCCACCCCTTTCTTGAAACTTCACAAATTAATCACGGGAAAACTACTCCAACTGGACGATTCGGACAGCAAATTTCCCATCAATATCTCCTGTCAAAAAAGATGGAAACTTCTCTTGTAAACAAAAGATACAACCTAAAAAGTAGAAACCAAAAGCAGAGCAAGGTTTGACATATACTGATGAACGCGAGGAGGAATCAGGACGGAAAGATGAAGAAAAAGCAATCCATGCATGCACAACAACCAAGTGGTAGTATAGTAGTAGTAGTAGTTGAGACCGGTGGTGAAGATCGACGCGAGGTGGGCTAATGGCGCAACAGCTACGTCCTAACCGACCATTAACGCCGTGTATATAAGCCACGGAGCCCTGATGATTTCTTCATCCACCGAGTAATCGCAGAGCTCCGAGCACATCTAACTACCGGCTACAATGGCGCCTCTGCTCGTTGCGTTTATTGTCGTCTCCTCCTCGTTCTTGGCCGTCTCCGGCCAGAAGTTCAACGCCATCTTCAGCTTCGGCGACTCCATGTCCGACACCGGCAACCTCTGCGTGAACGGCCCGCCCGCCGGCCTCACCCTCACCCAGCCACCCTACGGCGAGACCTTCTTCGGCCGCGCCACCTGCCGGTGCTCCGACGGCCGCCTCGTCGTCGACTTCCTCGGTACGGTTTCGGCGCCGTTCTTTCCGGGGGTTTTAAACTCGCCATTTCCCTCCAAAAAACAGAGCACTTCGCTCTGTTTCGACGCGTGACGTGCGAATGACTGTTGTGGTGTGTGCAGCTGAGAAGTTCGGGCTGCCGCTTCTGCCGCCGTCGAAGAAGGGCACGGCTGACTTCCGGCGCGGCGCAAACATGGCGATCATCGGCGCGACGACCATGGACGCCAACTTCTTCCAGTCGCTCGGCATCGGCGACAAGATCTGGAACAACGGCCCCCTCAACACCCAGATCCAGTGGCTCCAGCAGCTGCTGCCGTCCGTCTGCGGCTCGACGCAGGGTAATCAATACTGCCTGCCAACCACTCTTCTCCCCTTCCATGCACTGCACTCTCCATTAACTCCTGGTCCAGGGAAGTGGTTGCCCAATGCTGCCGCCATTAACTTCACTTCTTCGCAGCTTGCAAGTCCTACCTCTCCAAGTCCCTCTTCGTACTCGGCGAGTTCGGCGGGAACGACTACAACGCCCAGCTCTTCGGCGGCTACTCCCCCGAGCGGGCCAGTGGCCAGACCCCCACCATCGTCGACGGCATCGGCAAGGGCGTCGAGGTACGCACTTCCGCACAACCAAATTCCCACATATACATCGCAGCATTTTCGTAGCAGCCACCGACGCGTCCATGTCTTTTTTGGTCGCAGCAACTGATCAACCTTGGAGCGATGTACATCGTGGTGCCCGGGGTGCTGCCGGTGGGGTGCTTCCCGATCTACCTGACGCTGTACCAGACCTCGAACGCCGGCGACTACGACCAGTACGGCTGCCTCAAGCGCTTCAACGCGCTGTCCACCCACCACAACTCGCTGCTGCAGAGCAAGGTCTCCAGCCTGCAGAGGAAGTACCCGTTTGCACGGATCATGTACGCCGACTTCTACAGCCACGTCTACGACATGGTGAAGGCCCCAGGAAACTACGGTACATACTGCAACCTCATGCAGCTTGATGAGATCGATCAGCTCAGAATCGCATTTGTCGATGAGCGTTTTATGTCTGTGTCTGTGCAGGGTTTAGCACCAACCTGAGGGCGTGCTGCGGCGCCGGCGGAGGCAAATACAACTACCAGAACGGCGCGAGGTGCGGCATGCCGGGCGCCTACGCGTGCTCCAACCCGGCGTCGTCGTTGAGCTGGGACGGCATCCACCTGACGGAGGCGGCGTACAAGCAGATCGCCGACGGGTGGGTCAACGGGCCCTACTGCCACCCGCCCATTTTGTCCTAGAGCTCCGGCAAAAGTTCGACAATTGTTTGGTTGCTCCTCAAGTTGGGGGATGGGATTATAATAGCAGAAAAGAAGAAGATATGTTGCGAGAATAGCCATCGTTTTCTCATGTTTTTATGTGACAGCAATGCTAATATGCCATTTGTGTAGTACAAGATTGGGAGGCTATTTATGTGTTGCAATTGAATCTTTGTTTAATAGTGTGGTTGGACTTGGAACACACCGTGCACAGATGATAAATGGCCTGTTCTTTTTTGCTACGGCTTGTGACTTTTGAGTTATTCGTGCGAGAGGTTATAGAGTAACAGAAACTCACATGCGATTTTTGCCAATATAAAAGAAGTCGGTACAGTATGTTGTGTTTCAATTGAGAAACACTATCCAAAAGTATCTTGTGTTTCAAAAAGCTGCATACATGTTGCTGTAAAAAAAACCTGTGTTTGTTTAAAGTTTGGCCAAACTTTCTTGTGGAATGTAATGCATCTCTTTTTTGGCTTTTGCCACCCTCACCTAATCATCGGAGTCACTAAAATGCTATCAAACTCTGCTAAAGAAAGAGTATTAACTAGTACCACATATTAGGAAGATTCCAAGGCATCCTCTCTTTCCTCTGACCTACCAGGCAATCATTTCTTTCCCCTGAAACGAAGGATGTATGATGGGATGGTCTCATAAACTCTCACCCTTTGGCAGCTGGCACTGCGCACTCAATCGCCAATCACAATTCACAAGACCGTGTCAGTACTCAGTACCACATAACCAACCTTCAAAGCTCGCCTTTCCCGTCCAGTATGACCAACCTTCCAAATCCGCTTTCGTTTGATCTTGTTCAAAAGTGCTATAACTTTTAGTTTTTAGTTATGACTTTTAATTGATTATGATAGAGATTGTTGAAATAGGGGACACTTATATTAAAAAATAACTCCGTTTAAAATAGCTTCTATAGTGACTTCTATAAATACTTTATATGAATTATCTTAAGAAGTCACTTTATTTAAAAACCGGTTTATAAAACCAAAAAGGTGGAAAAGTTTGGAGCAGGATCGTAGTGCTTTCAAACTGTCAAGCACTTACCGGCCCAGGCCGAAAAGGCTGTCTCTGCCAGTGGGCTCTCGGCGTCCCGGGCCATGCCGTTTTGGGGATTTTTCACGTCGGCCGCACGAGTCAGGTCGTCCACCGGCGAGGCCCGCGCGCACGAGCTGTGCACTGCTCAAACCTGCAGTGGTACACGACAACAGCGGGCGGCGTCACGGCGAAATTGGCCACCGGAGCGGCTTTTTCGTGGGGGAGGCGCAGCAAGCGCGCTTCACCGCGCGCGCAAAGACGGATGACGTTGAAACGCGCCGATGAGACGGCGAACTTGTTAGGAGGGAAGCGAGACGGCGGCGCGCGCGGCCACCGCGCGGTTAAGTCGGCGCGGAGACGTACGCCGCCGGAAGCGTCCAAAACGGCATTAAACACGGGAGCTTTCACGAGGTGGTTCGGCGGTCGGCCGGCCCGGCTCGATCAGCTGAGTGCAAAGGCGCTAACTCTGACGAAATCCAATGAGCTGAGCATGCACAGGTGGAATGCTAATCCAACGTACGTGACAATATGTGTACGTATACATGGACTCGTCACGTACGTCTTTACTAGAGTCGTACGAGTATGCGCGAGTCGTGGCTCCGCGTGTCCTTGTTGCCGTCGGCCTCGTTTCCTGCTTCTGTTGCTGCTGCTTCCTGGCAGCCTGCGCGGCGGCCAGAGGCACAACGCCATGCTCAGCTTCGGCGACTCGCTGACGGACACCGGCAACATCTGCGTGAAAAAGTCGGCGGCGCCGCAGCTCCTGCTGACCATCGCGCAGCCGCCCTACGGCATGACCTACTTCGGCCGCCTCGTCGTCGACTTCCTCGGTATGTACGTACGAAAAGTACATTCTATTTGTGTTTCTACTTGTATGCTCATGTTCGTGCGTGCCGGCCGCCCGGGGTGAGATGATGCAGCGCAGGCACTGGGGCGGCACGCACATCCGCAGGGGGCGCGAACATGGTCATCGTCGGCGGCACGGCCGTCGCCTTCGATTTCGTCAAGTCCATCGGCCTCGGCTACCCAACGGCGCCATGAACGTCCAGATCCAGTGGTTCCGGCAGCTGCTGCCTTCCATCCGCGGCACACCAGAGTCGGTGAACACCCACGCACATATATACATAAGTCTGAAAGTTACGTGCGTATAACTTGTGCTTGTCAGGTTGCAGAGCCTATTTGGCCACCAGAGTCAGTGAACACCCACGCACATATATACATAAGTCTGAAAGTTACATGCGTATAACTTGTGCTTGTCAGGTCGCAGCGCCTATTTGGCCACAGGGGCGGACCTGGAATTTTAGAATGGATATTCGAAGTTACAAAAATATTGTTCAATAGAAAACATAAAAATTCACAATAGCGAAAATTAAAGTACAAATGTTCATACTAGAAACAACGTCTCAAATAATATAAAAAAAATTAAAAAAATAATTAAAAATCACAAATTAACTCGACGATTTTTTGTGCTTGGAACCGATTGAAAGACTACAATTAATTCCACTTAGCTCCTATTGTCTCTTCTGAAACTATCTATATTTACTATTCACATTAGGATAGTGAAAATCAACTTGAAACTATTTGTTCATACTTGTGAAATACTTGGTATTTGTTCACAGAATCACAGGTAAGAGGTGGAGAATATGTATTTCAATAATTCATAAGCAATAATTCGTCTGCTCCTAAGGATTTTATTTCACAGATTCACAGCAAAGAGCTTAGATAAAGCATGACATGAAACTCAGTAGCTCACACCTTTGAAATACTTGACATATAGATATAGGCTACTCAGACTTAAATATGTGGAGAACATGGATTACAATTTATAAGGCATAACCACTAATTTAAAGATAACTGAGCCAAATCCAGTAATCCACCACATCTAAACAAGATGTAAGCACCAAAAGTGAAACAAAGAAGAAACATATGCTAAATCCACATCCATTCAGTCATCCACAGATCTATCATCCACTTAACTCGGAAATACAAAACTACAAACTCTAGAGGCACACAAGCAGAGCAAATCTACCATTTACGCATCTAGATTCTACAGCATGGGGGTCGTCGGGTCGGAGAGGATGAACCTGCCCCAGTGCTGCAGGCCTGTAGTGCGGCAGTGCTTACTTGGTCGGTGGCCACTCCGGCCTCCAGCGCTCCTATCACCTGCGCAGCTTCTAGCCCCCTTGCCGTCTACGCCACCTCTAGAAGACTAGAACCAGGGGCACAGACACCCACCGCTACTAGGCGCTAGCCGAGTGTCGAGAGATGGAGAGACGATCAGACGCTAGATGAAGAGAGGAGAGACTGAGTGAGACATGGTCTCACAATTGGGTATGAACAGGATGATAGTGGGTCTAGGCTAGTGTCGATGGGAGGGGGAATGGGCCAAAAGGATCTGGCATCAATTTGGGTTAACTAGGTGTGAACAGAATGAATTTAGCCCAACTACAAGTGGTGGGGGACGAAGCGTGCGCTTCAAGTCTTCGGGCCTGTTCTTTTCGGCTGCGGCTTATGGTTTTTGGCTGAAATTTTTGAATTTTGGCTGTTTACGGTACAGATTATGGAGAGACAGATACTCACTTGCGATTTTGGCTGGTACAGATGTTGGGCTTTTAACGTGTAGATCGTTTAACTTGTAGACCCCCTCTTGAGAAAATACTCCGTTTGAAAGTTAGGTACTGTAGCAAAAGTCAAAAACCGCCAGCTTTTGACTTAAAGAACATGCCCTTCATCCCACCGTCGACTTCGTCGACGCCCATCCGGCCCCTTCATGGTCACGACTACATCGACGCCTATTCGAACGATGGGAGGATGGGGCGTGTGCATGCTTCACGACCTTGCCATTGGACTTTGTCCCCCGCATCTACGTGTCGCCTACGTTAGAGGCTCGACCTCGACGAGGTGGCTCTGATTGTGTCGGGGGACTTCGTCGCCCTCCTCGTAGGCATCACCTCGGAGGGGCAGTATCACCACTGCCCCTACCTCTGCCTCCATGCTCTGTCAGGGGATTCCATGACCAAGTCATGCTCAGTGAAACAAGAACCTTGTTATGGGATGTTTAGAGTGTCCAGACCTCCAAGGACTGGAGCTAGCAGTTGTATCAGTTCGCCTCTCGAGACCTTCGTGCTTGCTGTCAGGGGATGGGGGTCTAGGGCAATTGGTCATGTTAGCTTGCCCCTCGAGACCTCCGCGCTTGATATCGAAGGAGTATTGTTGTGGGGGTGGCCCAGCCCCCCATGACTGGGCCTTATAACATGCCCAATAATATAGAGATATGTGTATAAAGGAATGTACCAGTGTACCCTCACCTTTTGTAATTATTAAGGGGCAGGATAAGAATTTTTTATTCTATCCCATTTATGAATATAAACCCCCAAGAGGGGTATGAGATGGTCAGATCTACTCATTTTACACTAGCTCTCTCTCTCTCTCTCTCTCTCTGTCTGTCTGTTGGTCGGCTCAAACTCCCCTAGTTCTATATCCCCCAAGGGGAAAGGGGTACCCTGTATCCACTATTGTACTCATACCATAACACCCTAATTCTCAAATTACTTCTTGCTCATGTGGAATGGTGACATGTCGATTAATGGGCATTGTGGTCATTTGCCCAAAATAAGAAAATTGAGTAGTTTGCAAAACCAAAGCGAAGGCTTAAGTAGATTAGGTCAAAGAATATGCAAGGAAGACAAGGCATGATGGATTCAGGCTATTAGAGCCAAGGTTGAATATGGTGTTTTGAAAAACGTGCATAAGTGTGTTAAGTGAAAAACCTGTGTGGGTAATGGGTTCCCATGTGTGTGTGGTGGGTAAAATCGATTTGTAACTAGGATTAGAGTTTCCTTGTGAGCCTCCACTATATAAGGAGCTAGAGAGAGAAGAGAGGAAAGAAGAAGTATTTGAGCCAACTTGAGAGGTTAGGTTTAGAGAGGAGTGCTTGGGGGTGGCCTTTGGGGCTTTATGTTCTAATGGTTCATCTGCGAGTGATAATAAAATATCAAACCTCTCCCATGGATTCTTTTATGTTCTTGCTTTGAGTTTTTGATCTTTTGAGTTGAAATTTGGGTTTTTTTTTGCTTATTTTGTTCTTGTTAGTTCCCCATGATATACAAGTGATGGGATAGATTGTAGGAGTTCATTTCCATCAATCTAGGGAGCTCTATTAGCAATTCTCTTGGTTCCTTCGTTTTTGCTCATGAAAAGGTGATTTGAAGTTTTCTTGATTCCAAGAGATTTGGGCTTGATCCTTGCTGTGTTCAACCTTGCTAACATGGGTGGGAGTTGATCCAAGGTCATCTTGACCATCTAGAGCCCACGAGCAAGTCTTAACGGCTGGTTTTGTTCTTGACCTAGTTTTAGTGCAACTTGGCTTGGATTGAAGGAATGTGTCAACTTTGGAATGATTTTACTAGATCTCTAATTGTTCTAGCTTCTTAAGGTGTTCATCTTGTTACTTGCAAAATTTCAAGTCGTCTGAAACTTTGGTTTAGAAGTTGTGCTTGTTTTTGTATCAGATTGTTTTGCTATTTTTCTCGCTATGTGACTCAAATAATCCGACACATTCAAATTATCCAACTCAACCCAGATTATCCAAGTCAATTGAGTTTGCCGCAAGTCTTTCGGGTGTGTTTTTGCTGTGTGGGTGAGGTAGATCTTATCTTCTTAACTTTTTTATAGCTATTGAAATAAAAAGACCTTAAATAGCTGGAGAGAAAAATTATCGGGTCACTCACGCCTCTTACTGGCATTAACGGTCCTACAGCGTGTGACTGCCATGCAAGTCGATCTGTCGAACTATGTGTGTGCCGGTGGCTGTTAAATACAATTTATTCACTGTTGGGGTCCCCTGTCAGGCATAGCTGTGAGATGACTGGTTACAGTCAAGTAGTGCGTACGTGCCTTTTGGCTTGCCAGGGTACATGCAATTCTCCATCTTGACAATCTTTAATACAGTGCACAACATGGCAGTTCCATGTTGAACAATCCTAATGTACATCGCATAAAGTACAGAGTAAAAGATCGAGCACAAAATCGAGCGAATAGACTACTAGTACACTATACGTCTTACTCAGTTATTCTACGTGGTTACTCAACTCCTACTTAATTGGTTCAGCTTACATACAAACTGGTTCGCGGGTGAGTTCAGGTGACAAGGACTACTTGATTGTAATTGTTGATGTGCTGTTCATTAATGGGAATAATAGTGGTTCAGCAAATTGGGTGAAATACAACTAACCTCAACTACCCTAAGCTGATGGTCATATGCTCATTAACTCGGCGTCTATATATCGGCCAACTTCGCCGGTAATTGAAACATGTCAGGTGAGCCATGAAGCTCCTAAACGTCTACGCAAGCACATTAGTGTTCATGGCTTCCTTCCAGATGATAATCACAGCGATGGTCAGCAGCAGCAGCAGCAGCAGTAGCAGTGCTACGACGGCCACCTCGGCGCTGAAATACAACGCCCTGTTCAGCTTCGGCGATTCCATGGCCGAAACCGGCAACATCTGCGTCGACAGCAACAAGACGGAGCTCGACGTGCTCACCTGCACCCATGCGCCGTATGGCATCACCTACTTCGGCAGGCCGGCTTGCCGGTGGTGCAACGGACGAGTGGTCATTGACTTCATCGGTAGATGATTTATTTCTTTCCTAATATTAGTACAACTAGTGGAATGATGGCTCTCGTAATTACGCAGCTAGATATTATGATATAGTTATCTTTAATAGGAAAATATACTGGCTTTAAATTTTTACCGGGGGTCCGGTAAGACCGGTTTGACCCATTTTCAAAAAATTTAGGTAGTTTTTAGGCCAAAAAATTTCAAATAAATCAGCTGAAATCAGTCTAAATCAATCATAAATTGGACTAACTCGGTGTAAAACGAAATATTTGAGACCAGTTTATAGTCTAACTAGAGGTGGCCAGTAGAGCCTTTAGTGATTTTCGACCAATTTTTATAACCATGATTTTTGATATACAACTGTGATGCCTGTAATTGAAAATACATATGTATTATTTATACAACTCTAATATATATATTTAAATAATATAGACCGTTATAATTAACCTCTCACCGTGCGCGCTTCGCAGTGAGGCAAAGGGGCGGGGTTTCTGCTCTCCAATGACGGCAGGGCTCTCCGGCGGCCAGGGAGGGTTCCACCGGGTAGGGCTCGACGAGAGGGGTCCATTTTGTGGTCTTGGGAGGCGAGGGGATCAACGGTGGAGATCGGAGGCAGAAGGGGATGTTTTGGCTCCACGGCGGCGTGAGAGCTCACTGACGGCGATCTGTCTAAATGGGGGGCAATTTCACAGTCAAAGGGGTTCGGGGCTCACAAAGACGGCGACGGTTTTAGCTGGGAAGCCTTCTGGAAAGCTGGCCACGGGGAGGTGTTTCTGTCGGTGGTGAGCAACGGCGCTGGGGCTCCTCGGGGTTTCACCTGGCCAGAGAGGTGTACCAAAGCGATTAGGAGATAGCGAAGGTGCTTTGGGCAAAAGGAATTGGAAAATGAGGGGGAAAAGAAGAAGATTAGCTCACGGGGTCACCGGTGCAGGGACGGGCGGCTACGACGCAGGGGAGCAGCGAAGCTCAAATTGGCGGCTCTAGGGGGTGATTGGAGGTGGCGGGAAGTAAATGGGGGGCGGTGGAGTGGCTTGAGAAGCACGGGAGTGCGAGGGAGCAGAGGGGGCCTTAAAGCCTCGGCGGAGGGGAGGAAAAAGAGGGAGAGGGGGGAGTGGGCGCGGCACCGGCGTCAACAGGAAGGACGGGGGAGCTGCTGGGGCGTCGCTTCAGAGTGAAGGAGCTGCGGGGCGTCGCTTCAGAGTGAAGGAGCTGCGACCGGGCGCTGAGCGGGAGTAATGGTGAGGGGGCGAGAGAGGGAGCAGGTGAACGGCGGACATGGGCGAGGCACGTCGCGTGGAGGAGGGAGGGAAGGTGGCGACTGCCAGGTAGGGCTAGAGGAGGGGGCAGGGTGACGCGTGCCGAGGTGTGCAACTGGTTTCCGACCGGCTGGCGTCAGGGTGACGCGGGCGGGGCGAAACCGAGGGCGCGGGCGCGCTCTCGGGCGCGAGCACAGGAGAAGGGAAGAAGCGGAAAAGGAGAAAGGCGCCATCAAAAAGAGAAGGCGTGATGCCGAAAAGGGAAAGCGGCTTCTGGGAAAACTTTCCGAAAAAGGAAAGTTGCCAAAAAACACTAAAAATCCAGGAAAATTCACAAAAAATTTTGGGTTGAAATTTTGGGGCTTTTCACAAAATCGAGCGAATAGACTACCAGTGCACTATACGTCTTACTCAGTTATTCTACGTGGTTACTCAACTCCTCCGTAATTGGTTCAGCTTACAGATTAACTGGTTCGTGGGTGAGTTCAGGTGCCAAGGACAGTGCGTTGACATCATAATTGTTGATGTGCTGTTCATTAATGGGAATAATAGTGGTTCAGCGAATTGGATGAAATACAACTACCCTGAGGTGATGGTCATATGCTCATTAACTCGGCGGCGGCTACCAACGGCCTTGCACTCTTAGGGCATCTCCAATGGTCTGAGTCAGCTAGCTATATGCATGTACACATCAGCATATATCCTATGTGGAGGAAAGAGAGTATGCCAAAAAAATCGAGCCAGCTCTTCCTTAAGCACTAGTCTATAACGCCAAACGAGGCAGCCTCTATAAATTCTGTGTGTGCATGTAAGTATCAAATAGCTATCCTTATAGATAGTTCTTTAGAATGCTAGCTTTAGTGTATACTACATAGATGATGTGGAAGCCTTATAGTTAGTTGTTAGCTATAACCATTGGAGATGCCCTTAGAGCAAGTACAATAATAGTCTTATAGCCAAGCTAGTCAGCATTTTTGCTGATGTGGAGGAGAGAAGAGAGGAGAGAGAGGAGAGCTTGGCTCTCATGCAAACAACAAGCTGCACACGGGAGCCTATGCAGTGGTGGGCCCAGATAATAAATGTATGTGAGGAGGAGTAGGAAAGAGAATGTGAGACTTGGTACCATATAATAATAAAAAAAACTTTTGTAGACAAATAGAAGACAAACTATTATATAACTTGGCTCTTATAACTTGACTTATAGCCAAGCACTTGGCTCTATTATTGGACTTGCTCTTAGAGCAAGTATTATAAGAGGCTGTAAGTTGGCTGTATGCTGAGGTGGAGGAGAGAAGAGAGGTGGGCTGTAAGCTTACAGCCAGCTGAAGCACAAGAACAAAGAAACTTTGTGAGAGGAAGGGGTAGATCACACAGCCTTCAGCTGTCTGTAACTACTGTATGAGTAGGCTGTAAGTATCCATACAGCCAGCTGAAGGCTGTATTATAAGACTTGCTCTTAGGGCGTCTATATATCGGCCAACTTCGCCGGTAATCGAAACATGTCAGGTGAGCCATGAAGCTCCTAAACGTCTACGCAAGCACATTAGTGTTCATGGCTTCCTTCCAGATGATGATCACAGCGATGGTCAGCAGCAGCAGCAGCAGCAGCAGTAGCAGTGCTACGACGGCCACCTCGGCGCTGAAATACAACGCCCTGTTCAGCTTCGGCGATTCCATGGCCGAAACCGGCAACATCTGCGTCAACAGCAACAAGACGGAGCTCGACGTGCTCACCTGCACCCATGCGCCGTATGGCATCACCTACTTCGGCAGGCCGGCTTGCCGGTGGTGCAACGGACGAGTGGTCGTTGACTTCATCGGTAGATGATTTATTTCTTTCCTAATATTAGTACAACTAGTGGAATGGCTCTCGCAGTTACGCAGCTAGATATTACGATATAGTTGTCTTTAATAGGAAAATATACTGGCTTTAAATTTTTATTGGGGGTCTGGCCGGTAAGACCGGTTTGACCGATTTTCGAAAAATTTAGGTAGTTTTTAGGCCGAAAATTTCAAGTAAATCAGCTAAAATCAGTCTAAATCGGTCATAAATTGGACTAACTCGGTGTAAAACGAAATATTTGAGACCAGTTTATAGTCTAACTAGAGGTGGCCAATAGAACCTTTTTGGCGATTTTCGGCCAATTTTTATAACCATGGTCTTTGATATACAACTGTGATGCCTGTAATTGAAAATACATATGTAATATTTATACAACTCTAATATCTATATTTAATTAATATAGACCATTATAATTTGCCCCACCAAAATAAGTAGTGTAGATCCATCTCTTTTCCTCTGGATTAATGTGAGAATTTCTAAGTTTTTTTAGTTACGTTATACAACTCTAATATCTATATTTGATTTATATGCACCGTTATAATGTGCCCCCATCAAAATAAGTGGTGTATATTCTTCTTTTTTCTCTCGATTAATGTGAGAACATATATATATATATATATATATATATATATATATATATATATATATATATATATATATATATATATATATATATATATATATATATATATATATTGTTGTGAGATTTTCTTATCCTCAAAATGAACAAGATGACTTGAATAACCGTAGTTGTTTGTTTTTAATATATTTTTACTGACTAGATAAATATTGTTTTTAAGGGAAAAGGTAGCGAAGAGACCTGCTGCAATACTATGTTAAACAACCAAATAAATGTTGTTTTCAAGTTCATATAGTCTAATTAATCACCAGTATACACAAAAACTTAGATTGGCCGCATGAAAATAATATTAGTGGACTTTATCATCAAGAGTATTTCCATAATGTACTCTTTCAACATAATTTTTTTGATTTGGTACACTGTCCAACATATAACTTTGATTATTGGACCATGTTCCCAATATGCATGTTTGGGAAAACTATTCAATTACAATATTATCAATATACAATATACTTTTTGACTGAGAGCATGCTGATGCCATTGTCTAGTTGCCAGTCGTGCCGCTTACTAACATATCAATGGTCCAGGTTGAATATGTTTGATTGGATGTGTACAAAGCGGCATCTTCTTTCTTTTTCTTTTTCTTTTTGCTTAGACAGAGTACTTCTCCTAATTATCATTAACTAGTGCGGTGGCCTGCACATCTACACAGCATCAATCTTAGAGCATATTTAATTAGTTTAGCAGTACATATGTGATAGATAACAAAGGAACTATACGTGGAAAATAAAGAGTTACATATCACACAAAAAATTCAAATATTATATTTTTCTGAACATTATCAATTCATTTTAATTTTCACATTTGTAGAATTAGTTTCATATGTGGTATTATGTATAGTGGTATGTGTTTAAATAAAGAATATAAATTATATCTCTGGCAGGAAATACTTGTTCTTTATAATTTTTAATTGGCATCTCCAATAATAGAAACAATAAGCATGCATGTAGAATAGGTCTTATCTTTCTTTTTTTTTTTGGTTTCTCCTTTTTTTCTTTTCGAGTGCCACCTTTTCTTCTTCTTTTTTCTCCCCATGGCTTTTACTCATTTATTTTGCATGTTCAAGTCCTTGTTTTCCTCTTGTGCGTGGTTTTTAGTGCATGCCATCCAGTATTCTTTTTATTTATTAGTTACATCTAGAACCTATAATGAGTAGTCTTGCCTTATAAGATTTCTTATTTTATTCGAGATATCCAATAATAAACATTTATTGACCATAATAAGGGTCCACTGGATCGAGGGACGGATCTGTTTTTTTAGAACTCCTTATATATTTTCTTTTTTAGTAACTCTAGAATACTTATCATCGACTTTTAATGTATAATAAATATGTTTCGAATTTGTTTACAAATCAAATATATAGTCATCCTTTAATTTTTATTCCGAATTTGCATGTTTTTAGATCGTACTTGCCATGGATTTATTTTTAGTAAAACCAATTTATATTATTATTCTGAATTTATTTTTTAGGGTTCACTTTGAAATTCATGTGGAACTTAAATTGCTATTTTTGTTTTATTTCTTATTCCAAATTTTAGTTAATTTTAATTGTACTTGACTTGAACTCTTTTGTTTTAATTTGCTAATCTTCATTTAATTATTGTTGCAAATTTTAGTTATTTATAGATGTTACTTTGGAAGTCGTATGAAAATCAAATTGCTCTTTTTTTATTTTAATTCTGAATTTCTTTTAATTTGGATGTACTTGACATGGACTCTTTTTATTTAATCGGAGTTGTTATTACTCGGATCCGCGAGATTGATGGCTAGATCTTTCTCTTAGTGTTTAATAAAAGAAATTTCAAATCTAAGCCTTTAAAATTAGGATCCACCAAATTATGGGGTCAAATATTTTTTTTGTGAGAATTTATAGCATATTTCTTTTTTTTTCTTAGCAACTCGAAAGGTTTGCCATCGACTTTTAGTATATAATAGATACTATAATAATTCATGATCAAGATGTACTCCCACCGTCACTATATTATTTTAGAACGTGAGCAGATAAACTTTCTAAGATTTTACTAGTAATATATAAAAAGTTATTTAGACCAGTCACATGAATATATAAATTTAGTGGATTTGTCATCAAAAGTATTTCCGTGTAATTAAATGCTCTTATAATACATCTTTACAAACATATAATTCGAAAAAAATAATAGAGAATGGTTTATACTGGAGACCATAGCAATATATGGAACACCATGCAGTTAGTAATAGTGAGTATACTAGAAAGTAGAAACCATAGCATAGTTAGCAGCACTGATGTTGCCAGCAGTGCGTGGGACATCTGAATTAATATGCTCGTCTCATAGCTTTATGTCGAACCATCAAAAACATAATTCGTTGACAGGTGAACAACTACCTATTCTGTCAACGCTAATGAGGGAACTTGACCAGATAATGTTGGTTATATAGCAGAATAGATGTTAACATCAACAAATTAATGTGGTTTGACACTTGGGCTGCGTTGGAGGACTGTTTGGTTTGAGAAAAAGTTTGTTGTACTATTTTGTGCTAAAGTTTACGGCTACCAAAATTTTGGTTAGCTATGAACTGGACAAATTAATATTTGGCAAAGAATGAACTACCTAGGAAGCAAACAATTAAATGTCTCCAAAATTTTGGCAAAAAAACTAAATACATGCAAAATCGAATAAATGCAATCGAATTCTGCCAAACATTGGCTTCAAATGTAACAGCGCTGTATTCTTTTGGGACACTATGTATAGTAATTTGGGACCCATTCATCCATTGTTCGATCAAGATTATCCTGACCGAATTAGGCTCATCTAAACCGTATTAGTTGATCGAGAACTAGAACTATTGTTTACTACTCTCACTCTCAAAAATATTGTAGTATTAATTGGTTATAATGAAATCGAAAAAATGAAGACATTATTCTTGTCACAAAAGTATGCAAATCATGCTGAGAAATTTCGTTAAATGTTATGTTTTTTTACATCAGTTGAAACTTCTCCTCTTTTTTTTTTTTTTTTGCTTTGTTTTTACTTGACCATGGATGCCAGCACAAGCACTTGGGCTCCCATTACTTCCACCATCCAAAGCAAAAGGCAAAGATTTCCGACACGGCGTAAATATGGCCATCACCGGCGGTACTGCGATGAACTTCTCCTTCTACAAATCACTCGGTATTGATGACCCAGTGTGGAACCATGGTTCATTAAGCATGCAGATCCAGTGGTTTGAGGAGTTGATGCCTTCCATATGCGGGACAAAACGAAGTGAACACTCCACTCTTCTTAATTGATATGTCCATTAGATTTTCTACTTATGTGTACTTCTAAATTTAATTTACCCTGAAGAAATTTAAGTACTTTTAGATTTTTCTTAATCTGAGAGTTGATAGTTTTCTTATGGTATAGACTGCAAAGGATTCCTAGAGAAATCGCTGTTTCTGTTCGGTGGATTCGGAGGAAACGACTACAATGTCCAGTTTCTTGAACTTGGCTTAACCCCAATGCAGGGAATGAACTACACCCCAAAGATAGTTAATGCCATCGTTGATGGTGTTAAGGTATATATATATTCATACAACAACCTTCCACTACCAAAATATTTCGTTGATTGATTATAATTTGTTCCGCCAAATCAATTTTCACTTTTAGACTACCCGAGAGTGTAGTGCATTTGTCTTTCTACTTTTGCAAGTTCGAACTATTCATTTTGGCCTGCCCATGTGATACCTAACTCTGTTATTTTGTTACTTTGTGTAGAAACTGATTGCACTGGGTGCAGTTCACATCGTAGTCCCGGGCATCCTCCCAACCGGCTGCTTCCCAATTTTCTTGACGTTCTTTGCCAGTTCCTCCAGCAGAAGTGACTTTGATCAGAACGGCTGCTTAAAAGATTACAACCTTCTGACGGAATTCCACAACTCAATGCTCCGAAAAGAAGTACAAATTCTCCAAGGGAAGTACAGATCAACAAGGATCATGTACGCAGATTACTACACCCAGGTGTACCAAATGGTCCGGCAGCCTGAAAAGTTTGGTAATTTACTCCACTCTTTCGTAAGAAACAGAGCATGTGAGCATGTCACTCGTTCAGTCATTGCTTCATTGCATGTCTGAATAATTGTTGCGTTTCTGCTGGAGTACTAGTGCACATCTTATGCAAGGATGCGATTAACGCATTGAGAAATTAAACTGACTGGTTGTGTTGTTTCTGTGGATTACTAGGATTCAGTGATCCTTTTGAGGCGTGCTGTGGGGCAGGAGGAGGGAAGTACAACTTCGACGTCAGTGCGAGATGCGGCATGCCGGGCGCGACCACCGCTTGCCGCGACCCGTCGGCTCGCCTGAGCTGGGACGGCGTCCACACGACGGAGGCGGCCAACAAGATGATCGCCGACGCCTGGCTCAAGGGCCCCTACTGCACCCCTCCTATTCTAGGTTGAACGGACTACGTATACTCGATCCTTCTTTAGTTGGCAGTATATATACATCGTCAGATCGTCTCAAGAACTTGTGATCAAATTGTGAATAAAGCTGTGCACACATTGTCGAAGTGTGTTAGTATTTATGAAATGCAGATCCTAGTATTTTCCAAATAAATCTATTGTAACCCGTGACAAAATCATGATGATGAATTAGGAGGAAGTGATTCTCTACTGCGTGAAAAGACAAAAGTATTGAGCAATTCTTCAGAAACATGCCACATATCGTACGGTATATTCTTAGGAAATAAACATACCGCTTCTGCCATCTTTAAATTCTAATAACAGTGTTTTTATACTTTTTCTCTCGAATATGAGTAGTATTAATCTCAAAACACACCCAGGGCGCCCCTACGTACGCATCACAACTCTCTTTGCGTTCTCCTCGTCCTTGAGTACGTAGTCTTGCGGCCAACTTGCGATCGCCGTTGCGACTTGTGAGTTCGAAATCCACTAGCCGCATCAGCGACGGGGAAGAGGAAGTCGATGAGGTCCATGCTAGGTTAATAATCTTTAGTCTATATGAGTCCGTTGTATTCGTATATGAATAGACGTCGAGTCGTATATAAATGGTAGCTAAGTTTTAGTAGTAGTCTGAGTTCGTATCTAGTTCTGTAGGACCGAACTGGCAACAGAGGGGGATGAATGGTGCCTTCAAACCTCTTCAAACATCTCCAAGTATTCATATAAATCTTCTTCTCCGATAGCTATAGAGCTATGAAGAAGGAGATGTATTACTCACTGGAAAAACAAAGGAAGGGACAGAAAGCAGAGAAGCAGACTCTCGGTCGAGAGCAATCCAGAGCTGCCTAACTGAAAAGACGAGGTCGAACCAAAGATAGAGGAACCAACCGAGAGTTAGTTTGTCTGAAACCGAGTGGTCAAACGGCAACTCGTGGTCGATCGAGTCACTTGGCCGAAGACAGACTGAAGCAAAGAAACAGAGCAATTGAAAACAAAGTGCACAGTAATTACTGCGTTGCGAAAGCTAAAATAGAAGACGAAGCGCACGGCCGTTGAGAAACTAAAATCCGGAAATCTTTTGATTCACAAACCATTCGGTCAAGAGACTTTAAACATAGCAAGATCACTCTCTCTGGCTAAGAAAATTCAAGACACTTGATAGCTTTTCTGCCAGAACGAAGAGAAAGGCAAAGTCGAATCCAAAACAGAGGAATCAAAGGCGCACGACCTCAAAATCCAATTTTCGAATAACTTGTGATTCTTGGATCGGTTGGTCATGAAAATTTAACCTCAGAAAGAACATGCCCTCTGCTTGAGAAAAATCAGAGTAGTTGAAGCCTCTTTGCTGTGGTCGGAAAGAACGGCATGGTCGAACACAAAACAGAGGAACTGAAGGAGCGCACGACCTCTCGGCCAAGAAGACATATTGTTGTTTGTAAGATAATTATTGACATTTAAGTAATGCGTTGTTTTGAGCTCAAAATCTGAATTATTGTTATCACATCTAATTAGTGAAGAATATTGACAAGTATTGAGAAGGCCAAGATTTCATCTTGTGCAACTCTGTATCTGAGAGCAAAACTAAACATTCTAAATTTGAGTAATATGTTGATTTTGTATGTTTTGCCGCCCCTTCTCTTGAGCATATTATCATGTTTAATTGACATGAAAGACCTACTTGTTTATAAGTTTATTATGTCAATTAAAAGCTATTGGAATTGTGCTTTAACTATTCTAATTACTGTTGGCATTAATTCTTAATATTCATTAAAACTGCCATGTTTCCAACACTCAAAAAAGCCTAAGACTGAATCTTTATCCAATACGAGTAGAGATTGTATCCCCACTCGGAGACTATCTTCCAACCATATCCAATACAAGTAGAGATCGTATCTTATTCGGAATCTATTATTCGGATCCTTATTATTCTAACCCATTAAGTGTATGATCCTGTAACTCCATTAAATGGCCATGAACCGAAAACTCCTTTCCTGTCCATAAGTTTGTAGCAGTCTCTAACAGGACATAACGACCCCCAAATATATGATGATCATATCGGACAAATCTATATAGTGTTTATGTACCGACCCCTTTGCCTCATGATACCAGATTGAATTCAAAGTGAGAAGTGTGACATCCTTTGATATCTCGATCTTTCACTCGAACCTGTAGTAGATTGCTTAGTTGTGATTGACTCCTCAGCCACATTCAGCATGACCATGCAATTTCTTAATCAAACCACATCGAGAGTACCATGGATATCTCTCCCATTATATTAGAGGACCAAATTCTATCTTGATCGCTCACATTCCTCCGTATGTTTTATAGTAAACCTGAAAGCTATCTTTATGACCACTCAGTTATAGAGTAATGTTTGACAATCTCTAAGTAAACTATTACACATGTAGAAAACTATGACAATATCATATCTAAGCATTCTACATACAATATATATGAGATAAACTGATTAATAATATAATAATTTCTGCAGTGTCTCATGGTAGGTCAATCTAATACCATACTCTCTAACATGTATCCATATTATTGATTTGATATCACATATCTATTATCTATAAAACATGATCATCAATCAATACGTGTGCTAATCTATAAATTATAATTGTCCCATATAATGACATAAGATCAGGAGTAATTTAGAATAATATCAAAATATAAATAAAGAGTAACATGAACAAATCATATACTTACTGATCAACATGAAAGAAATTTATTCAATGGACAAAATAGTATATTATTAAAATATTATAAATATAGTAGTGATATAATCATCTATATGATTGTTTTTAAAGTATATCACTAACACTGCTTGCGCAAAGTTCACCTTTGGATTATTGTATCTCGGCTGACGATGCTGTAAAACATCCAAAGGAGGGAGCATCCTACAAAGCCGGGCACTTGTATTCATCGTAGCTCTTATTGATTGCAACCTGAAGATCGATTTTCTATATTATATATCCATATTGGGTCTAATATTGTACTGAAGAATCTACCAGTGTAACCAGGGCGGACAGATCATGTACGTAGAAAACGATGAGGGTGTACATATTGGGTCTGCTCTATGCTATGCTCGCTGTGGATTGTGACGTATTTTTAGTTTTTGGTTTTTGATTTTGATTTTTCTATAGTAACTAATTTTTAAACGGAGCATCTTTTTAAGATAGAATCTACTAGTTAATTGTAGTATATACTGTACCGACTTCATTTATATCGGCAAAAATTTCACGTGAGTTTCTGTTACTCCGTAATCTCTCACACGAACAGTCCAAAAGCCATAAACTGCAGCCAAAAGTCATAAACCTTACGCCCTTTTCTTTTTTAGCTTTTATCTTCAGCTTTTGGCTTTTCTACAGTAACTAGCTTGTAAACAAAGTGTTTTTTCAAGATGGAGTCTAATAGTTAATTGTAGTACATATTGTACCGACTTCATTTATATTGGCAAAAACCGCACATGAGTTTCTATTACTCTGTAATCTCTTATATGAATAGCTCAAAAGCTAAAAACCACAGCCAAAACCATAAGCCTCAACCAAAAAGAACAGGCTCGTTTGTCTCTCTCTATCCTGGGCCATATCTAGTCGCTTGGCCACCGTGTGGCATGGTTGTGTTGGTGGGAGACGAACAGGTGGGTGTTATGCTATGTCTTGTAGTGTACTGGTTTTCTTGTGCTCGGTTGGTGTTAAAGAAAAATGTGTTGTGCTTTACTCAAGATGATTCAGGTGTGATTTACACGGGATAATGAAATCCAATCTAGCAAGAGATACCGATTGGCTCTGAGCGGTTTGGTATCTCGATGAATACTAATACTTGATATTTACAATCGACGTGTTCTGACGGAAATCTTATTTTACTTATTTGCGTGTCATTTCTTTTTCTACAGATATCAATTTTTGACTAAAATGGCTCCTATTCGTATTAAATTGTAATTATTACCACAAATAATACAATGCTATATTTTTTATTTGAATATCTGTATATTATAGACTATAATTTATTAAGTGATTTGTATTACATTTAAACATGTACTAATTACAATGGGTTGTATATACATTAATTACTCTCTCTCAGACACACACACATTATATATATATATATATATATATATATATATATATATATATATATATATATATATATATATATATGAAAATTGTTCTATACTCCTAGGAGTATGTACTCCCATTTCTAATATACTCCTTTAATAGTGTTGCTATATCTTTTTATCTATTTGAACATATTCTAATAATGATTATAAGATACTCTAAAGTGATTTCTATGAAAGACTTCATCAAAATCTAATTTTTATAGCACAATTTGTGTATGCACTTCGTTTATGCGTGGAAAAATGTATATAGCAAAAATAAAGGGCTCCGATAAAATTTTTTCAACCAAATCACATTGAAGTACCTTAAAATTAGTATTTAAGTATACCTAAAGTGATAAATAGGTATACAATATTCGTTTAAGTGGTATATTAGAAGCAAAAGTATATACTCATAGGAGTATAAAAAGGCTTTATATAATACTATATCTGAAAAATTATTCATACCACCTAGATGGTCTTAAATACTCATGTACTGCACATACATACTCTCCGTTACGCGAGATACTTCATATGTTGTGAGATACGACATAGGGTGTAATTACACCCGGAGTAGAAAAGAGGTTATATATATATATGTTGTGATAAATTGATAATGCTTTATTATTACGGTTTTGCTATTTCACAGGCGACTGAAATAATTTTAGCTCTCAGTCACCTGAAATTACAGTGTACTAATCCCCTCTCCAAAAAAGGGTCGTTAGATGATGCCCATCCAATGGATAAAAAAGTAATTAAAAATGAAAAAAACAATCGTTTGTGCGATAGTCACTCTCTTATTATTATGGGTTCAACAAGTGGCTTAATGGTTCATGTTTAAAAATGGCTGTTAATTAAGTTACTAAAAGTCGATTGTTGCAGATCCGGACACAGCTAAGCACAGAGCTCGCCACCATATAAGCACACCCAGGGAGGGCGCCCGTACTCAGCACAATCCGTCCGTCCCGTTGCGTTCTCTTGGCTCTCGCTGCCTTGCCCACTAGCCGCATCAGCGATGGGCACTACTACAGAAAGGCTAATAGTAGATGGCAAATCACAGATGGTTTTGTGAAACCGTCTGTGATGTAAACTATTACAGACGGTTTTAATTTGAAGGCCGTCTGTGGTATTTGTGGCGGGAAAAAGGAGTATCACAGACGGTTCTTACCGCTGAACCGTCTGTGATACTGGAATATCACAGACGGTTTTTATTAAAAACCGTCTGTGTTGTGTCGACTATCACAGCCGGTTGTTGTTAAGAACCGTCTGGGAATGTTCACAGACGGTTTTTCACAAGAATCGGCTGTGATGTCCCTTTGTCTGTCATATTCTAGATCAGAGGTTAATATATAAGTACACATTGTTTCTAATAACTTAACTACAGAACTACTGAGACAAGAGATCACAATTAAAGGCAAATTTATTAATTTCAATTAGAGGCAAATTTATTACAAAAGTCGCACAGGTAAAGAGTTTCCCAGATTGTATTCTTTTGGGCTTCGTAAGCTTCTTCTTCAACTTGGGGACTTGGAGGATCAGCCGCTAAATTCTCGAACGCCGTTAAGATTGCCCTTGTCCTCAGCACTTCCTCGTGCAGCCTGGGCAAATGATCAGCAGCATCCATAATGTCGTACAGGATAGCATGAAAAGATTCCTCAGAATCTACCGTTTCTGCTTGATCGGCAAGGCTATCCATCAGTCTCTGCAATGCGTGTAGAGCTTCTTCCGCATTGCGCACATTGTGGAGAAGAACCAGGGTGAGGGTTGTTTCCCTTTCTTGAGCGGCAGCGAGACGCCTCCGTCGACGGCGGAGGATCAGGTCAAGCTGACGGATGCAAGAAATTCGGGGAAGGAGAGCAGGGCGGGTGCGGAGAAGCTGCTCCAGATGCAAATTGCTGGCCGCCTGTGTAAGGTTCCGGCCGAACAATTCGTGATGAACAGATGAGAGGAAGGAGATGATCACAAGAACAATAGTAGAAGCCATGTTGTATTAATTGTATATTGTATTGTACGTACGTAGAAGCTAGCTAGAGATTAGGAGCGCATATTTAACCTTTAGCACAAACGGTTCGTATACCCAAACATGAATGATATAGACGCTTCGTATAACGATCGAGAGACGTTAATTAGACGATCGAAAACGAAGCGTTCTGGCATCGAAACACGCACGAAGCGTTCTGGTATAAAGCTTATCACAGACGCTTCGTATATGATGACGATTTTCCGTCCATGCCATTGGCCCGCAAATTCGTGCTAGCTCAGCCGATGGTAGTCCAGGAAGAGCTCCAAAAACTAGGACTTGGTTGCCAAAGATGCCACCTTTGGTATATGGAAGAGTCCAATAAGCCAGAGGCAGAACGGCGCTCAGGTATAACTGTCAAATTCAAGCCGGAACATTTCTTGCACGAAGCTCAGGACTGTGTCTTCGCGGTGACCTTTGACGATATATTTGAACTTTTCACGCTCAACGCTCTCGACGCCTCACTCGTTCGATGCAGGACGCTGTAAGTCTGTACAATCACAGTCTCTGTTCACGTAATACCGATATATGTCACAATTTGTTGCTTTCCTATGTTATATATAGATTCATGCTGATCGAAGCTAGATCATCGAAATCACGAATTGGTTTCCTGGACCCACGCTTGGTCGCCATTGATACCATCATCGAGAATGCATCCTTCGTCGAGGACTATATTACAAAAGCACTGCTGGCTCACCAAGATAAGGAATTTGTTCTTATGCCATACAATGAGAAATTCCATTGGATTTTAATTGTAATTATACCAAAATGGAACAAGGCTATATACCTTGATTCTCTAAGTAAGAACAAATCCAATTACACAGCTATCGCCCGAATACTCGATAGGTAAGTACATTGTACATTGTACTCTTTCTTTCCTTCCGAATAACTAATCTAACTTTTTCAAATAACGAAGGTCGTTCGCCACATACGTTCAACAAACACGTGACTCGACGACAGGGGTCAAGGCCTTGAAACATGATCGCAAGTTTCGGGTATTCGCTAGCTACACATTAATTAATCATATACAACACATAGTAGTAATGCCACTTGATTTAACACATTATATTTTTTGCAGTGCCGCCAGCAGGAGCCGGGCAACACGTGTGGATACTACGTGTGCCACCATATGAGACTACTCCTCGATTCCACCAAGATCACTAATTCTAAGGTTTATCAATCTTCCCACATTTATTTCATACATGTCAGTTTTATATATGCGCGCGTTGATATTCCTATCGACAGGCTGCGTCCATCTCTACATCTGCATTGACACAGCCGGATTTTGCAAAAATTCGAGGAGAGCTCATTTGGTTTTTGTGGTCAAAAGTCGTAAGATCAGATGGAGAGTTCCACTGCCCAGAATGATTTTTTATTGTAATTCTAAGTGCAAATACAGTGTAGATCTTTTACAATTGTGTATTTGTTAATGGATATTTTATTTCAACTCAATGAATTGATTTGCCAAATGGATGCTTTATGTTTGTGAAATGAAGTGCGTTGTCAATTGGATGTTTTATGTCTGTGAAATGAATTGAGATGTGAAATGTATCTGAAATGAAATGAGATGTGTGAATTGTATATGTTTATGTCTGTGATTATCTGCTTGTTTCAGAGGGCATGGCTAGCATTTCCTGAGGCTAGCTATAAACAGAAATAGATTCTGCTGGGGGGGAGGAGTATCACAGACGGTTTTTCATTAAAAACCGTCTGTGATTATGCGATATCACAGACGGTTTTTCATTAAAAACCGTCTGTGATTATGCGATATCACAGACGGTTTTGTACTAAAAACCGTCTGTGATAACTTGGATTATCACTGACCCATAATTTCAGACGGTTCAGAAAACCGTCTGTGATGACGTTTCTGAACCGTCTGTAATGTGGATTTCTGTAGTAGTGGGGGAAGAGGAAGTCGATGAGGTCCAAGATGGCGCCACGGAAGAAGGCGGCGAAGTTGGATACGGCCTTCTGCTGCCCGTTCTGCAACCACCCCGGCAGCGTCAAGTGCGAAATCAAGCTCAAGTTTATGATCGCCACGGCCTCCTGCTATGTCTGCATGGAGACCTACTCCACCAAGCCCCACGCGCTCACCAAGCCCATCGACGTCTACAGCGAGTGGATCGACGAGTGCGAGCTCGTCAACTACGGCGGCGGCGGTGACGACTATACGTGATGGTTTCGTTGCATCTCAAGTTTACCTAGTTGGACTTGGTGTTAGTGATATGCTGTGAAGCTAATCATAAAGATGATTATATTACTTCTATATTTGCGATATTTTGAATAATATATTATTTTTTCTTTTGAATAAATATCTTTTATATTGATCAACAAGTGTGTGACATATTCGTGGAACTCTTTATTTATATTTTGATGTTATTCTAAATTATCTATGATCTTATGTTATTATGTGGATAATTATGATTTATGGATCAATATATGTATTTATCGATGATCATGTTTTACGGATCATGGATATAGCGATATCAAGTCAATAATGTGGATATATGTTAAAGAACATGGTATTAGATTGACCTACCAAGGGACACTACAAAAATTGTTATCTCTACTCCTTAAAATTGTTTCCCTCTCTTGATTTTATAGCATTATTTGCAATTGGGAGTTTTTCCTCTTTGCCTTGAGCATGTATTCATTGAGTTACTTATTGTGCAACCTTTGTTTTGTTTATGAAGAAGATTTCTTGGAGTTACAGCTTTTTGGAAAATTGTCTATTGCTCAGCCCAATTAGGTTTTTGTTCATATCATGGATCAACAAGCCAAAGATGACGTTGATTTTCTTGAACCATCGGGAAAGCAGGTTGGTTTCAAGATGGGTTTCCAGGTAGGTGAAGAACTGGGATTCTATTAGGGTTGCTTGGATGTGTGGATGTCGGTAATTCGCCTTGATCAAGATGCATTCTCAGCTCGGATTAGGAAGAACATCGAGCAACTAGCTGCACTGGTGAGCAGCTATCCTTTGTCCGATCCAGAGAATGAGCAAGTTCAAGATGTGATAGAGAAGGTAAGGCTGAAATTCAGGGTTATCACGGCGAGCTTAGGAGCAAAATTGGGAGGGTCGCCCCACATCATCTAAGTAGGATGTTGAGGATCTTCAACTTGTTTAGCATTATGAATATCAAATTTTAATTACCATGTTCAAATTGATATTTGATATCCATACATTTTTTGCTGTTGGTTTGGACGCTGAAATAATGATGTCCAGTTCCAACATATATTGTTATGGAATTATGCTGCTAAGATCTGCTTAGGAATTATGCTGCTAAGATATGCTTAGGAATTATGCCGCCACCGCCCAGCATGAGGAAATTTTGGAGTCATCTTGTTTTTGAGCTCTGGTCTCTCCTGTAGAGGTTGAGTTCACTTTTAATTATGCTGCTACTGTCACCTTTTCACTTGAGGATTGATAATATGAGGTCGATATGCTTATTGTAAAAAACATGATTTATTTTTAATATGCCCAACAGGTAGCCGTTATACCAATCACATAGATCTTCACACTATATGGGTTCCTCGATTTCTTTATCAGAGTTTAGGTGTTACATACTAACTTGACAAAGAACTTACCACTTGCTTCCTGTCTACACATCATCCTGTCAGCATATCCTTCCAATGTGGTTGGAGTATTATTCATTGGCTACCCATATTTATGCAAACCTAATTTTAGACCTATTATCCATCTTCTAAAAGTAAAGCTAGTAGTGCTATTTAACATAATTCACCAGCACATCTTTGCTTGTGCAATCTCATACGAAACGAGTATTCTTCAGCAAGTCCAAATTTTACCTATTTTTTCTTTGATAGAACACCACAATACCACATACCTCTCAGCTGGAGATCAAACCCAGCACATAATGAAGGATTTAGAATGAATCATCAACATCAATACCAATCATTGGTTTATTACACGCATGGCACAAGCGCACCGGAGGCCTGCCAACATATGGCCACCAGCGATGGTCGACCGCTCCCGACCTATGATCACGCGCAATGGTCGACGGCTTCTAACTTACGACCACGAGGTGTGATCAATGGCTTTTGATTTATGACCACGAGCACTGGTCGATGTGTTCTGACTTACGACCACAAGGTGTGGTTGATGTCTTCCGACTTACGACCACGAGCATTGGTCGATGTATTCTGACTTACGACCACGAGGTGTCCTCAATGGCTTCCGACTTACAACTACGAACGATGATCGTCGGCTTCCCACGTACGACCACGAGCCATTGTCGAAGGCTCCCGATTTAGGACTACGATCGATCGTTGACCGTTGCCAACTTATGACCACCAACAATGGTCGACCGCTCTCGACCTACGATCACGTGCGGTGGTCGATGACTTCTGACTTACGATGACGAGGTGTGCTCGAGGGCTCCCGACCTATGACCACGAGGTGTAGTCGATGTTTTTCGACTTATCACCACGAGGTGTGATCGACGGTTTTCGACTTACTTGATAGATTTAAAAACTTTTAGAATATGTTTGTATGCATATTCTAAAAATTTTTACCACCCGTGAGTTTTAAAACATGTAGTATGATAAATTTTAAAAATCCTTAGCAACGCACGGGCATTCAACTAATATTCTTAAGTGTCATCAGTTGGTCTCATACATAGTGTATATAGGATCTTCAAACCTGAGATCATCACAGTTTTCTACATGTGTAATAGTTTACTTAGGGGTTGCTAAACACTAATTCGTAATTGGTGGTCACAAAAATAGCTTTCAGATTTACTATAAAATATGCAAAGAAATGTGAGCAATTAAGATAGAATTTACCCCTCCTATATAACGCAAGAGATATTTCTGGGCCCCTCAATGTGGTTGGATTAAGAAAATGTATGGCTATACCGAATGTGGTTCAGGAGTTAATCACAACTGAGTAATCCACTACAGTTTGGAGTGAAGGATCGAGCTATCATAGTATGATATGCTTCTCACCTTGAGTTCGATCTGGTATCATAAAGCAAAGGGATCGGTACATAAACACTATATATGTTCATTCGATATAATCTTTATATATATTTGGGAGTAATTATATCCTACTAGGGACCGCTATCAATTTATGGACTGAAAAGGAGTTTTCAGCCAATGGCCAAATATACATAAATCTATAGGGTCACACAATTAATCGGTCGGAACAATAACGGTCTGGATGATAGACTCTAAGTGGGATATGATCTCTACACATATTGGATCAGTTGGACATTCTCTCGAGTGGAATACGATTTCTACTCGTATTGGATAAATATTCAATTAGAGGCTTTTTGAGTTGGATATGATATATGATCATATCAGATAAGGATCTGATTGGAGGCTATATAAAGATAAATGTGGGGGTTGAGTGAGGTATCCCGAGACACACCTATAAAAACTCTAGCCGCCACCTCTCATAACCCTTGTCATGCGTGCAGATGCTAGCACACCTACGAATGGTGTTTCATCTCTAGACGTGTGGACCTCGATAGAGACGCTGCTACGACTGTGACACTGATCGAGACGATCATGAGGAGAAGATGGTTGGCTAAAGGACGATCAACTACTTCCATTACACTAACGCGTGCTTCATTGAACTGGCAGTTTCAACTCTAATTCTATTGCACTGCGCGTCTAATGATAACTGTCGTAGGGGTGGCCCCCACCTAAGCCCAGCAGGCCTGTTAGAGGTATGTAAGGCCCAGAATGGGACATGTGTAATGACATAAGTGCCCCTGTGGGGGATACTTGGATGTAAGGGTATAATTGTAAAAGTACTCCCCATGTGGATATATATACAACACAGGCCACGGGGGAAACCCTAAACCATTACTCACCTAACTATCCACTACCATACTCTCTCTCTCTCTGTTTGGTCTGTAACCACAACAGTTGGCGCCGTCCGTGGGGAGGACAAGAGCAAGCCTTCAGATCCGAAGAAGGATGGTACCAAAGAAAGTTTCATCGTCGGCGGCGAAGAAGAAGAAGGTGGGAGTGGCGGAATCTCACGTCAATACCAGGGCCTCGGCGTTGGCAGTCGCAGGCGTGGGTGGCGATGCGGGTGTGACGGTCGCGAACATCGGCGTTCACGCCGCGACGCCCGACCCTGCCACCACCGCCGCGACGCTCGACCTGCCACCATCGCCGCGACGCTAGACCCCGCCACCACCGCCGCGACGCTCGACCCCACCACCACCGCCGCGACGCTAGACCCCGCCACCATCGCCGCGACGCTCGACCCCGCCACCACCGCCGCGACGCTCGATCTTGCCGCCGCCGTCACGACGACCAACCCCGCCACCGCCGCTACGACAGTCGAAACCGCCCCACGCGTGGTAGGTAACCCCACCGTAGGTACCGCGACAGTCGCCGGCAGCGCCGCTCGGGTGGTCGGAGGCGGCAATGCTGGTGCCCACGCAGATGCTTCCGCGCACGCATAGGCATTATCCCTATGCGTACTCTCCGGAGTATAAGCAAGACGTGGTTGATAGTCCCACGCACTCTACGGAGTATAAACAAGACGCGGGTGCTCCCGCGCACGCATAGGCATTATCCCTATGTGTACTCTCCGGGGTATAAGCAAGACGTGGTTGATAGTCCTACGCACTCTACGGAGTATAAATAAGACGCGGATGCTCCCGCGCACGCATAGGCATTATCCCTATGTGTACTCTCCAGGGTATAAGCAAGACGTGGTTGATAGTCCCACGCACTCTACGAAGTATAAATAAGACGAACGCGTGGTTGATGTTTCCACGCACCTTGAGTCTTGATAAGACGCACTAGAGGCTCGCCTCCGCAGGCACCTCGCAGCACTAGCGTGAGATGCAGCCGAGGCTCACCTTCGTATGCACCTCGCAGCGTTCGCGCAAGAGGCAGTCGAGGCTTGTCTCCGCATGCGCTTTGTAAAGTTGGCATGAGACACAGCGGCAGCTTACACTAATGAGCCTCCCACGGAACACCGATAAGCCTTAACAGAGGCTGACCGCGATGCGCGTCCCGTGCAAAGCAAGCCAACTACGCGGTAGGGGATGGAGCGCTCGCGCGCCTATCTCGGCTAAGGCGCCAGCTCCGCCGCGGGCTGCATGATTATAAGCAAGGGTGGAGACACGGGCAATATTTTTCAACTAAAGACCCCCTCTTCTGTTTGTATTCATCGGAAGATATTTACAAAGGCATCCAATAGAAGTGTACAAGCATCCTCGGGTGCTCGAGGCCGCTATTCGGCCGGCTCCTCCTTAATGCGCGTTCGCGCCAAGGCTTCACTCGAAGAAGCTCGGCTTGCCCAGAAGTCCAGCGACTCCTTGGCCCTCCGCCACCGCCGAAGACGCCGTCGGGTCACAAGGTCAGAAACTAGCAGCCGGCCCTGGTCGGGTAGCTGCTCGGGACATGCGGGCACACAAGTCAAAACACCAGTGAGGCAACTTGTACTTTATTCATAAGAAAAAGGGGCTTGTGTTTTACAACGCACACCAACGCACGGAGACCATGGCGTCACACCTGAGAGTTTGCGTCGCCCCCCGAATTCACGGGGCCGCTCTCGTCACGACGCGGGACCTCATCCAGCCACAGCCCGAGGTTCCCCTCGTCGTACAAGCTGTTCCGTAGCTCGACCTTCGCCGCAACCTCCCTGATGTACTCCCAGATTCTCTCATGGAAAAATCGCACAGGGCGACGAACAGCGCGCACGGTATTAGACATCACCCCGACCCCGGCCGGCAGCTCTAAACGGCGATCAACCAGCTGGCTGACATGCTGGCAGCCCCGGTGCTGCAAGAGCGCGCATATCAGGCACGATGTCACGTAGGAGCAGTGGTTGCCGAAGGTCGTCGCGGAGTTGCGGGCAATGTTGGCCGCATCCCCGATCCGCCGTAGCGTCCGCGACAGCTCCTCGGGCCCGAAGGAGCCGGGCGGTACTTCGACAGTGAGATCTTCAAGTGTGACCTCCAGGGCCAGCATGGCATCCCACACAGCCACCGAAGTGTCGCCCAGGGTCCGGTCCCACTCCGCTAGAGAGGTAGCAAGCTCGCTCTTCTCCTTCTCTAGCGCAGCGATTTGCTGGAGTAAGCCATCTCGCTCCTCCGCAACCTCTCATCACGTGGCTTCTGTGGTCGATAACCGCACCGCCGCCACGAGCGCCTCGACGTACGACTTCGTCTCCGCACACTCTGCTTCTAAGTGGCGATCATCCTTGGCCGAGTGCGTCCCCCTGGCTACGCGCAGAGCCCCCTCGGCGGCCCGCAACCGGTCCTCTAGCGCCCCCTTCTCGCGGGCGTGAGCCGCTGCAATACCTGGGCCAAGACGAGGGTCTGTACGACAAAGGAGTCAGCGGGCTTCTACACAACCGTGTATCGTCATAAGGTCAGATACTTACTCTCACTCCCGATACCTCCAGTGCATCTCCAAGGCGCCCCGTCCCGTAGGTTGACAGCGCCTGCTGGACAATGCTGGCGGCCATGTCATCCGCGATCCCGCGCCACGCCCCCAACGCCTTCGGGGGAGGGACGAAGTCCGCTAAGCAAGAAGATGTACTAGTTAGTCCTATGAGAACACCGCAAAGTTACACGAAGGTATGGCAGGGTAGCATACCTTCGGTGGCAGACGGCAGACTTCGCCGGGGCGTCCCTCCAGCCTCGGACGGGTTAACAGGGGCGCCAGTCTCCTCAGACGGAGTCGGCCCTAGGGGCCGGGGAGTCTCTGTATCGGGGCCCAACGCCGGCAGCCCCCGCCCCCCGGCCGCTACGGCCTGCGAAGGGGCTGGAGGGACGCTGCACATGGGGGCTTCGGCGTCAGAGTCGGAGTCCCACAAGCTCCCAACTCAGGCAGCCACGGTGAACCCCCTCGAAGTCCGATGAAGGGGGGATTGCAGGTGTGGCCGCTTCGCCCTGACAGGAGGAGGTGACGGCCCCGCCTCGGTAACCGCCGCAGAAGCAGGCTTCACAGCACCAACACCCGCAGGCGGGGGCCCCACCCTAGTAACCTCTGCGGGAGGCACCTCCGTCTCAGCCACCATTGTTGGCGGAGACCTCATTCCACCGGCCCCCGCGAAGGGCAGCTCTGACATTATCGCCGCCGCAGGCAGGGACTCCGCTCTGGTGCCGCCAGCAGACCGTAGCTCCACCTCGGCGACCGCCACAGGCGACGAGACTTCCCCCTCCCGGTCGTCCATGGCACACTCTCGGTCCCTGGCACCGCCCGGGGACCTTTCGCCCCCGTCATCCGCGCCCGTCTCCAGGTCCGAATCGACGTACTTCGCTGAATAAGACTCAGCGCCGGCCGCATCGATGGGGGCAACGGCAGCCGCAGCACAGGGCGCGGTCGCAGCAGCCCGAGTTTTCCCACGAAATGGCACCTTTTTCCTTGGGCGCCGTCATCTTGATGTTGCGGCTGGCTCGGGGCCGGAGGGGCGCGTTTCAGCACGCGAACACCCAGGGCCTCGCACACGCGGTTTATCTGCCCCAGCCCCGCCTCCGCGGTTGCAGCCATGCGCTGCTCGTGCTCCCTGGCCGTATAGGGCCCAAGGAACACGCTTACCGCGCGTTCCGCGTCCTTCAAGCGAATTCCTATGCGAGGCAAGAAGCATGGTTAAACACGATGTAGCGAGCACGAATAGAAAGGAGGACACGGTCGAGGCTTACGAAGGCCGGAGGGTACCGGTAGCGAACAAACGGATGGGCGGACGTTGTCGTCCCGGAGTTTCCCGGCAGTGAGGCACCACTCATGGGCGAGCGGCGCCACGCTGTACATAATATACTCCTTGGTGAGATCGCGCATGTTGAAGCGAGCGGTGATCCCCATGAGTCTTCGCGCCCTTCTCCTATCCTCGTGGTGTTGAACTCCATCGGTCAGCCCGTGCACTCGAGGCCGCTACCGCTCGCCATACGGTGGTAGAACCACCGTCTCGTCCAGCTGGACTCCCATTTCGCTCGAGTTGAGTTCGCGGGGAGGAGCTTCCTGCACGGCGACCGCAGAATGAAGTTGACGCTGCTGAAGTTCGACAGTGTCCCATCCTTCTGCTCCTTCGGCTGGCAACGCGCATCATGCATATATGCAAACATCGAGGCGCTGGGCCAGCACGCCTCCGAACGCAAGGCCCAGCTGTATACGGCAAGGCGAGCCAGCGCGTTCGGAGTTAGTTGTGTCAGCTCCAGCCCGAAGGTCCGCAATACATCGCCAACGACCATCGCGGCCGGGATGCGAAGCCCGGCTTCGAAGTAGGCGATGAAAACGATCGCCTCCGACTTCTCAGGTCGCGGTTCCGCCTCGTCATCGGCGGGTAGCCGCACCGCCTGGCGATCCGACAGCTTCCCCTCATGCAGCAGCATACGGATCGTCTCCTCCGTCACGAGCATTCGACCCAAGACGCTGGAGTACGGACCCTCCTTCCTCTCCGTCGCCACCCACCATTTGTCTGCTGCCACCGGGTCGCGCCCCTCGAGCGCGTACTCCACCTCAAGCGGTGAGGACCGTCGGCGGATAGTGTAGTCGCTGACCATTTGAGCACGCTCACCACCGGGCGCCATCGTTATCCAGGAGCTAGACGACGGCGGAAGGGAAGTGCGGGCGCAAGAAAAGCAAAGAAGAGCAGGAGGCGAGATGGGCGATCAGAAAGTGTGTGGAGGCGCAGACGTGGTACCACGGGGGGTATTTAAAGACCCCTCGTCTCCCGCACCGTCGGTAAGCATAACCGGCGGACGATGAACCGCTCGCCTCCCCACGACCGAAGCCGAAGCGTCGCGACCGCCCACGCGTGTCGGGTATGACCGCAGTCGTACAAAGACATGTCAGCACACGACGTGCCAATAGCGCCTCATCACGTGTTGGCTCCCACTGGGAGTAAATGCAGGTCGTACAGCGCGGCACAGCTCCCGGCGTGCGTCGGTGCGATTCTCGGGGCTAGTCAATCGCAACAACTTCGATGGGGTCTCCGTCCCAACAGCGAGGCCCCAGCTTCGACTTCTGCTCCGCCCCCGCGAAGGGACACCTCGTCGGGACGCCACGAAGATGTCAGAAGGCCACTGCGACTCCGAAGTCCGCGCAACCCTCCGGTCTCTGCCAGCGAAGGCCCAACCCCCGCGCCCTCATGATCGAGGGGCACGAGCGCTCTCCTGCAACAAGCTTCGATATTCCTCACAAGCGGATCGCCTATAGTTCGCCAATACTCGTTGATATTGACGCCAGAAGGCGTAATCATCAAATGCAGGCGAATGAAAGTAGGCCCACTTGTGAGAAGGTGACCGCATGCCGCAGCACAGCGTACCCGGTGGGCCGCAGAACTCGGCATCAAGTCCAAGATAAGTCTTTTCCGAAACCCGAGAAAGACATCCTTTTCATCACCATCCTATTATCGTGTCCATCAGAGTTAACCCCTACGAAAGATAGCGCAGGAAATTGACGCATGTATACTCGTCGCGCCGCGAGTCGACGAAAAGCTCAACCAGTGGCGCTCCAACCGACGCAGCCGTACAAGGCGATTGCCTAGCAGTTTGGCTCCCTGCGACCAAAGAGCGCAACTGCCGGCAACCGAACAGGCGCAGATGCAAATCCACCGGACAGCGCACGACACACCAATAGCACCCTGCCACGCGTCCCGCCCCCCTAGGGAAGGGGCGAATGGTCGTAGTCATGTGATCGCTGACGCCCACGATGCGCCAATCGCAACCCGCCGCCTGTACACTCCCGGTGGGACAATGCGCACAGCTGCAGCAGCCTGACAGCTCAGAGGTCAGCGCGATTCCAGGAGTCATTAAAGCGCATTACCGGACCACGGAGCCACAACCACCCCGCGCCTAGGGGAATCTGTGGCGCGAGGTCTGCCTCCGCTCCGACTTTGACTTCGCAGCCCAAAGAACCTGCGGTGGAGGGTGGCCAGGGCAACTAGCGGCCCTGCCAAGGCGGATGCGTCTTCAACTCTGACTTCGATTACGACTCCGACTTCGACTCTGACTTCGGCCCGAAGGGCAACCTCGACCCCGCCGTTGTAAGGCCCTACAGGCGAGGAGGACTTCGCCAACCCGCCCAGCGCTATATCCTTGCGGCACGGTGAACACTACACTAAGCAATAAGGCTCGGCCAAACGTTGAAGAAGCTCACAGGCCGCAGGGATGGAGGGGGCCAAAGGGCTCGGCAACATGGCTTCGGCCCGTGAAGCCCTTCAACATGAGAGGCTCCTGTCGTAGGGGTGGCCCCTAGCTAAGCCCAGCAGGCCTGTTAGAGGTATGTAAGGCCCATAATGGGACATGTGTAATGACATAAGTGCCCATGTGGAGGATACTTGGATGTAAGGGTATAATTGTAAAAGTACTCCCCATGTGGATATATTGAGAGACCATGTGGTTATGACCCCATGTTTGTGATGAGTAATTGACATTGGTCTAGGAAAGTCGAGTTTGGTTTGTATGGTTCGGACCATGTCGTTGCGTGGTGCAATCGATTTCGGTCGGACTTGGTCAAACCAGGTCAAAGTGATTAGGATGCATATTCTCTTGATTTGACAGGTTTGGGCTCTTTCATGCGTAAGTTGGTTCATTGATGCTATTTATGCTTTCATGTATCAAGCGGTGCTATTTGATGTGTTTCTTGTCTGTGATGGCTGCAGGACGTCGAGGCGGAGTCGTGGCGAGGCACGGGATGACCGGACTAGGCGCGGGCGGTGCCGAGGTCAGAACGGTCAGGGTGTGCCGAAGACGGCGAGGACTCGAGGTGGTTGCGATGCTTGGACGGCAAGACACGAGGAAACTTCCCGGAAGGTGCAGGAGGGGCGAATTGGTAATTTCGCGAGGCTGCACAAGCGGGAGCGGGTTCCGTTTGGGATTTAGCGGGCATAACGAGTTGGAGACCCATTAGCCAAAGGCTATAAATAGGAGAGGATGTCTCCTTGTGGCTGCATGGATTCTAGGGTTTGAGGGGTTGTTAGGGTTTTGCTTTAGTCAAAATGGCCTTTGGAAATGTTGTTTTGCTTTGGTGCTTTAGTTGGTGAGAAGGGCAGAAGGTTGTCTCCCTGTGTGTGTTCGTGAGCACTCTTCTCCTCTCAAGCATGTAGAGTTCTTGATCTTGTGAGAGGGAGAGGATGAGTTGATGCCCATATAATCATTCCTCTTGTATTCAATCAGGGTATCGGGACTCCTTGTAATCCTTGTTCTTCTGGAAATGAATCCATTGAAGTTTATTTCTTGCTCTTGTCTCGTTTCTGTGTGTTCGTGAGTTTTTCGCTTCATTGCCAAATTTCTTCTCTTGTTGTTTGAGCTGTTTCTTTGAGCAAGAAGATGCAAAATGGGTTGCTGTGATCTATGAGATGCTGAAAAGCTATTTGGCTAGTCAATCCTAAGAGCAAACCACGTTTAATTTCAGATTTTGCTTCTTGCCCTCCTCTGTTCTTATTTCTCTTTATAGGGTTTTGGTGTAGTTTGTGTTTCCCTTCATGAGATGGCATGAAACTTGACATGTTAAGTCCTTAGGCTATTAATTAGCTATCCTCAAAGTTTCATGGCCAAAGGATCAAAGATTGGAGAGGAATTTAGGTTTTGGTTCAGTTCTTGCAAAATTTCAGATTCTAGCCATAATCTGAGATTCTTGCTCTTAAGTTGTTTTCTCTCTGTTTCCTAGGCCCGTCATGATATTTGAGAGGTAGTCTTTCAGTTATGGGTTGAGGGAAACCAGAGACAATCCTCAAATTCCTCTGATGCTTGAAGTTCCAGAGTTTTCAGTTTTTGTTGTCTGAAAAATCAGGCTGTCAGCCCGAGGGGCGGTCAGACCGGAGGGCCCTTGGCGGTCTGACCGCACCCAACAAGGCGGTCAGACCGGCCTGCATATGGCGGTCTGACCGGCCCTGCTCCCTTGCCGGTTGTGCTGATTTTGTTTGCCTTGTTCCCTTCAATTGCTTCTTGCCTTAGCTTTCCTCTCTGTTAGTGTAGGGTTTCAGTGACCTTTTGAACTCAGTTTCATAGCTCTCGTAGCTATTGAAGAGGAGTTTCATTCGGGATTCTTTGAGGGCAAGTTTTAAAAGTCGACATGCACCCCCCTTTGTCGCCATATCGGTCTAACACACACACACACACACACATATATATATATATATAGGACGAGTGTTTCATGCACCATGGTGCCTAGGCACCAATATCAATACCCGTTGATTTGCTTCGAGATTCGCAACGTTTGATGTGGGTATCTTCATATACCCATAAAAAAGTATATTTGAGATGTCAAACTCCGAAAAAATTTAAATTCAACTTCAGTTTAATTAGTTTGAACTATTTTTATGGTATATACTCACTGTAGTTGCATTGAACTCAAAAGTAGTTCAAACTAATTTGAACTGAGTTCAAAACTTACTTACCATAAATATATCAAGAGTATAAAACATTTTCATACCCAAACTCCAAAAAATTATCAATCATACACGTGTATCGGATGTTGGTGCCTAGGCACCATGGTGCCTTATGTAATTTTCCTATATATATATATATATATATATATATATATATATATATATATATATATATACACACACACACAACACAGGCCACGGAGGATGGTTACAGTAAGGGCCCTTGAGCATCAATCCATTCAAGTTAGAATAGGATGGTTACAGTAGGGGCCCTTGAGCCAAGCCTCAGCAATCTGCTCGTCGGCAGCCTCCGTCGGGTGAATGCCATCCACAAGCAGTAGTCGCGCCCTCCTCCAGCTCCGCAGCATGCCTCGAAAGCCGTGCTAAACCGTACAAAACATCAACATATGCAATCATTTAACTTGCAAATTAACCACCGATCGAAATTTTTCCCCAACAGTGGTACATGTTTTCTTCTCAAGGAAAGAGTAAGTTACCAAACTTTTGAGGCTGATGGACCATTTGATACGCTTGGTTGTAGTAATCTGCATACATGATCCGTGTTGATCTGTACCTGTCTTGGATAGTTCTTAGCTCTCTTTGGAGCAACGAATTGTGATACTCTGTCAGACGATTGTAATCTTTTAAGCAGCCATGCTGATCAAAATCACTGTTGCTGGAGGAATGTTTTAATGTCAAGAAAACAGGAAGGCAGCCGGTTGGGAGAAGGCCCGGGACTACGATATGAACTGCACCAAGTGAAATCAATGTCTAAACGAGTAAAAGATTTAACTAAATCAGTTATCCCACGGGACAACATGGAATAGTTAAAAATTGCAAAATGTAAAATAAATAAATAAATGCAAGCACTCTTGATGATTTTAGTCAACTGGTAGTTTGAAAATGAAAGGTATAATTTAATCCAAGGATAGATCATGAAACATCATGGATATAGAACGTGCTGTAGAACAAAAATAGTTAAGTGATTGATTCCTCAACACAATTAACTATCTTTGGTATACTGCCTGTCATGAAATCGACTAAGCAAGATATGAAACAACGAAGAATACTTAAGATCACGAGACAAAGATACAACGTGGAAATCTGTTGTGGGAAAAATCATATATTTACTTAGCAAAATCACTATAGAGGAAAAGTTACAAAACGCTTTAGACATCACGGCACGTCTATGCCTATGTAATATACGTCTTGCAATGCGTTGTCTATCAAGAGGCTTACATGAGGTATAAATAGCATTGGAAACAAGAGTTCCAAACGATGATGGAACAAAGTCTAGTCAGTAAAATGGAACAATATTCTACTCAATGTATCTTCTTGGTTTGGTTGATTTGCTCTTATTCTTGTTAGTTTTGATCTCTTCTCTCCCCTTCTTAATCTTGCAGTGTGTCAAGAACGTATAAGTGATAGATATGACCTATGAAAATCAAATCCTATCTATCTAGGCACCAAGTCTTGCAATATTCCGAAATTGTTGGTTTTGCTTAAATTTGATCTCATCTTGAGATTTCTTGGTCCTAAGGTTTTACTTTGAATTTTTGGGAGAAATAGCTTGCTATGACATGTGTAAATTCATCTAGAGTTATCTTGGCTATCCTCTACCCACAAGCAAGTAATATCCTAAGATTTTAAAGTTTGCTCGATTTTGATTTGGTCTTACTTAACTTTGGGAAAGATTGTAACATTGACAAGGATTCATGTGATTCTTAGATGGAATAGGTTTTTGAAACCCTAACCAAGGTATGTTCAAAATTTTATATCTTTTCGCTAAGGATTTTGAGAGTTGCACCATTCTTGATCTTGGTTTAGGCTGATTATCTGTTCTGAAAACAAAGAAGCGGTCAGATCGCTCATAGGCCTAGTCAAACCGGCCACCGGTCAGATCGCTCCTAGGTCTAGTCAAACCGGCCACTTGTCAGACCGCTGTGGTCAAGCCGGTCAGACGTCCAGATGGATGTCGGTCAGACGGCCCGTCAGTTAGACCTCGCCCCCTATGGCGGTTAGACAGGTGAGATTTTGAAAGTTGTCTCTCTTGAGCACTTGAGGTTGTTGCTTTGTTTCTAGACTTTTAATTCTGATTTTCATAGCTCTAGCTACTGGAGTAAAGAATTTAAAAATACTTAAAAATTATATGGTACCATTTACCCCTTGTTACCATTGCGGCCCTACATTATCACTTTGTATAGCATTGTTGAAGGCCTAACAAAATATCAGTCCGAAAATTTTCAAATTTTAAAATTTGAATTTGAATCGATAAACAGTAAACTGGTAAGCCGGTACCGGACAGGATCGGTAGCCGGTTTCCGTAACGGCCGAATCAATTGACCACTGGCTCGGTGGCTCGAGCTCGAACTCACAGCCACACGGCAGACACCTAGACGCGAGCAAGGCCTCGAACACGTTTCAGTGCGAGACACCACCCGCCCACCGGCCGCGGCCGCTTCTCGCATTCCCCCCTCCTCCCCGCCCCCCGCGCTGCCCGCCCACTTGCGGAAACACGCGCGGGGAGGGGGATAGCCGGCCGCCGCAGCCATGCCCAGCTCGCGGAAGGACCGCCGCTCCTCGCTCCGCCGGCTCCTCTCCTCGCCGGCCTTCTCCGCCACCTGCCTCCTCTTCGGTCTCGCCGGGTTCCTCGCGGTCGCCGTCTCCATCGCACGTGCGCCGGCCGCCGCCGCGCGCGGCCGCTGCCCGGACTCCTCGCGGCCGCTCTCCGTCTCCGTCGCGTGGGACCGGCGCCCCGGGGCTGCTGCGGACGCCGCCGCCGAGCTCCCGGCGTCGCTCGCCACCGGATCGCGCGGGAGGCACAAGGTGATGGCCTTCGTCGGGATCTTCACCGGCTTCGGCTCCGTCGGGCGGCGCCGCGCACTGCGGCGGACCTGGCTCCCCGCGGATCGGCAAGGTCTACTTCGGTTAGTCGTTGGTATCACAGCTTGCTAGTTCATATTCGCTTGTGTTGCTCGAGATCTAGCTGTAGTTTTAGTGTTGAACTGTTGATGTTGTTGGTTACCTAATAAGATGACTTGTTGCAAACTTATTAATTGCTGATAAGAGTTGAGTAGGTAATTTCCGTTTGTCCATTTATCTGCTCTAGTGTTATATACATGGGCCTTGGGCCAGTTGGGTTATTATTAGGAATAAGAGATTGGTTTCTATTTGAGTTAGGGATTGGTTTCCTTGTATTAGAGATATAGTTAGAGATATGATGGGAGTTAGATTACATCTGTTAGGGGGAGCCATCTATATAAAGAGGCTACCGCATACCATTATCATTAAGCAGAGTAATAATAAAGTCTTCCTAGTCTATAGTCTCTCCTCCCTCCCTACGCCGACTCCATCCAGCCATTTTCTTGGTGGTGTTTACCCGTTATGAACTACACTTCGTCTAGTTTTGTTTCGCGTGGATCTGACCGTCCGTCTCCATCCGCTGCAGCACCCTGCTACCGTTCGTCTTCTACATCGGCGTCGAAGGTCTTCCATTGACCGCCGTTTAGCAGCTCGAGGACAAGCTGCTTGTCCGGGAGGGGTGTAATGTTATAGACATGGGCCTTGGGCCAGTTGGGTTATTATTAGGAATAAGAGATTGGTTTCTATTTGAGTTAGGGATTGGTTTCCTTGTATTAGAGATATAGTTAGAGATATGATGGGAGTTAGATTACATCTGTTAGGGGGAGCCATCTATATAAAGAGGCTACCGCATGCCATTATCATTAAGCAGAGTAATAATAAAGTCTTCCTAGTATATAGTCTCTCCTCCCTCCCTACGCCGACTCCATCCGGCCATCTTCTTGGTGGTGTTTACCCGTTATGAACTAAGGTTCATAACATCTAGATGTGACAGTGATCTACTCAAATCTTCTGCTGTTGGCTATTAATGCTCAGGCACTCGGTACTCAGTAGGCAGAAGGCAAATGCTGATCATTTACACAAGTGGTTGCTGGTTAAATTATTCATCCATTTAGAAAAATAATTATATGGACCATGTGAATATGGTAGTAGATTTGTTTCTAAATTTGCTTTTGTGTTTGCTTCTGAGATATTGCTTAGTGGTACCAGACTTTCTAATTCTTCTGCACTGGTGGTTTTTGAGACGGAATTCCTGTGAGTTTGTGGAATACACATGTTTTTTGTGGAATTATACTTCTATTCTAGAAGAATGGATTGATCATATGGAATTGTTAGATTTGTCACACTAGCACTGATAATTCATTATTTTGTTGCTTGTGATCTAACTATAATGTGCATAATGTTGGGCAATCTATCCATCTATTTAATGCATAGGTACAGGAAATCTGTACATTTGCAAACAAAAGTTGCCTACTAGTGAGAGACCAGCCCCATGCTATCTGCTAGATGAGCAAGCATTGACTATTTTGTTTTCATTGCACTCATTGTGTATCTTTGTTGTCCAAAAGTTCCAATCATGCTTGATGATCATCAGTATCACTGGTTTTGATTTTGGTTTCCATTTGGTGACGATGTTGGCTAAGTGCCCTTACAGTGGTTGTCTTTTTGGTTCACTGCATTGCAGATTGGAGGAAGCTACTGGTCTGTCATTCAGATTTGTGATTGGGAAAAGCAATGACAAGTCTAAGATGGAAGCTCTTGAAAGAGAGGTTGAAGAATATGATGATTTTGTGCTTTTAGATCTCGAGGAAGAGTATAGCAGGCTTCCATACAAAACGTAAATAATAGAACTACTATCTTTTGATTGTGTTATCTCTTTTCCAGGATACTGATTTGGTGTTACGTTTTAGGTTAGCTTTCTTTAAGGCTGCCTATGCGCTGTTTGATTCTGACTTCTATGTTAAAGCTGATGATGATATTTACTTGAGACCAGGTAAATAACAATATCCAAGATATCACAGACATCCTTTCCTTTTGAAAGGCTGGCACTTCCATCACTGATTTCTATTCTGCAGATAGACTTTCCTTGCTTTTGGCTAAGGAACGTTCACATACACAAACATACATCGGATGCATGAAGAAGGGGCCTGTTTTTACTGATCCAAAGTTGAAATGGTTAGTTCTTTCATTTAGTGTCATATGATATAATGGGCTCCTTTTTTCCATGATGCTTTTTCCTTGAAAAAAATTAAATGGATGTCTAACTCTAAGAAGCAATATATACTGTAGTACCAGGCTAACTATATTGAAAGTAGCTACTAAATCAAAACATGACCCAGAAATGAAAATACTCTTTCTTTTCTACAGCATAAAAGTAGTGCATCGAAACCTTAAAGTCTTATGGTCTCAGAAATATTGAGTTTACCATTTTATTGTGCAAGGATTGAAAATAACTAGGTGTCAGATTCTTAATTGCTTGCTTATGTTTGACTGTATGAAACCACAATTGCTTTCATTGTCTGATGGCAAGTTGTGGTCCCCGCAACGATCCTTGTTTCACCTATGATTGTGTGTCTGCATTCATTTGCACCACTTCTTGCTTTATATCTCAGGATGTATGGAAATAGTGGGGTTCACATGGATTGGTCTAGCGGGTGAAGTTTTCTCTAAGGACCTAAATTTGTTTCATCTATGTTCAGTACTGATAATCCTTGGGACTGGATCTAGTACTTTGATACCTGGATGATTTTTCATAAAGTGAAGGTGTGAACTACTCTACATATGTGGTGTCTGGAGCAAACACTTGGTCTAGAGTATTGGAAGGGGAATGCAAGGCTTAGCATGGAATGAGTTTACTGGATTGTTCATGAGAGGTTAACGGACATGTATCCTGAATTCCTGACAACTTTTGTCTGACTCAGCATCTTATCGGTGTTGGTCTGGGATCAATGAAAAATCATGTTTCCAACCCTTTATTATCAGCTATGCATTTTGTCAAGTCCTACTCCGTCCGGTCCAATGCTGTTGTCAGTTTTGTATCTATGCTGATCGTATATTCTAACTTTGACCATGAATTATTTTTAAATGTCTGGATCAACCAGGAGATAAATATACCAATGTATTTGTTGTAAAAAGTACTTCCATCATATTACGATTTTATATAGTTTTAGTAACATAATACCGTGCACAAAAAAAGAATTTTGGACTGAAGGAAGTATATTACAGGATTTATGGAAAGTGTTAAGTACATTTTTCATCCTTACAGCAAACCAAGCTGGCTCAAGCTGATCCTAGAAGCTGGTGCAAGCCATAATTTGAATTTTCCTTCTGCATTAAGTTCATCAGCCTTTCCCTCACTTCTATATGATTTCCAATATCTTCTGTACAATTAGTCAATTATGCTCGGAAACAATTTAAGAAAAAGTTAATTTTATCCTTCTAGGACTGTACTCAGACAAGCAATTGTTACAATTAAGGTGTGTTTGCTCCGTTATGCCAAATGGTATCACGTCATATATGCAGAGAACTAGCCACCACACAATTACACATGAGCTAGCAACTGGAGCAATCTGCCTGTGGATGGAAATAATTTGATATTTACTTGCAATGAATGGTTATGCTTGTTGGAGTGCTAAGCTCCAGCTTAAGTTGCTAGTTGTCATACATTGATGCCAGTTGCCTAAGTGGTGCTAGACGAAGTTCGGTAGCGATCTCACTCTATTATTTCAGGGAAATACTTATAACTAAAGAGTCTGTTAATTCTCAGTGGATGGGGTATGTGCTGCCTAGTTTGGAGATGTACGTGGTAGTCTGGAGAAAAGTTAGTTATGCATGGATATATTATCTATATTGACTATGAGAAGTTGTATCATTGGAGACAGTGAATTTTGTTATCATACGTAAATAATGTGTCAGTATGAGCAAAAGGTGAATGCACAGTGGAAAGGTTGCTTTTTTGACAATCCAAAACTAAAATCTGTCTCTTCTTTAGCTATTATCTGTAGTTAAGTAATGAAACTGGCCTAATTGAATTAGGTTTGACCAAGATTGGTTAGCTAGCCCATTAGGGCTACATGTGCAATATGCGTAAATGGTGGCCAGACATGGCTGGCCACCATATATGTTGGGGTTAATTGTGTTGTGAGTTCCTTAACCTGCAGATGTATCAGGTAGGTTTGTAAACTTGCAATTTGATATGATCATATCTCTAAACTTACAACATTGTATCACTTAGATCCAAACTTGTAACTTGACCTTTTGTCTCATTAAACATCAATGTTTATATCACTTAGGTCCCTAACATTGCAACTTGATTTGTCATCCCTAAAGTTGCACAATTTCCTCCATTACTAACACCCATGCAAAAGTGGTAGTAGTACTGTAGTGGTGTAAAGCTCTATTTGCACGGTATAGTAAGATAGTTTGTCAAATATGAGATCAATACTTTGCAAACCCCTTTGCTCAGGATTTAGAAGAATGAGAACAAACTGTATTGTTCCGGTTGTGCCTAAATGTACAACAGTTGCATTGTATCTGGGCATAAAGACCTGCATAGCATTAATTTAGTTGAAGATTTGGAAGTTTTATCTTCACGGTCAGGTTGATAACATATATATTCAGGGAAAATGCTGGAGACCACTTCTACAGAGAGTTAAGGACCATCTGCATGTGAGGATCTAGTTGTGAACCGTCCGATTTTCCCATATGACACTATCGGACGGTTAGGGATTATGTCCTCACTTGAGGATGGCCCCATATAAGTTTCATCTGAAAATGTTGCTACAAGATTAAACTACTACAAATGATTGAGGATAATGAGTCGAACACAGCAGGATTGCAAGTCTAGGGACCTAATGATATAACCATGCAAGTTTAGAGACCTAATATATCAAAATCAAATTGCAGGTTTAGGGACATAGTCGATACAAACATGTAAATTTAAAAACCGAACAAATGAAATTACAAGTTTAGGGATTTAAGTTACACAAAGCATGCAAGTTTAGGGATCTAGAGCACAATTTATCCCATATGCTGTTCAGACTTGCCAATTCTCCACATGGCAAAATTATTCAGTGCATCACATCAATGACCACTCATTTTATTTAATCCTGCTCTTAACAAATGCAGGTTTGAGCCACAATCCTACTTACTTGGATCAGAATACTTCCTTCATGCATATGGGCCTATTTATGCTTTATCAGCTGATGTGGTGGCAAGCTTGGTTGCCTTGAGAAACAACAGGTGAGTTACAGTCCACTTTCTCTTCATCTTATCATGAAACTAACATTCTCAAACTTGTTTTGTTCCGCAAGTGTTTTTAATTGTTCACAGCAATGGTTTTTGTCTTAGCCTGTGTACTATTACCAATTAGTCATCCTGACCCATATACTAGCTGCCAATAAGTTGTCTTGACTGGTATTACTGGGATACCTATACTCACAAACTGCTAGGAAAGTGCCCTAATACTTGGTAATTTTGCCTAAAACATCTTTCATTCCTTAGTGTCAGCTGGAAATTGAGAAATTAGTCTTGGTGGGAAACATTCCTCTTACAGGCTGGGATATTTTGAGATATGTTGTTGAAGGCCAACTACACTTGTGCCGAAAGTTTATAACAAACCGTGATGCAGCACAAATTAGGGCGAGTTGGCCCGATCTTTCATGGTACTGTAACACAAGCTTCTCAATATCTCTTGGCGATCAGCTGGAATATTGGAAATTACGTTGGTGCACAATAGAACTAATAAACACCAATATAATATTCTGGCCGGACAGAATAAGAACAGCAATTAACTTGTTTCCTCACAACTAGGCTAGTTCAGCAATAACAGCCTCGACAGACGCAAACACTAGCCTGTGATCTCTCTCCAATGCAGCAGTAAACAAGGCAAATAACTAGTTGTGATTAGCAAATAGACAGCAAAGAATTGGCTGAATAGATGTTGAATTACCACATAAGTAACTCAGTTTACTATCGGTAGATGCGAACTCAAGCCAAACAACTTGCCAACCAATCTGATGAGAGAATGATGAGATTGATCCACAAGGAATCACAGGAAATTGATGAGCACCGTCCCTCAATTCTCACGCGGCAGCACAATCCCTAAATGGGTTTCTTCTGATCACGCACATGCACACACACATGCCACAACAGCTGCCATGGCTTTTCTATATTAGACTCACAAAATATTCTGACTTACATGGCCGCCAGCCCTAGGCTTTATATAGCCTGACATGCACGCACAGAAAGCTAGCCCGGCTCACAAATAAACTCGAACCCAACCCTGCTTCTGACTTCCTAAACACACGCACACAATCTTGCAACTCGGACTCAAGATAAGGAAAAAGAACTCCGAACTAAAAAATGAACCGACTTAGGTCTTGTTGACTAGAATTAAAACTGAACCAACGTAAAAGGACATGGCTTGTTTAATTTCTGGCTCAAAACTTCCTGGCTCATCGTTCTGGCTTGCACATGTTTTCCAGCTCTCCATGATCTGGCCCATGCAGGTGCTGTTCTGCTGTTCACACGCACATGCATGCACTTGTCTTTCTGTTGTTCCTGGAGTGCATAGATCAAGTTGTGCCCCATGCACGACTCTAGCTTGTTCATGTGCAGCATTGAACCCAGTTCTTTCCTTCTTGTCAATCCCTATGCCGTCCACACCTCCCTCCCTCTTGGCCAAAGCTTTTGCGCTTACTACTAGGCGCGCTGTTAGACACGGAACACATGTACTCAATGCCATCTTCGTTTCTCTGTCTCCATGATCAATATAATTAACACTGAAATCAGTGCTAACCTTTGGATTTGATTTAGTTAGGTTAGGTTGAGCCGCATCAAACTGTATTGAGTTTTTTCACTTATACCTGACACCCATGGATAGGGCTTGTGGTCATGTCTCTTTCATCTATAAATAAATGATGTAGCTTCTAGTCAAACTTTCCTTTTCCTGTGGCTGGTCAGGTTAGAGCTACAGGAAAGAGTGAGCGATTATTGATTAATTGCTCAGATTATATTGAACTATGAAACTCCTGGAGCCTGAAGTAGAGATACTGTAGGGATAGTAAGGAAATTGACAATTTATAGCTTAAGAAATTCAAAATATCATGAGCTTCAGTTTTTACAGACAAACATTATTAGATGCATTTGCATCAGTGTTTTAACTCTAGACTGAGGCATATTATCTGTTTGTTAGATAGATTCTTATCTATGTTTGTCCAGTTTCCGTATGTTTAGCAATGAGGATGTTACTATCGGATCCTGGATGCTTGCTATGAATGTCAACCACGAGAACACGCATGCTCTTTGCGAACCTGACTGCACAGAGTCCTCAGTTGCTGTTTGGGATATTCCAAAATGTTCAGGTTAATTCCTTTTCTTAATTCTTACCTTGAAGTGAGTTTGTTAAAGGGAAAGTGCTCGGTGAAATATGGATTTTTCACATTCATGTATTTTCTTGGCCCCTCTGCAAGTAATTGGCTAACATGCGTATTGTCACATTGTACATTACTTTGGTCAATTGCAACATCATGAAGGCCTGAGGTTAGTAAGAATCAATGACACTAACCTGCAGAAAGGTTGTACAGTAAATTAGACTCATGTTAGGCAGTCCAATAAAAAGATATGAATAAATTTGAGGGATGTGTTTGTGGAGATTAGAGAATCATAGAAGCTGATTGTGATATTGTTTCTGGTTAAACCTTTATCAATGCAAACCGTGTTTGGCTTCAACGTTACATATGCAAACGATCTGACCTCTTCAGACCAAGCTGGTGCATGCTAACAGGTTTCTAATCTGTCATCCAGGGCTATGCCACCCAGAGGTAAAGTTGCTGGAGCTTCATCGAAGAAAAGAATGCACAGGTGGTCCAGCTGAGGTGTCTGAATCTGATGACAGATGAATTTCCGTCTGGACACGGACTATGGGCCAGTTGACATGATGGCAGAATGGTTGACCTACGCCTTCCAAAATAGATTGTTTGGAGTACTCATTGAATTCACCGGGTACAATCATTGCCGGGACACTGTTGAGGAAACCTGTAATGGCGCGATTCAGGCATGATAACACGGCATTCTAGCTCAGCGTTATTGTCCTGCATTCTTGTCACATTCTTGTTTGCTTTTTAACTACCGATTCACATTCGTGTCGTTCGGGATGCTCATCCGTGTCGTAGTGAAGAAGTTTTGTTGTATAGAATGCATTGCAAATTAACATACGATACACTTTTCTGATGCGACTGTATAAACAACGCCTTCTGATTTGTGTTTGTTGGCGTTGATAATATTTTCCCCAAGTGTGCATCGAGTGTATAAGGCGTTTATATGTTGGCTCTGATTTGAGCCTCTCTTTCCACCGTTTTGGATATCGAGTAGCACCACACCAGTCTTGAAGAATTAGATTGCTCTTTGCTTGAAGAGTACTGTTCTTTTCTGCAGCAGCATGGCATCGCCGTCAGAGATGGGGCAACATTAAATAGGAAGGCTCCTCCTGAAGGGCCTTTTTTTTTTTTTGTTTATAACTGTAACTTATGATTTTGACTAAAATTTCTGGATTTTAGGTTGTTCGTGATAGAGATTATAGAGGGAGATATTCGTTTGTAATTTTGGCTGACATAGATGTTGAATTTTTAATATGTACTATAATTAACTTGTAGACCTATATTTAAAAAATACTTTGTTTGAAAGTTATACACTGTAGTAAAAACTAAAAGCCACTTTTAGAAACCGTAAAGAACGGACTCAAAGTTGATGTAACTGTTTAGATTTAAGTCTAACAAGACTTCAGCTTCTGGTTTTCAGTTTCTAAGTTTAACAACTTAAGACTGTCTTTTAGTTTTCAATTTTTAAAAGTTAAAAGCCACTTAAAACATCTTGCCTAGCCGGTGGAGCAGGTCAGCATGCATTTACTTCCATGTATTTAAGCCGATTTGATATAGCAGTTCGACGGTTATTGTCCGAAAGGGATTAGCAGGAGCGTATCCTCCAAAACAAACTTAGCAAGTTTCATCCATCAATCACCGAGTTCTTTATTATTATTAGTCCTCCAAAAGCTCCGACCACGCCCTCGCCAGGCACAAGATCCAAACCCAAGCTGCCATGGCAGAAAAGTTCCTTTTTGTAAACCCACATTAGTAGTATAAACTACACCATTGATTGAAGAAAACAACAGTTAACAAATTACAACATCTTGACCACATATTATTCGACGGTTGCCGCCGTTTCTTTCTACGGCGACGCAGACAGTTCATCACACCACCACCATATGCCACCGCCACCGAATCAAACCAAGAACCAAATAATAATCCCCTCCTTAACTAATCCCCAAGACATTAACCCAATTTAAATAACAAATTAATCGATCCCCATTGCTGCCTGCCCGTGCGTGTCTAGCTGTGGAGGATGGCCGGGTGGCAGTAGGGCCCGTTGAGCCAGCCGTCGGTGATCTGCTTGTACGCGGCCTCGGTGAGGTGGATGCCGTCCCAGCTGAGGTGCGCCGCCGGGTTGGCGCACGCCGCCGCGCCCTGCATCCCGCACCGCGCGTTGTTGTTGTAGTTGTACTTGCCGCCGCCCGACCCGCAGCACGTCTCGAACGCCGTGCTGAAACCTGCACAGACAGGCATGCACGCGGCGTCAGAACGAACCAAAAAAACTCGTCGTCAGCTCGACTCGGCGACGATATCGGCCATTAGGTGAGCGAGACGATCGCATGCGGTGGCAGCGGCGTCGTGCCACGCGCCGAGACAAAGAACGCACTGCTGGCCCCTCGGTTTCTTGCAGGCTCCTGTTCTTCGCATCTACACGATGGCCTGGCCCCCCCGGTCCCGTCGACGAAGATTCAGGCTTGTGCCCTTCGAGAACGTGCAGGAGCAGTGCGGGTGTCGACTCCGGCTGCTGCATGCTGAGGGCATGTGTTGGTTGGGGGAGCACGGCCGTTTCCGTGCTTCGGCGAGGGAACGCGCATGGACACTTGATAGGAAAAAAAACGTCCGCCTACCCACGGCGAAGCCACACCTCGAGCAAGATAGATTTCAACCTAAAGCGTAAAAAAAATATCTAGTGTATAGTCCAAATAAATTCAGTTCAGTCTAGATAACATTTTTATGATCCAGCTTAGATTATTCCACCACTGAAGCTATAACGTAACCAAATCCTGACTCCGCTACCGCACCTACCCGTCGTATCGATCTACCATTATTTCGCCGTGGTCGGGCGAGTAGCTCGTTAGTTCGAGATCGATCCTGCCAATATGAAACGCTCGTCACGAGCGTGACCTAACCCGTGTCGGGCCCGATCGTTTTTTTCTTCTTTCTATTAGCCGCCGCAGGACATGCTCACGTTTCCACAGAAGTGAGCACAGCTGCATCCTACGTAACGGGTCCCTGGCCGAGTAATCTAATCTCAGCGCGGCGCACATGGACGGACATGCATGTGGTGGTCAGTAGCAGCACGCCACTGTCCACTGATGCTCGTGCGCAAGTTTTAAACGCAGGTTGATCCTATTTTAACCTATCACGTTGCTTGTACCCGTGCTAGCAAGTAGTAAGTAAGGACACGTACAATAGTAATATAGATAATTGTTATTTATGGTATTCTTTATAATATTTATAAATTGTATTAAAAATAACACTTATAATATATTGTTTTTTATATGTCTTTATAGGTAACCTCTTCATGTAAAATATCTTATTTCTTGTGTTATAGAAGACTAATAGGTGATAGATAGTCTAATTCTCTATGCTCCCTATCTCTCCTCCACATCATCTTATGTCTTACGTGGTATATATCTTTATAGGCAGCTCCTCCATGTAAAATATCTTATTTCTTGTGTTATAGTGAACTATTGGATTATTATTCTCTATGCTCCCTATCTTTTATCCGCATCATCTCATATTCTCATGTCCCACGTAATAATCTAAGATTAGCAGGATGTATTGAAATTTCAGGCCTTGCTCCAATGAGTCTCTATTTCTGACTTCTAGCTTCTTAATTTTGTCTTTTTTTTATCTTTTCTTTTTCTCATATTTCTTTATATTGTCTGTGATGATATAACATTTTTTATTTTTTAAAAGTTTAATTACACAAAAAAAGTTAATAGCATATATAGTATATTTTCGACCGTTATAGCGTAAAAAAAAATCAGGAACCTGAGCTTATAGGTCCTCTAGAGCACTGCCTTGGGGCCCAAAGCAGTCAAGCGCGGTTTGAAAGCTAGCCAGCGGTAGCCGCCGAGGCGGCTCCAACAATCGACATGGATGCTCGCGTCGCGTGACAGCTCCCGTTTTAGCCTCTACTTCAGGTGTTACCGTCGTCGGCGATCTCGCCTTATCCGCGTGTGCAGTCTCCGGTAGCTCACCGGCCAAGACTGCTTATCTTCTTCCGTAGAATCATCGCTGGCTGACGGTCTAGCTAGCTAGCGCGATATTGTCCAAGAAGACGACGACGACTAAGATGATGGTAACATAGCGTGGGGGATTTGGCGCACGCGTACCGTAGCTCTGGGGGTTCTGGACCATGTCGTAGACGCCCTGGTAGAAGTCGGCGTACATGATGCGCGCCGACTTGTACTTGCTCTGGAGGTTGGTGATCTTGGTCTGGAGCTGGTTGTTGTGGTACGTGGAGAGGTCGTTGAACTTCTTGAGGCAGCCGAGGCTGTCGTAGTCGCCGCTGTTGGACGTCCCGTAGATGGTCAGGTAGATGGGGAAGCACCCGATCGGCAGCACCCCCGGCACGACGACGTCAACCGCCCCCAGCGCAATCAATTTCTGCGCACGCGAAACCCAAATGTACATGTCGAAGGTTAATTCGTAGCAGTCAGTAGCTAGCTAGACACTGGTAGTACTGGCTATCAGAATGGTAGGTGAGGGGTGTGAATTTGATGCGTACGCACCTCGATGCCGTTGGAGATGGTGTTGACGATGTTGGGCGTGTAGGTGCTGGCCTGGTCGGCGGTGTAGCCGCCGAAGAGCATGGCATTGTAGTCGTTCCCGCCGAACTCGCCGAACACGAACAGCGAGTTGGCGAGGTAGCTCGTGCAATCTACATGCCGCACACGCGAATTTGCTCTTCGATCAGGGACTCATCAAAAGTGAAGTTTTTTTTTCGCAGCGGCGGCAGCAGCAGCAGCAGGGGAGAGGCTTTAAAGAAAGCTCGTGTTGGTGTTGATGAGCACTCACTCTGTCCGCAGACGGAGGTGCTGATCTGCTGGAACCACTGGATTTGGAAGCTGATGGGCCCGTTGTTCCAGATCTTGTCGGAGAGCCCCAGCGACCGGAAGAAGTCGGCGTCCATGGCCGTCGCCCCCGTGATCGCCATGTTCGCGCCCTTCGTGAAGTCCGCGCTGCTCGACTTGGACGGCGGCAGGAACGGCAGCCCGCACTTGCTGCCTACATGCGTCAACAAGAAATCATCGTCAAGAAAGGTGGGTAGGTGAGATCGATCTAGTGCGAGCGCGAGCGCGAGTCGTAGGTAGGTACAGAGGAAGTCGACGACGACCCGGCCGTCGCAGCAGCGGCAGGTGGGGGTGCCGAAGTAGGTCTCGCCGTAGGGCGGCTGCGTGAAGGTGATCTGCGACGGCTTCCCGTTCGTGCACAGGTTGCCGGTGTCCGTGATCGAGTCTCCAAAGTTGTACAGCGCGTTGTACTTCTGCGCCGCCGCGGAGAGGACCAGCGACGACCACAGCAGCATCAGCAGCACCGACGGCGACGAGCCAATCATCTGTTGGCGCCCCATGGTGCTGCCTCGCGGCCGCAGGCCCGGCACGCAAAGCGGCAAGAAATCTACGGAAAGGAAAGGAAAGGGGTGCGTTGCCTGCGCAAGGCTCGGCAGCGCAGAGCAGAGCAGAGCACTTGAATGGAACGGTTGGCGAGCGGCAGAGCATTTTATAGCGCCGTGAGGCAGCGCGTCGCCCCGGCGCTTTTGGCCGGTTCCGCGTGTGATCTGAACCGTCCGCAGTCCACCAACCTCAGCACATGCCGTCGTGTAATCAACCGGGCGCGACTGCGACTGAACAATTCGCGCTTTGCGGATGCAGGCAAGAGGAGCGGGGCCTAGGCCTGCTCTAAAAGATTCTGCTTCCAGCTTCTTATGTTTTTTTTATTTGTTTTGGACTTTTTATCTTTTCTTTTTTTTATTTGTTTGTATTATTTTTGTGGTATAACTTTTTTTTTCAATTTAATGGTGTTAAAAAACTAACAACAAATATAGTATATTTTTAGTGTTACAGTGTAATCGAGGGTGCTCAAAAGGGTTTTTTTTAGTGTCTTATGGCTGAAAAGTACTGTAGCTGGTTAAAATTGCACTGTAGTTGATGGTGGCTTATTTGGCGTAATTAAATTTTAAAAAATTTAAAAATAGAAAAACAGGTAGCCCATCATAGACAGTATAAACGAATACGGGAAAAAGAACCATTAAAAAAAGCTAAAAAAGCCAAAAAAATCTAGAAAAAAACGAAATTATTGAATAGTGAAAAATAAACCAGAAATCTAAACTGTTTTGAGCGGAGCCTAAGAAAGCTTGGAGTCTAATGGTGTGTTTGGTTTGGAGTCAGGTAAGGATGGAATGAATCCATCTCTGTTTTTAAGGATGGAACCGTCCCCATCCCCTATTGTCCCTGGAACCAAACATACTATTGGAGGCAGGTAGCGAGGAAGAGGGACAAGCCCATCCCCTCATTTTTGAGGGATGGGGGCATCCTCAATTTAAGGGAATATTCCCGGGATATTCCCCAAAGGGGATGACTCTGTCCCTGCTGACTCTAATCCAAACAAGTCTAAATCTGGAATCGCCCCGCCCCATCCCCTATTGTCCCTGGAACTAAACACACCCTAAACTTACCAGTCGGAATGAGTATCACCTAGGCTGAGGTGTGAGCAATCCTTTTGCGATGGTGAGCGCGACGACTTCCATGTGATCTTGCGGGGTGCTTTTTGGGGCGGGCGATGATGGGTGGCGCCCAATCAGGGCAGGAGAGGCTTAACCCAAGTGATTGAGAAAGAAACGACGTGTTAGCCAGCTAATCGGCCGCGTTTATCAGTGGCTGGAAACGAGTCCCGTGCCGAGGAGGATTTGTCCCTCCTTTCGAAATCATGCTGCCCGTTTGGCTTGGGTTTTGGTTTGGTTTTGTCTTGGGTAGTAGACGTGAGCGAACGGCACTCTGCTTTCTGTAAAGCTGACCCTACTATGGCATCGAAAATGCATGTGATAGGCTGGATCCGAACTGGTTTATCTGTAGCTTATATTCGAACCGTCTATAATACCTAGTTTTTAAATAATGTGTTTTTTTAAGACAGAGACAATAAGAAGAATGTAGTAAAAAGTGTACGGAGTTTAGCTGTACCGGCCGAAATCGCATACGACTATTTTTCTGTGCGTACTATCTCTCACGAACAACTAGAATCTAAATATTTAAACCATAAGTCATCAGCCCAAAAGAACCCACCCTTAATATGGCGTTGCTTGTGCCTCTGGTGCATGCAAGGTTGACCGGTGTCTTTGCTCTTTATTCCTTGCTTCTCCGGTTCGACGAAACTGGGACATCGTTCTTGTCTATTTTTTCGTGACTTTTACCTTGGTTTCTTAGAAAGTCAAAACAAATAGACCGATTTCTCTAAATGATTTTATAAAACTACTCGCTCAAACAACTTTCTGAATCTAAAATCATATTAGTCATTCGTGTTGATATCTCTATCGTCTTAAAAAAAAATACGAACAAAAACTACCCATCACAATCAAAATTTATTAGCCGTAGCATAGGGGATCAGCGCCGAGCTGGAGATATCTGTTCGTTTCTGCAACGGAGCGTGTGTAGCCATTAGCCTTTGGAGACTGGTGCTTGACAGAACAGAAGAACCGTGACCTACAAGTTTCGATCTTTATCCAAACGAATGGAAGCGCGTATCGTTTGCCATTGCAATCGCAACGGTACACGTGAAACAGCGACGTGGACCGTCGTTTCGATCCTAGCCATCTCAATAGAACAACTACGGTCCATGTCAGCTGCTACAGTAAAAATCCCTTTACGTTTTCATACAGTACAGGATATGGCTATATATCCATCGCAGGTTTCCATACTGGACTGATCCGAAGCGTTGATTTTTTGATCCGACGGTCTCAAAGTAATAGCACAGTTCGCAAACAAAATACCTGGAGTGCTCTGGGTGGAGCGTGCCACGTAGGCTGGAGTGCCAGATAGGCCTTAGGGCGTCTCCAACAGCTGGCTATTTAGTTAGCTAGATCTGATGTGATAAGGAAAAAGTAGGAGAGAGAGTAGTCACTAGCGACGAGCAAATAGCTGATCTATTTCACGTAGTCCAAGAACATGAGAGAGGAGCATGTGGGTCCAACAGTATAAAATAATCTTTGCTTTTGTCTCTCACCTCCACGTCAGCTGACTATATAGCTAGTACTAGCTATTACCATTGCGGACGGCGAGCACAGCTATCACTAGCACAGTCCAAAGTCAGTGGAAGCCAACACAGCATCTTAAGTTCTTAACAGCACAATCATGGTAGAGCGAAAAAAGAGGCGCCTTCACCAGGATCACCACCATTAATCCAAAGCTAGATTCAATGTGTTTCAAGCATAGCATCAACTAAGCAAGTGTGTGCACTAGCATATATACTGTGCTAAAAGAAAGTGATGGAACAAGGCCCAACTCAAACCACTCGATGCATGCAGGACCAACAACACCATTATGATTTTGGACTCGTAGATCATTTGGGCTTTTTTCGGCTTATGGCTGAAAAGCACTGTAGTTAGCTGAAAAAAAACACTATAACTGACAGATGCTTATTTAGCATAATTAAATTTAAAAAAATTAAAAAAAATATGTTAGCCCATTACGTATAATACAAACACATACGGGAAGAAAAAAACCGGCAAAAAAGCTCAACAAAAAGCCAAAAGTTCAGAAAAAGACGAAATTTATGAATAGTGAAAAATAAACCGAAAGCCAGAAGCTAAAGTCCAAATGATCACAGCAATATACGCAGCACACTTTAGTAAGGTGGTAACAGAGAACCATCAATATATGCTTCTTGTCACTACACTAAAAGCATTCCCATCTGCAATTTCGCCACCACACGCACATAACGAACTAGCACTATAGGCTCCCTTTACCTTACACGCACATCATTAATTTTTCTCGTAGTTTATCATCTTATCCTGTGATGCCTCGAGAGAAATGGTTACCCAGAGTGCTGGACGGGAACAACTGCTCGCAATAATAGTAGCAATTTAGCACCAGTCTCCGTCGCCTTTATTTGATTGGACTGTAATTCTCTGCTGAAGCGTGGCACTGTCGTCTGCAAATGCCCGAAAAGACGCTTTACTTTGGTCGAGTGCGCGCGCGCGCGGGCAAGACGATGGAAATACATCAAGTTTCGGGTGATGAAGACGACGACGGCAGAAACAAAAAAGAGGAGAGACAGCGAGCGCAGGAGTCACAAGCAATCTTAGCTGTGAGACGGCGACGCCCACGAAAGCCCGCGAGGAGGCGGCGGCGCAACCCGTTCTTAAGCTGCAGCTCCTTGTAACACCCCCATTTTTGGGAACAGGGACGTCGTACGGCCCGCAACAGCCTAGGAGTTCCGTTGCGGTGTAACAGTGTATCAAGCCTGCTTACGAACAATTAAAACAAGTTAATTTAATTGAAATAAGATCTAATGGTCATTTTTAATGACAATACGGGCGTCCAAGCCCAAAACTTAACTTACATATAAAAGAGCCGAAGAAAACTCCACAGGAACACTTGAGTGCAGACGTAACCCTAACACGAACACTCGCAGCACCTTCTTTTCTCCTGATATCTGTGGGGGGAATGATTTTGCAAGCCTGAGTACTCCGACCCCGTACTCAGCAAATCACATGTGGAAAATAATATATAACTATATGCCAGGATTCCTAAGGAATGGGAGTATAGTTGTTTTATTAAGAAGTGGATGCAATTTTATTTGCAAACAAATAAAACTTTTAAAACAATTGCTCCTTAAGATCAGGGGGTTTTCTGTTATCAGATAAAATCTCATCATTACTCAAATTAACAACACCAGAAACACTACTTATGCCCCATTGCTGGAATCACCCAGTTAACACAGCTTCATTAACCGGAAGCACGGCGTATTCGAATACCATTTATTTCGCTCTGCAGAGCTGCCCTGCTTTACCCACAAGATTTCTTAATTTCACGTCTGATATTAAGAAAACATGGCTTTTCGCTGCTCAATTCTTTATATAGCCTCTACCTAGTAGGCCTCCCAGTAAGCTCAGGCAACTCCTGACTTACCTTAGCCTACTATTGTGCGGCTCATATCATATATGATCGAAGTTCAGATCGATCGGCCAGGTTGTTCAAATAAAATAACCAACTTCCATACGGCCCTTCTCAGCCCCTTCCGTATGGACTCGCACGGTGCCTCCAAACTGCGTCTGTAGATGTTCAATCGAATTTGAGCAGCTACTAGACCAGGGTTGACATATCAACACTTGTGGTTGGGCGATCACTGTGTCTTTTACTTAGCACAAGGTTCTTATCCTTATATTTTTCCTGAGGTCCGCAACCTCCATCTCAGGGTAAAGCGGTGGGCGAAAACCGCCACACGGTTTCCCACAACACCCTTACCCTAACTGTGCACACCGGCACCTCCGCTCTAGGGCACGCTCACCCTAGATCGGGTTTTTCCAAATCTACTAGCCCACGGCTCAAACCTTAATAGCGTACATGTTGAAGGGTAAAGCGATGGGCAAAATCCGCCGCACGATTTCGCGCAACACCTTTACCCCACCCAGCACACCAGCATTACCGGCCTAGGGTACGGCGTCCCATACCACCCTACCCTAAGTCCGGGGTTTTCCAAACCTACTGGCCAACGGCCAAAGTCACTTAGTAGTGTATAATGTGGAATGAGATGATGGTACAAACAATTATACAATACTTCAGTAATTACTAAGGTTGTCAAGGTGAACATGGCCATCAAAGTAAATAGGGCTTTTATCAGTGGTAGGACTTATCTAAATAGCATGTCATTCTAAACATTTCATGTTAAGCAAATAGCATTTCACAAATATTCATAATGAAACTACATTACTTAGATAATAGGCATGTCATGGGATTCAACATGATCAAAAACGTGTGACTTGCCTTCTTTTCGTTGCTCTTGATTAGCTTCAAGCTTTGTGGTCCTTCGGTTGACCAACTCGCTTGGTCCGTGTACTAGCGCAGAAAAGGGAATCCAAAAGGTTCCTGCTTTGCAGAATGCAAGCTGGGAATAAAATCCAAATTAAAACGAGAAAGAGCATAAAAATATAGGTTGGGTCGGAAAGGTCCGGATTCAATAAGGTTTGATAGGTAGGCATTGTTGAATTTGGATAAGATAGGTTCAGGAGGATTAGTTAAGATATTTGTGTTGGACGGATTTTAAGAATAACCGATAAACATTTGAAATTGGATGGTCGATATTTGAATTAGGTAGATCGGAGTTGTGTCAGAATCTAATTTGACTTAACGAAGGAATTAGATTTATAAGATATAAGTTGGGTGGGGCGGTGGAATTTTGTATTTAAGGAATCAAGATTAGATCTTGATGAATTTTAACCTTTTAAACTTTAAATTTGGAAGAATGGATGCCACGTTTGAATTTAAAATATTAAACTAGTCAAATGGTCTATTTCTGTAATTGATGTTAATAGAAGGGTGAAATTTAAATAAATAAAATCTGAATATATGGAAATTAACTTTATGGAGATTGATTTTATAAGGCTAGGTTTGTGAACTAATAACATTTGGATTTTTAGAATTTAAATTTGTGAGAATGGACACTAGATTTGAACTTAGAATATTTTACTGATTAAAATGGTGTATTTTAATATCTTTGGGATTTTTGGATTTTTCTGGAATTTTTAATGATTTTTCTGAATTCTTTTAAATTGGGTAAACAGTCACGGGCGAGAGCACTATTCACCGCGGGTTTGCACTATTCAAAGCGGGCGGGATCACTTTGCTTAGCGGGTGATACTGTGCCAGTGCAGCCCAATGAAATTCGGCCTTACGGCCCAAACCTCACCGTGCGCGCACTGGGCCCACGCCGGCTTTCGCCCTGGCTTCCGCGCGCGTGCGCGCGCTCTTCGCTCGCTCGTGGGCCACGGCCTTCGGCCGGCCCGCCTGAGCGACGCGCGGACGAAGCATCGTCGTCCGATGGCGATCGGACGGCGGGGCTTCTCGGGATTTCGCAATCGTCCGATGGAGAGCAATCGAACGGCTGCGGCACTGTCTTCAACCTCCTGCCGAGCTCACTCCGGCGGAAACAGAGGAAAGCGGGCGCGGTGGCGTGGCGACAGCGAAGGCCTTCCGGGGAAATTGGTGGTTCAGGAGGATGCGGCTCAAGCTTGTGAATTCATTTTAGGGCTTTGGGGAACGGTAACAAGCATGGTGTCGGCTAGCGGCAGATGGGAAGGCGGTGGCCTCTACGGCGGCGCCATGAGCACCTAGGGGTTCTCCGGCCAATTGGGAAGTCTTTTCACCATCTAGGGAGCCTAATGAGCATGAGGGAAGTGGCGGTTTACCTTGGGAAAGGCCCCAGTGAGCTGGCCACGAGCGAAGCTCTTCGGCCGGCGGCAGTCTTCGGTGCCAGGGCATTAGGCTAATGCTCTCGCTCCAACGAGTATGCCATTGTGTTCCAGAGATAACAAGAAGTATGTCAGAGCAGTGAATCGAAAAATAGTCGAGTGAATTGAGGGATTGAGTTTTAGGGTTCACCGGCGCAGGGGCGGCGATTGCCGATGGCAGGGGCGATGGGAGTGCAATCGGTGGCTTGTGGAGAAGGGTAAGAGTGTCTAAATGAGTTTCACCGGGGCTAAGGGTTCTCATAGGCTGGGTATGTCGGTTTCTCCCGCGGGATATTTCCGGTCGCGTTCGGCTTACGCGAAGCGGGGCGAGGGGGATGCACTGCAGAGGCGCAGAGAGAGTGAGGGGGAGCTGGCACTGTGTCTCTGCTAGTCCTCTGCCCGAGGCTCGACTCTATGAGGAGAAGCCGCGGGAAGGCCTGAGCCGTTGCAGCGGCGGGGAGAGCAGGCGCAAGTCAGTTGTGCGCGGAGCGAGGAAGGAGCAGGGATGAGACTGGCGAGTGGGACCGTCTGTACCGGGGTAACACGGCGTGAGAGAAGCAGCGCCAAAATATCTGGTGCAGAGGTGGCAAGGAGAGCGGCGAGCAGAGCGCGGAGGCAGCGGGGATGCGTCTGCACGTGAGCGGCGCCAGTGGAGAGGAGGAGGCGCAATCGCCAGAAACAGAAAGCGTATTTTCACTAGAATTTGCCAAAAAGGAAAAGAAATCCAAATTTAATCAAAATTCATAAAATTAAAAAAAATCTCAAATTTTTGGGGTGTTTCACTCCAGTTCCAGTTAATTATCTGCAGCTGCAGCTCCAGTTCGGCGAACGGGGCTTTCCTGTTCCTATTTTCCTGTTCCCTCCATATTTCTGTCTACGTGTCATGCATTTGTTAAATACAGGAGTCCTATAACACAAATAATAAATTAATAGATATATGACATGTAAACAGAAATATGAAGGGAACAGAAAAGCTGTTTTCCAGTTCGGCAGGCAGCGCTGCCGCTGGCAGTGGCGCGGGCAGCGCAAGCAGAGCACGCCACCGTGACGCGCTCCTCCGCGATTACTCAACTACTGCTACGTTCGACGGAGCGCTTGGCTCGCCGTTGCTTTCCAGGATCGTGACACCACCACCTCGCAGCTAGGAGCTAGCTAGCTAGCCCATCCGATGATCGTTTTCTGAATCAGCAGCCTTGGGAACCTGCACAGGCAATGCAGATTGACACCCTCACGCATGTATGGTCGGGAAATTATTTTTTTTTTTGAAATAACCGACCGTTCTATTAATATTAAACAAATATAAATAGTCAATTTTTTCATAAAAATAATACTATGTTGTCAATTCATTTGACAACAGAGCTCTTATCATAAAATAAAATGGTGACAGGCGCCGGAGGCACCTTCTGTTATTATTTCAAATAGCGACATACCTGTCGATCAATTGAACGATGTCGCTAAACTTGTCAGCCTACTGCTCTGTTGTCAAATGAATTAATGACAAAGGTTGTCGGCCAATTGATGATGTAGGCTTAATAAATCGACAAGAAAGCTTCCGTCGACCAATTAAGCTGTCTCCAAATAAACAGGCAACAAGTCCTATTTCCAAATGAATTGGCGACAAAAGCTACCACGTCAGCCCGTCGCCGACTCATTTAGCGACATAATCTCTATCGCCTCATTTAGCGACATATGTCTATATCTGTAAAATCTTTTTTGGCTATTTATTTTTTAATATTAATAAAGAAATACATTATTTTAAAAAACCGTATGATTATAATGTTGACGGGAGAGAAGAAATGGGAAGGGACAGGTTGCCCGAATTTTTTTTACGGATAATCCGTTTTTTATTCGGAAATACATAAATATACCCGCGACAAAATTTTTTACAAAAATAATCTTCAGTCGCCACCCCATTGGGCGACTGCTATTTTTCGCCCAACCGGGAGGCGACATTTAGGGAATCTGTGTATCGTTGGGCGACTACTGCAATCGCTGTACGGTTGAGCGACTTTGATTGCAGTCGCCCAACCGTTGGGCGACTTCAATTGCAGTCGCCCAGTGGATGGGCGACTTTACTCAGTCCCCGTGAATTTTTAGAGTTTTATCAATTTTGTAGTTTTAAACTGGAAAAAAATATGGTATAGTTGTAATAAAAGTTTATGTTTATTGTATGTTGTAGGTGCATTTAAAATTTTGAGAAATTTTTTGTAAGTACAATTGACTGTAGAACGTTTGATATATACATTGATATGTTTTAAGGGTTTGCAATCCGCGTGATTTTTGTATGTTTTGTCAATTTTTTAGTTATAAACTGCGTAAAAATCAGATAAAGTTGTAATAGAAGTTTATGTTCAATGTAAGTTGTAGATGCAAAAAAAAATTTGGTCAATTTTTTTTAGGCACGATTGACCGAAGAACGGTCGATACATAAAGTGATAAGTGATGTGACCAGTGGCATGTGTGGAACTCTGTACTTGTAATGTTCAGAACTCCACCGCTAGTCGTAACATGCCTTAGGGAATATTACATTTTGTCTACTGGGTGTAGCGTGGTTGTTTGCCCTTTTTGTCGCGCCCTGAAGATGGCTCCGCTGCATCTTTCTTCCTGTCAGTCTTGGTCTTGAGAGCTGCCTCACGAGCTTGAACTTGCACCCGATCCACCCATTCGATGAACTTGCAAGCCTATGTGTGTCGTGGTAGATGTCATGGACCCGCGAAGTTTACCGTCCTTTTTTTTTGCAGATTGCAAAATGCGACTTCTCCCGCTGGATCGACCCTCCTCATGAACGATATGTTGATGTGTTGATGCTGTGGCGGTAGGACTGCTGTGTTTACAATGCAGGAGTGCGGCTCCACCTTGGACACAATCCAATGAGTCTCATACTTGGGTCTACGTGCGTGCACCCTAAAAGGACAACCAGTCTGCTCGCACTTCACAGTGTACTGCTCCTGGCTTGATTTGACGACGCGAAATGTCCGTTGCATTGAAAGGGCCCAAAGTTTGATGGCATCCTGCAGCGCTTCCTTGTCAGCAAACATAGCATGCACCCGAACCTCTGTTTGATGATACTCCCATGGCGATTCATGCTCATCATGTGCGGAAACACCCTCCGCATTATACTGGTTCCATTCTTCGGGGATAGGAACTTCTTCATCATCGGAACTGTCCTCCTCGTCGTCCTCTACAGCTTGCTCTTCATCCCATGCCCTCTGGTCATCAGATTCCATCTGATGCACGATATACTCATTATGCTCTCCTTCATCAGCTTGCCCAGTTCCCTCTCTATAGCTTGACAGCTGTAACTCTCCTCCATGTACCGCATCGGCTTGCCCAGTTCCCTCTGTATAGCTTGACGGCCTTAACTCTCCTCCGTGTACCGCATCGCCTTCATCACGAGCAACTTCATCAGCTCCACCGACGTGCGGCCCGCCCGAGGTGCTAGCACCCCCCGAAGCATAGGCGGACGCACGAGCTTGCGCAGCTGCTTGTAGTGAGCACGGTTGCACAAGCAGGACACACTCGTATCCACGGCGCCGGCACCCTTGCACAAAGCTCTTCCACGAACCAGAGCGCACCAATGTCTTCAACTCCCATCTGATGTCAGTGGAAGACCGGCTCCAAAGCCCTTGCACAACGACGCTGCACACCTCGGGGTCCAATGAAAAACTCTGGGTCAGCCAATGCTGCACATCTGTCATTTGAGCATTCTCGTCATCCGGAAGTACGAGAGTGACTTGCGGAAAATCGCTCAAATCCACACCAGTCGGACCATCACGAATGATTCCAACACCATAATACACTCTCAATGTAGTACTGGCCATTAATGATGTATGCCTACATGTATGATTGAAATTTACGACATGTCAAATAACATGGGAGTTGAAGACTGTAAATACAACATAATTAAAAAAAATACCTGGATCCAAATCGATTGAATAGCTTCGACTTCTCTTCTCTCCTCACCTCCTTTTCTTCCCCTCCTCCCTCTCTTCTCCTCTTCTTTTCTTCCTCTTCCTCCTCTCTTCTCTCTGGGCAGAATGAATGAGTAGAATGGCAGAACGAGGGGAATGTGCTCGGGGTTAGTGGGCGGCATAATTGCAGTCGCCCTACGGTTGGGCGACTGCAATTGAAGTCGCTCAACGGTTGGGCGACTTCAATCGAAGTCGCTCAACCGTACAGCGATTGCAGTAGTCGCCCAACGGTACACAGATTCCCTAAATGTCGCCTCCCGGTTGGGCGAAAGGTAGCAGTCGCCCAATGGGGTGGCGACTGGAGATTATTTTTGTAAAAAATTTTGTCGCGGGTATATTTATGTATTTTCGAATAAAAAACGGATTATCCGTACAAAAAATTCCTGCATCTACTGCCACTCGGCTCTTCTTTTTCTTCTCCTTTTTGCTGTTTCTTGACGTGATTGATAGGTGGTTGTTGGGTGCATGTCGCTGTATCGTTATGGGCCTTAAATATTATCGCTGTGCCTCGTTCCCCGCGAGTGGTTTATGTGCATGCAGCAGGAACTGTGAGAGTATGGCTCGAGATGATCCGTTTCACTCTGCTGTGCTTTCGACTAGTAGGCTACACGAGCAGGCGAATAATAATGCAGCCACGTCGCCGTGTGTGAAAGGGTTTTGCGTTTTCTTGACCCATTTTTCATTTTTTTTAAGAAAAAGACATGGGAAACAATTACTGAGTTTTTGAACCTTTTTTTAAGAAAAAGACATGGGAAGCAATTACTGAGTTTTTGATCCTTCCATCGACTCTCAACTAATGGTCAACACATTTGGATCATGGTTTCCTATTTCACCGTCCTAGACTAGTCCTCATCGATATGTACAAAAGAGGGGGCCTGTTCAAATTAAGTTACTGTTTATATTGACTCCTAAAAGCCAATATATTTCAAGGGGTCACGGCGTATCACGTATCTCATTTTTCTCACTCGTGTTTCATACACGCATCTCTCCCTCATTTTTTTTTGCATCATTTGTCGTCTCCTAAGAACTACTTCTTTCAATTGCTACTATTCATTTTCAGCCAAAAGTCATCAGCCGCAGCTAAAAGACATCAATAAAAGCCAATACAAACGCCCTCTAACTTACCTCACCTAAGCTTGCATCACACAAATTCTCAACTTGTCATGTTCTTGACTACTCTGATGATGCCATGGTTCTTCAGGTTCATCTCATTAGGAGGCTGCTTTTGGGCTCACTCTAGTTGAAAGTACCAAATGTACGACCCATAGGCATAGCCCAACTAGTGGGCATTTTAGAACGTTCCAAAATTCCAAAGCTGTCATAATCTTGACAGTTCGAATGATGTACCCCATTTTAGATATCAGTCCAGATTTTAGGTATCGGTGTGCGCCGCATATCTTGATCTTAGTCCTTGCCCAGCCAAGTAATGGTTTTGTTCTCAAAGTAAATGGCTAAGTCAGATGAGTTTTTCCTCCCTATATAGAACAATTTAGCTTTTGGAATTCATTTCTTCTCCTATCAATCCAGTACAAAGTTTCACTTGCTTTGGATTAGTGTTACAAACTTGTGATTAAACTAGCATAGACTCATCCCATCTCGTCTTTACTATTTTGCCTTCTACATAGTCATGATATATTTCTCTCCTGTGAAGTAGATCATCGCTTGTATGATGCAACCAACTCGGCGAGAATCAATAGACTCCATTTTTTAACTGAAGACTGAAGAGGAGAGGCTCCTTCAGTCTCTTACACACACAGAAACGCTACATACATACATACATACATACATACATACATACATACATACATACATACATACATACATACATACATACATACATACATACATACATACATACATACATACATACATACATACATACATACATACATACATACATACATACATACATACATACATACATACATACATACATACATACATACATACATACATACATACATACATACATACATACATACATACATACATACATACATACATACATACATACATACATACATACATACATACATACATACATACATACATACATACATACATACATACATACATACATACATACATACATACATACATACATACATACATACATACATACATACATACATACATACATACATACATACATACATACATACATACATACATACATACATACATACATACATACATACATACATACATACATACATACATACATACATACATACATACATACATACATACATACATACATACATACATACATACATACATACATACATACATACATACATACATACATACATACATACATACATACATACATACATACATACATACATACATACATACATACATACATACATACATACATACATACATACATACATACATACATACATACATACATACATACATACATACATACATACATACATACATACATACATACATACATACATACATACATACATACATACATACATACATACATACATACATACATACATACATACATACATACATACATACATACATACATACATACATACATACATACATACATACATACATACATACATACATACATACATACATACATACATACATACATACATACATACATACATACATACATACATACATACATACATACATACATACATACATACATACATACATACATATACACACACACACATATACATATACATATACATATGTATATGTATATATACATGTATATGTATACATACATATATGTGTATGTGTATATCTCTACTATTTAAAAATATGAGTTGGTGGTCGTCGGGTCGTTCTCTCTCCTCTCTTTTCAGCCGTCCGATCAAAGATCAGCTGTCAAGATCCGCATGTTGGTAGTTCTTTCGCATCTCATAGAAAAGGTCGGGCCAACGCATGGGCCGCGCTCCTCCTCTTCTCTTCCCCTACATCCACCGCCTCCCACAACCACTCCACCTCCTGCAACCGCCGCCTCCTTCTCTCCCTTGAACCCTTGTGCCACGTCTCCTCCTCCTCGGCGCCGCCACCAATTCCTTCCCCACGCGGCAACATCTAGTCGTAGTCCCTCAACTTCCCCCAACAGCACCGCATCTCCCCGTCACCGCCTCCCCAACGCATTCGTCTACTGCCTCCTATCCCCATCTGCCCCCGCGGCCTCCCCACCTCCACCTCCCGCAACCGCCGCCTCCTTCTCTCCCCCGAACCCTCGTGTCGTGCCTCCTCCTTCTCCTTGGCGCCACCACCAATTCCATCTACCATCGCCCTCCAACCAGCGGCACGACGCTTGGCGACAGCAGCTGGTGGATCGAAGAGAAGGGCGCTCAACGACAACGGCGGGTGGATCAGAGAGAAGGGCGCTCGACGATGGTGGCGGTGGCTTCCTCTTCCTACGCCCGCCCATGTGGCTCTCCCCCACCACATCGCCTAGCGGTCGCTTACCCGGTGAGCCTCTCTACGTCCTTCTGCTCTTCGCTCGGAGCCTATCGCGCTATCTGGTGATTTTGGTCTCCTAAGCTGGTCGTTGAAGTCGGTACCATGGTCGAAGGAGCCGTAGTCGAGGGCAGTGGCCGAAGTCGTGGTGTTATGGTCGAAGGGGATTGTGGTCAAAGGGCCATGACCAAAGACAAGGGGCCGTGGTCGAAGTTGAAGCTGTGGTCGAATGGGGCCATGGCCGAAGTCAAAGATCAGTGGTCGAAGTTGAAGCCACGATCGAAGGGGCAGTGGTCAAAGTCGAAGGGACATGGCCAAAGTCAGGCTGTGGTTAAAGTCGAAGGGTCATGGTCGAAATCCAAGCCATGGTCGAAGGTGACAGTGATCGAAGTCGAAGGGCCATGGACGAATCGGTCCGCGGTCGAAGTCAAAGGGCCGTGGTTGAAGTCAGGTCATGGTCAAAGTGGAAGGGTCGTGGTCGAAGTCCAAACCGTGGTTGAAGGGGACAGTGGTCGAAGGGGGTAGTGGTCAAAGTTGTAGGGTCATGGTCGAAGTCCAAGCCGTTATCAAAGGGGACAATGTTCGAAAGGGGCAATGGTCGAAGTCGAAGGGCCGTGGACAAAGTCGGTTTGTAGTCGACGTTGAAGGGTTGTGGTCGACGTCGGAGCCGTTGTCAAAGAGGGTCGTGGTCGGCGTTGGGGCTGTGGTCGAAGGGGGCCATGGTTGAGGGGCACGACCGAAGTCGAAGATTCATGGTTGAAGGGGGCGGTGATCGAAGGGGGAAGTGGTCGACGTTGAAGGGCCATGGTCATCGAAGAGCCGTGGTCGACATTGAAGGGCCATGGTCATCGAAGAGTCGTGGTCGAAGGACACATTGGTTGAAGTCGAAGCCGCGGTCGACGTCAAAGGGCTGTGGTCGAAGGGGACAGTGGTCGACGTTGAAGGGACGTGGTCGAAGGGGACGGTGGTCGAAGGGGACGGTGGTTGAAGGGGAAGTGATCGACGTCGAATGGCCGTGGTCGAAGGGGACAGTGATCGAAGGGGCAGTGGTTAAAGTAGAATATCTATGGTCAAAGTCGAAGCCATGGTCGAAGGGGCCGTAGTTGAAAGGGGAAGTGGTCGACATCGAAGGGTCGTGGTTGAAAGGGGAAATGATCAACGTCAAAGGGCCGTGATCGTCGAAGGGTCATGGTCAAAGGGGATAGTGGTCAAAGGGGGCAGTTGTCGAAGTCACAGATCCGTGGTTGAAGTCGAAAATCCGTGGTCGAGGTCGAAGCCATGGTCGAAGGGGGCCGTGGTTGAAGGTGGAAGTGGTCGACGTCGAAGGGCCGTGGTCGAAGGGGGTTGTGGTCAAAGTCGAAGATCCGTGGTCAAAGTCAAAGATCCTTGCTCGAAGTTGAAGCCATGGTCGAAAGGGGCCGTGGTCGAAGGGGGTAGTGGTCGGCATCGAAGGGTCGTGGTTGTCGAAGGGCTGTGGTCGAAGGGGACAGTGGTCGAGGGGGACAATAGTCGAAGTTGAAGATCTGTGGTCGTCGTCAAAGCCGTGGTCGAAGAGGGAAGTGGTTAACATTGAAGGGCCATGGTCAAAGGGGACAGTGGTTGAAGCGGGCAGTGGTCGAAGTTAAAAAGGGCAGTGCTTGAAGTCGAAGGGGGCAGTGGTCGAAGTTGCAGTCATGGTCGTAGTCGTAGCGCCCGTGGACGTGGTTGTAGCGGTTATGGTCGTAGTCGTAGCGCCAACTCGAAGGGCACCTGCTGGTTCGCCCATAACCTCCGTTGCTACGAGTTCCCCCTTCAGTTAGACATCCCCATCGCCTACCCCTAGGTCACCCCCGAGATCGAGCTCCCCACTCTTGACGGCAAGACTCACAAGGTCTTGTACTCCCCATGGATTGTAACATGATTTTGGCCACGAGGTGTGATCGACGGCTTCCGATTTATGACCACGAGCACTGGTCGATGTGTTCTGACTTACGACCACGAGGTGTGGTCAATGTCTTCTGACTTATGACCACGAGCGCTGGTTGAAATCGAAGTCGAAGTCGTAGTCGAAGGGGGCCGTGGTCAAAGAGGGAAGTGGTCGTCGTCAAAGGGTCGTGGTCGAAGGGGACAGTGGTTCAAGGGGCAGTGGTCGAAATCAGGGGGCTATGGTCGAAGTAGGGGCCGTGGTCGAAGAGGGCCATGGTCGACATTGAAGGGTCGTGGTCGAAGTCGGGGTCAAGCAGGTCGGGCGGGCCAAGCAGGCTGGCGCCAATAGTCGGGTGACAGGGCACAACCACACCGGAGGCCTGCCAACGTACGGCCACCAGTGATGGTCGACCGCTCCCAACCTACGATCACGTGCGATGGTCGACGGCTTATAACTTACTACCACGAGGTGTGATCGGCGTCTTCCAATTTACGACCATGGACACTGGTCGATGTCTTCCGACTTACGACCACAAGCGCTGGTCGATGTGATTTACGACCACGAGGTGTCCTCGATGGCTTTCGACTTACGACCACGAATGATGGTCGTTGGCTTCCAACATACGACCACGAGCCATTGTCGAAGGCTCCCGATTTAGAACTACGATTGATCATCAACCACTGCCAACTTATTATCACGAGTGATGGTTGACCGCTCTTGACCTACGATCACACGCGATGGTCGATGGCTTCCGACTTACAATGGTGAGGTGTGCTCGAGGACTCTCGACCTACAACCACGAGGTGTGGTCAATGTCTTCCGACTTATGATCACGAGGTGTGATTGACGGCTTCCGACTTACTTGACGAATTTAAAAACTTTTAGAACATGTTTGTATGCACCCGTGAGTTTTAAACATGTAGTATGATAAATTTTAAAAAACCATAGCAACGCACGGGCATTCAACTAGTATGTATGTATATATATATATATGTGTGTGTGTGTGTATGTATATATGTATATGTATTTATATATATATATGTATATGTATGTATGTATATATGTGTGTGTATATGTATATATATAAATGTATGTATATATACATACACATATGTATATATACATACACATATACATACATACACATATATACATACATACATGCATGCATATGACACTAAAATGGGGCAACATGATTTCAAATGTATGAATTCAACCTAAATTCGGGTGTATTTTTGAAACTATCAGTTTTATGGTATATACCCATCTATAACAATTCAAATAAAACGTATACCTTTGAAAATATACTTGATTTCAAAGTTTGGAATGAATTTAGATCACATGCTTTGCTAATTTATACATAATTAGTACATACCTACAATCAAACTATCATAAAAAAGATAACTACAATTTGAATTTCAGTTCAAACTTGTTAGAACTAGTTAGTAAACTAGTTAAATTAGACATCAAAAAATTTAAATTTTTTTGCACATGATACATAAGAAAAATACCTATTTTAGATAATGGTGCTCAGACACTATGATATCCCAATTAATATATATATACACCCTATGTTGTAATTACACCCTATGTTGTATCTCACAACGTAGGGAGTATCTTGCGTAACGGAGGGTATGCACATGTAGTATACGAGTATTTAAGGCCATTTGGGTGGTATGTACATTTTTTTCGACATACTCCTTTTTATATGCGTATACGAAGGTATTTTCAAAATACGCTAAAAACTATGGACTTCCTTGCAATTTTTTTGTATGGTTCACATTGGAGTATCTTATAATTAGTATATGAATATACCTAAAGTGATAAAGGAGTATTTCAAGTTTGTTTAGGTGGTATATTAGAGGTGGGTGTAATAACACCCGGGAGTAAAAAGTATTTTTCCTCTATATATATATATATATATATATATATATATATATATATATATATATATATATATATATATATATATATATATATATATATATATATATATATATATATATATATATATATATATATATATATATAAATTACATAAGGCACCTGGGTGCCTAGGCACCCACATCAAGAACCGTCCGATACATGTGTATGATTGATAATTTTTTTGAGTTTGGGTATGAAAATATTTTTATACCCTTGATATATTTATGGTAAGTAAGTTTTGAACTCAGTTCAAACTAGTTTGAACTACTTTTGAGTTCAATGCGACTACAGTGAGTATATACCATAAAAATAGTTCAAACTAATTAAACTGAAGTTGAATTTAATTTTTTTCGGAGTTTGACATCTCAAATATACTTTTTTATGGGTATATGAAGATACCCACATCAAACGTTGCGAATCTCAAAGCAAATCAACGGGTATTGATATGGGTGCCTAGGCACCAGGGTGCATGAAACACTTGTCCTATATGTGTGTGTGTGTAATAGAGAGTTATTTACAAGCAGGAAGGAGAGATGAATATACACAAGGAGAGCTCTTAGTAGACTGTCAAAAAGTAGTTTGCGCTCCTCTTTCACTCTATACACATGAAGAGTGAGGTCATTCTTAAGAGAACTGCAACCACGTCATTCTGTTTGGGGTAATATTCTCAAATGTGAGACCATGTTTTTTGCTTCCAAATGTGCCAGGCCGCCACAACGAAGATCTCCACGAAAAGAGGATGATGGAGAGTTGCTCTGCTAATAGTAAGATCTGAAATATTAGCATGCGATGGCCAAGAAAAGCCTATCTTCTGCCAAGAAATTTTACTGAAATCGCATTAAAAAAAAAGAGGTGCCATAAAATCTCCTGTATTTCTTGCGCAAAGGACACAGTCATCTGAATCTCCAACATTGCAATGCCTTCGACGAAGCATAATCTTGGTAATCAATAGACTCCTTTTTGATAGGAAATAACACAGTCATCTAAAAGAAGAATGTTTCTAAGCATTTTTCAATTCCGAACCCATAATGGATAAGGGATCACCCTCCCATCCGAGCCACCAAAACTCTGTTGCTCCGACAAACCTGGAGAAGTAAAATCGGGCTCAAGCGTTCCGGTTAACGATCTTCATACTCGGGAAGGGGGAGAGCCTCCTAGTCCCATGCGTAAGAAAAATAATGCGTAGCGGAAATTCTTATTATAATGCACATAATGTGTATTGTGCATACGTACGTAGATATACTATTAGGATTTTCCAAATTAAGTAATCAACATATAGCTATTTTTAAATTCCAGATGTGCTCAAACTATATTTAATCAGCTTTATTTCCTTCAATGGATTATAGATGTAAGAAGAACTATGTGAGAAATTCAGAATTATGTTGTGATGAACCACTGCTATTTGAGAAGTGTGGAAATTTGATTTTGCATTTTTATCAGTTTTTCAGACGGTTGTAGTCCAGCCAGTTTGACAGGCAAGGGGGAGGGGGCGATGAGACCGGCCCTCCCCAATGGTCAGACCGCCAGCCAAAACCGGTCTGACCGGCCCCTGTCAGCGGTCTAACCATATGGACATTTGGTCAAACAGGCTGGCAAGTGTAGCACTCGACTGGGTTTTGTAATTTAGGGTTTTTGGTTATGGGATGAGTTTGTTTAACCTAGGTTAGTGGTTATATGTTACATGAGATATGTTACTGTTGTGGCTATTGACCAAACAACATAGGAGGAGACTAGTTAGAGAGAGCCAGTGACAGGAGAGAGAGTGCTCATGTGTAAAATGAGTGGCCTTGGCCATCTTACACCTCTGTTCGGGGTTTATATACATGATAGGGGTAGGATGGGAAATTTCCCTCCTACCCTTTGATAATTACAAAAGGTGAGGGTACATTGATACATTCCTCTATACTATTAGACTTATTACATGTTGGACTGGTTGCAAGGCCCAGTCATGGGGGATTGGGCCACCCCTACAACAGGACTCCCTTGACAGCAAGCGCAGAGGTACCGATGGGCGAGTTGACGTGACCAATTATCCCAGCCCCCTGTCCCCCACCAGCAAGCTTGGAAGTCCTAATGGGCGAGATGATATAATTGGTAGCTCCAGCCCCCTAGAGGTCGTAGACGCTTCGTGTGGATGCTGTAAATCCCCCGGCGTAGGATTCTTTTGCGTGGCCCGGTCTTGGGCATCATGTAGGTGCGTGGGAGGAAGTCACAGGACTTCGCAGTCCTTGTAGGCATCGCCTCGGAGAGACGGCCCCGCCCATGACTATACCTCAAAAAATTGGCCTCGACTGACCGCCCTTGACTACGTCACGGGACTTCACCACCCTCCTTGTAGGCATCACCTCGGAGGGGCGACCTCACTCACAGCTCTGCCTCAAAAGCACGACGTCGACGGGGTGCCTTCGGCTGCGTCACAGGATTTCATAGTCCTCATAGGCATCACCTTGGAAGACTGACCCAATCTACGATTATGCCCACATGTGCCGCCCACCCTGGGAATATGACCTTAGCGACACGGTCGCAGCCTCAGTGTCAAATTTCCTTGCACGCTCCTACGCGGCGCCCAAGACTGGGCCACGCAAAAGAACCCTACGCTGGGGTAATTACAACATCCACACGGAGCGTCTACGGCCTCTAGGGGGCTGGAGCTACCAATTGCATCATCTCGCCCATCGGGACCTCCAAGCTTGCTAGCGGGGGACGGAGGGCTGAGATAGGTGGTCATATCGGCTCACCCATCGTACCAAACCCCTCTTGACTGGGCCTTGCAATCGGTCCAATATGTAATAAGTCCAATAGTATAGAGGAATGTACCAATGTACCCTCACCTTTTGTAATTATGAAGGGGTAGGAGGGGAATTTTCTATCTTACTCGTATCATGTATATAAACCCCCATGAGGGGTGCATGATGGCAATGTCACTCATTTTACACATGAGCACTCTCTTATGTCGCTGGCTCTCTCTAGCTAGTCCCCTCCTATGCTGTTTGGTCAATAGTTCCAATAATTATATCTCACATTGGTCAAGTTATGAAGAACTTGTGCTCGAAAATGATTTGTTTATCTTTGAATGTGCAAAGTCGTTTGAAGTCAACTATGGTCAATGATAAGAATCGAGACTATGCTCATAGAGGAGCTGAGGCCTAAAATGATCAAAGATGTCGTGTGAGATGGCTGAGTCCAAGCATGGCACGAGAAAGATGAGAAATATTGAAGGGAAGTTCAAGCTGCAGGTTGCACTATGTGGCTTGGTCGGTCTAAATGAGACATGACCGGTGGAACCGGAACGGGATAGACTTGTTGACATTTGGCAAGCTAGTAGTGTACCTAAACGTGACAAGTATGGCAATGCTTGCAATGGAAGATGAAACCCAGGTCAAGAAAGGGCATTTGTTAAATTGACCAAAATACCAAAAACTATCTTGAATCAAAACCGCAGTGTTTGAGCCACACTTTGAAGAGTGATTTGGGTCAAGGAGAAGCTGAGAAGACCAAATTAGATCAAAGCTAAGGACTTAGCGGATTCAGACTTACGTGTTTTGAAAAGTGTGCATAAGTGTAGTATGTGAGTAAAACCCATGTTGTATGGGTTATCAGGTTTTTCCTATTTGTACAAAGTGAATAGTATCCACTAGGGATAGATAGGTGCTGGTTGTCTATCTATTTAATGGAATGAGATATAGACTTATTAGTTAACCATCCAACTCTTGCCATTGAAGCCAAATGTTCTAGATTAGGGTTTGAGAAAAGTTGTGTTGTGGTGTGCTCTTATCCTCCAGGTGAAGTGGTTGTAAAACCTTCACCCTCAACTAGCAATATGTCAACTTTGTTCATCTCCCATGGATCCCACTTATTTTGGATGATTTGCTTTTGATTTGGTTGGTTTTGATATTCTCTCTCACCTTCTTGATCTTGCTGTGTCAAGGATGTGTAAAAGAGAGAGATGGCATTCGAAAGTCAATCCCCATCCATCTAGCCACCTGGCTGACAAGTTTTTGAAATAATCCAGTTTTTGCTTGGATTTGATCCTCTAATGATTTCTTGATCCAGTCATTTTTGCTTCAATTTCTTTGGCATTTTTACTTGCTATAAGATATGATCACAACTTCGATAATGATTTTCTCGATTGTTAGTTGGAATAGATTTGTCACATCCTAGAGAAGGTGCATACCAAGTTTCATATCATTTGGATCTACGGATCAAAAGTTTAATTGATTTTTGGTTTGAAATAGCATTGAAATTACTATTTCTGTGTTGAGAAATTGTAGTAGTTTGATCGGCTACTGCACACCGCCCTGATCGAAAAATATTGTAGCAGTATGATCGGCTACTGTTCACCGGTCTGACTGTGTATTGTTCATCCGGTTTGACCTCTGAGCACGTTGAGGATTGTTTCGCTCCATTTCGCTTGGATTTTTTGTGTGGTGATTGATCTCTGATCTTTATAACTTTTTATAGCTATTGGAGTGAAGATCGACGAATATTTGGGAGAAATTTTCGAAGGCACCATTCACCCCTTTATAGCCATCCCGGTCCTGCAATGTACTAATTTTAACCATTGAAATATATTGAAACTCAGGAATCACAGTTACACGGCCTAGCAAGCCCAAGATTCAAATACCATCCGACATCTCTTGCAACCATTCAATAGCTCATGTCGGATTCAAATGGTTTGCAACACTAGAAGCTAAATTCCAAAAAAGAAAGGACTTAAAAAAAGTACAAAATTAAGCTGGTGCTGTGGTCATGTGGTGCACCGTGCGATGCGTGCATGCATGCCATGCAACCAATCATGCATCCCACCGGCGTTTCATCTCCTCCGACGACGGGAGCACCCCAGCCACCGTGTCCTCAGACAAAACTGCTCCCTTACTAACCCCAGTACCACCGACGCCCTCGACGGCAACATTGCTCCAGCTCGAGCCACCAGAGGCCACCACCGCCGCGCGCGCGGCCGCGGAGTCCTTCCCGGTGAGCCTTTGCACGACGTCCTTGAAGTTGGCCTCGTCCGTGCTCACCTCCCTCGTGACGATGTGCGTCACCTTCACCTCCTGCGTGCGCCCGGCGCCGGCTGCCGCGGGCGCCGGCCTTGACGAGCCGCCGCCGCCACCCCCCTTTACTCGGCTTTCCATATACGCTAGCTAGCTCCTAGCTGCAGCTTCTTTGCCGCCGCTGCAAAGATCAACAAGCTATACAGATGGTTCTAGCTAGTTCTGACCACTGGCCTGCGTTCTAGCTCTCTATAGAGAGAGCGAGAGAGCCTCGGGGAAGGAAAGGTCGCAGCGTGCGAACTGGAAAATAATTGCCGTTGAATGGAGAATGAGAATTTGTCCATCGACATGACTGGTCGCCTGGTTCTGTCCTCTCGACCTCATGCGCTCATGCAGATTAGCGTCGCAGTAATTGTCGTGCGTGAAAAGACCTTTAGGATAGCTAATCTTGTTCCCTTGCCTTTGTTTTCTTTTTCTAGAAAGAAATTCGTGTGGAAAAAGTCGAACCATTTTTAACTATTTTAACTTACTATTATTACTACTCTGCAGTTGCACGAAAGCTGGATTTTTATTTGCGTTATACCAAGGGCCTGCAGATATGTATGGTCGAATTAGGCCACTGATTTATGTTTAGTTCGTAGAAGCCTCTCCGGTGCAACCGCCGGAGCACCCCCTCTCCGCTCTCGCCACCAACCACTTCGACCACGGCGTAAACCCTTCACCTCGCCTCCCTCTAGATCCGTTCCACCCACCCTCATCCCCGCAGCCCCCTCGGGTGGCATCCCACCCCCGAGCACCCATCGGCGGTCCGGAGATAGATCTCACCAGCCGGACCTTCATGGTTACTCCAGCCTCTCTACCCCCTCCACCGCCGCCCCCACGGTCGCCGCCTCCACCACCCCCAGATCTTTCATCCCCTCTTCTATCCCGCCCCCTCCACAAGCCCCGAGGTCACCTCTCCTAGGGGGTAGTCTATCTACGCCTTCGCTGCTGACCAGCTACGACCCTCTGTAGTAAGTGACATTCAATCTCAACCACCACCCACCTAGGTCTTGCAGGCATAGCAGAGTTGCAGCATTGAAGGCAACACACTCTGAATCCTGCTAAATCTACTTCGGGGGCAATCCTTCGACGAGTCGTCTGAGATTAGTTGTGGCAGCTCCCCCATTACATCCAGGCGCAGAAGCTTCATGTCAGCCTTAGCTCTACTCCCTAGCTACCTCCCATCTACTGGACACACCCTGCCCCTTGAGGGGTATCCGCATCTTCACACCACAGAGGAAAATCTTCTCCCCATGCATACCCCACCGCTCAGTCTCAACGGCAGCTCATGAAGCCAAGGTTTTGGTGGCGTAAGGCTCAGAGGCAACCAGTAGTACCGCACAAGAACCCTGCCCTCAAGAAACAACCTTACAAAGCCACAAGCCGAAATCACCTGCTCTTCCTCCAGCGTACAAGACGGCGGCGCTTCAACTGCCTCAGTTGAGACCACCAAGCTTCCGTCTGCCGGGATCCCTCCAAATGATTCCGCTTTCTCCATTCCAGCCATAAAGCTAGAGGGTGTCACCGTCCGGCTGCTCCAACTGCGACACGACCGACCCCGCCAGTTGCTGGTCCCACCTCCACTACCACTTTTGCCTCCACCACCACCCATCTTGCTAAACATCGGCTGTGGCCAACTCCTTTCGACATGGCCATCCACAATTTTGGCGACCCGATCACTTGTCCTTCGGAGGACGCGTGCATTACCCCCTCCTCCAGGGAGCTCCAGAGGGAACTCAAGAGACACAAAGATTACTCAGATGCAGTCTAGCTCGGCAAAACTAGGCCTAAGACAGAGCTCTGAACCATAGCTGAGGCCATCAGAAGAAGATTCAATTTGCACCCCGATGACTTCTCGGTGCTTCACTAATACCCTGAGAACTTCCTCATCAACTTCGAGCACAAGCATCACCGCGACGAAGTTGCCGGCATCCAGAAATTCGCCTTCCACTATCTCGAGTTACATGTGTGACTGTGGAAGCCGCTTCGGCACACCTCCAAGATGGCTCTAAGGTTCCATGTCAGGCTTTGCCTGGAAGGAATCCCTCTGCATTCTTGGAACAAGGAGGTGGCCAGTCGAGCTATTAGCAACAAATGTGCTCTCAACCGTGTTGACAAAAAAATCACTGCACCAAGAAGACTTCATCTTTGGGCATGGACAGCGAACACGAGCATAATTCCTAAGGTAACTTGGTTAACCTTCACTGACGTCTCTCTCCATGGTATGTCAGCAGGCCGTCACACCGACTCAACAGGGCTAAACTACTGCAAGAAGGGTCTAACATTCATAGTCATCCCGCACCTCAACTTCATCGAGGACTTCTCTGTTGCACCACCTGATGCCGACCTCAACACAGAAACCTTCGTACCTTTCAAGCCCATGAAGTACGGCCTCACCTAGCACCTAGGAGCCATGGACGGCACAACAGACCAAGTGGAAGATCGACATAGCCATCACCAAAGCAACGACGCCACCCAACCGGAGAGTGGTGTCGCTGGCACCTCACATTGCAGCAGGCCGGTGCGAAGTAGCCTTGTTGGGGTGACGACCAGTACCGTGACAACCAAGAGGATAACAACGACGACAGTTGACATCAGCGATGCAACAAGGAGTCTGGCTGCTGGAGGCACTCCACTTGTGAAGAAGGCCACCATAGGAGCTCCAAGGCCCCTGAGCGCATATGTGATAGATCACCATGGCCTTGCCACCATAACAATGCAGGCAACCATAGTTGGCACTAGGACGCCATGGTCGACCCCATTATCTTCGGCTCCTTCGGGAGCCAGCACACCAACTAGCTGGTGTCTCCTGACTGTTGCCTCAAGGACTATATGGACTCCATGCTACAGGCGCTTTTCACTTCCCATGTAGCGCTTCTCCGACAAGAGCTCACCAACATGCTCGACACCAACCTTCGCAAGTCGGCGGAGGAGGCGTGTTGCAGCTTTCAGGTGCGGCTTCACAGGCAACAAAAGGCCAACAGCCGGCTGCTCCTTCCTTACCACCAATTCAGCCAGGTTTCCCAAGGCTCTACCACCATTGACAAAATGGCAAACAGGGGTTGCCCTCCAGCCGCTCTCAACGGACTGGCGACCTTGACCCTCCGCAATGAAGAGTTACCTCCAGCTGTGAAGGACGGTGCCTTGGCCTCCAGCCACCCGACGTTTGGTCCATCTCCCTAGGGGGTGTCCAGGCAGGGCTTCGTTCATGTTGGGGCTGCCTCTCAGGCCTCGGGGCTGCTGTTAACGCTTACTCTCAACACGCTAACCACATGGCAGACAACAATCATTGCTGCCCAACCCCAAGTTCTTTCTACGGCTGCAGTCAATACTGCTGGGAATGAACTACTTCAAGCAAGACCTACCACAACTCTCACCTTCGTCTCCACCGAGGATGGGGCCACCAACGCAGAGTACACCGACAAGACTCTGTCAACCGCCATCTCCACTGGCTCCTCACTGAAGTTTGCTGCCCTCTCGAACCATGCACCAACAGACAAGGCCACAACGGCCAAAGCTGCAGTGGCATTACATACCGCCTGTATGCCGCCTTCGCCAACAACATACAAGCAATGGATGCCTTCGCAGCCGGCAAGCCGCCAGTCGTAGCGCCACTGGAGGCGGCAGCAAAGGCGCTCCTGACGCCAGTTATATCCCTGTTAGCTGTACCGGTCATTTCTCAGGAGCTCCTTGTCTCTGCAACCGACAAGCCGCTGGATGTAGTGCCACTAGAGGTAGTGTTGCAAGTTGTAGCGGTGCTTCCGACGCCAGATGTGTCCCTCCCAGCTGCACTGGTCGCTCCACAAGAGCTCCACCTCGATGCTCAGCTCCCCCAACGCAATGAGCAGGGCCTCTCTGCGTCCAACAACAACCTGCTCACTAAGTTTTTTACGTCGCCAATGCCGCCCATTATACCTACACCACCGATTGTGCCTCTAGCAAAGCCTCGTCAAGCCACGCCCTGCACTCCTCGCCGCAGTGAGTGCTTAGCAACAAAGCGGTGCAGCACTTCACTCCTGAGGCATGCATAGGAGGTCATCGCTCACAGGCTTGGTGTCCTTCAAGAGGAGCTGGAAATGATGGAAATGGCGCTCAGCCGCTATTTGGCAACCTTTAATGGACCTCTGCCACCAGCAGCCATCCAAGCGCTCTTCGCCCTCTTCAACCTTAACTCCGAGCAGCTTTTTCAAGTTGACAAGAGCCTGGCTTAGCAAGGCCATATGGATTAGCTTGAAGCGTGAAGTGCATAGGTAGCCTAATAGCCCGTATGAATGATGCGAGAAGGTCCAAAATGTCAATGAAGACCCCAGGACATCAGAACTCATAAACAACCAAGGCTACGCTAGCTTCCCTACTACCTGGGCAGCCAGTGAATGTTTTTCCCTCTGCTCTTTTGTGGACCTTCTTATACTTGTTGTACCCCTCCGAGGACTACCTATATGCCTCCTAGAAGGCTACTTTTATCAAAATTGCCTGTTGCTTCTACCCATATGTTCAAGCCCCACACTACCATGATCCTGCATCCTCCTTACCGCTCCTGCTTACGGACTATGCCTCTACTGTAGATTTGCCTCCCTTGGGTTCAACTTCTAGTCAAATTCTCACTGCGATGTCCTGTCTCATGGCAACGTGATGCGTTACGCGGCACCTTTGCTGGAAGATGGCAGAGTTAGCCCTTGCCATGCTCGGACCTAATCTAACAATCCTTTGTTGGAACGTCAGGGGTCTAAACTCCCTTGCCCATCGTGCGGCCGTTTATGAAATGATCTACGCTAGTCCATGCCACATTATTTGTCTACAAGAGACCAAGCTCAATTCAATAGACCAAACTCTGGCCTCTTCCCTAGGTGGCAATAGACTTCACGAATTCTCCTTCCTACCGGCGAATAAGACGTGAGGTGGCATCCTACTCCTATGGAACACCAACAAGGTGGGCATATCCAATGGACGCCTCGACGAAATTTTCCTTAATGGTGGTCTGGTGGATGTCCAAATCAAGGAATGTACCATGGAGTTCACAATGATGATGGTATGTGGTCCATCAATAGATACAGTCAAGCGGAGGTTCTTAGCAGAGCTTCGCGTCGTGCAACCAATGAACGGTACTAAGTGGCTTCTCCTAGGAGATTTCAACCTCATCTACAAGACGAGCGACAAGAACAATCGCAACCTCAATCGACACCTTATGGGCCTATTCAGGAGTGCTATCAATGAATGCAAGCTCAAAGAGATCCACCTTCAAAATCAAAAGTTCGCTTGGAGTAATGAAACAAACAATCCGACGCAAGTGAGCTTGGATAGGATCTTCTGCAATAGTACATGGGAACAACCTTCCACAGCCACACCTTACATGCCTTGCCCACCTCCATTTCGGACCATTGTCCACTCCTTTCAAATACAAGCGGCCCTAAACCTCTGAAGTGCTTTGGTTTGGAAAACTTCTAGATAAAGATTCCACGGTTCACCAAGGTGGTCCAGAATGCTTCGATGGAACCAACTTCTACTTGAGACCCAATCCTTGACCTAAACAAAAAATTGGCAATCACAACCAAAAGACTAAGAGCTTGTATCCTCATGCCAAGTTCCAGTTACTTATGGCCCAAGTAATAATCCTACACCTTGACTTAGCCCAAGAGAGCCGCTCACTCTCAGAGGGAGAAATGGAGTTCCAAACACGTCTAAAGAGAAGGGTCCTATGCCTTGCGGTGGTCCAAAAATCTAGGAAGAGATAGGCGTCGCGCATCAATTGGCTTTGAGAGGGAGATGTGAGCACCAAAATTTTCACATTCGAATAAATTCACGTAGGCGAAAGAACTTCATCCAGTGCTCTCAGCAGACCAAGGTTGGGCTCTAACACATGATGACAAAGCAGAAGCGTTGCTCCAACATTTCCATCGTTCCCTCGAGCAGGCCTCACCTAGAACCACTGCCTTCAATTGGGACAACCTATAGCTGCCATAGCTTGACCTCCACACCCTAGTAGACCCACTCACTGATGAAGAGGTACACAACGTGGTACTTCAGCTACCGCCCGATAAAGCACTAGGCCCTGATGGATTCAATGGAAACTTCTACCGTACATGTTAGGATATTATAAAGAGTGATCTCATGATGGCACTGCAAAGCTTCTTCAACCTAAGAACAAACAATCTACCATCCTCAAACATGGCAAACCTTGTTTTACTACCAAAAAAGGAGGGGGCTCAAGCCACAACAGACTACAGACGGATCAGCCTCATACATAGTTTCTTTAAAATCATCGGATTCTAGGTATGCGACTCCTCCCTTCATGAACCAGTTGGTCTCTCCAAGCCAAATCACCTTTATAAAAGGTAGATGCATTTAGGACAACTTCCTATATGTCCAGAACTTGGTGAAAAGATACCATCAAAATAGAACACCCTCCTTCTCAAACTTGACATCGCAAAAGCCTTTGACTCGGTCCTCTGGGATTACCTACTCGATTTGCTACAACTGCAAGGCTTCACACACTGATGGAGAGACTAGGTGCCTACTCGCCTCTCAACTGCCACTTCTATGGTCCTCCTCAACAGCGTCCTAGGGGACAAAATTTAGCATCGCAGAGGCCTACGTCAGGGTGACCCGCTATCACCCTTCCTTTTAATCATTGCAATAGACCCCCTACAAAGAATCCTTAACATCGCAACAGACAATGGTCTCCTACAGCCTCTTGATGGCCGCTCGGTTGCCTTTAGAACCTCCTTATATGTGAGTGATGCATCTATCTTTCTAGCGCCGAAGCAGAGGATGTTCGCAACTTGATTCGGATCCCCCATAATTTTGGTAATACAACGGAATTGCAAACTAACCTACAGAAGAGCCAGGTTGCAATGATACGATGTGACCAACTTGACCTACAAGACATCCTGCAGGGTTTCCCAGTGAGACACGCATCCTTCCCCATTCAATATCCAGGCTTGCCGCTTGCACTCAAAAGACTTCGTCGAGTGGACTTCCAAGGGCTAATAGACAAACACGCCAGCCGCCTAGTTGGATGGCGTGGAAAGCTATTCACCCTTGCAAGCAGGAAAACTCTTATCAAATCAGTCCTAACGGCTTAGTCCACCTATTTTCTTACGACCACCAAGGCACCAAAGTGTGTGCTCAGATCGCTAAACAGGTGTGCACGAAGGTTTTTATGGGCAGGATCAGAACATCTCTCAAACGGCAAATGCAAGGTTAATTGGGACAAAGTCTGCAGACCCACCATCCTGGGGGGCTTGGACTCCTGGATCTAGAGTAGTTTGCATGGCCTTGAGACTTAGATGGTTGTGGCATGAATGAGAAACCAAAAATAGACCATGGCAAGAGATGGAGCTATTGTGCAATGAGTAAGATCGAGAGCTCTTTGCTGTCACGACCACCATAGTGATTGATGATGGAAAGAGGGCTTCTTTCTGGAACTCGGCCTGGGCTAACGGGAACCGCCTAAGGGACATTGCACTGGTTAGCTACAAAACCTCCAGAAGAAAGAACCACACTCTCCACACGGCTTTGATAGACAACAAGTGGCTCCAAGACCTTGAGTTCTCGACCTGCATAACTGTGCAACACATCCATGAGCTCGTCACAGTCTAGGGCCTTACCTCCACTACAACCCTCCGGGATGGCCAAGAGGACCCCATCATTTGGAAACTCACTCCAAGCGGAGTCTACACCGCTGCCTCAGCATACAAAGTATAGTTCCTAGGTGCAACAAAAACTTCCATGAATGCCCCAGTCTGGAAGACTTGGGCACCCCAGAAATACAAAATCTTCACCTAGCTAACTATACAAAATAGAATTTGGACAGCGGACCACCTTTCTAGACAAGGATGGCCGAATCAACAAACTTGCCCACTTTGCATGCACGTGCTAGAGACTACTATACACCTCCTCGTGGAATGCTATTACTCCTTAACAATCTGGACAGCCATAGCACAATGGACAGCTTGCACCTCCTTGAACCCAGCAAATTGGCAGTCCACGTCCTCGGTATGACTTTGGTGGGAGTCGATTATACAAACACCTAGAGTTGCAACTAAATTGATCTTGGCAGTCCTCTGGCCCTCGTTCAAAAAAAGAATTAGGTGACTGGACAACGTATTTCACAACGAGTTTCTTCTGGATCGACATGTCTGCGTACCCTGGAATTCTTGGATTCGTTAAGGGTGTGTTTGATTGCCTGAATCTCCTTCGTCCTGGCTGGGTGGATCCGTATAATCTGAGAAAGAGCCTGTTTGGTAGCCTGTATGAGTGGATGCAGCCTGCATGAGCGGATGCAAAAATACGCCCTCATCCTGGATGGGTGGATACGCTCAAAATGAGCTTCACTGGCCATCCTGGATGGGTTGATGCAGTATATCTTATGCGGTCCCACGTGTCAGCCTCTTCGGTTTGGTAGACTGCATCCGCTCATACAGGCAACCAAACAGCATCTCAATTTTTTTGCATCCGCTCATGCAACCTCACCAAACATCTTCTTTTTCTGAAATACGATTCCACTCAGTCAGGATATACGATACAACCTCCATCCACGAACCAAACACACCCTAAGGAAAACTGCGGTGCCGGTAAAGATGAACCCCGCGTTGTTATTCTACAAGTTCTTCCGATTCAACATCACTGAGATATCCAACAATTGCAGGCCACTGCCTCCTGATCCGAGCAGAGACTTTTCCCCTCAAGTACATTTGCTACCTGGTACATCACCCGCTGACGCGGGACAGCTATTAGTATGCACAAATGGATGTATGCAAGTGGAAGTTTTACGAAATTGTAGAAAGTAATAGGAATTAAACAAATAGCTAATGGCATAAGCATGATATTATGAAAATTGATCAAGAGATAAAGCTATAGAACATATAACCCTTATGCTCAAATGATATTTCTAGAATATCTACAACTAGGATTTTAAGAACACACGTTGATCCATAGAAAATAGGACAAATACCGAAATGAGTTACCACTAGGTTTGCACCTATAGGAATACTCCTAACTTAAATTCTATGTAGCAGTTTGCAGTAGAACTAGTTAACCTAAGCAATCCTAATTGACAAAGCACGAAATAATACAATCAAAAAGTTTCAAAGGAAAAGTAGACAAAAGTAGATATCCTACAATTATTTCTATCCTTATGTAATTATAACTAGGGCTATCAAAGGCATGGCAGCAAATTTACATGGCAATTATCGGTGGTAGGAAATATCTAAATATTATATCATTCTAAATATTTCATTTTAAGCAACTAGCAATTCACAAATAACAATAATGCAAATACCATAAATACATAATTTAAATGGCATGGGATTCAACATGATCAAGGTCTTGCAACTTGCCTTGGTAGTCGACTAACTCAGCAACCTCGTAAACCGCGTTGCTTTGATCTTGCCCTTGCTCTGCAACTTCCGAGGACTCCGACACTAGCGCAAACATACAAAAATAATATAAGTCCGGCTTGAGCCTAATCAAGCGAGGAAAAATAAATCTATGAAAAAGGTGTAAAATGCATAAATACTCAAATGAGGAATTTTTGAATTTTAGATGAATTTGGTGGATTGGAGGTCAAAAATGGGTCAGGGCATCAAGATGAGCAAAATGGTGTAATTTGGAAATTTTTGGGATTTTTTGTGATTTTCTGGGATTTTATTTGATTTTCTGGATTTTTGGAAAAAGGAAAAACCTGGAAATTCCCTGTGAACAGTACTGGGCCAGCCCCTTTGCTACAGTGCGGCCCGGGCACTGATTCGGCCAGCGCGGCCGAGCGGGCCACGCGGCCTCGGCCCATCACGCGCGCGCGCCTCCCCGCGTTAGATGACCGACACGTGGCCAGCGCGGGCAGCGGCGATGCGGTGGGGACGGGCGCTCCGGACGCACTTCGGTGAGACGGATCGGACGACTGTGGAGGGGGTTAGATCAGGCGGATGCGGAGGGGTGAGTTTAATGAAATCGGATGGCTGAGAGATGTCGCCATCCGACGGCCGACTTTAAATGGCAAGAAGGGGAGGACGGTGGGGATGTGGCCACGTCACTGGGAGGGGGTTGTCTTCAACCTCTCGCTGCTCGCACCGGAGAAAGACCACGGCGCGGGGGCCTCCGCTTCCCGGCGATGGCGAGGGTCCCCGGCGGCAATGGAGGGCACCACCGGGTAGCTCTCGGCAAGGGGAGTCCATTTTGGGTTCTTGGGGGGCAAGGGGATCAACGGCGAAGGTCGGAGGCAGAAGGGGAAAGTTTGGCCTCACGGCGGCGCCACGGCTCACCGGCGGCCCTCTGGCTAAATGGGAGGTGTTTTCACAGTCTACGGGGCTTGGGGCTCACAATGGCGGCAACAGCTTTAGGTGGGGAGCTTCTGGGGAGGCTGGCCACAGGAGAGCTCTTCGGTCGGCGGTGAACCTCAACGCCGGAGCTCCACGGTCTCGCACCTGGCGGGGGAAGTTTGCGAAAACAATCAGGGTACAGAAGAGATGCTCTGGATGGGAGGAATCGAAATGTAGAGGAGAGAGGAAGCATATTGGCTTACGGGAGTCGCTGGCTCAGGGGAAGGCGGCGACGAAGCTGAGAGGCGGCGGAGCTTCAATCGGCCATTCACGGAGATGATTGAGAGTCACAGGAGGTTAGTGGCGGGGGTGGGAGAGGTTCAGGAGGCACGGGAGAGCGAGGAGCCGAGGGTGGCGATTTTAAGCCTCAGTGGGCGAAGAAAGAAAAGAGGGGGGGATGGGCGCGGCATGGTCGGTCTAGGGAGTTGACGGGGTGGTTGTCCGAGCGACGGGGAAGTGATCGTACGCCGGGGAAGTTAATGCACGTGCGAGAGAGAGAGTGGGGCAGGTGAGCTGCCGAGACGGGCAGTGGCACGCCGCGCGGAGGAGGGAGAAGGAAACCGAGGTTGCCAGGTGGGGCCAAGGGGGAGGACAGGGCGACGCGTGCCACGGGAGGAGCTGCTGGTTTTCGACCGGCCGGCGACGGAGTGGCGAGGGCGAGCAAAACGGTGGGCGCGGCACTCCTCGGTAGGGCTGAAAACGGTCGGAAACGATCGGTAGGAGATCAAATCACTTTCAATTTCACATTATTTTCTCGAAAACGAAATCGATACGATATTGTCGGAAACGAGAACGACATCGATATTCCGGTAAATTCGGAAACGAAACTATTCGATCAAAAGTGCATCGATAACGATCGGAAATCATGAAAATGATATCTAAAATACAATAAACACACCAATCTGCACAGCATGACAATAGCTGTATACATTGACCCAGGTCACATGAAAAATAATACTGTAGTAATGATCCATGGCACAAGAAGCAAGACACATATATTATATAGCACGTTTATGGGATCCTATCACAAACGAAGTGCAAATGTTCTCCTATTAGTATAAGATATGAATCTACACAGTGAACACCCACATAAACAGTAGAACACCTTTACCTTACCTAATTGCAATTGTAAACTTGTCAAAGAGGAATACATTTGCACCGTGTCTATTATTAAGACCAAGAGCAGGAATACATTTGGAACCAGCTACAAAAGCATTTATATACCAGATTTATGCACGGAGATGATAGCTAAAGGGGCATAGGGTTCAAGATGCATTCAGGTTCGTCAGGGAGTATCCAGGGCAGAAGTATGGTGACATTCATTCCTTTTTGTCAAACTCTACAATTGAGGAAGAGCATTCGATCCCAAACAGTGAGACATATATGACCTTGATGTATGGTCTCTATATAGATGGCCAATACCATGAAGCTGTTAAGTTATTCTTTTGCATGAGACAATCTGGAATGGTGCCTGATAGCTTCACTTACACACTACTAATTGGGGGACAGTGCATGCAAATGACAAATGACCTGAAGCCGAAGTGAAGCAAATGACAAAAGTGTTTGTTTGAAATTTGAATGTTGATGACGATACAAATTTTTTTTCTACACTTATTTTACTGATTATGGCACACAAGTTGGTATACCATTTTCCAATCGAGCTTGGTAACGATGTGTGAATGCATTTCTTCGTTAGTATGGTATTGCAAAATGGCATGTTACAAAAACTGTCTCTAGGATTCCCAGAAGATAATTTCACCATTGTCTCCAACAAAACCGAGATCCTTGAGCCTCCTTTCCTGGTAGTACTCAAGGCCATTCAATTCTTGCTCTCTCTGCTCAAAAATATCATCCAATCACTTGGTAACCATCGATAATTTCTTCACAATCACACGCACTGCATATACCAGATTTATATTGTATATACCATATTTATATTTCTTCACAAGCATTTATATTTTTTCACAATCACCACTAGATTACCAGAAGAAGCTGAGCTTACCAGAAGAAGATGTGGCCGCTGCCCAGGTTTGAGAGGCGGTGACGGCGAGGTCGATAGGGAGTGGTGCCTCTGCCTCCATCACTCGCGCTCGGGGGCCTCGGGGTGTTGCATCCGCCGGCTGATCCGCATCTCCAACCGGCGCCATCTTCGTCTCAGATGTGGCCGCCGACCGCCTGAAGAACGAGAAGGACGGCAGCGTGAGTGGGAGACTAGAGGCGAGTCGCGGAGATTGGAGATGGAGGCGGCCGGAGTCATGCTGGAGTCGTGAGGGTGAAGACGTGGGGGCGCTCAGCGGGCTTGCCTTTCACTCGGGCGGTCCCTCTCCAGCGGCGGCGGCTAGGTCTAAGCTGGCGTGGGGATCGGGCAGATCGGATCGGAGGCTGCGGGAGTCCCGGAGTGGAGGAGGTGGGGTACTGGGGTGCGGCCGTGCGGCTGCGGCCTGCAGGAGACGGAAATGGCCAAAGCGGCGGCGGTGGCTAGGTCTAGGGCTGGCGTGGGGATCGCCGGATCGGGCGGATCGGATCGGAGGCTGCGACCTGCGGGAGTCCGAGAGTGGAGGAGGACAGGAGGTGGGGTACTGGGTGGGGTGCGGCCGTGCGGCTGCGGGAGACGGAATGGCCGAATGGGCCTGGCCGGCTGGGCCCTGGGGGACGGGGCACGGGGGTGGGCTGAAAACGGTAATTATCGACGGTAATTACCGGTTAAATACGGTATTTTTCGAAAACGATCGGAAAAGAGCTAAATCGTTTTCGTTATCGGATGTTTTTACCGTTATCGTTTCCGGTTTATCGGTTACCGTCACCGTTTCCGTTTAGGGGAAAAAATCGGTAATTTCTCGAAAACGATTTTCGGTAACCGAGAATTACCGTTTTCGTTTTCAGCCCTACTCCTCGGGCGTGGGTGCAGGCAGAGGGCGGAGGCGGAAACGGGAGGAGGCGCCAGGGAGAAGGGAAAGCGGAAAGAGAGGAAGGCGCCGCCGAACTGGGAAAGCGCAAAACCGAGAAGGGAAAGCGGAAATCGCCGAAAATTTCCGAATTGGGAAAGGGCTTCAAAAATTCACGAAAAATTCAGGAAAAAATTATAAAATTTGTTTGAAAATTTGGGGGTCTTTTAGTTCCCAGGAGGCAGTACGAAGAGAAAAATAGGGGCATACGATTCTAACCGGTACAACTAAACTCAATATATTTTTACCATAACTTTTCTGTTAATCTTATTTTAAAAATACACCATTTAAAATCTAATTATTATAGCATAAATCATAATCCACCCTATAACCCAGCCTCCGAGCTTAGCCCCCGCGACCAGCAGAAGCGCGCGGGTGGCTTGCGGACGCCCGGAGTCATTTCAACGGGCGAGAGGCGCAGTTGGTGGCTGCGGAATCATTCGCAGGCTGTGGCGTGGCTGGCTGCCGCGTTCCCCAGTCTCGTCTGACACCGGGCACCTGCGACCACAGCGCGCGTGGTGGTGGGCCTCAAACCAGCGGAAGCCCGACACAAGCTCTAGGGCGAGCTCCACGAAAGTACCCTCGGCCTCACCCGATGTCAATGTACTCCAGATTGTGCAGGGACGTACCGGTTGTGGTATCCACCATCTTTTCGCCTCCCTCCCTCGGATGTGTCGTAGTTTGGTCGATCGCGTGTCACACTTCGGTGGAGTGCGTATCAGCCTCATCGATGACGTCTTTTGTCTTCTAGCCTTTTTCCTTGCGGTCGTTAACCCTTCTCCCTGATTCACGACTAGTGCTATCAAAGTCACTTGTGACACAGTTGACGTCTGACTTGTATCTTGGCCATATTTTAAGTGGAGAAGAAAGCTTTTCCTTTTAGCATAACTTAAGTTAAAAATCTGAAAAAAAAATTTGCACAAGTTACTTATATATATACAGACAAGGAAACATGAGTTTTTGGTACATATGACTCAGTTTATATATGTATTTACAAAAATGACAGTACGCAAACCGTATTGGTCACAAAGCTAACGTATGGACCTGCCGCCTAGACTGCCCTCCTGCCAGCATATGGCAGGAAACCTGCCGCCAGACAGTAAGCATGCTGCCCCGCCGCCTGGCCCACTTTGGTGGCCTGCCATCTCATGGCCAGACGACACGTGACTACCCTAATTTTTTCATATTATTTGTTTGAATTTTTCAATATAGCAAATGGGTTTGAAAAATTATGAAATTTTATGTGCAGCCTATCGACATAACGTACTTGACTGTGTAATTTTTGGTAATTTTATCCATTGTGAATGTTGCTTAAAAATTTGTATGATCTTAATATTTGTAGTAGTTATTATATATAGCAACGAGCCACGTCCACCATTTGTAGGGTGACCGGGCGACAAGCCGCCTGCCACCCGGTCACTGTGCGACAGGTGATTAGCCCTTCAATTAGCCCTAATGACCAGTTTAGTTACACGTCCTCCAAGAATTTTTAGAGGTAGCAAATAGTTGTGAAAAAATATGAAATTTTTGAGAGAGCTTTCCGAGGCAGCTTGCTACGTTGTGTAATTTTTTTCGTAATTTTTTGTGGCCATTTGCTAATTTCATAATTTTTCACAACCATTTGCTAGCTCTAAAAATTCTTGGAGCGGCACATAACTGCTTAATCGCCCGGTTAATTATCGCTCTAAGAATTTTAGAGGTAGCAAATGACCATAAAAAATTACAATAAAATTACACAACGTACCACGTTGCCTCAGGAAGCTCCACCAAAAATTTCGTAATTTCCGAGCTTATTTGCTACGTTTAAAAAATCGAACAAATATGATATAAAATTATGAATTTATGCAGGTAATTAAGTTACCTACCATTTTGTGGGCAGACGGTAGGCCACATATCATCTGGTGGCCGAACGACAGGCGTCTGCCATCTGCTGGCCAGACGGCATGTGCCACGTGTCGAATGTCGGGTGATGCCGCCCAGTGACCAAACGGCAGAAGCACTATTTTTGTCAATATCGCATATATACGGCTATTTCTATAAATATACGTTGAAAAGACGATATATATGGCAAAATTCAGAAAACATCGCCTATGAAGACGGATTCTATTTATCTGAAAAATACAGATTAGGTCAACTCTCTAACACACTATGATGACCTATTCATAATTACCATGAAGGAGGCCGCGTGTTGTTTTTTTAAAAAAAATCAAGTGGATGAAGAATTAGGGAGCTTAAGCACCTGAATGAGGAGTACGAGGCAGAAGTCGGCAGTCATACTGCCTTGCCCTTTTTCCTCAGTTGTACCATCACAAACACTAGCATTCGGGGGGGGGGGGGGGGGGGGGGGAGCCGAGGAGGAAGAAGAAAGGAAGGATAGATAACCACAAGACTTGGACCAACACAGAGAAGAACGGCAGCCATCCTGCTGCTGCTGCTTTTGCACCATATCACAAATACACTTGGAGGAGAACTAGGAGGAAGAACAAGAGGAGAAATTACTGCACAGAAAAAGATCTCCAGCAACCAAGGTATAGATCATTGATCTAGACTTATTGTCCTTTAACAGTTTCTAGTAATTTGTAATGTGTATACTACAGTAAAAGGTATAGAATAGTAAAAGGTATAGAATCATGAATAGATAGTTCAAGCACTTGCACTGGTTCTAGGAGGTAAAAACCATACATGAAGTAGGATATAGAAATAGCAGAATCAGGTAAAAGAATTAGAAATTCAATAAAAAAAACCCTTACCAGTAAAGGTCATTTTAGATTAATTCTTGCAACCAATTTACTGCAAAAATGATAATAGACATAGAAGCAAGAACCACATGCACAAGCACCAGCTTATCCAGCACAAAGACATGGTCTGCATCATCACCACAGAATCACTTAATCGACCACACTTGTAGCTTATTGCAGTCACATAGAAATAGATGGAATAGAGTAAGAAGGGAGGGAAGTTGTGGAAGCACTGGAACAAACCTGTGATGCGGCGTCTCCGCCATGGCCGGGCAACGTCGAGCAGACACCACCGGGTGTGATCGGGAACAGAGCAGTGAGGTAGGGGGAGAGGAGTCATAGAGAAGCCAAACTTGGGACTTACCTGTGAAGCAGGCGTGGCCAACGACGCAAGCCGTCGTCCAGAGCGCGCACGGCGCGGTCTGCACAGCAGCCGCGCGGCCCAGCGAACAGCAGCGGCCGCAAGCAGCGATGCTGGGGGTGTGAGAACCGCCACGGGAGGTCGCCAGCGAGGTCGGAGTGGCGCGGCAATGGCGCGCCGATCCAAACCCTAGAACCAGGGGAGATGCATCAAGATCCGGTGTCGGAGACTCGCGTCGCGGCCGCGCCATGGCCGGCGATGAGCCGGCGAGGCGACCGGATGGCGGCGGCGCGGCAGAGAGTTGATAGAGGGGGATTGAGGAGAGCAGGCCGGACCGGCTGCGGCAACACCGAGGCCGAACCCGGCGGCGGCTGCGCGGGCGTGCGGAAGCCAGCGCAGCGTGTGGCAATGGAGGCGAGGACGAGAGGAGGCGCTGGAGTGGGCCTTAGGCCAGCGAGGGAATAGCAAGGCAAAAAACAAGAAAGAAAGATGGAACTGGGCCACTTTGGCCCACAAAAATCGAAATGGGCTTCAGCCCGTAAAATATTAATAAAATCAGAAGATACGAAGGAGGATTTAGCTGGGCTTTGGCTCGTCCCAGTCCGAAGAAATGCTGGAAATTGAAAGGAAGGATTTTAAAATAGAAAGATGTGGTGGAGGAGGAGGAAGAGGGAGGCGAGGCAAAATTTGATAAAATTTAGTGAGACTCTATACCATTAGAAACATTTCCAACGGTATATCGTCTTGTAGTAGCTCCCTAATTTCCAGGGTATTTCCGTTGAAAGAGTCCGTCAACTTGAAAGCAAAAAGGGACGGTCATGCAAATGCAATCTGATTCTCTCGTAGTGTATTCCCCTATCCCCTGTCCAATAATGTTTAAGATTTTTGTCCCCTCAAGCCATCAAAATGCCTTTTCTTATCCCCTTGGCAAGCTGGCATCCCTTCTGTGACACCCCGGCTCATGTTGGCCCATGTGTGTGTGCACATGAATTTCTGGGTTAGTTCCATCTTGCTAGCTTATCTTGAGAAACACTTACATATAAACCTAGGAGTTCCAATGGTAGCACATCCGGTTAACCGTTTTGCGCGAAGCGAGAACGAAAGTGCAAGCAGGTTGCTATGTGTGCGTGACTTATCCAAAATGTAATTAGATCTCAGCCGATTTGGACCCTAAAGCGTTACACCTTCTGAAGAACGTTACCTCCGGCGGTAACAACGGCATCCGAATGGCTAATGGCCGGGGATAAGACACTGGGGCCGGTGTAATTTCTACTCCGATTTGACTCGCCCTTCCATATGATACTTTGTATATGGCGGCCAGACCTGTAAGTACGCCACCTAGCGGACGTGATACCTTATACGCAGGGGCGGAGGTCTCAGTATGGCAAGGTATGGCGCTCGCCATACCTTGAATTCCCAGCGATTTTTACCCCCAAATCACTCTGTACCATGGACACATCAAGAAAGATGAAGTTTCACTGTAATAAACTCTCAGCCAACGGCGAGAGGAAGAAGAACAGTAGCGAGAGATATTCAAAGGAATTGATATTGAGAAGATTAAGAAATCATTTCAGAAAAAGAAAGATAGGCAAGTGCAATTGCCTACCTCGCCTAGACGCAATTGAAGTTCATTGTCACTCGGTTAGTCTATTGACTTCACTTGTATCTTTCTATTTATTCTAAATATTTTTACTTATATAGTAGGTGACGATCATGATATGTTATATGTGTATAAATCAATTTAGTGAGAAATCTTTGATATCTATGTTATCGATTTCGTCATACCTTATTTTTTTTCCGTCCTCCGCCACTGCTTATACGTTAAAGGATGACGCGCGTCTCAAGTCTTTACCGTCCAAGTTCAAGTTTATAAGGGTCAGATCCCAAAAAAAAAGTCTATATGGGTCATAGTCTATTCCAAACTGGACAAATTTAATCAGGACATGCAAATGAACTTGTTTAACACTTTTGTTCTCGCTTTTGATAACAGTGCAGATTTCTAGCTCTTGACAGCAAATGTAGTTGTTTCTTTTGATTTTCTTTTAAGGAGGTGTCTAGAGAGTAATTGAGTGTTTTTTTATTTAAAGAGTACTCAAATTTGTGACCCTCATATTTGCATTCAATGGATATTCTTCCTCTTCCTCCTCTCCTATATAAACTCCACCTTTTTCCACCCCCATCCTAACTCTAATTGCTCCCACTTCAGCCCCTGCCGCCACTCCCTCCGCCCTGACCACCACCACCACCTTCTTCCTCATCTCCAATGAACCCCCAACTTCCTTGTGCCTCCCTCGTTCAACAACAATGGTAGCCACCGAATCTATCGCTGCCCCCTAACCATTTCCTTCTCATCGCCCCCATCCCTCCCTCCTGAGCTTGGCACCTCGTGACCATTCCTTTCTCATCGCCCCTGCCGATGAGCATCAGCCACCGCCGGTGCTCCCGCCTTCCTCCCTCCCACGCCACCCTTCTTCCTTCTCTCCGGTGAGCCGCCCGCACCCCTACCTTCTTCTTCCTCTCCGGTGAAATTCCTCTGCGTCGCACTCCTTCCTTGTCTCCGACGGCTACCGGCGTCGAATCTGCCACTACCTCATAACCACTCGTCCTTATTGCGCCCGCCGACCTCCACTGCCCATCGTCTCTTCCAGCCTGCGGCTGAGGCAGTGCCACCACCAGCTCCGCCCATTGTTGGTCTGACACCGCCCCCCGCCTACCTATAAATCTAGATGGCTCCAGTGAATCCAACCCAAACCGGAACCCTAACCCTAACTCGCATGAGCTCTCACCGGGGTCGGAGAGGAAGGTGGAGCACAAATCTCGAAGCAAAATCGTATGGTGAGAAATTCGAGTGCTCAATAAAAAAACACTTGAGTACTAGTTAGCAATCCCCTTCTTTTAATCATATAATAATAGATAATGACTTACTACATCCAACACATGCATGCGCTACTGTTATCTGCATATCTTCTTGTGGCAGTGCTGTGATTTACATGTTTGTCTTCCATGCATGCAATGATATACATGTATAAGTGACTAGTCAATTATCTAACATATAGATGGGTCCACGGATCGATGGATGCAGAGTACAGCCTGCATGACATAGCATGCATAGTTTTGTTTTTTTTTTGTGGAAAACAGTAGGTGACTTCTATACTGTGGTAAATTAAGATAGCATGCATAGTGAATAGGTCCTCTTAACGTTATGGACCACAGTTCATTGCACTACAATACTAAGCTAGCTAGGCTTCGTCGCCCTTAGCTGCTGCTAGCTCATTGTTTATATCATATGCTGCTGCGTGGCTGCTAGCTAATCACATAGCAGGCTAGCCATACAGAATGATACCTAAGTTGTTATCTTGGATGGGTCATGCACTAGGGGTACATCCTTCTTCCCCCAGAGCCAGCCTCACGCTGGCAGTTGAAGTAGACGGCGGCGACCGCCGGGCCAAGGTTGTAGAGCTCGGCGAAGTCCCTGGTGTTGAAGTTCTGGCGCCAACCGGGGGCGTACACCGTCTGCCGGCCCAGCTGCTGGAACAGCACGAACACGAAGCGGTGGATCCCCATGGTTGGCCTTGGGCACTCGTAGCACACCACCTCCTGCCCTGCAGAGCTCGTCATATGCATGCAGGTTAAAACATGCAGGAAACTAAAGAGGAAGAGATACATTAAGAGTGAGAGGAGTGAGTACTGACCAATGGCTGCTCCAGTAGTTCCAGGAATATCAGTGACCAGCCTGCAGACAGAGAGGATCGATATTCCACCATGTCAAGATCGATGCGTATATATGCAGTATGAATCAGCAGTGAGTGTGGCATGGAAAAGAGAAAGAGCTAGCTAGCATTAGTACGTATTTACCAGTGTAGATACTCCCTAAGATTCGGGTCGCTTGGGCTTGGCGCATCTGGGTCTACCATCACCTGCAGTTACGCATGCACAACATGATCGATATATATATATATATATATATATATATATATATATATATATATATATATATATATATATATATATATATATATATATATATATATATATATATATATATATATATATATATATACATATATATATATATATGCATACTGCTATATATTAAGCCACTTTTGCACGCATATTTAATATATATAGGGGCTATCTAAATTACTGATTAGGTCCTTATATAATTAAGACAAGGAGAAACATCGAAAATGACACTACTGCATGTGATTAGCATAGCACAGCTCTTGTGTGTGTACTGCATGTATGTGATTAGCATATATAGCACAGCTCGTGTGTACGTGTTTATACGTACGAGTGTGTAAAATGTCCTCATGTCATTGCCGCCGACGTCGACCCTGGGCTGGTGCACGACCATGGACGGCTTGAGCTCGCAGCCGTTGGATATCGTCCTCGGCCCGTAGCTCACCCTGAGGTTGGTGGTTCGGACGAAGGGGTCGAGCACGTCGCCCACAACCCTACCAACCACCAGCGGGTCCCTGTCCCTGCCGGCCATTGTTGCCCCAGACATACAGGTGTTGGTGCCTGGTAATTTGGTACCGGTCCAATGGCCTTGCTAGCTAGAGGTTGACAAGCAAGGCAAGCTAGCTACTACTGTAAGTTGAGCTGATCTTCAATCTTCCCCACAGCTGATGGTCCCTTTATATAGGAGCCGAGCTCAAGACCATGTCCATGTCCAGCTATATGCCATGCACTTTACTGTGCCTGAGGTACGTAGAATCTTGTGAGCTTTCTATCTTCCTGCGGATATGGCACGCTCGGCTGCAGTCAGGCATCGCGCGCTTTGGACCACCGCGCGGAAAGCGATGGATCTCGGTGACTTGTTTGCTGCAGTAAGCTAGCTCTCGCTAGTAGTGTGTTTTGATTACGTTAATGTTATAAAGCAGACAGCTTCTAGCTTTGCTGCCTCAGCATGCAGGGTTGCGTTGCCTTGGGGCTCGACCAAGCTAGCAGACATGGCACAGCCGGCCGGCCGCGAGAATGTCTGCCAAATAATCAGATGGTGAGTCGTCAAACCTGCCTTTTCTATCTTCCATGCATGCAGATGCCCATTGTTTCTGCTTAACTCGATTTGTCCAGGCAAGATAAGCTTCTCGTTCATGTAATGCCCGCCCGATTAATCAGCTGCTGGCCGGCTATCGATCGATGGCACAAAGCTAGCTAGCTTCCTTTTCAGGTGCAAGTGGTGATGATGGGAACTTTATCAAGTCACATTATTTCGGGGCAAGCATTGTGTGCGGCCGGAAAGGATGAAGAAGACGGGCTTGTCAGAATTACCACCAACGGCATAGCTTACACAGGACGCGGTTCCATAACAGGTTAAAAAGCTTCCGATCATTATCCGCGAAGAATATCGTGAAACGCAGTGTTGTAATTAGCTTATATGATAATGCTAAACGTAAAAATCTATTAATTATAACAAGATACTTCCGCGCACGTACTCCATTAAGGGCCCGTTTGGTTCCCTTGCTCATCCTTGGCCGCCTTAAATTTTATATTTATTTTCTTTCTTTTAAAGATTTTGTTAAAGACATGAGCCTCTCCAGAAAAAAGGGGAAAAAAATCGTTAGATACAACCCTTGGCAAAAGGGCAAAGTAAGTCCTGCTTCACTACTTATCATTAACTAAGCTATTACCATTGTTTTCACTTCATGGACATTGTTGCCTCCCTCTCATCGCAAATCCATGGTGCCTTTGTAACAGCCCAAAATTTGCAAAACTATATGACTTGTTTTAAAATCAGCATTTCTGAAGATTTTGAGCCTTTTCAAAAAAAAATTGAGCATTTAATAGAAGCATTTCTTAAATTTCTAGCATATCAAAATGAATTCATGCAAATAAATAAATCCTGATTAGAGCCTGGGCATAATTTTTTAGACTCCAAATAGTTTGAAATACTTCCCCAAGATTTCCCTCTAATTTTAAGAATGTTCCAAAGCATTTTAATAATTTTAAAACGCTTCTCTTATTTTTCAAAAACCTAAAATGATTTTTCCCGAATAAATAATAACTAATTAGTGAATGACAATATATTTTTTGCTCCCTAAATATTGCTAAGTACATATGTGAATTTTATAGATTATTTGGGGTTCATTTGATATTTTTTCTAGCTCAAAAGATTTTTCCTGTATTTATTTAATTAAAAAAGGGTTTTAATCTCGCATAGCCTTCTTGGGCCGAATATAAACCGTGGCCGAATACTGTTCTCAAATTCCCATCCCATCTCGGCCCGTTGCCATCCTCCAGCCCGAACCCGCCTCTTTCTCTCCCTCTTGTCCGCTTCCCTCGTGCGGAAGCGTATTTCCTGGAATGCGCCATCTCCCTCAACTCCCTTCCCGTAGCTAGTGGCACGCTGCGTCCGCATGTTAACCATCATCCTCCACCTCGTCGCCCTCCATTGGCACCAACCAAGCTACTGCATCTCCACAGTACTCGCACGCATCGCCTGCAAAAGCTGGGCCGCCGTCTGACCGTTGGCGTGTGGGAGATGCCGTGGATCGCCATTTCGTGATATTTCTAGCCCGGCCATCAGAACTCGAGGAGGAGTGCGCCCTCATCTCGCTATTCAAAGGATCTTCGACCACATCATCTTCTTCCCGACATCTTGCTGTCTCCATTTCTCCTGTTGCCCCTCCATCTCCTACATTGAGCCACCCGGAGCGTCTTCGTCGTCCCCGGCTCTAGCGCGTGTGCTCCAGCATGCCCACAACCACATCCGATGAGTTGAGCCCACAGCGTTCATGTCAAAATGTGCCAAACACATTTCTGATAAGAAAACACAGCTTGATTTCTTGTTTCATGCGGTGAGTCACCGGATCGACGTCGACTTCCTCCAACCCAGCCAAATCTCGCCGCCACCGCCACCACAATTGTTGCTTTCCGGTAAGCTTCCTAGACCATGGATTGCCTTAAAAGCATCCCATCACCTCCCTAACTATATCCGTTCCCTTGATTTCAGTTGAGCTTTCGCTTGATTTCAGTTGAGCTTCGCTAAGGAGGGCTACCACCGCAGTTCTCATCACCGCCACCTCTACTCGCTGTCACCCGGCCATCACACCTCTCCGTTGCCATTAACCTCAGTGGCAGGGCCGGTCCTAGGCATGGGCGACAGGGGCGACCGCTTAGGGCCCACAAAAGTCAGGGGCCCCAATACATGTATATATACCTATATATATAACTTGTTTGGACTTATAGTTAGAAGGACCAACTGAGGTATATAAGGCTATAGACTCAAATTATTAACTTCCAGATAGCCATTAGCAACAATATGAAGAAGACAACTAGTAACCATAATAAAAACTTGTCTAGGCAGCCTAAGTGTCCAACTCAATTTGGAAACACCTCATTTGGCATGTCACAAGTGACTAAATGAACGAATGCTCGCTCATAAGATCGATACCTAGCTCGGCTCAACTAGCTTGCATCTTATTTACTTGCTAATTAAACTACGAATTTGACAACCGGTGGTTTCTTAAATATTTGAATTCTTCAGTTCAAGTATACAAAGAAAAATTTTGGTTCAAAATTGGTAGCCTAGAACTCTAAATTTTCAGTGCATGTGGTTGTGTTTGGCGACTAATAGAAAGTTCCGTATCAGTTGAAGAGCGTAGAAAGAAATAATAGAAACAGAGCTCCAGTATAAAGATCTTGATTGGTGCGTAATCCAATTGTATACCACCACTGATAAACCCCAAAATAGGCGATATTCATTGGACCGGCAGCACCTCCTCGAGTAAAGGCTTCCACAACGGGTTGACCAAAATGAGGATCCCAAATCGCATGAGCAATAGGTCTTACGTGTAAAGGATCATGTGGATTGAAGATTTTCTTTTGAAAGTTGGTGCTTTTGCCTTTTAGTGTGGCTGATGACTACTTAGTTAATGTCCAGCTAACTGAAAAATATCATAAAATAGTTTTTATGTGATTTCATTTGTAAAAGGCATTTTTAGAACATATGGATTTAACAAGAAACAACATAAATTTCTCAAGACTTAAATGAGGCCTTTAAGTTATATGTCTCTCGCAACTTACAAGAGAAGTTTAGTATATATAACCTTGCTCATACAATAGGATGTTGGTTATCTAGAATTATTTACACTTGTTATTGGTATACATTATGTTTTGATCATAAAAGTGTCTGATCGGCCTGAATAGAAATGAGGTTTTTGAAATATCAAAAATACCCTAAGACCTCTGCTTTCGTTTCGCCCCAAGGCCTCCGAAATATCAAGAACGGCCCTGCTCAGTGGTGAGCTCCTGTACGGCTGTACCTCGTAGAGTCTTTTCCGCTAGCTAGAGTTGGAGCACCCCACCATTTGTTGAGTCGATGCCATGGTCATCAATGGCGCCGCCACTGTTGCATGCCGCCAACGCAACATAGGCGACCATAGGTCTCCGTGCGTGTCCTGCTCGCGTCACAATGTACCTCTCTAGCTATTCCAGTGCCCTGGTTTGGCTCTATTTTTCTTCTACACCGAAGCTGTCACATTGCCGAGGCATCCTCGTTGTTCAGTGCCGTTGCTGCACCACTGCCTCCATCTAATTCTCTGGCCGCCTTCACCACCATCATCTTCCTCATGAAGCTGCAGTCTGAATCCTAACCTTGCCCTTGCTCTGTCGTCCCTCCCTCGAGCTCGGCCACCTCCCCTGTTCCGGCATTGATATCTGATATGACCAGTTTGTTCGCAATGAAAACATCTGTCTCCCTTATGTGGGCAATTTCGGTAATAGTGGTTTTCTCCACAAGCATGTCACCGTTCTATTGTAAGTTGAGGAACATTATACTGCGGTCTTCGAGTAGTAACGTACTGAGATCTTAGGGCGGTGATGTATTGGGATTTTGGCATGATGACCACTTGTTGGTCTTGTTGATATCCAGTCTGTGGTAATACTAGCATTCTTTTTCTGGGTGCACCTGATGGTGATGTCTCTTTTAATACCTTTCCTTTTTGGGCATCTTTTAACTCATTCCTTGCTTCTTCAAATGCAATTAATTTATTCACCATAGCAGACAAATCTTTAAAGTCCATCGTTGAGATGTGATACTTCAAGGACTTTTGTAACCCTTCCTTAAATCGCTCTATCTTCTTTGCTTCATTCTTGACATCGTCTGGGGCATAATGAGCAAATTGGTTAAATTGATGAAGGTATTCCATTATTGGTCGTCCTCCTTGCTTGAGCGTGAGGAATTCTCAGTATTTTGCTTCTACAACTCTTATGGGAATATGGGCTTGTCAGAATGATTCTTCAAATTCCTTCCATGATATTTATTGGTCTTCATGCATGACTTGATGATTCATCCACCATGCGGTGGCTTGGCCTTGCAATTGATGGGAGGCATACAAAGTCTTTTCTTTATCTGTACACAGCACACTATTCAATTTCCTTTCGATATCCCTAATCCAATCATCAGTTGTTATTGGATCAGCGACGTTGAAAACACGGGTGGTCTCATTTTCAGAAAATCCGACCATTTGGATATGATTTCTATTCCCCCTTGATTATTGGTAACTCCTGATGAGCTTCTTGCTATTGCTTCTGTTGTTGCTGCTCCTTGCATTGCTATCTGTTCTAAAATTTTGGTTTGTTGCTCCATCATTTTCTTTTGATTTAATTCAGCATGCAATTGGTTTTGTTCCATCATTACTAAAATATTAGCCTAACTGATCTGATTAACTTCCTTTGCTCATGGGCTGCCTTGGCCATGAGATCTGTTTCCTGCCACCTTAACCTTTGTTACTTGGGTTTTGGAGTTGGTTCTATAGCGGTTTTGAGAAGGTCAGATAAATAAGTAAGAGTCTAGAATTAAGATGAGAGTAGAAAGAACAGGATGAGGATTAAGATGAATAGAGAAAGTAGAGTTTTGAAGGAGGTGAGATATTAATAGCAAACAAATTATGGGATAGCAAACATAGTTTTATTTATTTTACAAGCTGAACACATACCATGCATATTAGGTACGTATTACAACTTGTTTTACACACAGAAGATACTACTACAAAAAGGGTTACTTCCATTTTTAACGTAATCTTTATGACATAACCTCCACTTCTTTATTATTTATTATTGTTGTTGTTGTTTTTTTTAGGGTTACTAGTCGTGTACCATCTGTCCACAGCGTATATTTTGATGTTAAAGAAGGATAGATATAAATCTTTTTTGAAAACAAAACTGAACATAAGAAAATTCTAGCATAGATAAGATAGCATTTAGGAGAGAGAAGACAACAGTAATACTTATATTTTGTGAAGATTTTTTTAAAATTATAATTTTGTAAACATTCCTAGTATAACTTAGGGTCTTATCCTATATTCAAGCAAGCTAGCTCTGATACCACTTTGTAACACCCCTATTTCTAGGGTCATTAGATGAGTGTAGCTAGCTCAGGATTGTTCAGCTGCAAGTACCGTAGATGAGTGTACATCATTTTCATCACAAGCTAAGCATAAAAACCAAACATTATTACAAAAATAAGACTTAGCAGCCAAGTTTTACACAGGGGGCGAGCGGCGCAAAGTTATATTACAATACATAATAACTCCACAGGCATGCCTGAGTGTAGAATAAACCCTAACACCACGCGTTATCTACATTGTACAGATCTTCAAAGCCTTCCTCAACGGCTCCTTCCTTATTTTCTCAAGCATGTTCTATTAATAGTTTAGCAAGCGTGAGTACAACCACCGTACTCAACAAGTCATATGGGAGAACAATATATAGCTACTTGCCAGGATTTTCAAGAGATGAGAATATAGTGGTTTCATTAAAGTATTTGTGGACGCAATTTTGTTTGTAAACATTTTATTTTTAAACACAAAATAACAAATCATAAACTTCTTAAGGAATTTAGGGTTTGAACATCTCGATTACCAAACTTCAACATTTCCAAATCTACTTATGATTTGCTATTGGAATCACCCATTAAACATAGATTCATTTACCGAAAGCATGGCGCATTCAAATACCACATATTATGACTCTGCAGAGTTGCCTAACTTTACCCACAAGATTTCTTAACTCATGCGCCTGAGTTAAGAAAACAAAGTTGTTTCACTACTCATTTATTTATATGGCATCTACCCAATAGACTAGATACCCCATGTCACGGAATACGACGGCCTGACAGGGCGGAGCCTACCATTGTGAAAGTATGGTTTTACCATTTTCATACCACATATTCTTACACCTGCCGTTTCCTTTTCTAGAACAGTATATTATATCCTTATAGTAGATATTCAATCGATTTGAGTAGCTACTAAAACAGGTTTGACTAGTTAACACATGTTGTTGAGCGATTACTATGTTCTTTACTTAGCATAAGATTCTAGTCCTTACTTTTCATCAACTAGGTAACCATTTACAAATAAATATCCCAGTGCACTGCGGCACTGTCACTACTAGTGTAAAGCAGTTGAATTTTATAACTACCATGGTATATTTTATAATAATTTATTATTACTAGAGCTTGTCAAGGTGAATATGGTAATCAAATAAAATGGGGCTTTTTCATGTGGTAGGACATAACTAAATAATATGACATTCTAAATATTTATTGTACAAGAAATAAGTGCATAAATAAGATAATAAAATACTAGTAATTAAATAATTAAATGAATGTAGGTTCAATATGATCAAAACATGTGACTTGCCTTGCAGTCCAATGTATTCTACTAATTTGTATTCTTCTGATTCTTGAGCTTGAACTTGAGCTTCTCCTTCCTAGGTCGGCTGGTCTATGACATCGTGTGCTAGCGCAAAGCAAAAGAAAGAAAATAAAGAAGTAAAATCTAGAAAAAAACCAAATAAAATAGGTTTAGGGATTATAGGAGGGCTGGTATGGAAAACAGAGCTGAAAAATGGGTAGATGGGTTTGAAACGATTGAAATGGATGTATACATATATTTTAGGGTTTTGTGAACAGTAATGGGTCTGGTACTGTTCATCGTGGGTTTTATTAGTTCACAGCAGGTTTAGTCCTTATCGGGTTGTCGCTTGTACTCGGAGAACAGAGTACTTGGGTGTAGGGCTGTAAAAAAAGCTCGAAGCTCGCGAGCTACTCGAGTTCGGCTCGCTCTAGGCTCGATTCGAGCTCGGTTCGAGCTTTAAACGAGCCGAACTCGAGCTTGATCTCGAGCTCGCGAGCTTCACCGAGCCGAACTCGAATAGTTCGCGAGCCTCGATTCGAGCTTAAATAGTAATACATATTAATTCTTACCGAGCTTACTCGAGCCGAACTCGAGCTCGAGCTTGTCTTATTATTGAAAATTAGTGTGTATTTGAATTATTTTGACTGTTATCGAGCTTATTAGAGCCGAGCTCGAACTTAAATTTTTCTTATTATTGAAAAATAGTGCATAATAAATCATTTTAATTGTTATCGAGCTTCAACGAGCCGAGCTCGAGCCTACTCGAGCTTAGGCCGAGCCGAGCTCGAGCCCAGTTCCAAGCTCGGACCCCAACTCGAGCTCGGCTCGAGCTTCTACCGAGCTCGAGCCTGGAAGGTCAAGTTCGCTCGAGCTCGGCTCGTTTACAGCCCTACTTGGGTGGTCTCAAGTACGACTACGTAGACAAGTGGACGGTCGAGGTTTGACTTCGAGTGTGAAGTCGGCAGAGATCGGACGGTGTACGAGTTGCTATGGAGATCGAACGACATCCGAGTAGCTATGGAGATTGGGCAGCATCCGAGTGGCTTAAAAGATCAGATGGCGTTTGAGCAGTTTAGCAGTATCGGACGACGTTCGAGTGGCTTAACATCGGACGGTGTTCGGGTGGCTTAAGAACATCGGATGACATTCAAGTGGCTTAAGAACATCGGACAGTGTATGAGTGGTGTTGCTCAGGACTCGAAGCAGAGCGGTCGAAGCTCCTCTTGATTCCAAGGTAGTCGGAGAGTTCAAGCGGTGGGGCGGTCAGAGATTTCAAGCGGTGGGCGGATAATTAATCTACTACAATTGAACCAAAACATGACATGGCAGAACATTTTGACTAGATTGATTATATATAGTACTTTGTGATGTTCATCTAAAAGGATAAGCATGATTTTGAGTCTTATTTTAAATCTTAGCTATGAGCCTTGTATGTTTCATGTTGCAATATTTTTATGATCACTCAAGTTGGCATGTTATATAAAATAAAAGGCATAAAAAAGTGCACAGATAAAAAGAAGTATGCTTCAAGCATGCCATGGTTAAACAAAAGACAAAAGTATAAGAAAGTGTGCAAATAAAAAGAAGTATACTTCAAGCATGTCACCGTCAACTATAAAAATTGTGTGCTACAAACATGAAAAGAAGTATACTAGAAGCATGTCACATGCTTAGATTTTGAGTATGGAACAATAGGTTGCTACATGAAACTGCTAGCTTGCTTAGATTTAAAATCTGCTTTATTTTTAGTGTTTGACTTTTCGGTGTGATATCTCATTATGGTTTTTATAATTGGTTTGGTCATTGTTGAGATGCCTGTCATTGACATAAATGGTTTAATCATGCTAAAAAACTTGTTTTAACATTGCTAAATGATATATATCTTTATATGATCTAGAAAGCTCTGATCAAACAAATGGCTTGGTCAAACTATTAAATCAATGCAAAATGACTTGGATAATACTCAAAGCTTCTGGGTATTTTCTCTTTTTGCTCCTTTTTAGAATTATCCTCTCTTTGGAGCCCTTGATGATTTCATTGCCAAAGGGGAAGAAATTAGAGAAAGGGAGAGAGAAATTGGATAAATATAATAAAATTACTTCTCTTGTGTTCAGGGGGAGTTTATGAGTTTTGCCGAGTGTATGCTGAGTTTCTTCTTTTACTTTTCTTTCAAAGTGCAATTCATTCAAGAGTTTTTGAGGTGTTATCAATGTATTCATCAAATGGGAGATTGTTAGACCATGTGGATGGTTGTAAATAAAGTGATGAATAATTGACATTTGGATTGCTTTAGATTTTGTGTTTGTGAAAGTTTTGATCGATTGCGGTCGAAGGTTTCAAGTTCAAGTGATTTTCAGTCTGCTCTGAGTGGGTTTTGTCTTCTCCGAGTGTTTTTAGTTGCTCTGAGTAGTTTTCGACCAGTTCGATCATGTCCGAGTTGCATAGGACGGTATTCAAGTAGCTGTAGAGCATTAGACAACTTTTGAGACGCATCGGAACATTGGACGGCACTCGAGTGGCATTAGATCATCGCACAGCTAAACGACCATGGCAGACTTCAACCACAGCGGCTTTCGATCAAGGCAGACTTCGACCACGTTGGTTATGACTTAGAATCGTTTACGATTAGGTTCAACTACGACCATGTCTAGCGTCGACAACGGAATATCGACTACGGCAGAACGACCATTGAAGGTAATCGTAGCTATAGTACCTTTCATGGCCATAGTTACAATACTTTTTCATGGTCGTAGCTGCAGTACCTGGTTGGTACTTGATAGTCGTAAATTTTACTTATCGATAGTTGAAGGCTTTGCAGTCGATGGTCGTAGACTTTGCATACTGCTATTATAGTCATAGACTTTGTAGTCTTATTTTCATAGTCGTAGACTTTGTAGTCTGCAGTCGTTGTCTTCGGTAGTCAAAGACTTTGTGATCGGTTGCTGTAGGCTTCACGTTCGATACTCGTAGACTTCATGGTCAGTACAAGTGCTTTAACTCCTGTGATCTGTGACTATCTCGAGTACTCGTGTTGGGTCAGTGGTTACTAATCTGGTCGTAGTAGTTATCGTTGATACTCAGTGCTCGGTGATCGATGGTGTGATGATTGGTTGATGATCGGTAGTTGTAGACTTGGCGCTCGATACTCGATGGTTTTGGTCGGTAGCGATGCGTGGTATATTTGAGTGTTTAGAGCGGAGCAATAGTATTTCCCGTGTACTTGTGGTTTTCGAGTACTCGTTGAGCTAGCGGTCATAAGAAGTTGTTTGGAGCTGATCATAAGAAGTTGTCTGGAGCTGATTCGCGGCAAGCGATGGAATGTGTGGTTGTAGATGACCTGGTTAATAGTCGTGGATGGTTTTGTTCTTGTCTATGGATGGACAAGGGTGGTGTGAGTGTGTGTTGATGACGGTCATGTTATGAAGAACTTGTGTCGGGAAACGTTTCTTTGGTCTTTGCATTTGTAGGATGGCATGGAGATGATCATGGTTAGTAACGAGAATGATCAGGACTAGGATGGAGACAGTCTGATGTCCAGATGGTTGAGGATGTCATGCGAGGTGGTCGGGCTAACGTTGGAGTACGTGGAGATCAAAGGTGGAGATGCGTGGAGAAGCTACGGGCGGTGTAGTTCTGGAGGCTTCTACACGGATGTTGATGATGCGAGATGGAGCTATGGGATGTGTATTCCTAGAGGTTTCATCACGCTATGGAAGGAGTCCGTAACGGGAAGGATTAGAGATTTGGTAAAATTCGTGTTAGGAAGGGTTTTAGGTCCCTTGGTTTGAGAAAGAGATAGAATTTCGTATTCGTGTTTGAGTCAAATATGGTTCAGGGCTCTAGCATATAAAAGCAGGGAGAGGCCAAGTGTTTTCGCTATGGTTTTGCGAGGTTTTTTGTGCTAGGGTTTTTAGGGGTGCTTGTGTTGGCACTTTGTAAATCCACGGAAATTCGGTAATAAAGAACATCTTGAATCAATCTGGTTCGTGATGTCTGGTGATTGCTGTTTGGGCGACGCGTACGACTATAAGCAAAGCTGTGGATCAAGTGTTCGTTCGAGCGGTCGGATTCTTCATCAACTACGTAGAGATTTTGAGAAGCGGGGACAATCATTCACTCATTCTGATTGCACCATACAATCCTACAAAAAGCAATACTAATATACTATATTTTAATAGTGGAGCAGCTGTAGATTACAGATGGATTATTAATTGGACTTTCATGTGATGTAAATTTATGCTTTCATTCTTGAGGAGATCAGCATCGATGCATGCATACCTCTTTTTTTTTAGCAGAAAGCCGTGTAGATTTCGCAGGAACAACTAAGAGCAAGGCTAATAATACAGCCTTCAGCTGGCTGTATGGACACTTACAGCCCACTTATCAGTCTATTCATATAGTAGTTTACAGCCAGCTGAAGGCTGTATGACCCACCCCTTTCTCTCACAAAATTTCTTGGTTCTTGTGCTTCAGCTGGCTGTAAACTTACAGCCCACCTCCATTCTCTCTCCTCTTCTCTCTCCTCCACCTCAGCATACAGCCTACTAACAGTCTCTTATTATACTTGCTCTAAAAGGTATATCACTTTTCATGTCTTTCTATGACAACGTGCATGTCGTTTTAGAATTCCCTTCCTAGCCGGAACGTATATCGATCAGCCGGCCGATGTGTCGCAGCGCCGCGCGTCCACGGTGCTCGATCGGCACGGCCACCGGGCATGGGAGGACACGTACGGTGAGTATACCAAACGTTCTTATCGCCCAAAAGGAGCATCCCCGGTGGGTCAGATCGGCACAAGTGCAGGACAAGATGCATGCCTCCCGCAGCATGTAGGTATTTCATCATTTCATGTCTCCCTCTGCCTGTTCTAGATGAGATACATATTTCGTACCTTATCGCAATTTGGTTTTTTTGTTCGAATGAGGGATCGATTATCTTATGGATACCCATCCCATGGGTTGGATCGATGACATGAGAGGTATGGTATGAGAGGTGGAATTAGCACTAGATAAATGCCCAACCGATTTAGGTATGAGAGCTAGCAGAACGTAAGCGGAGTGGTTTCACAGTTTGCCTAGTGTAAGAAGAAACTAGGAGCGGAAGCGCGGCGACACGCTGCGCTAGCTACCATGTGGACTGAAGTAAAAGAGCCGATAATTCGTAAGAGGGGTTTTTCCGGAGAAACAACATATGTATTTCCGGAGAAAGCGAAGGGTGTTTTCCATAAAACCAAGGACCCATGCATAATTTTCAGGAAACCGCAGGGTGTTATCCAGCAAAAGGAGGGACTCTATGGAAAAACCAAGGACTCATACGTAATTGCATAAAAGTGAAGGGTTTTTCAAAAAATTGATGTGGCAGGGGCTTTTCTGCAAAAACAAGGGCTGCACGCGATTTCAGAAATTTTGGAGGGCTTTTTCACAAAAAAATCCTATGCGGAGGCCCTTGGGGTGTAATGCGTTCTAAAAACCGCGGGGTGTTATCCAGCAAGGAGGGGCTCCATAGAAAAAACAAGGACTCATATGTAATTTTAGAAAAGCAGAGAGTTTTTTCAAAAAAACTGACAAGGCAGGGACTTTTCTGCAAAAAATAAGGACCTGTACATGATTTCACAAATGCAGAGGGCTTTTTCGCAAAAAACCAACATGGAGGGTCTCCTATGAGCGAATCCCCCAGGATATAATATAGGAGGATATGGCTTACTAGTTGTACCACCAGCACGTTGCTTTGGGTCTGATAATGCTGTCAAAACATGTTTGAGATTTTCATTTAAAAAAAATAATGATGTTTTATTTGTGTTTATTCGTTCAGTAGTGAAATTTATTCATTTGGGTTGAAGCAAAAGGAGTTTCTGGAGGAAAAAGTTAATTAGAAACCCCAAGGGAGAAAGAGGGGATTGACACCGTTGATTGCAACGGGTCTAAATTATAACGGTGTAGACCGATCAGATATATGTTGAATCTATTACAGTTGAAAAGAAATACAATTATATTTTCAATCATACACACAGAGCTGTTTAACAAAGTACAGCTCTATTTTCAAATATAAGCGTAATATTCATGTGGAGAATTCGGCTAGTTATGTCAATATAAATGTCAAGTTTTTATATCATAACGAGAAATCCACACTGAACAATGTCTTGTGCATCTAACTAGCTAGCGTCCCTTTCGGTTCAGGGCCTGTTTGGCAATGGCTGCGGCTTATGGCTTTTGGCTGAATTTTTTGAATTTTGACTGCTTACGGTACAGATTATGGAGAGACAATACTCACTTGTGATTTTGGCTGGTACAGATGTTGGGCTTTTAACATGTAGATCGTTTAACTTGTAGACCCCGTCTTGAGAAAATATTTCGTTTGAAAGTTAAGTACTGTAGCAAAAGTCAAAAGCCGCCAGCTTCGGAGGAAAAGAACGGGCCCTCAGTTCTTCCCCTCCCCGCTGAATCTTTCGGGAATACCTAACGCTGTCATGCTTCGATTGGTCGGTGGATATGATCGATTCTGCGCGGTTTGCGCTTTGATGCAACGGGCCGTGTGTCATTTTCATCCCCGCGCGCGCTCGATCCTTCGCCATCGAGATCGGCAAGTATTATATCATATCAAGAAATACTGGACCATGATAAAAGAAAAAGGCACTCTCCAAGACTCCCTTTCATCATCGCGGAGGTTCTCAGCGTTGATAATATGAAAAACAAAAAGTTAGATACATTTTCCCTTGCTATATTATGGCCTCTATCGACTATCATCTATATACTATATGCTATTTTGCTAGTTAAAACTTACTTAGCAATAACTACTTGCTTAACTAGCCCTTATTATCGTGTAATATAGTTAAATTTGTTTATGAAGCTACTAATATAGTTCTATCTTGGATATGTAGTATGAATGATTGATCTTTATATATGCGACATATATGGTTTTTGTTTCCACGTATTATTCGACTAAATATTCATGACCGAGATTAACCGTATTCGGAGTGATATATATTCACTCTGTATTTATGACTGAGAATATCCGTATTCGTATTCGGTATTATTTGTGTCTAACTCTAATTTTAAGAAAAATATAAAAAAAAAGTTATAAAATAAGTGGTATTTGTGTGTATCCACTCTGTTCGCACCTCCATGACAGGCACGCTTCGTGACCGGTTTACGTAGCGGGCGGCTTTAGTTTTCGGACCGTTTTTTAGGCTGGGCTGACGAGCGATTGGGTCGGCCCGGTTTAGTTGTACGAGGCCTGCACGCTATGTGGTCAGCGACAGCGAGGGCCCAATTCACACGACCACGAGGCGACGGACGGGACAACCGGAGAACTCCGAGACCTCAACGACGCATCGAGAGCATGGCGGCCAACCACCTCCGCCGCCTCGCGTCCGCCTCCACCTCCGCTGCCGCTCTCTCCCACCGGTCTTATCCTGCTTCGCTGCTCCTCCGCTTCGCGTTCTCGAGCTCCGCCTCCGCGGATCCACCGGCGGCGGAGGCCGCCAAGAAGGGCGAGGCCGAGAGCGCCGGGAAGGAAGCGGGCGAGGCGAAGGGCGGTGATGATGGCGCGAGGAAGGGGGAGGTAGAGGAGGAGGACGGCGGCGTGTACGTGAACAAGGCCACGGGCGAGATCGGCGGCCCGCGCGGGCCCGAGCCCACGCGGTACGGCGACTGGGAGCGCGGCGGCCGCTGCTCCGATTTCTGAGCAATCCCTACGAGCCGATGAGAGGGTACCTTGCTCCTGGCTTGTCAGATAGTACTTGGATTCGTTCTATGTTATGCTCGTAAGGATGGCATGGTGATGTGTTACTCTGTGTTTTCCTTTCTGAATTGGGGGAATCAGTTGAGTTGTTATGCGGAACATGATTCTGAAGTTTCATAGCACTATCCGCATGATCTTGTCATGTCAATCTTGGATTTTGATTCAAAGATGAATTGCTGGAGGTTAGGTTGGTTATTCGACGGTCTTTATAAGCTCGGCAATTAGATGCAGAGCTATGTCAGTACGAGTTCTTGCAACTTGCCATGAGGAAAGGATTCCTCTATGCTACTATTTCATCCATCTATGTTTGATTAGCGTAGTTGGTTGGCGCTCGTTGGAGTTGCTAGCTCGACACGGTAATCGCAGGCATGTCGTAAAAAAATTTCTTTTTTTTAGCTCACTGGCCATCCGCTGGGAGTTCGGGCTCGACACTCCTTAGCTAACCTGCCAGATCGAAGCAGCGTCATGCTAGCTTCTTCGACGCTTGCTGACTTGCATTTCTGGCTATGTTGTTCTCGATCTCGATTGTTTTTTCGCCTGAGAATTGATCAGCCGGAAAGGCAGTAGGAAATTTGCGTTGGGGTGACTGAAGAGTGAAGACTGTGAGTAGGAGAGAGTTGTATATGTTGATGCTGCCACTGGGATCAATCATCAATTCAATTGGGCGTGCAGTTGCAGTGTCCTGCATTCTATCTAGCCTGACGACGTTATCTACGATGGTTCAAATCCGAAACCGCGGTAACATTAGGGCATCTTACAAATACTTCTAGAAGAATGGTATTGAAGTTACAGGGGGTAGCTGGCTAGCTCTTCAGGGGTGTGGTATCCTCCTCAACACCCTTCGAGGATTGAACGAGAAGTTGGCGTTCATGCGAACCCTACTGCCAATGCAGAAGTCGTTTCCCACTTTCATCGAAGCTCGCTCGGCCCTTCTCGTGGAGATGAAGAACAATGTCGAATTCTCCCCCGTGACTTCTCTTGTTATCGACATCTCTCCCAATGTAGTTGACAAAAGCAGCGCCGACCGCATGGGTTCGCTGCTTTGCTGCCTCAGCCTCCTTCATCACCCTAGTCTATTGCTGCGTGCAAGCGCCCCCACCCCCACCATCACCATCTCCTACCTTGGTGTCTTGGGATCAGCACTCTCTCATGAGTGCGGTCAACACCATGACACTGACGTCTTCGTCCTCGACCGACTGGTACATGGACTCAGGATTTTCCATGCATATGACCTCGGAGCCCCGTAATCTCCTGTCTTCTTCCCATCCCTTAGCTTCTACTCCTCCTAATGTTGTTGTTGGAAATGGGTCTTTTCTACCCATTACATCTACTGGCCATACTTCTTTCAGTACACCCCTACATTATTTTCACATTAATCATGTTTTTGTTACCCCTAATCATATCAAGAATCTGATATCCATTCGGCAATTTACCACTGACAATCAACGTTCTGTTGAGTTTGACCCATACGGTCTTTCCGTGAAAGATCTTCGAACTAAGAACATGATCAGGAGGTGCAATAGCCATGGTGATCTCTATCTCTTCCAGTGGCTGCCTTCCTCCCCTTGTGTATTCACCACTACGACCTCTTCCCCAACTCTTTGGCATCGACGACTCGGCCACCTTGGATGCTATGCTCTCTCACATTTAGCAAACTCTTCTCTTATTTCATGTAACAAAAACATGTCGGTTGATCCTCTTTGTCATGTATGCAAAGTCGGCCGCCATGTTTGGTTTCTCTTTGTTTCATCTCCTTCTTGAACAAATAAAGTATTTGATTTGATTCACTGTGACTTTTGGACCTCTCCCATCCCTAGTGTTTTTGTTACAAGTGCTATCTTGTTGTACTTGACGACTACACTCACTACTTGTGGACGTCTCCACTATGTCTCAAATCTAACATGTTCTCCACCCTTTCTCACTTTGTTTCCTATGCCGTCATGTAGTTTGACACCACTTTCAAGAGCATCCAATGTGACAACGAGTGTGAGTTTGATAACGTGGCCACCCACACATTTTTTCTCACTCATGGCATCACTATTCGCATATCTTGTCCACCCACCTCGCGGCAGAACGGCAAGGCCGAGCGCTTGATCTTTGGGCAAAAGCCCTACACACTACCACATACCTCCCAAACCACCATCCAACAAAAACCATAAATTTCCTAACCCCTTTCCAAGCCCTCTACGTCAACCCCCCTCCTACAACCATCTCTGAGTTTTTGCATGTCACTGTTATCCAAACCTTTCAGCCACGGTTGTGCACAAACTTGCCCCTTGTGTTGCCTCCTGCATTTTCTTAGTTATCCATCTAAGCACAAGGGTTATTGGTGCCTTAACTTGGCCACAAATTGCATCATAGTGTCTCGTCATGTCATCTTCAATGAAAACCCTTTTCCCTTTGCAAAGCTCCTCCTCCTTCTGCGGCTGACTTCAACTTCCTAGACAAACTCATCACCACGGCGACACCATCAGCGGTACCATCTTCTATCTCCTAGCCCACCATGATCTTGCTTTCCACATCCTCTTCTACCTAGGCGCGTGCCTCCTCTCCACCTCCTGCAGTTTCGGTCCCACCTTTCGCGATGCCTATTCCATCGACGGTCAATGATCATACCATGACAATGCAAGGAAAGGGCGATTTTTTCCAACCCATTGAGAAACTTGACATTCATGTCTCTCCCAGTTCACTGATTCTCAAAACCTACTGAGCTGCTCTCAATGATGAGAACTGGCATGTGGCTATGCTTGCCGAGTTCAATGCTCTCCAAGCAAAACACACTGGGATCTTGTGCCTCGTCCTCCCAGGGCAAAAACTAAAAAAATGGATTTCCCGGCATTAGTTGAA